>CM053583.1:381218896-381310005 GCA_028627135.1 Pseudochirops cupreus | reverse complement strand
GGGAAATACTGGGATGGCTGTTTTGGGGTGGTGGGCGGGGGAAAGACGGGGAGAAAAGATGTAACTCAAAAAAATTTAATAAAGAATCTCATATCAAAAAAAAAAAAAAAGAATTGTCTTAAACTAAAGGGGATATTGCCCTGGAAAGTGCTGGGTAGATAATGTTCATCTTGTTGTGGAGCCATAGTTTGTGTGTAGTCTGTGGCACTGCTATGGGAAAGAATAGTGACAGAACATCCATGTCTTTGTCAGTGGTACCCTGACAGAATGATTTCTTTGACAGGGGGCTCAGATGATGCTTGGGCAGATTCAGAGGACATTACAGAGGATGACTGTACACTTCGGTCAGTATTGAGTTGGAGTTGGGAAGATTGGGGGAAGGATTCACTCATTTTCTGTACTGTTTTTCAAGGCAAAGTGCCCATGTGCAGGGCATTGAGCTGGGCACTCAGGGACTACACTGGACTGAGACATGGTTTCTGCCCTTGAGAACCTTGTTTAATTAGTAGGGAAGATAAGTATAAGACCAGTATTTAAGTTAGAATGTAGTAAACGCATGAAATGTTTTGGGGTTCAGAATCTGGAAAATACTCTTTCAAAGTAAGAACAAAATTCAAGTGAAACTTTTCTTCATTTCCTACCTCTGACTGCTTACCTAGGATAAATTATAGTTCTTAAAGTTAGATTCACTGCTTCTCACCCACAATTTCTTTTTCCCTCAACATGGGCTTTTCTAGTCCTTATTGGAAAAATCCTACCCTACAGAATAATATAGAAAGCTGACTTTATTCCTTTGATGTCTTTGCCCTGCTTAGGAGGCTAAGGGAAGGGGAGAGAGGGGAGGAGGAGAAACTGACTAGGGGATTTTCTGAATGTTAAGTAAAACCTGCTTTTTTCTAGGCAGCATTTTAATAGTTATTTGAATGACTATCACAGGGCAAACTTCTTAGAGGGAAGTTGGAGATGGGAGGAGGGAAAAGCATTCCTTATCTAAAAGAAGCAGTACAACTTCTGGTAAAACATGTGAATGTGCTTAGCACTTCCATGAGCTCTGGAATCTGGGGAGGAACAGCCTGAGATGCCTGGAGCTGTAGGAGGGAGCACCTCACACAGAAGCTCCAGACTTCCCCTGCACTTCTGCTCTGAGGATGAGCAGACCTTTCCAGGACTCTTCCCAGGCACTGTCCAGCTTCCCAGGCACTTCCACATTGTCTTGTTTGAGCTCTTTCATTCTGTGACCTTGGAAGTCACTCCTCTAGGCCTCCTTTTCATCATCTGTAAAATAAGGAAATGTAATTCAAATGACCTATGATCCCTTCTAGCTTCCAATTCTGGTCCTGCAAGGAGATCTTAGAGGCATGGACTTTTGGAGCTGAAAGAGAATAAAGACATAACCTAGTCCTGCCCTCTCACTTTATGACATGGGGAAGTTGGGGTGAAGTGAATTGTTTAGGTCTAGGAAATAGTGGTGCTGGGACTGGAGTACATGTCTTCTGTCTTATGGTTCAGTGTTTCCACTATTCCATGTTGTCTTTCTCAGAGCCTTTCTACCAAATGCCCTTTCCTAGGTTCTATCAGATTCACAGTGGAGTTGTATTCCCATGGTCTTAATGGCCTCCCCACAATGTTAGAGAGTCTCACTTGTATTTGGGAGTGGCAGGCATCTGGGATCAGCAGGTCCAGGCCTAGTCCTGGTATTGTCTACCATACTCTCTTCCTAAGCAGTATTTGGGTGAGAAGAAAGAAAGAACAGTGGATGCTATGAAAAGAACATTTAGTCATGGCTGCTTCATCTTCCCTAACTTGCCCAGCTTCATGGTGAGTCAAAGGGATGATGACAATAAGCATCAGGAGCACAAACTGCTCTGAGGTTTTAGACAGCCTAAGGATGAGACAGATGTGATCCTAGTCTTGTTCTCCAGAAGTATTAAGCAACATGAATGGACCTGCTGTTTTTACAGTGTCCTGATATGCATTTCATTTGGTTTCTAAGTCATGCAGATTGAAAACTGACTTGAAGGCTGTGAACAAAAGTGGAAGATAATCTTCCAATAGAAATGAAAGTGTTATCCCCCAGCTTGGTTCACGTCAGCTTGTTGAGACTATCTTGACTTGTCAGAAAGAGCTTGCTTTCCTATTTCCTTGCTGCACCATTGCTGTTCTTTGAAGTGCATCCTTTGCAAAAGTCTCCCATCTTAGCACTTCCTAGAACCAATTGGTTACTTTGCCTTCAGCCTTTGGGTAATTAGAAACTGGCCTCCTTTCCTTGTGAAACTTGTCCCCTTGGTTTTCTTTGTTTCAGAAGTGCTGACAATCAACTTTTTGATAAGGTTAGAGGACATGACATCAAATTGCTTCGGTATTTGTCAGTCAGATACATCTGTGACCTGATGGTGGAGAACAAGAAGGTTAAGTTTGGCCTAAAGTGAGTATGGTGTATGGGCCCACGCTAAGATAAATGTGTGAGTAGTGGCTTCATGGGATTGTAGGGCTGAAAAAGGCTACTGGAGACCATCTCCGGGCCTCTCAATCTTAAATCCTAAATCATCTCAGATGAATTAGAATTTCTTAGCTTTACAAGATTTAAAGAGAAACAGTGGTTTTATTCAGAAGTGATACATGTCCAGGCCAGTATAGTAGGTAGCAGCAAGTAACTTGTTAACCTGGTACCGCCTTCTGTTTAGTTTCTATTAGTAATATTACCACATGCTATCTTCCCCTTTTCCTATTCTCTGTTTGTCTTTACCCTGATAATGATCTTCTATAGCAGCGGTTCTCAACCTGTGGGTCGTGACCCCTTTGGGGGTCGAATAACCCTTTCACAGGGGTCGCCTAAGACCATGGGAAAACACATATTTCCAATGGGCTTAGGAACCGAGACACTACTCCTCTATCTGTCTCCAGGTGGGTCCGCCCACATGCAGATATGCCCACATATGGGTCGCGGCATTAGGAAGGTTGAGAACCACTGTTCTATGGTATAACAAGTTGGTGGGGAAAAGGAGGTCAGATTTCACACATGCAACTCCCAATATGTGCAGACTGCTATATCTAAGCCTTAAGATTCAAGTGGCTATAAGAGAGTCCCACCTCCCCTTATATTCTAGAATGTCACCTATTGCTGTGGTTTTAAAAAGGTGTCACTCTGGTCCCTTCTGTTCTGTGAGCATAGAAACTGAATCTGATTCATGTTATCTTCCTTAGTGTAACTTCTTCTGAGAAGGTGGACAAGGCCCAGCGATATGCTGATTTCACACTTCTCTCCATCCCATATCCAGGTATAGTTCCTTTGAGACCTGTATGAATGATGGGCTCTGGGAGGCTAATGAGTAGGCACTTTGTATTGGGTGTGAATGAAACTGGAAAGCTCTCCTCTCTGGGTGGTAGCTGGCCTGTTGGGTGGGTATGATAGTCAGTGTTAGGCCATTTCTGGTCAGAAGTGACTTATTTTTGTGAACACTTAAAAGTGTGTTGGTGTTCTGGGATGGGAGGAGGAGGGGTATGGTAATAACTAGTTGGGGTATTTAAGCTTTTGATCATGTATATCTTGCTAAACTGAGAATGATGGAAAGAAGGAAGCAGAAAGGGAGGAGAATTCATTCAGCAAGTTATCTTTTATTGGGCATAACCACCTTTTTAAGGGAAAATGTTTTTTGTAGCCAGCCCTTTTCATTTGAACTGTCCAGAGAGACTGGCATACATAAGAGCAGCTCTGGCACCAGAAAAGGCACAGGACAGCATGAAAGTGAAATCCAGATAGCATGTTAAGGGAAGTAAGATATCACAGACGTTATCAGTATTGTGAGCACTTTGGGGCCATTCAGTTCTGGAGAGAATATGCAAATCCTCAGTAATTTATACTCCACATAGTAAAACAGTATTGGCCATAGACAGATGATGCTATTGGGCACCCATATAATAACTCCCGTATTGAGGGACTAATCAGGTAGTAAATGTTCTATGTTACAACATTGCTGCTTTCTCACAAAATGTTTGCTGGAGGGAATAGTATGTCAGTATTAGGGTCATTATATGCTGAATCTCTCAGCTGGTCGTCGTACCTGCTTGGTGTCTTAACTCCAAATTGCAACATATACATTTTTTCCATCCTCCTGGCCTGTTTTCTTTATAGTTGAGACAAACTAAACCCTATACTACAGGATTTCAATACTTCTCATTTTATGAGAGAGGAAACTGAAGAAGGAGGCCCACGAAAGTTAAATAATGTGTCCAAGGTTACACACGTAAGTGGCAGACCTGGGATTTGCCCCTAGGTCTTCTCCAGCTACAGATCTAGCAAGCAAAAAGCATGACTCCTAGTGAAGGGGAAATGTCAAGCCATCAGGACTAGCTTAAATTATTATTAACAGGGTGAAGCTGTTGCCAAGGGAATTAGTTAGAAAGGGCCATAGGCCAAATGGTAGAGAAGAAATAATAACCATACTCACCAAGTACCACCTCAAAGGGCCTTTGAAATCTGAAGATTGATGGTGACTAACCCTCACGTTTTCCCAATTGTCTAGATCATAGCAGGGTACATAATCTAGGTATATTTAAATGGAAGTTTCATCTCAGACAGTTTTCAAGAAAAAAATTGCTTTTTTCAAAGTGTTGGTTCTTGATCTTTCACCTTCCTCATGTCAGAAGAATAAGGTAGAGATAGTTGACTACTGATCACTGACAGGTGTGCCATTTCCAGAACAGGGTGATGAGCCAAGCAGGTAGCTTCAGAATATTGCTGAGGCCTTAACTGCATGATTGAAATTGTGTTCATAGCTTTAGAAGAGGGAGTAGCTGATCCTGGTCAAAGAGGTCTGTGACTGTAAACGGTTTTCCATGGTCTAGATTAGAACAACAGCATTTGTTCTGAGCTGTCTAATTTAGGCTGTAGTCCAAGTTTCCTCCAGATATGGGGGTAGGGGTGGGGGCACGGTGAGGAAGAGACCCCACAGTAGAATCTGCAGGAAGTTAAGTATATCTGGGTTGGTTTGTATGGTTTTTTTTCCCTCTGATCATGTTGTGATTTCACACTTCTCACCTGGATAACTTACCTTTTGGTCTCTTGGTAGCTTTGAAAGACTGCTTGGTAACATGCATTGCCCTGGGTCCTAAATCTATCTAATTTCTATTGCTCTCCGCTAGAGCTATTTTAGAAATGTGACCCTGATCTGAGTTAAGCCTGGGTCCTCTTCTTTGTTGATGATTTGAGCTTCTGGAATTTGGGAAAACAGTGCATTTCACAAGAGCTCCTAAGGTATAATTGACATCTTTTATGAATTTGGGCTTAGTGCCTCAGTCTGATTTCCCAGTGAGGTTCCCCAAGAATAGCCTGAAGTGTAGCTAAAGATTGCTTTCTGAAGTCTCAACCAAAAGCAGTCAGAAGCAAGGCACAAGGGATTAAATGGAGAAGCTGATGTATAACCAAAACAGAACAATAAGTGAGTTCTGTCAGTGTCCTGATGAAGGTGTTTCCCAGGCCCATCTTCTCCAGGCTCCCTTTTCAGAAGGGATCTTCCCTATAGAAATCCTGAATATGAACTTGATTTCTCTGGTTACCAGAGTCTTTGTTCAGGGCACGGCAGTATCATTGCCTTCTGAGGACTTTGGCTTGGACATGTAAGTGAAAAGCAAGATGATGTGGTGCAGAGAGTGGGGTGCCAGATTTGGGCTCACAGATCTGATTTGAAGTTCCAGATGTGTGACATTGGATGAGTCACTTGGATGAGGCTTAGGTTCTTCATCAGTAAAATGGAAGTGATATTTTTTACTGCCTACCCTCACAGGGTATTTGAGGGCCAAATGAGTTAATGTATGTATTTTCTGACTCTCAAATGCTATTTTATGTAATCTACTGTTGCTAAGATTATTTGGGGAACTGAAAGTAGACTATAACTATCTAGTTCAAAAGAGTTCTCTCTAGCACTGGGTGTTGGTGAGGTTTCCCCTAGATTTAGCACAACAGATGTTATACACTCTTCTTTCTATCAACCACAAAGTAAAGACCTAGGGAACAGTGGTTTCTAATTTCCCTACAGTAGTGTAGTATGTAGGGTCTCTGAGCATCCAACCTATCCAAGATCCCTTTGAGCAAAACATTAGTGGCCTGTCTCTGCCTTCACTACACCCTGTTCTGATTCAGAGAACTACGCTGAAGACTGCCCCATATGTGCCACTGCTACCTGGACACTTTGCAAAGTGTTCAGTGGGAATTCTTTCAGTGAGTAGTACCTTCCTTCCTTTTCCTAGTATTTGCCTGTTGGGATTGGTACCAGAGACTAAACTAAAGGAAAAAGGAAGAATGGAAGAATAGTCAGTGTTTTTCAAGTTAAAGTTCTAGCTTTACAAGTGCTGACTCTCTCCTGAATAGCTGAATGATCCAGAGTGGGGAAACATTGAATTGGAGGTGAGGTTTACCATACTTGATCCTCCAGGGCTAAGAATCTTGGCTTTTAGTCCAAATGAGTCCTAGAAGAATGCAGCTCCCCAAAGCGCATCTTTCTTATTCTCTGTTCCTCTTTCAGGCTGTGAGTTTTTCAAGGAGTATAAGGATCGGGATTACACAGCTGAAGGGCTTGTTTTTAACTGGAAACAGGTACAGGAAATAATTTGTAACTAATTTGGGATTTGTGTGAAGGAGGATTTAGTGGAGGCCAACAACAGCCAAGGGAATTTATTTAAGAGAAAAAGTCTGCCCTCTCTCTCTTCTCCCTCCACCCCATTCTCTCTACTTCTTGTCTATTTCTTTCCCTGACTTATTTAATCTTTTCCCTTTTTGACCTCCTCATCCTTGATCCCCCCCTTCTGTTATTATTAGAGAATATTGGCTGCAATATCCTTGCCCATTCTCAATCTGATGTGAACATTTCAGTAACAAAAAAAGAAGGAATTATCCTCAACAACCAACTTGTCATTTAAAGGTAGGATTGGGTTTCTTCCCCATTCACTGAGGAAGGAGTTCAGGAGGTTACACTATAAGTTGGAGACTTAGTGGGAGCTGATTTTTGCCTTCAGCAAGTCACATGCCAGCCTAAAAATGGTTCCTCATTAATAATTAACCAACTCCACTTTTTAAGCTATTACTGGATCTCAAGTATCCATCCTTTGTAAACTTGGATAAGAGAACATAAGGATCTGTTTTCATATCCCCTGAAGATGGTTCCTGTAAATGACCACTCCATCCTTTCATGTATATTCCTGTGCTGCTTCTCACAAGTGTCTCTCTATTCTCAGGATTATGTTGATGCACCATTAAGTATCCCTGTCACTCTGACTCGTTCTTTGAACATTGACTGGAGTGAGTACCAGGTAAGGGAAGGATTTGGGGGATACAGGAAACAGATGAGAGTAACTCATGAATACTTCTGGTAATCTGAACCAAATTGGTCCCTCAGAGGGGAGGAGGAGGGAGAGACAGATGGTACAAAATGGGTTTGTGCCTAACCTGCTTAGGATTCTGTTCCTCATTTGCCTTCAGTACTAATAAAAGTTTCTCAAGTGGATTTTCCACCCCCACACCCCCAGTAGACTACATTTCCACCATTTGTACTTCTTACTGGACTTTGACACTCATTCCACTTTTGAATTCTGGTTGTTCACATGCGTTCCCTCCTAGATTGTCTGGGAAGGACCGTGGCTTATTCATCTTTGTGCATCTGGTATTTATATGCTAAGTGTTGGATGAATGAATAGAACTGACCTTGCTAAGCCTGTGCTCAAGGACATGGTGCCATGATACCTCAGGGATAAAACACAAACTCCTTTGCTGGTCTAAAGCCTTTCACAGTCATGCTCCAAGCTTATTTCATGTTCTTCTACTTCACACATGCTATGGACCAGCCATCTGGTAGACTTGCTGCCTCAATTCCACATGACATCTCCTACCTCCCTGCCCTGGGCTGTGCCTCGTGCCTGGAATAGATTTCTTCCTGTCTTTCACATTTTATTAATCCCTAACTCTTTAGCCTTTAACTAAAATGCTGTATCTTTTCCTAACCTACTTTGTTAGTACCTTCTCTCACTCAAGTTATGTGCTTATATCTTTACTTGCTGTCTTCTTACCTACTTAGTAGAAGATAAGTTTGAGGACCAGGACTGTATCTTATTCTTGTCTTGAATCTCTATCCATTAGACATAGTAGAGCTTAATAAATGATTTCTAGCTTGGATTTAAAAACCCTCCTTCCCTTCCCTCCCCCTCCCCAACAACAGGGAGTAGTAGAGAACTAATGTACTTTGTGGCCAGGAATAGTGAAAAACTGTTTGAACTAATTAGATTATATGGGCTTTGAAATTATTCCTGCTCCATTACCTCTTATTGAGGACACCTGATGTGCAGGTACACCAGAAATCTGACCATATGCATGGTTATGGCATACAGCCCATGTTGGCCTGACTGTGATCAGGATTAAACACCAAGCAGTATTATTAACCTTACACTTGCAACTATCAGTCATCAGTATTACTCTTCTTGCTTCTGCCTTATATCTGCTGAATTCTTATGAGGTAGGAAAGGAGTAATTAGTGATATTAAAAGTGTTTCATATAGAACTTATTCTCTCCTGTTACGGAAAAGGATGAAGGCAAGTATGCATAGAACATTACTGACTGTCTGCTTTGTTCCCCTCTAGGAGGGCAGCAGTGGTTGCCAAGTGAAAAATAGGGATTGAGGTCCAGAGTTGAAGATTTCCTGTAGACAAAGCTCCAAAGTAGTGCATGGATACCTTTCCAAATTTCCTTTCTGGATTCCGTCCCAGTTATTCCCAGTCATAACCCTCTCCCTTAGTGATTATGTACTAAGGTTTTCATAACCATTAAATGTTTCTGGAATAAGACTGATGTCCAGAAAATTGTAGGATGGTAGTACCTTCCCTGCAAAATTATCTCTAGTTTATCCTGTGTATCTCTTGTTTGTACTTAGTTGTTGGCATGTTGTATTACCCCCCTTAGGTGTGAATTTTTGGAGAGCTGGGACTGTTTTTTGCCTTCTTTGTATTTCTAGTGCTTAGCACACTGTCTGCAACATAGTAGGCACTTAAATGCTTTGTTGATTTGATGTTGATAAGTGGTTAAGGAAGGCTGTCTTATCATCATCTCTCAACTCCTAATATGTGTTTGAGAGATACTGGGAAGGTCAATATTAAGACCTTCCTTGGCCCTTCAATCTTCAGTTTTTTTATGATAAACTTAAATTTTCTAACCTATCTCATTTTGTACCCATTGGTATGCTTGAAGGCAGGGTGCAGGAAAGGAGCATTTGAACCTGAATCCTCAATACTTCCTGCAAGGTAGCACGCCCGAGTGTAGAGACCCATGAACTCTGGAGTCAGGAAGACCTAAGGTTAAATATCTAGTCAAAAGCTTGATAGCTACATGACCTTCATCAAGTCACTTGGCCTCAGTTTCCTGACCTATAAGATGGCAGTGATAGAACCTACTTCACAAGGCTTTTGAGAATTAAATGCAGACATACATAAAGTGCTTTTTGTCAGCTGTAATACTCTGTATAAATGGTATTTATTATCAGCGTGACCTTAGGAAGGTCACTTATGGTCTCCATTTCCTCCTCTGTAGAATGAGAGAGAGTTAAATAGAATGATCTTTAGCTTTCTTATGACCCCAAAACAGATACCTTGTTCCTACAAAACTGCTTTTTCTGCAGCACTGAGTCACCCTCGCCATATGGACTCACTTTTCTTCCAAGGGTCCCTGGACAGAAGAACTAATTCTAGCTACAAGTAAATGCTGTTTCCTCTGGATATTTGTCCACTCCAGTAGATAGGCATTTCGTTGCTGCAGTGAATGTCAGTAGAAGGGGACCTTTTCAGGGGAGATAGAATTTTAAGGAAAAACATATCCTTTTGTCCTTTTCTGGCTATCAGATTGAACAGTGACATCAACCAGTTGCTTTATTCTCCATCCTCCTAGTGACCTTGAGCAGCCCAGCTGCAGAGAAGTATAGTTTCATACTGTGGGAGCCATTTCTCTTCATGCACAGGTCTTGTGTGAAGATGCTTAAGAATGTATATTCTGGTTTGATTGTCATTTTGGTTCATTCAACATCAGGATTTGTACCCTAGTCAGAAATAGGTAAATTTAATTGTCCGATTTTAGATGACCTCATCCTTACTCTGGGAATAGTAATAACACCAATAGCATTTGGATAGCACTTAATGTGCTAAGCACTATGTTAAATAAGCACTTTGCAAGTATTATCTCAGTTGATTCCATCTGTGACCAGTGAATAAGATCCTTCCTTTCTCTAAGGTTCTGTCTTCCAGTGTGGCAGTTTGTTGGTTGGTTTTAAATCCTAGCCCATGTTTCCAATGCACTTGGTTAACTTGCTGAGCTGTTACCCAGAAGCACTGTTTTTCTCCTACCCTGCAACCATATAATGCCTTTACATGTTCTCTACAAGGTTAGGAGCTTCCAGTTCTCCAGTCTTTGTTTAGCCCTGAGCCTCAGCTTCTCACAATCTCCCATCTTTCTTGACCTACCTTCAGCATTGATGAAACCATACCTTCCCCTCCTCAGTTCTCTGTTCACAGGGGTGTGTCTGACATGTTGAGCTGGAGCAGTTGTGAGACCCCTGTGTGTTACTGTGGGTAATGACTTTACTAGCTCAGAGCTGCAGTGTCTGTCTCTGGAGCTGCTGAAAGTGGGTCAGACCTCTCCAGGGGCCAGGGAGGGTCAGGTAGCTGAGCCTGCTTTAAATTCCTGGGAAAGCCATTCCAATTACAGGTGGTGCATTCATTCTGGGCCCCTCTTGGGAGGCTCTCCTCTTCCTGGTATTCACCTCCCTCTCCATGCAGCTGCCTAGCTCTGATAAGCAATTGTCAGGACCTTGCTTCTGGTGGGGAGAAGGACTAGTAAAACTGGGTCAGAACTCCCGAGAAATTGAGGATTCTGAGCAGGCAGTATCTTCAAGGTTGGGGTAGGGCACTCAGTCGGGAGAACCCACCTCTGTGATTCTGCTTAGTGCCATATCTGCTGATTGAAGTTAGGATTGTCTCGGCCTTTACCCCTCATTCTTCCCCATGCTCATTACTTCTTTCTGGTTAAAAGGACAGACAGATAAGGGTACATCCTGTTTGAAAGCAGCCCCATTGAAGGATGTAGGACCTTGAGAGAGTTAGGATTAGTGATTTTATCTTTTTTTGGCTCTGGTTTTTTAAGCTAAGAACATTTTGTATTGCTAACTGTAATTTATGGTAATAAGCACAATGAGTAGATCTGATCAAGAACAAGATCATTTGTACATTTTGTTCAAAATGTAAGCATCTCCTTCCCCAAACTCCCCACCATTTCTAACCACAGGCCTCATGTCTCCTTTCTTTCTTTTCAGAGCTGGGACCTGGTGCAACAAACTCAGAACTACCTGAAACTGCTGCTTTATATAGTCAACAGTGAGGGTAAGGACCAGTCTCCAGCAAACACTCATTTACTCCAGTGCCCCCTTCTTTTTCTCATGCATACAACCCACTTGCCTCACATATAGCTTGTACTTTGAGGCCATGGAATGCTTCCCCAAGGCATCCTGTAAGCAAGCTAATGTCTGTATGCATTCTCCACTGAGTTATTTAGTGCCCTGGAAAACTGTGCTTGGTACGTGGAGTTTCTTTTAAACTCCTGACAAAGTATCAGTTGCTAAGGTAATGTTGTCCCTAGGTTGTGAGTATTAGCATTGTAAGTGATAAATTCTTTTCCCATCCCCACCCAGCATCCTCTCACCTTTTGGCTAGGGAAGATAATTTAGAATGGTGTGGAAATAATGTAAATTTTAAGGCCAAACTCTTTGTGATATATAATGCCTGGTTTTTAAATTTGTTTTATTTTTACATCAGTCATATCCAGATATTAACATCAGACACCCCCCCTACTCCCCAAAGGGAGTCTTCCCTTGTAACAAAAAAAAAAACCACAAAGCTAAACTAAAGCAGCATATATCAGCTGCATCCAATAGATACAACATTCCACAAATGTAGTTCTGTTTTCCCAACAAAGGAAGGGTGTTGCATTTCCTCATCTCTTTCCTGGCACTCCCCCCCCCATTCCTGCCTATTGTTTGATGTAATTAGCTCCTTAGATGATTAGAATTGGTTTGGACTTAGCCTTGGTCATGTTAGCATTGCTGGGGGAGTATCCTTCTCTGAATTATTGTAGTGAAATCTTTAAGACTTCTTTAAGGGGAGGGATTCTAGGGATGATTGATATTCCTACCTACTGGTCAAGATAACCACAGATTCCATTTTTATTACTGCCTGTTCTCTGCTTCTCTTTTGGGCCTAATACCCCTTGCTTCTTGATCAGATGACAGCGGGCTGTTGGTGCACTGTATTTCAGGCTGGGATCGGACACCTCTCTTCATCTCCCTCCTACGCCTTTCCTTGTGGGCAGTAAGTATAGACTAGGAAGCCTCACAGAGTTTAAAGTGCCTAGCATTCAGTACTTTGGGAGATTGAGAGGATTGATTTCTCCCCCCCAACCCTTTTTTTTTCCCCTAGAAAAGGTGGATATTTGATGGGATAGAGAATTCCCTTATTTAAGCCATTATAAAAGAACCTGTGCCTCTATTTCTGGGGACATTGATCTCTATTTGCTTATGCTCTAGACCTTTGGGTTGGTTCACTGGGACCTTGTGATTTCTGTTCTAGTGAAAGTGGGTGACCTTCATCTACTACCCGGGTCATAGCTGCATACACCCTCATGGGAAGGCTATTTTCTGATATCTACACTCTATTCCCAGGATGGGCTGATCCATGCAACCCTGAAGCCTGCTGAGATCCTCTATCTGACTGTGGCTTATGACTGGTTTCTCTTTGGGTAGGTCTTACATGAGCATATGGGAGGATATGGGACCTGCTTCCTGTTGTCACTATATATTTTAGAGGTCATGTTTCTCTGCCCCTGGGAATGGAAGAAGCATCTGTACCCTTGGAATAGGGTGCTGAGACATAACCCAGCCCTCATCATAGGGTACTACCTAGAAGAACTTCACATTTGGCTTCTTAGTTTGGACCCAGGCCCCTTTGTGAGTGGCCTCATTTCCCTTTCTTTCTTCAGACACATGTTGGTAGATCGACTCAGCAAAGGAGAGGAGGTGAGTGTTACTTTTTGTGTATCCACTGAATGAATGGGGCAACTTTAGCCTTAAATGGCTTCTTGCCTAGGAGGAATAGAATCCACTGATTCTCTCCCCACCCCCCACCCCCCCCATCCTTCTTTGGTAGAGAGGCTTCTGGCTTGGCTCATGCCAGCAGAACTGGGATTTCATATTAGGGCTCCCCATCCCAGATGAGTTTTCCTTTTTCTTCTGTTCCTTTAATTTCTACAGGGATCTTTTTATCTTATTCTGTGGTTGTGTGTGTATGATCTCATCCCCTCTTGAACCCAGCTATTTGATTTCTCAATTCCTGTCTCCCATTATTCCTACGTCATACTTACCCTCTTAGACTCTTTCTCTTCTTGTCCCCAATTCACGTGTCTTGCCATTATTCCTCCTTCTTAATTTTTTAACATTAAATAACGATTCTAATCATGTTCCTTGAGCAACAGCCACGGTGGTAGGGTTAGGACATCTCACCAAAGTCTCATGACTTTATCTGTGACTACATCAGGATCTGAAGATCTTGCCTGTTCTCTGGTTACTCCCAGTTTGCACTCCATTTCCTCTTCCTCCTGAAATATTAATCAGCAGCAATATCAAGCCAGTCACTACCACCTTAGTTCCTTTTTAGTAGTTGAGATACATATGTGGGTGTGATGTTTTCCAAACCATTCTGTTTGTTCCTCCTTTGCTCTTTGTCCTTCCCTTTGGTTTTTGTATTGTCTTTCTAACTCCCTTCTCCTTAAGCCCTCCTGAGGCTTTCTGCTCTCGTTCTGCCTTTCATGTTACCTTTTAGTCTCTTTCATACTTGCTTACATCTCTTGACTGGTAAAGGACTCTTAATGCTTTTTGGTTCACAGGCCACTGCCACTGGTCGAAGTCTGGGACTTCCTTCAAAGGATTCAGTTGTTTTAAATTTTAAATTCTCTTTGGGTTCCCTTCCATTTTCATTATACCTGAGAATACAGGTTCACTCCGCATTATACCCATTCTCACTTTGCCCAGAAGAACTTAGTATGAAATGGGGTTCCCTGCTTCTATACACACATTTCAGCTGTTAAACCAAAAAATTTCCACACCTTCCACCCCAAGCAGTGTTTCAGGGAAGGGCCTCTTCTGCTGAGCATCAAACCCCTCAAGAGAGAAGCCCAGGAAGTTAGGGTGGGAGAAGAAAGGAAGAGGCTGAACAGAGGGGAAGAAGGGTTCTTTTGATCCAAATGATGGGAGGGAAGAATCTGGAACTACTTCTATTGAGAACAGTTTAGTTGAACAGATATTAACTAAATAACTTCTAACTGTAGACCACTTTTCAGAATTTGGGGTGAGCCACAGAAAGTTTAGATGAGGTGCATGCCCTCGTGGCACTTATTATGGTTTAGTAGGGGAATGGGATGTAGAAGATGAGACGTGGCAGAGTTATTTGCCAGACTTGAAGCTAGGAAGAGATGACTTGACATGTTACCTCTGATTCTATTTGATCTGTGGCATGTGACCTCTGAAACTGAGTTTCCTCATCTGTAAAAGGGTTAGGATTAATCCTACCTCTCAGCATTGTTGTGAGGCTGAAGAGAATCTATAAAAAGCAGTTAGCGAACCTTTAAGCAGTATTTGAAAGTCAGTTATTGTGTAGATATTGCGTAGGTAACTAATACTATATAATGGGATTGGGTATAAAGCTGCTATGAGAGAGGGAGGAGAGGAGATCAGGGAAAGCTCTGGAAAGGAGGTGGCATTTGAGTTGGTCATTTCTGTCCCCCCCCACCTCAAAACCAGGCCCATGTTTCATGTTGACAGTTTAGCCTATCTCTCTCAGAACTTTCATAAGACCCTGACTCTAGGCATTAATTCATTCTTTTTAGATACTGTGACCTACATACATCCTTTATTTATCTCTGCAACAAAGTCTCCGGGTGGGGGATTTGGAGGGACCCAGTGAAACCATACTGTGACTCTAGGCCCAATTCTCCTTCCCCTATGTTCTGAGGGGGCTGCAAACCAGCAATGGGTCAACCTGATTATTTCCTCCTTTCCACCATCACCATAAAAACCCCTCTGTTCTCCTGCTCCTTGTCAGCACTCCTCCTGCTGTGTTCATTAATCCCCCCATTATCTCTTTCCCCAGCTGTTCTTCCCTGGTAGTCTCCTTTCCTGAGATTTATTAAAAAAAAAAAAAAGCATCTAATCCTCCTACCCTTCTCAACAGCACAGAAATCATGTGGCCCTTTTTGGTGGCAGGGAATATGAAACCTGGGGAGTTGACAGGTGGAACTTGATAAACACTGGGCCAACCTCTTGGTCTGTTGGAAGAGGAAAATAAACTGCCTTTCTCCCTCCTCCTGCCACTTCTTTTTTCCGTTCCTGCCCTCTGGTCCCTAGGTCCCTCTTTCTGACTTTATTCTGTGAGTTCTAAAGACTTATGTACCTTTTTAGTAAGTATGTCTAGAGCCTGGCTTGGATCACTTTGTGTTAGTCCTAGAGGACTAACAGGTCATTCTCCCTCCATACTTGAATCTAGCTGGTTTTGGAGACTGGGGATGGGAGTAGAGGCAGGGAAGGGGAGGCCTCTTGTGCACAGAAAGAGATCTGGCTCTCTTCAGAGCCTGATGTTCTCACTCCATGGACTGATTTTGTGTTTCCTGCAGATTTTCTTCTTCTGCTTCAGTTTTTTGAAGCATATCACCTCTGAGGAGTTCTCTGCTCTGAAGTCACAGAGGTAAGGAGCCTGCTACATACTCTGTCCTTGCTGTCAAGGTCCTGGCCATTTGCACTTCTTTGGTCAAGGGGAAGGACACCAGTGGTCTGACCCAGTTCTTCCTTAATTTATTGTAAATTCAATAGACCCAGAAGTGGGACAGATTCCAAAAGCACCCACCAAAAGGTCCCCTGGATTCTCTTGTCATCAGAAGGATCTCTGGAGTAAGCAGAGCTCAGGCAATGTCTTGAGATCCCTTAAGGGAATTTTTAGTGTTGAGAGCAGTGTGCTAATGAAGAGAAAGGAGTTGGTCCTTAGACCCACTGTCTTGTGGTTCTCATTGCACTATTACCATGAAGAAACATGAGCCAGATCTTCCTTGATCTCTCATAGTTGTTACCTGTGAAGTAGTTTTAATATTGTGATAACTATATTTAAACATACTTGATTTATTTTATAGTCCTTTTATGTTTTTATCAAAATGTTATTTGGAGAAGGGGGGCATAGGCTTCCCCAGACTGCCAAAGAAGTCATACATAAGGTTAAGAATCCTTCACTAATTGAATTGAAATAGTTATCAAAATACAGAAAACAAGTTCACACATCCTAGGTTAAGAACTACTGGTTGAAGGCCTGCAGAAGTCATATTCTCTCTGCTGTCTCTCAGAGATTTCAATTCATAGTAAATAGCAGTAAATGGCTGGCTGGTTCATCTCTTTTTCAAGATCTATAATCCTAAATTTCCTATCAGAAATTATTATGTTACTCAGAATAATATCCTAACATAAGCGTTATTCAAAATAACCTCAGTAGCCACAAGGAGTCAAAAGAATTTTGACATGGTTGTAGCCACATTAAATTCTGACCATATGCAAGTTCATACCATCATTCTACTTTATAATTCGGGAAAAAACAGTGTCCAGCTTGGGGATCTGGGGCATGGTAAAGGGTAATCATCATGGTGGCTTTCACATAGTGGTTACTAAGCACCTTTAAATACATGATCTCACTTGATTAAGGAATCTTGACCTTTCAGTTGATGGCTGCTACAGAACTCCCAGCTAGGTAGACTGAGGCATTTTAGCTCACCTGCACGAAGTCCAGTCTCCCAGGAAATATGTTTAGATACTTTGTCTGACTCTGGAATCCACTTAGAAGGTATGCTTTCTGTACCTGAAATCCAAGGGTTCAATAAGCATTATTACCAGCCTACTTTGTACCAGCTCAGGATACAAATACAGAAAATGAAAATTATCTTTGCTTTCAAAGCATTTGCATTCTAATGGGGGAGCCAGGTGTATGGCTGGCACTTATATAGTGCTTTGAGGTAGAACAAATATGCAAAAAATCAATACAAGGTAGTTAGGGAGAAAAGGCACCAGCAATTGTGGGGGAAAGACATCGGGAAATGCTTTATGTGGTGCTTGAACTTCATCTTGAAAAGAGTTGTTTTCTAAGATAGTTGAATGAAAAAGAGTGCATTCCAGGCACAGCACTGCAAAAATATAGAGACAAGAGATGAGTGTTGTGTGTAAGGAATAAAGAAGGTAGCTGTAGTAAGGTTTGGCAGTTGATGGGTTGAGTGAGAATTAAGGGGTCAAGGATAAAGCCAAGCTTATAAGCCTGGAAGAATGGTGGGTACTTTGACAGAACTGGACAGTTGAGAACAGGAGTGAGTTTGAGGGTGAGAAAAGGCATAATGAGTTACATTTTAGACATGACAAGTTTGAGGTCTCAGACATTTGATGTAGAATGTTCAGGAGCCATCAGTGATGCAGTTTGCAGCTTAGGCTGCAATCCAAATACTATGGCACACAGTACAAGTTGATATTAGATCTAGAAGATGCCCAGGGGTTACCTGGTTATGGAGAAACGTTAGCCAAAGAACTAAATAGTAATTCTGATAGCTTGAAGAACTTGGCGTAAAGTCAGCCATTCTTATTTCATTGGGCACTTGGCAGTTTCAGGATCTGCTCGTTTTCTAAGCAGTTAACTGGGAAAGGAGCAACTAGGCTTTGGCCTTAAAACTTGCTGATTCTCCCATCTGTGCTGTAGATCAGTGTCTCTTTTTCTCTCCAGAAGGAAGAGCCTTCCAGCCAGGGACACGGGCTTCACTGTAGACGACCTTTGTATCATGAGTGAGTTGTGGGGCCCCGGTCCTGTCAGTATTTGCAGACTGAAGCCCCTATGCCTAGCAGTAGCAGCAGGGGAGGAGATGGTACAGGGTCCCTGGTGCCTGGCACTGTTGGCTTTCTCCTCTCAAAAATGACTTCTTTTTTTTTCCCTCATCCTCTTCCAGAAAGGAGGGATCGAGGCAGCACAACCAGCCTAAGTAGCGACTTCTCTCTTGTCACTGAGAGTTCCCCAGGAGCAGCTGGGAGCTTCCCATATGAACCTGTGGACCCCAACTCAACAGCAGCACAGACACAGGCAGCTTGGTAAGATGTCAGCTTGGAGCTAGCCCCAAGCATGGCAGTAGCCATAGCTAGCACAGCTGGGGACTCAGCTGGAGTACCAAGAATAAAGGGGACCACCTGTGGGTAAGGTACAAAATGAAGCTTTGTTCCCCGAGTGACTTGCTGCCCCCTCGAATGCTAGCCATCTGCCGAGAGCCACCACTGTGGTCAAGTGCATACCACACAAAAGATAAGGAGTCTTTTTGTAAGGTGCTATATCTGTGGGGAGTCAGTGGATAGACAATACCTCTCCTCCAGGAAAAAGGGGAAGTAAAGAGATATCAAACAGTCTGCTGAAAGGCTTGATTCCTTATTTCCTTCCATCAGGAAATGAGGAAAAGGGTTTATTGAAAGGACAGGATTTGGGTGGGTCAAGAAGAGGGAGCAAATGGTAGAAGAGTACTGCAAGAGAAAAGGGAAGCAAATGGTGACTAGGGTTTGGAGGAGATGGAAGACATTTGGTCAGTGTTTCCACTGATTCAGCAGGCATTTCCTTATATGTGTATGGGCAAAAGGCAGTCCAAGTTCTAGTATGTCTCTTTCTTAATATTCGGGGCTAACTTTGTCCCCCTAAACCCAGTAGTTGACATGTATTTAGTATTCTGTGAGGCACAAGTCATGCTGAATGTACAAACCTCTCCCATGTTGTTTTCTTTTTGGAACTTAATTCTGAGTCTTTGAAACTAGAGAGGTAGATTTGGAAGAACATCTCCAGGTGACTGCTTCTTGCTCTGCAGGAGGAAGAGTCATACATCTTCTCCCCAGACTGTACCCTGGAATCGTCCCCATCAATCAGAAGACAGACAGCCTTCCTATCAAGGGATTGTGGAAGCCAAGTTTTCCAGTTCCTCATCCTCTAACCATTCTGACAACTTTTTCCGCACAGGAAGCAGTCCCCTGGA
This sequence comes from Pseudochirops cupreus, assembly GCA_028627135.1. Taxonomy (NCBI): domain Eukaryota; kingdom Metazoa; phylum Chordata; class Mammalia; order Diprotodontia; family Pseudocheiridae; genus Pseudochirops; species Pseudochirops cupreus. The sequence goes on along the minus strand of CM053583.1, from coordinate 381,290,854 downwards.
AGTCCCGAAAGCCAGGTGAGGTGTTTGAAGGCAACAGAGCTGCTTGGGGAGCCATCTATGTACTGCCTCTTTGGTCCCAAGTCTAGGAAGTGCCAGGAGCATGCAGCATCCTTCCCCTTTTAGCTTTAGCTATTAATCTTATTCTGCCATCTAGGTGGTTTTTGAGAAGTGTATATTTTATCATCTCAAAGAAGTCCCATTGGTGTGAAAACCAAATAAACAACTGAAAGGCAGTCATGACCAGATAATTTCTAGGTGATATCCTCAGAAAAAAGGCATTGGTGTGGGTGTCTGTCACCTTTCCTCAGGGACAGAGATCTAATAATGTGCTGGTCATGGCTTAAAGCCTAAGAATCTAAAAAACAAGCTTCCTGTGATGAAACAGTGTCTTCAGGGTCAGAAGACCTAGTTTCAGCTCTGCCTTGGGCAAGTTACTTTTCTCAGGGCCTCCACCTTCTTAATTTTGAAAGGAAGTGGTTGAACTAAAGAATTTCTCTGTTCCCTCTCAGTAGAGGGAAGTTAAATCCAAGATTAGACCCAGTCAAAGATCTGAATAGTGTAGATGTGGCCAACTGGTGAAGGAGTACAGGGAGTGATGGGAAAACAGTGGGTTAGGGAAAGGACAACTAGAAACACTGGAATGGACCGGAGCATGAGAACTGGAGCGTTTCCCAAGGAAATGATTGTATGGTTAGAACCTAATTTAATCTTGAAGAGGTTGAAGAGTGTTTGACTCTTGCCAGCTTCCCATCCTGCTTGCCATTCTGAATTCCTTCTTTCCCTTCATGCTTTTTCCTAACATGGTCAACTTGCGAAGTCATTATGGCCTCCCTGTACCCTTTGCTACCCTCACTTTAATAGATATTCAACCAAAGTAGATACATTCCTCTTCCTGGCTTTTCTTTGGACATTGCGTGGACACAGTGGACAAATTGTCAAGTACATATTCCCTGAGTTCAGATTTCAGAAAATCAGTGCAATTAATGCCTTCGGATTGGACTCTACAGCAGGATCCAGTGTACTTAAAGCTAAGGATTAATTTTTAATTCAGGACACTGATGTGGATCAGAAAACTGGATAATCTTGGTCCATCTTCTGTTCTATGTAAGTCTATTAAACTTATCCTGTCTGGCCTCTCCCTGTAGAAGGCTTAAGATGGCTGGAGAGGAGGGAAGTGGGGCTAGGATGGAAAGAGCCGAGACGAGACAAACAAAATAGCCACCACCACGTCTGCCTTCTGACTTCTCAGGTGGTCCTGGGGGTAGAATTGGGGTCCTGGCTCTAGTGCCCAGTAGGGTCAGTGCTGTCTGGGAGCACCTTCCCTGAGTCCTTTGGAGATTGCAAGTGTGTGTTCTCTTTGATTTTTTATGAGAATGCCATGCAGTGGAGCCAGAATCTTTTAGGAACTCTGTTGACCAAGCTGACAATGGAAATGGGTCTTGTAAGACCGAGTTTAATAAAAATTTGTTCATTTAAGTCATAGTAATATTATGTCAGGGACAAGTCAAATCAAATCTTGATTCTTCATCAGTTGGCATGGTTTCTGATAACAGCTCCTCATCAGTAAACATTTATTTTTCCTGAATGCCTTAATTAAAAAAAAAAAACCACCCATCAAAGAGACCTTTAGTGAATTCATTCAAAAAAGTAAAGAATCCTTTTGTAATGTGATATATATGGTTTTATATATTACATGATAATGCATTACATATATACATACATATTTGTGTATACATATATGAGGGGGAGATGGTAAATCAGATTTCTCTATCCTTAGTTTTCTTAAAATTTTAATAATCAAAATAAAGCTTTTCATTCATTTAGCTACTAGAAGAGAAGAATCTGCATGCTGTTCTCTGTTGCTGATCATCCTGTTAGCAACAGTCAATATAACAGCATCATTGGGACCCATATTTAGGAATGTGACTGAATCTATAATTGGGGCCCTAATGGTTGGAATGACTCTCCTGAGGGGAGGAGTCCCTGGGCACTCGTTCTGGCACAGGAGCTTTGCTACATGTTTTATGTTGTGCTTGTTGGTCTCTTCTGTCAGACTTTTCCCAGTGACCAGCATGGTGTCTCCTGTGACAAGGGGGAAACAGCTATGTCACAGACCCCTGCCAGAAGTCCGGGCTGCCATCTCCAAGTTGGGGTCTGAAGTTGTTGGCCTGGGGTTGCAGGTAGTCCTAGTGATCTGGATCTTGTGTCTTTTTGCCAGTGTCCTTTGGCAGTGTTTTTATAGACAGAGGTTTGTTTCTACTGGCCTTCCTGGGAGCATCTTTTATGCTCTACAAACATTAGACTTTTATGCTCTACAAACATTAGACTATCTCAGTGCCCTGATTACTAGACTAGATTAGATGATCAGAAATGTCCCTTGATTATGAAAGGCCTGGAGACTTTGCCGGCTGTAAAAACCTGGAAAATACCAAAGAATTTTATTTTGGTGGCTATCTTCTACTGGTCCTGGGGAATTGATTTTGTGCCTCACACATATTTGTATGCACAGAATTGGAAGGCATCCCAGCAATCATATTGTCCAACCAGATCAGGAGTTCCTATAACAGCACACCCAGCAAGGATCCTCCAGGCTGCAATAGCCACCACCTCCTACTTGAGAGTTGCTGGAACTGCCATCCTTCTATCCAGCCTAAGTTTGCCTCCTTCCAGCTTCTGCCTTTTGCTCCTAGTTCTGCTCAGATAAGTCTAAATGTGGAAGTACTCGAAGAGATCTGGCGTGCCACCTTCTCCCCCAGCCTTGTCCGGGCCAAATTGTCATCCTCAGTCACCTCACCCTGCCCTCATTTGGCACAGACTAAATTCTTAGGCTCATAGCATAACTTGGATAATAATTATTATAATAGTTAACATTTTATACAATTCTTACCATGTGCCAGGCCCTCTGCTGAGAGTTTGGCCATTATTTCGTTTGATCCCAACAACATCCCTGGCAGGTAGGTACTGTTATCATCATGCCGGTTTTACAAGTTAGGATACTGAGGCAAACAGAAGTTGAGTGACTTGCCATGGGGCAGCTCATCAGTGGCTGAGGCCAGATTCGAACTCGGGTCTTCCTGACTCCAGGCTCAGTGCTCTATCCTGCCCCTGGAATGGGGCTGCTAAAAAGAGGAAGGTGCTCTTATGACCCATACATATTGGGTAAGGCACAACCTTTTGCTCTTTAGCTTTACCGATCTGAAAGAATTAGAGATTCTCTAGGGTTCTTTCTACTTTAAACTTATGATCCTACTCCTACAGTAGGATGGTTTTTTAAATAAATCTTCTCCCAGCCTGCCTTATGAATGTGTGCCTTGAGGGAGACTTCAAATGCCATTCTCTTCAACACCTTTGATCTGAATTTAGAAGGTTCTTTTCAAACTCTGTCACTGGAAGCCTTCTTGCAAAGGCTCAGTGACCACTGATTATCAGGGCCTGTTCTGGGAGGCTCTTACTTTGGTTGGGAGGTTTGATTGGATTACTTCTAAGGTGTCCTTCTGACTCTCCAGAGACCCAGGCTATTGAAGGAACTTTGCCGATAAGTCAGGGATCTTTCTGAGACTATTGTTTCCTCCTCTGTAAAGTGGGAGGGAGAAAGAAGGCATGAGGACTGGACCAGATCTGATTGCTTTTTTTTTTCCAGCTCTGATATTTTATCGTGTGTTGTTTTTTTTTTTTAAATAAACATAATCTTGTCAGGATCAATATATTAACATTGAGGTCCTTGTCACAAATACCTGCCTTCCTATAGGCATAGCACTGTACTAACCAAACATTTGGGAGTCATATATTTTTTTAAATAGACCTTTGTCTGTATATTAGAAAACAACTTTGCTGTATACCTTCAAAGATATAAAGCTTCATATCTGAAGGACATGAACCCTCAAAACAGTCTTCATTTGCCCTTTGGTTTGCAGCTCTGATAAAAGGTTGCTAGGAGAGAAAGTTTAGGCTTTTGTTAAAATGAGGTTATTTGGACTTCATTCACTGTGTAGGCTTTCCAGTACTCTGGCTAATCCACGGCTGGCTGCACTTACAGGTAAGAAGCACTTCCCTCGGCTCTGCTGCCAAGAATAGGAGCCAGGGAAGATTTTTTTTTTCCCTCTGAGACGTTTCTTTTTCTGTTATTCTAATAACATAAAGCCGTTTGGTGCAAACATTAGAGGGTCTCCAAAACCCAGAACTCAGGACTTGTCCCAAAGATGTTTACAACTTCTGGACTAGAACATTGTGACCTTGTTTAAATCCATTTGGAATGCTGATGATCTAGAGTTCCATAATCCATCTTGCCAGTAGTTAGAACAGTTCTTTTTGAAAATCCTCTTGTGGATGAGATCTCCTTTTAATCTTCAGACTTAGCTACTGTAGTCTAGTTGTGACACCTTAGATTGCCTCTGCTCTGCTAGGGAAGCACTGTGTCTTAGAGCTACTGCAAAACAAACTTAAACTGATTTGTGATCCTCCGTAAAGACATGACTGGAAGAACTCATTTGGAATTCTCATGAGCAGTATTACTTGGAAATCAGAAGTTTTTCTGCTAAGCAACATTTTTAAAGGGTGGGGGGGGGTGGGAGTTTGGCCTCCTAAAGTCACATCACCCTCTTACTCACGTCTCAATGCAGTCTCATCTCCACAGATGTCTTTATTATATCCGGCTCTTCTTTCCTTTCTGTTTTACCTGCTGCATTGCTAATGATTGCTTCAATGCCAGGGAAACAGAAGACAAGCTGATGATGGGGCAAGTGATGCTGGTCACTAGGACAGTAGTCTTGGCTAGTTTTGAGTTCACCAACCTCCTCCTCGGTGTGCCTCTGATTCATGTAGAATTTGCATTTTCTTGGAATATAATTTGAATCAAACGTTGAAGTGCAGTGTACAGTAGTTACACTGGGCATAATACAAAGGTAACATGTTTAGCTCTCCAAGAAGCTGATTCTGTATGTGCTAATTCTGATGTATCTGAAATTTCAGACTTCTTCACTGGCAGTTAGGGATGACTAAAAGTCCTAAGTATTCCAGCCTCCAAACTTACCTAACCTGACTTTGCTTCTCTCATTTTATTTCTTTTCTTTTATTTATTAACTGTTTATTTTTTCTAAGTTACATATAAACAACAATTTTTAGCATTTGTTTTTAAAACTCAAGAGTTCTAAATTCTAGGGGTTGGCTAGGTGGCGCAGTGAATAGAGCACTGGCCCTGGAGTCAGGAGGACCTGAGTTCAAATCCCACCTCAGACACTTGACCCACTTACTAGCTGTGTGACCTTGGGCAAGTCACTTAACCCCAATTGCCCTCCCCCCTCCCCTCTCCCCTCCAAAAAGCAAAATAAAAATTTAAATTAAAAAAAAAAAACTTTTGAGTTCCAAATTCTCTCCCTTCCTCTCTCCCCACCTCCCCTCATTGAGAAGACAGGCGATTGATTCCATGTAGGTTATATATGCGTAGTCATGTAAAACATATCCATAATGGTCATGTTGTGAAAGAAAACATTTCTTTTTTTAAAACTCAAGAAAAATAAAGAAAATGGGGGGAACACAACAGTTGCTTCATTCTGTGTTCAGACCCCATCAGTCTTTTCTTGGGATGGATGGCATTTTTCATCCTGAGTCCTTCAGGGCTGTGATGGGTTATTATATTGCTGAGAACAGCTGAGTCACTCACAGTTGACCCTCTTACCACATTGCTGTTGCTTTGTGCGCAGTACACCTCGCTTTGCTCTGGTTGGTATAAGGCTTCAGGCTTTTCTGAGAGTATCCTGGTGCCCATCATTTCTTAGAGCACAGTAGTATTACATCACAGTCACCCCAAAGTTTGCTCAGCTGTTCCCCAGTGGATGCACATCCCCTCAATTTCCAGTTTTTTACCCCCAGAAAAGAACTGCTATAAATATATTTTTTGTGCATATAGGTCCTTTTCCTTTTTGTTTTTTGTCTCTCGGGATACAGACCTAATAGCGGTATTGCTATGTCAAAGAGTATGTATGGTTTTATTAGCCCTTTGGGCATAGTTCCAAATTGCTCTGTAGAATGGTGGAATCAATTCACAACTCCAACAAAAATACATTAATGTCCCATTTTTCCCATATCCCCTCCATATTTGTCATTTACCTTTTCTGTCCTATTATCTGACCTAATGGATAGGAGGTAATACCTCAAAATTTGTTTTTCCTTGCATTTCTCTAATCAGTAGTGAGTTGGAGTATTTTTTATGGTTATAGATAATTTTAATTACTTCATCTGAAAACGGATTATAAATATCTTTTGATCATTTATCAATTGGAGAATGGCTCTTATTTTTATGAATTTGACACAGTTCTCTACAAATAAGGCCTTTATCAGAGAAGCTTGCTTCAGAAATTTTTTTCAGTTACTATTGCTAACTGTATTTCCCTCCGTCATATTTCCTCTAGCCCCGTTTATTCTATTCTCTCTCTTCTTTCACCCTGTCCCTCCTCAAAAGTGTTTCTGGTTTTCCCTCACCCCCATTCTGTCCTCCCTTCTATCACCACCCCCCTGGCTCTTATCCCCTTCCCCTTCTATTTTGCTGTAGGGTAAAATAGATTACTATACACCATCGCCCATGTATCTCATTTCTCAGGTACATGTAAAATAATTTTTAACATTTGTTTTTAAAACTTAGAATTCCAGAGTCTCACCCTTTTCTTCCTCCCTACCCACCCTCAATGAGAAAGCAAGCAATTCAATATAGGTTATACATGTGTAGTCATGCAAAACACTTCCATAGTAGTCATGTTTCCTTTCACCCTGTTCCTCCTCAAAAGTGTTTGCTTCTGATTACCTCCTCCCCCAATCTGCCCTCCTTTTTATCACCACCACCCCCATAACCCTTTCACCCCTACTTTCCTGTAGAGTAAGATAAATTTCCATACCCAATTGAATGTGTATTTTATTCCCTCAAGCCAATTCCAATGAGAGCAAGGTTCACTCATTCCCTCTCATCTCTCCCCTCTTCCCCTCCACTGTAAAAGCTTTTTCTTGCCTCTCTTATGTGAGATTTTTTTACCCCATTCTACCTCTCCTCCCGGTACATTCCTCTCTCTCACTCCTTAATTTTATTTTTTGGATATCATCTCTTCATATTCAAATTCACCTGTGCCCTCTACATATATTCCCTCCAGCTACCCTAATAATGAGAAAGGTCTCATGAATTACAAATAACATCTTTCCATGTAACAATGTAATGTCAATTTGTTCCCCTCATGAATTACACTCAGTTTTGCTGGGTAGGTGATACTTGCTTTTAATCTGCTTCCAATGTGGAGGGCATGGTGTCCCAAGCTTCAGGGGTTTTGTGTAGCTGTTTCAGCTGCCACAGCTACCAGTGATTCAGTCCCCAAGGGACCTACTCCGGGTTTGCTGGGGCCCGGTCTGTGCTGACCCAACCTTTGATGAACTGCACGCCTCTCAGCCTGATGCAGCAGACCTTTCCTGTTGACCTTCCAGGTTGTCTTATAGACTAGAGATTTGTTTCACTCTGTCTTTTTGTGGGTTCTGCTCTAGAATTTGTTTTTAGAGTTGTTTTTTACAGGTATTTGAAGGGGTTTGGGGGAAAGCTCTGGTAAAGTCCCTGCTTTTACTTCACCATCTTGGCTCCACCAGTTTTCTTATTTTTAGCAACTAGCTCTTCCCTCAAGAAGATTGAGGCTAACCAGCTTTGTTTCTGAATCTTCCGTGATGGTGAAGGAAGAATGCTTATAGCAGAAAGCACTTAGCTGTGACTCTAACATTTAGCATCACAGAAACTCAACCCAGTGCAGCCACATTGGTCCTGGATTTCTTTACTTGGAGAAAAATCAGTGTTCTCAAGAAACTTACTGACCTACAAAATTATGGCCAAAGTCTCTTGTCAATCATTGGCATCTGCCAAATTTTTCAAAACCAAAGACTTACGTTTTTTATGACTCCATAGAGAATCACCATAAGTAGCCAGATAGCACAACTCTAATTGGAAAATCATAGGGAATTGGTAGTCACAGAGCAGTCCTGCCACAGGGGTGGAGATCTGTTAGTTCTGCATCAGCTAAATGGAAAATATACTTGAACTCTTACCTTTAGATCTTGATCAGACAGTACTCACTAGTTCCTCACTTGACATGGATTTCTGTGCCAAATAGCCCAAATTAGGTACTTTGCTGGTTAAGTGGATTTTTCTTTTTCTCTTTTTTTGTAATTGCCTTACCTTAACTTTATTGCCAGTGTCTAAAATGAGGCAGTTCTGCCTCCTCAAAGATGGATGAAATAGTCTGGCATAGGTTACCTGCCATATCAAGCTTACAGAACATAGCATCTCTCCTAGCTTTAGTCTTAACAGCTGTCTCCCCAACCCCTGTGCAGATCACTTCTAGACCTGAGCAAGAGTAGAATATTCCAGATGGGCAGATGTGTGTGTGGTACGCTAGAATTAAGGGAATACATTCATTTCTCATCCTGGCTTCCGAATTGTTTTATGTTGGGTGCATTCTGTGTCGCTAGCCTCTTAGGATTAGAATGGTCACAGGGAAAACACTGAGACTATCCACATGACATTTAATCAGCACCCGTGGGCCAAAGGCAAATGCAGCTCTACCAAGCTTTTCTGCCCTTGTTTCTGAGGCCCAGAAATCCTTTCCACAGTTCTTGTGCTCTTAGCATACAGTGGCCAAGCCACAGCTACAGTAACAAGAATAAAGGGAAGGACATCAAAGAATCCCCTCCTCTAGGGACCTGGAACTACATTGGTGAGGCTGGGCCCAGATGGTACAGACCTCTGTATTTGAATTCTGCCCATATATACCAGCCACACCTGCCTGCATTAGGTGTCACCCAGGAGGTAGATAGTAAAGAGGGCTGCCCTAGTGGTTTCAATGAGGGGTGAATTGATCTGGGGAGAGGCTACTTGTTCCTCCATAAAAGTCGTCTTCCTCTTCCCCTAGTTCCTTAAAATAAAGTTGTCAGTCTCCCTGATTTTTATTATTAATGTCCTTGCAAATGGGCCAGCCCAGATGCTGGGGTTATTGCTTCTAAATATGAACTAGCTTTTGGAAGGGATGGTAAGTTGTCTGTATAAACGAGCTATGGTCAAGTCTTAGGAAGATCATCCAGCCGTGTTTTCTGCCTTTCTTCACTTTCTTGGATGCACAGAGGCAGGCATCCCTCTCTCAGTAGGATTTTCTATGGGCCCTAAATCTCTGGATCACTCTCCCATGCTCTTTAACATATGGCTTCACACCTTGTGTCTCATCACGGTGAAAACCATTTCTCAGGTGAAAAAGACCAGCTTGCTTCCTTCTGATGCTGCTGAAAGACCTCTCTGAATTACAGGATGCCAAATCTCCCTCCTTGATTTCTGCCTGAGTCTGTGATATGTCATTCTGCTGCCAAATCAGCCAAGAGTTTCTCCAACTTGCCAATGCAATCTTTTTCAGTCATCCAGTCAGGATGCCAGCCACCTCTTGTATCCGTGTAGCCGTTGATTTGGGGCTTGGTGTCTTTGGTTTTGTGGGTGATCTGTCCTGTTAATGTTGTTCCACTAGGCTTCTCTATGTCAAAATCCCGTGCAGGGGTCTTTATTTAAGCCCATCCTGTAGGATCAGCTTTCTCAGCTACTACATCTGGCTTCTTTTCACTTTGATGGAGATATTGGACTTGCTCTGACCTTTCCAGAGCCTTGATGCCCAGAACTGACTTAATCTTCTTCCCTTTGCTCTGTCTAACCTTGGCCACCCTCATGGGGCTTGGAAGAAGCAGGCATGTGACTGATTGGCACTGATTGCACCATCTCCCCTCTTTCTTGTTTCTCTGCCCCAGATCAGAGGACCACTCCTTGCCCGGATCCTCCATCTCTACAGACTATGGCAGCTGGCAGATGGTAACGGGCTGTGGCAGTATTCAGGAGCGGGCAATCCTGACCACAGACTCCTCTCTCCCTTTCAGCTTCTCGGATGAGCTCCCTAACAGTTGTCTGTAAGTGCATTGAGAAGGCAGGATGCTGCCCTACCTGTGCTGGAGCTAGTATCTGTAGAAAGAGCTTATTTATCTGGGAATACAGAGATTACCCAAATCTTACCTGCTTCTGAGTGAAGTGTGTTCTGTTCCCAACTCCTCTTGGTACCTGCCTGGAAAGTGTTTTCGTGTACTGTTAAATTCCCCCTCCCCGCTTCTGAAGCCTATCAGCAGCCTTCTCAGTGGGGGTGTTCCCCAAGGGAAATTTCTGTAGGCTACAACTATAGAGAGTTCTATTTCTGTTCAGGCCTTTGCATGATAGAATCTTTTGAAGGAAAGGAATGTGGGAGAGTGAAGGCAAGCATGTGGTTTAGGCCAGACATGAGAGGAAGCTAATTTGGAGTTTGAGCTAGATGTTTTTTTCCTAACTTACAATTAGATTAATTTTGCCTCCAAATCCTTTGCAGAAGACAGTCCAAGAAACACACTGGTTCTCTTATCTAGAGCATAGGTCACCTAGTTCAAAGGGCCTAATGTTTCCAAATAGTTTCTGGAAATGGGGAGCCCAGGCAGGATGGAAGGCTGACCAAAATAGCCTCCTCTTCTTAGTGTGCCTCCTCATTAATTGGGAGTGTAGCTAGTGGCTCTTATCCTCGGCCTTTGGGCTACAGCGAAAGCTCCTCTGATGCTAAGGCAGTTGCTGTTGATCTAGAGCTTTTTCTTAAGGCCGTATAACTATTATAAACCTTTCCTCATGCCCCTGAGGGCTGACAAGGGCTCTTCTAGAAAAGATTGTCTTCCTATTTGGGGAAGCTGGAAAGGGAAGCGTGACCTCTTAGCCAGCCTTATAGGCCCTTCCTACCTCCAGTTTGCCCATTCACCCACCTAGTCACATCCCTTTGCCCTTCAAAGGAAGGGTCAACTGCTTAACCACTGTGTCCTATGTAAGATTAAATTCCTCCAGGGGAAGGCTTGGCCATGACCTTTGGAAAGAATGTTCTCACCAGGGTATAAGTCTAAGAAGGCAGAATCGGAGAGCCTTTAAGCCAACGTTGTGTCATCCCTCCTCCCCACCCCTCCACCCCCAAACATGAATGTTCTTGTTTCCTTCTTTTTCTACCCCTATATCTGTGGGGGGAGGGAGGGGAGAGGAGAGGAGCAGCTCCCCTGCTGTGTAGAGCAGGGGCTGCTCAGATGCTACTGACTGGAAATGTCAGCCGAGAAAGGATTCCTCACTACCAGAAGATAAGACTAGTAAATTCTAGTCGCTTAGAGTTTACCCCTTGCCCTGGTTCAGAAGCTCATACTGGATGTCTTTTAGAAAGGCTTGAGTCAGGTTGTTTTGAGAAGCAAAAGTAAGTGGACATTTGGGGCTGTCCTCCAGCTGCATGGACATAGAATTGCCCTGGAAGGAGAGTCAGCACTTGGAAACTACAAAAAGATGAAAGTGACAAATAGCTTATTTGCATTTCTTCCCTACCTTTAATAGGTAAGTCCTTTCCTAAGTCCTTTGTAACTTTTCTTCTTCTGTAGTAGAATCTTGCAGCTGTTGACCTGAAAAGAGCCACCTACAATTCATCAGCCTTAAAAGGGGGAAATCTTTGGAACTTAACAGAAGGCACCTATGTAGTTCAGATGAGATCTGGGGCTCTGGTCTTTAAAAAACAAAAAACATTATTCTGCTTAAGCCTCAAGTAAACAAGGATTGTCTTGTTTACTCAGCTAGAATAGATCAGTTTTTGAAATTTCCTGAGAAAGTTATATAAAATTTTCGTTTCCCCATCCCAGTTTCTAGGTGGAGGAGAATGCTTACTATTGTACTTTCCTTCCATGTTTGCCTTCAGTAAATTGTCAATAGACACCTGTTTTCCCCACCTTTGAGCTCTGTTTTCTCTTTGGAGAGCTAGTAGGCCTTGAGGTTTAAATGGGATGGGACATCTCAGATAGTATTCACTGCCCATGAGACTTCTGTGACGAATCAAAATGGAGACTGTATAATGACTTCCACCTGGTCTGTCTTACCCTGTGTTTTAAGAGGTTCTCATGGCAGCTTCATCATTGACCTGCTGTGTATACTTGGGCAGAACACTTAAAAATTGGATGGAACAACAGCAGTCATTCCCTCCTTGTATCATAGGAGGAGGATAAAAGTAGCATATGTGTGTGCACCTTTGGAAATTGCCATGTAATTTGGGAGTAACCATTTTCTACCTGTTTGGTAATGTGCTAAGTATCTTGCAGATAAGAAGCAGATGTGCCCTAAGTGAAACGTTCTGGTTATTAGAAACGCAGTTCTAGGGACAAGTTTGATTCCAGAGTAGCTATCTACTGGAGAAGAAAAGTGCCTTTTACATTGTCTTAATTTGTCCATGTTCTCTTATTTAAGTATAACTGTAAGTGCTAAGCAGTAGAGACTTTTTTTTCTTCTCTTGTAACCTGTTCCTCCTCCTTTTTTCCTCCCTCACTTTAGCGTCCATCTCAAACATCTTTTCCTTATGGTTCAGGGGTCCCTAAAGGGAAACTTGGCATTGGGGAGATATAATCTGCCTACCATCTTGTAGGGTGGGCACTCTCCTAGCTGGAGAGTTCCATTTATATCTAAGCTAGGGCATAGCATGTGATTGCTGATAGCCTTTTCTCTTGGGTATTGTTTGCCAGGGCATCGTGTGTTGTTCCTAATTCCCTTATTTCTTCTTAGAAGGGACTTGGAAAGCTTGGTATTATTGTGATGAAATTTTCATGTCCCCAGTGAGATGGTGCCTGAGGATGGAGTTTGCATATCACAAGCTGACGTAAAATGAAATTTCCATGCAAAGCTTGCTCTTTGTAGAAGTCTGAATTCTGGATGCGTGTTTTACCCTCTTGAATTGGGAATGTGGTGACGAAGGGAGAACTGGTTGCTCTTTCATTAACAACAAGGAAGCTGTACTCCTTCCTCTGAGGGAGGTGTAGGAAGGAGACTCAGGGACCTGACTTAAGGCTGTCACAAGAAAGCCTAGAGACAGACAAAGGTGGCAGAAGCTGGGTTTATTTTTCCCCAAAACTTCCATCTCTCTTGCCTGTCATTCTCCTTGACCTTTGTATCAGCAGACTTGTGACCCATACCTAATCCATCAGCCACATAAAAGCAGTGGCCTTATGAAAAGGCAGCCTCCAGATTTCTACTGTCTTATCTCTGATCCCAATCCTTGGTAGCTGAGGATGGCCTGTTTTTCCTCATCCTTCGCCAAGTACAAGGCAGAACACAGGGCAGGAGAGTGTTTAAGAGGCAGGTCTGATCTTAAACAATTTGGTCTCTGTCTTCCTTACAGGATGGTTGTAAGGAAACACAAATATTGCATAAGGGTGAGGAGTTGTTGATGGTGCAGGTGGAATATAGACAGTCCTAGGCAAGCAGGGATGCTAACTCTGTTCCTGCCCTCTTTCCCTTCCCCCATCACGCTATCCCCAAAAGTCATGCCTTTCTCTAGCCATGAAATAACTATAGTTTGAGGATGTAAGCTTCACTATCTGAGCTAGAAATGACTTGAGCACTGAATTGGAAAACCAGTTTTGTAGAGAAAGGTCAGCGTGCTAAAAGTACAGTGTGAATTCCCTGTTTCTAGAGGAGAGGGCTTGGAAAGCTGTCAGGAGGAGCCCTCACAGAGCACCCACAGCTGGCTCATCCTCTGCAGTGGTGAAGGAGATGGGGACTGGCCCCAAACAACTCCCAAGAGGGCTGTCCCAGGGCCTCTGGCCGGGGGAAATCCTGACCTCTCCCATTGGCTGGGGTCCTGTGCCTTAGCCTTCTGACGCCTAATATTTGTATTGTTTGTTCACCGTGAGGTAAGAAGAAGTTTTTCCCTGAATAAATAGCATCCCTGAAAGAAGAAATGATGTGGGGCCCAAGGTCGGTCAAGCTCAAGAAGGCTTTGTAAAGGATTGTGACCTCGGCCATTTGTCCCCAGTTTTTGTTAGTGCAGATCTGGGATGATTCTGAGAGACTTTGTAGCAAAGCCTTTTTTTTCCTTCCCCCTCAAGATATGGAAAAGAAGCCACCTAAAGTAGCTCATGTCCCACTTCTGCTGAACGGTTGGGTAGTTGGGGGTGGCACTGAAGTAGGTGGATGTGAATGCTTGGGCAGGGGGCACTGGTAGACAGGAAGAAACATTTTCCTGATCACATGGATCCCCAAGTGTGACTGGCCTGGCATAATTTGTATCCCTCTTTCCAACTCTTCCTCTCTCCACCCCCCCCTCTAGGTTTACTGTACCTACTGAACGGGAATCCAGACTGGAAGAAGTCCGTTCAACCTTCCTGGCTACCTACAGCAGCACAGTGGGACTCAAGTCAGTGACACCCAGCCCTTCAGGGGCTATTGGGGGCCTCCTTGAGCAGTTTGCACGAGGAGTAGGACTCAGAGTATCCAGCAGCACTCTGTGAACCTTTGTAGGCTCATACAATCTCCAGTTCCACCTCCTCCCCCTCCCCAGCTGAGCCACTGGAGGAATCAAAGCCATGGGAGCCCTAGAGTAGTGGGATTTCCCCCCAGGTCCACTCTTAGGGAGTCTCTTGCCACCACTTGGCAGCCCACAGGAATGTGCCCAGGCTGTGGGCTATCTGCAAAGCTGTAAACTTCTGACCGTGACCATCACCATCTATTCCCTTTTTTTGGTCTTCCTTAGCCCTGTCTGCAAAGCCTACCTGCCCCCACTGCCACTCCCCAACCCCTCCCCCCATTCTGTCCAGATCCCTTCACCACTGGAACCTGCAGTGCTGTGAAAGAAGCCCGTGGAGGCAGCATTTCTGGGAGGATGCCCTTGGTTTTTATTGCTGGGGGGGGGAGCAGGGGGAGGGGGGAGAGGTCATCTGCACTGAGAAGAAAATGATTGTGGCACAAAGAATAAAAACGTTGGAATCAAATTCTCGGCTTCGAGGGTTTCCCCTCACCTTGTTCATGCTCCTGTTTTGTGACAGTCCCTCCTCATCCTTCCACTTCCATCTTAGAGAACCCCAGCGGCCAGCATCAGCTTTAGTTGGAATAGAACATTTGGACTTGGGAAAAGAGCTCTTCCTGTTGAGGTGCAGCCAGAGAGTTCATTGGCTGCCACTTGGGCAAGCGACTTCCCATCTCTGGGCCTCATCCTCCCAGGTGAAACAAAAAAGCAGAGCCAGATTGCTGAGATTCCTTCCAGCTTTCATGTCCTGTCCTTTGCCTGACTCAGCTGGGGAGTGTGTGCTGGGTGGGCAGGCTTTGGACCCTTCTGATTCCAGAATTGTGATGCCAACTCCTCAAAACCAGCCTTCCTAAAGGGGGGGAGGGGCACTGCCTAGGTCTGCTAGTACCTGCCTGTGGGAACGTGGAGGAGAAGCAACTAGGTTACCTTTCCAACCATGCCCAGGAAGGAAGGGCCTGACCTAAGACTGGGGACTCAAGTGCATATGCAGTCTCTGCCACCAATTACAAGTGTGACTTTGGGCAAAGTCCACTTAACCTGTGCCAGCTTCCTCGTCTGTAAGGAGGTTGGGAGAAACGTTCTAAGGTCCCTTCTAGTCCTAACAGTCTAGGAATCTCTCATAGATGCAAACATCATTAAGGAAAACCCAGACTTGATGCTGCCCAATGAGCGTCTGTGCCATTCAGCACCAGAGACAGCGTCTGGGACGTCTCTGCTCTGCAATTGGGGGAGGAGGAAGAGGTGGGGCAGGCTATCAAGTTGCCTCTTGGACCCCAAGAAAACCCCCAAAAAAGAGATAGAGTCAAGGAGGTCACTGACCTTCGCAAGGACTTGGACTGATGGATGGAGCAAGGGCTGTGCCAGAAAATTGATTAAAGTTGTGGCCTCCAGGGAGAGCAGCCTGCTCCTGTTGACTGGGGAAGAGGGTGTTCCCGGTCCTCCTGTGGGTGCCCCTACGTGCGTCCCCGGCTGGGGGGCTGGTACTCCAACGGGGCTCGGGGCTGCCTGCCGCGGGGCCGGGCGGGGCCTGCCTGTACTGCCATCTGGAGACCGCAGTGGCTTCCACAGGCACAGTCTGGGCGCGGGAGCGGGCGCAGCAGCAGCGCGGGCGTGAGCGCATGCCGGGGCTGGCTGGAGTGAGCGCTGGGGTGGCCGCCTCCGCGCTGCCCCTACACATGGCTCTGGCCCACTGGACCTTCTAGGCCCGCAGCGGGGGTCACTCAGAGCCCACGGAGCTGCCTGTCCACCTACTTCCCCCAGCTCCAAGCCATGTCGTTTACTGGAGCCTCAGACCGCAGCGTCCCGGCCACCAAGATCGAAATCACCGTCTCTTGCCGGTGAGCTAGGGGCCCTAACGCCTGTTGTGGGTGGGCGAGCAGAGGGGCAGGGGCAACTGTGAGGTTCCGTGGTGGGGGTTGATAAACTGAGTCCCTTTGCGAGCTGCAACTGGGAGGGAGAACGGAGCTGGTTGGGGCGGAGAGAATAGAGAAACCCAAGACAAGGGTAGCGACTGAAACCGAGAAGAGAAATCCAGGGGAAGGGGCTAGGTGAAGAAAAGTACGGGGATTTGGGTTGTGGGAAGGAAGGGGAGCTGAGGGAGGAGTGGCTGAGAGGAAAGATGGGGGTGGAGGAGGCTTGAGGGGAAAGGAACGGAGTAGAGGATGGAACGGGGAAGATCAAAGGGGTAAAGATGGGGGAGAAGAAACTGAGGTCGCCAGTGAAAGGCTGGGGGAGACAAACAGGTAGGGTTAGAGAAGACGAAGAGTAGAGGCAGGGGAAGGAGCAGAAATGTAGGGGCTGAGCGGGAAGCAAAAGAGAATGGGGGGGGGACGGGAGAGAAAGCCCAGCTATGGGGGGGGTGAGAGAAAGTGGCGGGGAGAGGGAGAAGAAAGGGAACGGGGATCATAAAGCAGCTGGCTGAGTTCCCAGTGCCTCTGGCGTTGCCTCTCCGCCTCCCCCGGATTTCGGGTTCAGGCTCCAGCCCCCTGCCCCAGTCCCTGGGGAATCTCAGGAATAGGGTCTCGAGGTGAATACAGAGCCTCTGGGTGGGAACTAAAGTGGGAGGCCCGAGGTGTCTATTTGGGGCGAGGGCACGAATTGGGGGTGGTGGAAGGACTGGGGAAGAGAAAGTTGTAGACCCCGCCTCTGATCCCTCCTATACAGAACCGTCTTTCCCACATCCCCAAGGCAGGCTCCAAGACAGCTGGGGTGTGGGTAAGAAGGGCTCCGAGGAACAGGAGTGCTGTCCAGAGTAAATGAGGAAAGGGCGATGAAGGGGCCCAGAAACCCCAGAGTCTGGGGTCCCGCTCCCAGAGTGCCGCCCCTCTCTAGGACCCTTTGCATGGTCAAGCCTCTCCATCCCATGACCACCACTACCATCACGCTTTTGGGGAGCCACGGGGGAGGGAGAGAGCAGCTGACCCGCAACTGGTCTATCTCTGTCTTTCTCCTGTTGGTCTGTTCTTTTGTGTCTGCACGGCCATGTACCGCTTTCTCCAGAAATCTGCTGGATCTCGACACCTTTTCCAAGTCCGACCCTAGTAGGCAGCTGACCAAGACTGGGGGCAAAGGGGGAGGAGGCGGAGCCAGAATGGGGGGCGTGGGAGGAGCCGAATTGGGGCGGGGCAGGATCAGGATGGAGGGAAATGGGATAATGAGGGGAGGTCAAAAGGGGATGAGGGTCATTTGAGGAGGGATCTTTATCCTAATGGCACTCTGCCCACCGGGGTGGGGGCGGCAAGAGGATCCCGGAAAGCTAGAGAGCCGGGTAGAACTAACAGCCTGTCTCCGCAGTGGTGGTGCTGTTCACTCAAACTAGAACCAGCCAGGAGTGGCGGGAGGTGAGTGTGTGGGCGTGAGGGCATCCGGGTGTGACGGAACTTCTCCCCACACCTCACCTGTGAGGGACGGGCCCCGATACAACTGACAGATCGAGGCTTAACCCTTAGTTCCCACACACACACACCCCCAGTTCGGACGGACCGAGGTAATCGACAACACGCTGAACCCGGACTTTCTACGCAAATTTGTGCTGGATTACTTCTTTGAGGAGAAACAGAATCTGCGCTTCGATGTGTGAGTATCCCGACCTAGCTCGGGCCTTCTGACCCCCACCACTACCCCCAACCATCTCCCTCATCAGATCAGCCAAATCAGTCCAGTTCCCCCTGGCTTTCTCCCCAGGTACAATGTGGACTCCAAAACCAACATCTCCAAACCGGTGAGTGATGCCCGAGACCCCGCCCTTTAAGCTCTCGTCCCCATTCCCAGCTTTTCTCCCCCTTCTTGGCTCCCCTCCTTTCTCTTTCTGGTCCTTCTTAGACCCCATCCCGTCCTTGTACCCACTCCTTAAGCTTCCCACTTCTACCCTCGCCCATCGCTGGTTCTCTCTCTCTCTCTCGTCTCCTCTCCCCTCCTCTCCTCTGCGCTGGACAGGGCACAGCCAACCCAGATCCTGGGTGGCTCTATTGGCCCCAATTCCCCCGTTCACTTCCGACGTTTTTTTTTTTCCTCTGCTGCTGCTGGGACCCTGCAGAAGGTGAGGATTAACAGAATCTCGGGTCCCATAGGGAATAGGAGACAGATTTTGTCCTGGGATACCCCTTTCCAACCTGTTGCTCCTTGATATTCCTGGAGCTTATCATTCCTTGCTCACACACCCCAAAACATGTCTAGTCCTTGGGCAAGGTGCCTTTTTGGCTTTCCTTTCCACATCTGTCAAATATGGGGTTGTGGCTACTCCATGAGAGCTGCCCAAACTAATCTGGCTAGGGGTACACATGTGGGCCCCAACTATATTACTGGAATTCCCAAATGCTGCTCCCTGAAGTGTGGTACTATAAGTAGGTGTCCCAGAGATGTGGAGACAAAACCCAGGCAAGTAAGCCTGTCTCCGTACTGGTCAACTGCTGTATGCAGTACCTGTTAGGAACAATATTTTATGTTTTCGACAGGCTGGCGTTTCCCAGGTTTAAGTACTGAAGCATCCTAGCTTTGTTAAGGGGGCAACTCACTTAACTTGTCCCTGCTCCAGGCAACTATCTCAACCTATAAAGTGACAAAGCATGTGCCATTAAAGGGAAAACATTTCCACCACTGCATTTTCCTTACAGAACACCAGAGTTCCACAAAACTGTCTGGGAAATACTGAACTCAATTATTTACCAGGTCCCAGCCAGCTCTAACTTGGTGATTTCAGGATTCTCTAGTCTAAAAGGTTCCAGCGGCTACTGACCCAAACTGCAGAAACTAGTGGTTGGACACCACCAGCCAGGCTACCTAACTTCTGCCAAACCCCCTCAACAGTGACTTCCTCTTCCAGAAGGGCCCTGGTCCTCGACCCATTTCCCTTTCTTCTCCTCCTGCCCTTTCCAGCCCAGAGGATCACAGGCACACTTCACATTGCCTCCGACTGTATTTCTTTTCTACAGGATTTCTTGGGACAGGCATTCCTAGCACTGGGAGAAGTGATTGGAGGGCAGGGCAGCCGTGTGGAACGACCACTCACGTAAGCCCAGCCTTGTGGAGTGGGGAGGGTAAAATCTTCATGCTCTAGGAGCCCTCGGCCCAGGTCCTTTGTTGTTATTACCTGAGGGTGGACCAGTGAGAAGGGAAAGGTTTGTGAAAAGGGACAGTCCAGATTCTACCGAAGAAAATCTAAACACCTCCTCCCTGTCCTTCATTCTAGTCTCTTTACAGTCTGCTGTCAACCAACCCTCCCTTACAGAAACTCTGCTCCAGATTCTGTTCTGCTTGTCCCCTGAACTCATGACAAGCATTTCCATCTTTACACCTTTGTCCATGCCATCAGCTCCAGCCCAGAATAAGCTCTAGCCTTCTTTATAAATTCTGCTCATTCCTTGAAGACCAACTCAAGCCCTACCTATTCCATGAAGCCCTCAATGATCTCTCCCTTCCTTGAACCATCCTATCCCTCCTACTACCCAAGGTGACCCCATCCCATCTCCAAAGGACCATTAAAATACCCCAAAGCTCTTAGACCTTAGCCACTTATTACTTGAGCAACCTTGGGCAAATCACTTTAGTTTAACCTGTATCTTCTGCTATAAAATGTGAGATTTGGACTAGAAGATGACCCATAAGGTTCCCTTCAGCAACAAATTTAGATTCTGTGACCCAGGGAGACTTAAAGGAACCATGACATGACCCAACCATTTAAGGGCTGTCATGTGGAGAAGAGAATATTCTTATTCTGGCCTAACCACAAAGAACAAAACTACCGTTGAGTAGAAGGGTTTTGGCTCAGCCTAGGAAAGAATTTCTTAATAACTGGAGCTTCCCAATAGAATGGGAAGCCTTGGAAGGAGGTGGGTTGCTCATTATTGGCAATATTTAAACAATATGGGTTAGGACTTGTTTGGCATGTGTTAAAAAGAGTTGGGTTGAGGATGGGGCCCTTCCAGCTTAGAGAAACCGACCCCACAATAGGAAGGAGCTCCTGAGGGGCATGAATGAATTCAAAGGAGTTGGCCCATTTGCTCATCTCCTGAAATGGCCCCATCGCCCTTCCTCAGGCCCTTCCCTCTAATCCTCATACACAGCCCTCCACTTCCTACTCTGATCAAAGCTTCATTTTTGTGTCTAGGGGCATCCCTGGGAAAAAGTGTGGAACCATCTTGCTGACTGCAGAGGAGCTCAGTAACTGCCGGGTCAGTAGTTCCTCCTTCGTTTGTTTGCCTTCCCTCTTTTGGCCCTTCCTGGTTCTGTTATCCCAGCTTCCCTCCCATCCCTTTAAAGGATGCCAAATAGCAGGTGTCCAGGGGGGCAAACCATGCTCCCCTTCCCCCAGCTCTGTCTCCCATTCCCAGGACATTGCCACAATGCAGCTCTGTGCCAACAAGCTGGACAAGAAGGATTTCTTTGGGAAGTCTGATCCTTTCCTCGTCTTCTACCGAAGCAATGAGGACGGCACGTGAGTTACCCACCATTGCCAAAGGACAGAGTCAGGGATGGAAGCTCCACATCCTCCTCTCACCTGAGTGCAAAGAGAATCAGGTCCACTGCCCACTTATCATCTGGGCCCCAACCTGTGTCCTTCCCCACATCCCAGGAGCCCTGCGCCTCCCTTGGGTCCAGCTCCACCTTTGGCATGTCATTTCCCACACAGATTCACCATTTGCCATAAGACTGAGGTAGTGAAAAACACACTGAATCCTGTGTGGCAACCCTTCACCATTCCTGTTCGGGCACTGTGCAATGGAGACTATGACAGGTTGGGACGCTGCCCACGGCTTATCCAGGAGAGATGGAGGGAAAGGATGCAAGGGTCAGGGCAGGAAGGGGCTGGGTGCTGGGCTGCTTCTGTCCAGTGTGGAGGCACCAATCTCTCTTCAAGGGAAGTGGGTTCTAGGCCTCAAGTGGTGAAAGGGAGGGGATTTTGCCCATGAGAAACCTCCTGGATCACATTAATTCTGTGTTTTAGGACTGTGAAGATTGATGTATATGACTGGGACCGGGATGGAAGGTGAAGTTACCCCATGTTCCTTCTTCCCAAAAAGCCCCCCCCGTCCCCACTTTTTCATACATAAAAGCAATACTTCAAACTTTTAGAGTAGTTTATGGAAGTTTCACATCTATTACCGCATTTGATGCTCACCACAGCCCAGTGAGGTTTTCATCCTTCCCACTTGACAGATTAGAAAACTGAGGCCCAAGGTTACCTGACCACCACATTTCCTAACTCCTAGGCCAACATTTTTTCTACCTTCCCATTAAGTGAAATTCCTTTCTCCTGGGAGACTTGTTCTTGAAATGCAGAGGCTAGGGAGTCATGGAAGGGCCTGGATCCTATCTTGAGCCCTGGCAGACTGCACCTCCTCACCCAATCCTGGTTCATCTCTTTCTGCAGCCATGACTTCATTGGGGAATTCACCACCAGTTACAGGGAGCTAACAAAGGCACAAAGCCAGTTCACGGTATATGAGGTGAGATGTTCCCACCTCAAGATGAGGGCAGCCCAGAATCTAGTAGTTTTGTTCTTTGACCCCCCCCTCCACCCCCAACACACATAACTTGATCTCATCCTCCTTCCTTGTCTGGTGCCTGCCTCTCCTCATCTCCTTCGTTGCTCCCCTCCCCCTCCTGCCATGGACTTTGCTGCCCCATCACTGATTCCCCAGAGCCAGACTGATCTGTGGCATGTGCACATTCTAATCCAATTTCTATTCCCCTACCCCCATTGCAGGTTCTCAATCCTAGGAAGAAATGTAAGAAAAAGAAATATGTCAATTCAGGGACGGTGAGTGCTTTCTGGAGCTCCCCCTCCCCCGGGTCATCCCTTACCTCTCCTCTGCCTGTAACACCCCTCTCACCTCCTTCATACCATCCCTAGGCCTTTCTTTCTTCTTACCAGGTGACATTGCTCTCCTTTACTGTGGATTCTGAATTCACTTTTGTTGATTACATCAAGGGCGGGTGAGTCACTGCTCCCACGTAGCTTCATGGCGCAGTCCCCAGGAGAAAAAGGGTCTTGGGGCTTTACTCCCATAAGGGTGGATCAACCACCCTCTTCCAGTGCCTGGGCTCCCTTGGGACGCAGGCCAAACCAACAGTCTCCTAAAATGGCACCCATAGCTTGGCTTTGTAGCATGTGCATAATGTTGGGGGGGGGGGCAGGTGGCAAAACCTAAAAAGGAAAGCCAATCTAGGCTTATGGCTTCCTCTTCCCCCTATCCTTCCAACAGGACACAGCTCAACTTCACTGTGGCCATAGACTTCACGGCCTCCAATGGTGAGTAATGGGATGAAAAGGGGAATTATGGAGGGACCAGCAGGGCTCATCCTCCACCCAACCTGTTGGAAGAGCCTGACCTACCAACCACTGTGCAGTCTTAAAAAAGGATCTTAAAGCAAAATTCTTTCTGTCTCTTCCATCTCCCCTTCCCCCACCTCCCCCATCACCACCACCACCACCCAAGAGGCCCAATAGGAGGGCTTGGCAAGATCCTTTCCATCCCTTCCATCTCCCTCCCCCTTCACCCCCTCTACTCCCACCACCTGAGAGGCCCAATGGGAGGGACTTAGCAGGGGGCCAGACTGAGTGACTGCAGAGCTGGGGATGCTGTATCCTGACAGGGAACCCACTGCAGCCCACATCTCTACACTACATGAGCCCCTACCAGCTCAGCGCTTATGCCATGGCACTCAAGGCCGTGGGAGAAATCATCCAGGACTACGACAGTGACAAGCTCTTCCCTGCTTATGGTTTTGGAGCCAAGGTGCCCCCCGAGGGACGCATCTCCCACCAGTTCCCTCTGGTATGGGCTAGGAGGACCTGAGCAAGGGCCCTCTGGCCCCCTGGCCTCTTCCCCCAGGTGACGACTAGGATTGCATGCTGCCTCCCTTTGCCACAGGACCATAGATTAGAGTTGGAAGGGACATTGGAGGCCATTGAGTCTGCCCCCATCATTTACTGATGAGGAACAAAAGGCTGAGTGATGTGTCCAAGACTGCCCTTCCCCACCCTCCCCTGGAGGCTCAACCAGGTGCCTAAACCTGCGGGTGGAGAGGAACCCAGCTTTCTGGACCCCAGAGAGGCAAAGTCCTGCCCCCCCATTTTACCTCTCCTAGCAACCTGCCAGAGTGACCCTCTTGAGCTAAGGCCCCCCCTGGCATTTCCACTGGCAGAACAACAACTCTGAGGACCCAAACTGCGCTGGCATCGAGGGTGTCCTGGAGAGTTACTTCCAGAGCCTTCGGACTGTCCAGCTCTATGGTCCCACCTACTTTGCCCCAGTTATTAACCAGGTGGCCCGGTATGCGAGGGGAGGCTGGGTGGGGGGGAGGGGAGGGGAAGAAGGAGCAGCAGGTGGGCAAAGGAGCAGCTGGCGAACGCTGACTCCTGAAGGGAGCACGGTGGGCAGTAGGAAGAGAATGCTCTGCAGCACCTGCTGCGTTCTTAGGAGTTAGAGTTAGTGGAGATGACTGGGGATCTCTAAGGTCTTCTCCAAGGCCAGCATTCTGTGACAATGACGCTGTGCTCTGCTCTTCCCCAGGGCTGCTGCCAAGGTCTCTGACGGCTCCCAGTACTATGTGCTTCTCATCATCACAGATGGGGTCATCTCAGATATGACACAGACCAAGGAGGCCATTGTCAGCGTGAGTTGGGGAAAAGAAGGAATGACTGGGAAGGCATGGGGGTCTCCCTTCAGTTTGTACCTTCTCCTAATGACCTACACCCCCCTCAATTCCCTGTAGGCCTCCTCACTGCCCATGTCCATCATCATTGTTGGGGTGGGGCCAGCCATGTTTGAAGGTGAGTATGAGGGCGGAGGCAAGCTGGACTGGGGGGCCGAGGGGTGAAGGTTGTGAGAGCATCCAGACAACGTGTTCTACAGGGACCACAGAGACTCAGAGCTATTCTTTGGGGCCCTCAAGTGGCTCTCCCAAAACAAAAGGGGGTAGAGGCTGGGGCTGGTCTGGGCCTCCGCTCTATGAGACCCTAGCCAAGGCTGGGAATGATGGGGAGGAGCTGCCCCAAGCCCCAGTGAGAAGAGGGGTTTCTTTTGTCCAGCAATGGAAGAACTCGATGGAGATGATGTCCGCGTGTCCTCTCGTGGGCGCTATGCAGAGAGGGACATCGTACAGGTAGCCTCAGGCACTGGCAGCATGATGCATATGTCTCTGTGCAGAGAGGAAGGGTGTGGAGAGAACTGAGAGCAGGGGAGAGGCCTTTGCTGAGCTCGGAGCCCACCTCCTTTCTTCCCTCCCCTCCATCCCCACCCTGCTTGTTGCCTCTCCTCCTTTATTTGACTCCACTGTCTCTACAGCAAAGCCTGCTCTCCCCCTTGCCTCCAATGGTCCTCCCGATTATTTCACCCTGCAGTCTTCCCTCCCCTCCATCTCACATGCCCACCTCCTTTCCCCATTGCCATTCCAACCTTCTATTCTAGTTCGTCCCATTCCGAGACTACATTGACCGCTCTGGGAACCAGGTGCTGAGCATGGCGAGATTGGCAAAAGATGTGCTGGCTGAGATCCCGGAACAGCTGCTGTCATACATGCGCACTCATGATATACAGCCTCGGCCTGCCCCCAATGCCAACCCCAGCCCTGCCTCCATGCAGCCCTGAGGGGCCGGCCTGCCTGCCCTACAGCTTCCTGCATAGTCCCTTAGAAGGCTGGGGTGAGCTGGGCTGGGCCCAGCTCCAGATCCCAGAGCTGAGAGTGAAAGGGTCAGCCTCATATCAAGCTGCCCTCAGAGAAACCTGCCTCCAGATGGTGGGGCTGACTGAGAAAGGCATGCCATACCCTTCCCCCAACCCTAGCCCATGCCAAGCAAGAAGGGTCCTGTGCCCTCAGCTGACTCCAGCTACCACCAAGTCCTTATGCCAATAATAAAGCTGAGCTTTACCCTCGCACCTGTCTCCTAAGCTTGATGGGCGGGGAGAAGGGTCTGACCAGGAAGGCTGAACCTGGAGACCCTGGAATTGGGCACCACAGCAGCAGATATTGACTCAATTATCAGATGGCAATCTGGGAAGGAGAGACCAAGTTTCCTTGGGAATTGAGAGCTAAGGAAGGATAAGGGTTAGAATCAAATAGACCTCATTTTGAAAATCAGAAAGACCCCAGATTGCCCTGGGGGAAGAAGTCAGTTACTTCTCCATCCTTGGCATGTGAAAAAGGATATTTCCTCTTCTAGCAAATTGTGAATGGGTGCCCAAGTCTAGCCCCGATTAGCTCTGGGAAACCCGGGCAAAAGAGATCAATTCCACCCCTTTGTCTTCTCCATTCCCTTCCTCTTGCCTTATAAGGCTTAGCCACTCAAAGGGAGGAATCCACCTCTAGTAGATCCTAAGAAATGAGTTGGTCTGGCCCCTGTGTATGTGTGGTGGGGGACCAGGAGGAGTAAGGTTAGAAATGGGGTGGAAGGGGAAGGCTGGGACTGGCCTTAACCACAACCCAAACAGAACCAGCAATCAGGATGGAGCAAGTTGAGTAAACAGGGCCTGCCCAATAGCACAGGTCACTTCTGACTCCAAACCCATCCCTGCCTCTTCTCCCATTACACACATACACACATTTCATCTGGGTAAAATGAAGTTTAAATGAACTTTCTGGGCAGCCTAGGTGGGAAAATAAGAGGATCGTAAGTGGGAAGAATACACATGTAGCCTATGGGCTGACTATGGGCTGACGGTATCCATGCAGACCCAGGGCCCTGACACTCCAGATGGTTCATTTTCTGCAAAGCAGCTTTCCTCCCATCCCTAGAGCAGCGTCTGTATACATTCTGGAGGGTCTGGGGGATAGCACTTCTCCATCCCAGGTTCCCAAGCACAGCAGGATAGAAAGTAATAGCTCCAATCACAAATGCTAGGGGAGCATGTGCCCACTTCTACCCCCACTTCCCTCCCTACTCATTAAGCCTGTACCATAAGGTGACAGGGATACAAAACCACAACCAACAGTTCCTGCCCTCAAGAAGTTCCCATTCTTCTGGGGGCATGCACACATACTGATAAATAAACATAAGATGAGGAGAAAAAAAAACATGAAGGAGGCACAGGATCCTAAGAAGCAGAGTGCAGACCAGGGCAAAAGGGAGAGTCTACGCCAAGTCACAGGGACAAGAGGGTTCCAGATGCAGAATGCCTAAAGAGAAGTATTGTGAACGAACTGGAAGGTTAGGATGGAGGCATATCGTGAAGGCCTAAATGCTGCACAGAAGAGTTCAGAGTTTATCTTATTAGTCATAAGGAGTCAAAGAAGATTCTTGAGCAGGAAAAGGACATGGTCAGACCTATGCTTTAGGAAAATTACTCTGGTATGGAGGGTAGATTGGAGGAGGAAGAGTTGGAAACAGGAAGACCAACGTGAAGGTGCTTAGAGTAGTTCAGAAAGGAAGTGAGAAAGGTCTGAACTTGGGTGATGATTAAGTGAGTCAAAAGAAAGGGGAAAAAGTCATGGGCATTGCGGAGGTGAAACTGAAAGTGTGGAGAGCTAACTGGCCACGGGGGTAGGAGAGAATGAGGTGTAGAGGCCCCCAACAAATAAGGAAGTGTGGAAGACCCAAAAGGTTGAGAAGGAAGATTAAATTCAGTTTTGAACATACTGAGGGGTCTTCCAGAAGCATAATGATGGTGATAATAATAACTAGCATTCGCATAGCACTTTAAGTTTTATAAAGCAACACTTCATATACACACACACACACACACACACACATTTATCTATATATCTCATTTAATACAACAACCCTGTGAAGTAGGTGCTATTTTTAGTCCCATTTTACAGATGAGGAAACTGAGGCAGACTTGAGGTCAGAGGTAACTGAAGTAAGTGACTCAACCACAGTCAATATAGCTAATAAGTGGCTAGGGCAGAATCTGAACTCCTTCCTTTCAGAATCTCAATCTAAAGCTTTATCCACTAAGCCACCCAACAAGTCTGCCCAAGTCACTCCCCTATTCATCAAAATTCAGCAACTTCTTATTACCCTCCCTCCCCCCAGGATCAAATATCAAGTCTTCTGTTGGGCCCTTAAAGCCCTTGCTACCTCTTTAGTCTTCCATTTGACGCCCCTCCACTGATGATCCAGGTACTGAGGCCTCCAGCCTCTGGGCCTTGGGGCTGCCTGGTGGTCCATGCCTGGAATGCCCTCCCTCCTCCCCTTTGCCTCTGGGCCTTGGGGCTACCTGGTAGCCTATGCCTGGAATGCCCTCCCTCTTCCCCTCTGCCTCTGACTTTCCATGGCTTCTTCTGAGACAGCTCAAATTTTGCCTTCTACAGGAGGCTTCCCAGGTCCCCAGCAGCAGGCACCCTCCTCCTTCAGATTACTTCCAACTATCTGCACACATCTTGTTAAGTATACGGTTTTTTATGGATTGTCACCTCCCCTCCCCCCAGACTGTAAACTCCTTGATAAAAGGGGCTGTTTTTGCCCTTTTTTGTACCCCAAGGGCTTAGTACAACAATCGGTACACTATAAGTGCCTTAGCAAGTGCCTATTAATAGTAATAATAAGAGCTCACATTGATATAGCACCTGAAGGTTTGCAAAGCACTCTACAAACATCTCATTTTACCTCATCCCCACCCTGGGAGGTAGGTGGTTGATGCTCTTATTATCCCCCATTTTACAGATAAGGAAACTGAGGCAGAAAGAGTGACCTGTCCAAGGTCACACAGGTAATCAATGTCTCAGGCCATACTTGAACTCAGATCTTCCTGACATCAGGTCTAGTGCTCTACTCACTGAGTAACCTGGTTCAGTATGGGCTAAATAGTAGATACCTACCATACCTCCCAGCAGGAAGCTGAAGAAACCCCATTTGTGTGTCAAAACCCAGTGTTCAGCTTTCTGACTCCAGTAAAAAAAAAAAAAACAACTCACGCCCAATGTAAAATTCAAACAGCAAATTCAATGAACCAGATTCAGAGAGATCTGTTACCCTGAGCCTGGCCTCCTGGTAATGGACTTCTTCAGCTGTAGCAATAAAAAAGGCTTTCTACTAAATCCTGAGAGGTGGGACTGTAATCTCCCACTGTCTCAAGTCTCGACTCTCCCCGAAGTAATTGTCCTTGACACTGTATCACCTACTTCAACTACTGTAATCTGTCTCCATGACTCACTTATTTCCCTCCCTCCAGTTAAAACAGAGGCTGCCATTGGAGGAGTCTTTTCCAACATCCCACTCAACCAAACGGTCTGCATGGTCCAGGTCCTGCTTCATGACCTGCTTTGTGTACCCAGCAGCAATGTAGTCCCCATCCCCCAGGAGCCACCCATCTCCAGCATCCGGAGTTCAATTTCTCCCAGCTTATCTGTCCTTCCTGGACCAAATGCAATCTGTTTTTAGGCAGATCTAGCCCAGACTAGTTCTTCTAGCTCTGTTCCTACAGTGCCCTCTCCTCCAAACCTTTCCAGTCTCTGGTTTTTAACCATTTTTCTACACTAATTCCCATTCCATGCAAAGTCCTACCCCCAGATCTCCTGCCTTACCCCCCTCTTGGTTCCCTCCTCCCCCTCTCTCTCAGTCCACAAACATTTATTAAGCACCTAATACGTGCTAGGAATTGTGTTAGATGTTAGGGAGCCATAGAAAAACAGTGTCTGCTCTCGAGGAACTCAGTCCAACAGGGAGGGACAACATGTTGACAACTATGTACAAAAGCACCGTACAGACGGGATAAACGAGAGTGTATCTGTGTTCCTCTTTCAGGTTTGCAAAGCATTTTAAGGTGTAAACCTAACCTCGAAACTACCCCGTGAAACGAGTCCGGTGCCTCCCCTCTCCTTTCTCACCCAAAGCCTTCTCTGAGGTGAGATACTGTGGCAGCCTGAGCTTTCCCTGCTCTCCAAGGGTACAGTGTGAGCAGGGACCCCTACTCCAAAAACCTGGGCTCCAGTTCTTCTAACAGATAGGCACGTCTCTCCTCTCTAGGCCTCCGTTTCCTCCTCCAGCTCGAGATCTATGGCCTGTTACGACCCTCGACAAATCACATTACCTTCTCGCTTTTCTGCCTCAGTTTCCTCCTCTGTAAACTCAATGGCTTTGAAGGCCCCTTGCAGCTCTAGGTCCGAGGTCCTATAGCCCTCATCCGAGCACCTACATAATGCCCCCAATCAAGCACCTGGCAAGAACCGGCACCCCCAAGGAGAAGCGACTTAGGGCGGACAGAGATGGCTGCAAAAGGATTCGAACCCAGGTCGGCGCCGCAGCCTCAAGCTCCGAGGTCAGCACGCTGTCTCCATTCCACGCGGGCAGGCCTACGGCTTCCGCGCCCGTCCAGACTCGGTCCCGCCCCCTAGCCCAAGCCCCGCCCCGCCCCTCCGCTCTCCCTCCGGGCTCCCGGCCCCGCCCGGCCCGGGGGGAGGGCGCCAGCGCTCCGCCCTGCTTCGGTCCATCGGAGAGGGCGGGCAGGCAGGCAGGCAGGGACGGAGGGAGGAAGGTTCTGTAGGCTCGCGCTCTCCATTCGTGTCGGCAGATTCGCCGCAAACGGCCCGAGACAAACACCCCACCCCCTCCTTCAGCCCCGCGGAAAGGCCCCCCCCCCCCCATCTCCGCCCCTCGCCCCACCCCCGCGGCAGCGCCGGGAGCGGGCGGCGGCGGCGGCTCCAGCGGGCTCTGGCCTGGTCCCACGTGGGGCGGACTGGAGGTGTCGGACGAGCCGTGTCGAAAGTGCGACTCTGCGCGGCCGCGGCCTTGCGTTTACCCTGGGCTGCTGCTGCCGCCGCCGCCGCTGCCACCGCCACCGCTGCCGCCCCGAGCCGCTGCCGCCTCCGCCGCCGCCGCATCTCCCCCCCCGCCTCCTCCTCCGCTCCCTCCTCCATTGCCGTCCCTCCATCCCTTCTCCCCCTCCCCCTCCGCCGCTCTCTCCCTCTCCCTCCCAGGAGCCTCTATTGTTCCGCCGGCGGCGGCGCGGCCCGAGCCCAGCCCGGCCCGCCCGGGAGGCAGCGAGCAGCCTCAGGACGAGCGAGGCCAGGGCGGCCGGGCGCCCGGCCAGACTCGGCGGAGGCTGCTGCGCGCCCCCGGAGGCCTGCCCCGTCCCGCCGCCTCCCTCGGCCCGGGGGCCCGGGGGCCCGGACGCCGGCTATGAGCCCACACTGGCGGGGGCCGGTGAGTACGCGCCCTCCGGAAAGGGGACCCCTGGGGGAGGACGGCGGAAGGGCCTGGGCACTGCCCGCGGGCGGTTTCCACGCCAACCGCCTGGCCCTTTAAGAAAGCCCCCCCTCCCTCCCGGTCCAGTTGTCCGGAACCTCACCCCTCGCCCGGTCCGGTTGCCCGGGATTCCTCCCATCGGCCCGGTCCGGTTGTCCAGACCCGCTCGCCGACCTTCCCCACCCTGGGCTGCGGCGCTGGTAAGAGCGCCCAGGAGCGCAGTCCCGACTCGGCCTGCCGGGATGCCCCCCTTGCTACAAAGTATCCTTCGGGGGCGTGAGCCAATGGCAGCTGGGAATTGTTGTTGTTTTACTTGTTACACTTGCATAAAAAGAGAACTGCGGGCGGTTTCCTGGATGGGGGCAGGGGAGCGGGGAGCGCCCGGCTCAGCCTCCCCCAGCCGGGGGCTTTGGGGGGCTTAAACGGATTCTCCCCATCCCGTATTGGGTGGCCAGCCTCAATTTGTGCCCCTCCCCGCTTGTTTCTGGCCCCTGGAGTGGCTTCTCTAGGGGCAGCTGTCACACTCACAGGCCCCCATTCATTCTTCTGGCTTCCAAATCTGTTGATTTGTTTTTTGTTTCCCCCCCCCCCCACTAACACACTCGATCTACCGTCACCAATAATGCCCCTCAACCAAGCCATAACTGGGGGCCCAGTGTGACAGCCACAGGAGCAGAGGCGGGAAAGCTACAGGGAGGAGTGCAGCCTTTTGTAGAAAGGGTAAGGGTTGGGCCTGGGGAGTTTGGGGTTGTTGGTGCTTGGATTCTCTTTTTCTTTTTTCTTCAAAAGAGAAAGACTTGGGAAGCTAATCTAACTTCGAGTTCAGTGTATGGCTCAGTAGAGGTCAGAATGTTGTTGCCTTAGCAGGAGATTGTGAACTTATTTTTTATTGTTTTACTATATTGATAACTTCATTTTGGCATACGTGTTATTCTATGTAATTTTGTTTTATACACTTAAAAACTTCATT
This sequence comes from Pseudochirops cupreus, assembly GCA_028627135.1. Lineage (NCBI taxonomy): Eukaryota > Metazoa > Chordata > Mammalia > Diprotodontia > Pseudocheiridae > Pseudochirops > Pseudochirops cupreus. The sequence goes on along the minus strand of CM053583.1, from coordinate 381,259,383 downwards.
CTGAGAAGGGGTCTGTAGGCTTCACCAGACTGCCAAAGGGGCCCTGCCTTAGAAGCTGTTCCCTCATCCAAAGGTCTTCTGACTCAGGTTTGACTAAGAGCAATAGACTTGTTTCTAAAATTATTGACAAATACAAGAATTTGAGGTAACTTTTGCCCAAAGGGCCTGACTTGTATGACTTCTCTGATCCCCCATCAACATAGCCTGGGAAAAGGGTATTGGTACAGCTGACACTGGGGAGGAGTCTGGACCAGGTTGCCAAGAGTTAGTGCTTTCAACTGCTTCCTGTCCCTGAGGACCCAGTACAGAAGTGTCTCTTAGGACCTGAGGACTCAGTTGTTTTCAGTGGCAACAATCTCTATAGATACTGAGAGTTTAAAGAGCTCAAATATAAAACACAAACCACTTTGTTCTCCTTAAGTCAAAACCCAGGATCTCTTTACTGTAAAAGTTCTCTGTTGTCCATTCATTGGCCATCACTGAAGTCTCCACTCAGAAGTTCCTAGTGACTGGGGACTGATGACTGATCAGAGATCCATGTCAGAGCAGGGAATGAGGTCAGTGGGTACCAATTCAAGAAATGTGCTAAGTACCACACTGAGATTTAGTGGGGTCTAAATATCCACTGGAGATTCAACCCGTGGGTGGTCATTCTAGCCCTGCTACTTATTCAGCAGCTCTGAGCCAGTCCTTTCCTGGGTCTCAGTTTCTCCATCTGAAAATCAGACATGCTGATACTGACTTGTGTCTCATAGGGAATATGTGAATTACTTAATAGAGTATCTGTTAGCATGCTGTTCTTGGCAGGGATTAGGATGCCCCAGGTTTAATAGTTGAGGAGAACCCAAGCTCTAAGGTTGGTTGGAGCCTGTTTCCTAAGTCCCCCTTAAGTGTCAAGAGAACCCAGAGAGTCGTGGTCAGGTGGGGCTCAAGTAAAGAATGACCTGCCTTGTGAGAAGATGCCTCAGGTTGGGCTTCAGAGGGAGAATGCATAAATTAACACAGGTAGGCATCGGATGCATGTTACACCATATTTAGATGTTTGCCATCGAGCTCCCTCATTCAGTAATCTTTCATGAGCCCTGATCCCTGGTGTCCTGAAAGGAGTTAAAGACACCACCTATGTGGGGAGCCCAGGGGTCAGGACTCACTCAATCAGCCAAACATTTATACCAGAGCATTGTGCTGTGTGCTAAGGCTACAGATACCAAAGTGGGCCCTCCAGGGACTTAGGTTCTAATGAGGGAATACAGCGGTGGACCAGGAAGGGTGTAAGTGTAGTCATGAGAGACCATAAATAGAGCCCTACCTTTCCAGTATCCATGGTGGAATTGATTTAATTGTTGTTCATAGGACAAGAGATAGAAGGGGGAAGAGAGGAGGCAGATGGTAAGCCATCCCCCAGTGAGTACCCCCTGGTATCCTGGTGATGACTCAGTGGGATGAACAGCATAGTCTGAAGTAGCTAGGTATGCAGAGTTCAGTGAGTTTTCACTGATCACCCCAATCAAGAGAACCTGGCTCTATGGTGGAGGCCTGAAGCAGAGGGAGTGGGAGAGGAGGGCAATGGTTTCTGAGGGTCTGGGTGGGGAGAAGAGCAGCAGCAGGGAAATAGCAAGATGCTCCTGCTGGCACCCTAAGGATGGCGGAATGAGGCAGGGCCCTTGTCACCTTCCTTCCATCTGCCTGTGTTGGGAGATTTGGGGAGCCTTCTTTCTTGGGTTCTTTCCTTCTGTAGTGTGGGTGTGGTTGTCAGGCCTCCCACTCAGCTTCTCACAGCTGTCTGTCTGCATTCCAGATGTGACAGAATGGGGGTGGATTTTGATGTGAAGACTTTCTGCCACAACCTACGGGCTACGAAGCCCCCCTACGAGTGTCCCATAGAGACGTGCCGCAAGATCTATAAAAGTTACAGTGGCATCGAGTACCACCTGTACCACTATGACCACGATAGCCCACCTCCACCTCAGCAGACTCCCCTTCGAAAGCACAAGAAAAAGGGGCGCCAGTCCCGTTCAGCCAACAAGCAGTCACCCAACCCTTCCGAAGTGTCACAGTCCCCCAGCCGAGAGGTGATGACCTATGCCCAAGCCCAGCGCATGGTCGAGGTGGACCTGCATGGCCGAGTCCACCGAATAAGCATCTTTGACAACCTGGACGTTGTGTCTGAGGATGAAGAAGCTCCAGAGGAGAACCCAGAGAATGGCAGCAACAAAGAGAACACTGAGACCCCAGCAACTACACCCAAGGCAGGCAAGCACAAGAACAAGGACAAGCGGAAGGATTCCAACCACCACCACCACCACCACCACCACAATGCCTCAGCCAACACCACCCCCAAGCTGCCGGAGGTGGTGTACCGGGAGCTGGAGCAGGACACCCCCGACGCCCCACCTCGCCCAACCTCGTACTACCGGTAAGGCCAGTCCTGCCCTTCTTCCTTCCTCCACCATGCCACTGCCCCCGACCTGCGGACCAGCTACACAGGAGCAGGGGCTAGCAGGGCTGGGAGCCCAGGCAGGGATCATGTCTGCTTTGTCTTCATCCTCATCCTTCCCCCAGTACCTTGTGGGGGATGCTACAAGTCATCTGAGCACCTCACATTTCTCTAGTGCCCCAAAGCTTAAAAGGTGCTCTCCTCACTACCACCCTGTCAGGTAGGTGATCCACATAGCATTGTCCCTGTTTGTCCTCAGGACTTGAGGCTTCTCTGATTTCATGGTGGGGGGGAGTCTCCCTCCACTGTGACATTTGACCCTTCTGTGAATTTATGGAGGGAAGGACTGGAGTACTTGCCACAGGGCAACCAATCTGGTCAAGAGCCTTTCCAACTGAGCTGGGTTCTCTGGACAGCTTATCACCTGGTCAATCCATGAGGCCTTTGGTTTGGTGGGACCTGCCACCAAAGTGTGCCCTCCTCGTACAGTTTTCAACAGACCAGAATCACCTTTGTACATAGATGAAGCATCAGGAGAGACCTGTTGTCAAAGGTCCCTTTTCTCTAAATAAGAAAACTGACACAGAAAGATGATTTGCTTGTTTGTGGCCACACAGTTAGGGTGTAGGAGAGCTGGAATGTTGGATGGATGGATGGATGGATGGATGGATGGGTGGATGGGTGGATGGGTGGTTGGATGATGGGTGGGTGGATGGGTGGATGGATGGATGGACGGGTGGGTGGGTAGAAGGATTGTTAAGGAACATGGGCAGATAAGGAGGAGTAGGTTACCCTGGGCCCTAGACCATCCTATGTGTATGTAGTTCATGGTGTTCTAAACATTACTCCCTGTTGGGTTTCTAAGCCAGTTCTTTGTTCTTCTTTTTGTACATCCTGGCTTCTCCCCTTTGGATTCCTATTGTCTCCCCCTTTCCTGCTGACTTCCTTTGCCCCTTGTGGACCTCCTTCTGCCTTGGTTGATTTCTGTATCTCCCCACTGTGACTGGGCCCAGCCCAAAAGCAACAGGACCTGATCTTGTTAGACTTCCTCTCAGTTACATATCCTGCCTCTGGGATACTTGAGCCACGCTGTAGAAAGTCGGGGCCCAAGGCCAGGGAGTAGCTCATTCACTCAGACCTTACTGTACAGTCGTTTTCAGAACCTTCAGGGAGGGAGGCTGCAAGCAGAGAATTAAGCAACTTGGCCAAGATCACACAGCGCGTAAGCATCAGAAGTGTGATTTGCACCCAGGTTCTGTGACTTGCAGTTGTGTCTCTTGTACCATGCTACTTTCCTCTGTGGTTGTTTCCCACTGAGCTGTGCTAGAGTTCATGTGATCACAAAATAACAGAAAGCTTAACTCTGGGGTTCATGTGAGAAGTCTGGGAGGCCCTTGGAGACCTGCGGCCTCCCCAAAGCCCTTGTTAAGGCCTGCTGAATCAGGGCAATCCCCAAGGGCTTTTTACATTTCCCTGGAGTTACATGATGACTCCAGGTAGAAAAAGGCTGCCAAGTTGCTCGCCATCTAATACCAAACAATAGCCCAGGCTTCTCTCCAGTCAGCTGTGAGCCTCCAACTCTAGAGTGACAAGGACCAGACAGCAGCACATCTTCTTTCCTTTCCTCCTACCTTCTGACTCTGTCACTCCCTAGAGAGTTCCTCTGTGAAATCTCTTCCCCTTGGGATGGCTTTCTTCTACTTAGCTGTGACCTCCTTGAGTGAGGCCTGTCTCTTTATATTTGCTGCTCCCCCAACGTCTGACACATAGTATGTGTTTGAGGTTTGTTGAATGTTTTCCCTTGAAACATATCTAGGTGTCCCTGATGTTTATATTCTCGGTTCTGTTTATCACATTTGCCTTTGATGTTCATTTTAACAAGATCCCACCTAGATGAAATACCTTAGAGAAAGTAGGACCCACACAGAATGGTTTTTCCTGAGTCTCCACATCCTTTATAGAGATAGCCCCAAATGTCCTCATATGGCACCTTGTCCTTCCCTCTGTGTGCTTGGCAGAGACTCTGAAGGGTAGGGGGAAAGGTGAGGCCAGACCTGAGCCACTGTGTTCCCTCTAGGTACATTGAGAAATCAGCAGAGGAGTTGGATGAGGAGGTAGAGTATGACATGGATGAGGAGGATTATATCTGGCTGGACATCATGAATGAGCGCCGGAAGACGGAGGGAGTGAGCCCCATCCCCCAGGAGATCTTTGAGTACCTGATGGACCGCTTAGAGAAGGAGTCCTATTTCGAGAGTCACCACAAGGGGGACCCCAACGCCCTGGTGGATGAGGACGCCGTGTGCTGCATCTGTAATGACGGTGAGTGTCAGAACAGCAATGTGATTCTCTTCTGCGATATGTGCAACCTGGCTGTTCACCAAGAATGTTATGGCGTCCCCTACATCCCCGAAGGCCAGTGGCTTTGCCGCCGCTGCCTACAATCCCCATCCAGGGCAGTGGACTGTGCCCTTTGCCCAAATAAGGGCGGGGCCTTCAAGCAGACGGACGATGGCCGGTGGGCTCATGTAGTATGTGCCCTGTGGATCCCGGAGGTCTGCTTCGCCAACACAGTGTTTCTGGAGCCCATCGACAGCATTGAGCACATCCCGCCTGCCCGATGGAAGCTCACATGTTATATCTGCAAGCAGAGGGGTTCAGGGGCCTGCATTCAGTGCCACAAAGCCAACTGCTACACGGCCTTCCACGTGACCTGTGCCCAGCAGGCTGGCCTCTACATGAAGATGGAGCCAGTCCGAGAAACAGGCGCCAATGGCACCTCCTTCAGTGTGCGCAAAACCGCCTACTGTGATATCCACACACCTCCGGGCTCAGTGCGCCGCCTGCCTGCCCTGTCACACAGTGAGGGGGAAGAAGAGGAGGAGGAAGAGGAAGAAGAGGGAAAAGGTTGGAGTTCAGAGAAGGTAAAGAAAGCAAAGGCCAAGTCAAGGATAAAGATGAAGAAGGCTCGGAAGATCTTGGCAGAAAAACGGGCAGCAGCACCTGTGGTATCAGTCCCCTGCATCCCACCACACAGGTAGGCAGGGCCCCAGATGATTAAGAATGGGGACCCTCTGATTTCCCCTTTGGCAAAGAAGTTCATAGATCATTAAGAGTTGGAAGGGACCTTATCTATCATCTAGTAAATCCTTCTGTTTTCTGCTAGGGGAGCTGAGGGCCAAAGAGATGAAGGAAGTTGCCCCAGGTTACCTAGTTAATTACTAGCCTAGCTAAGGCTATCGTGCAGGTCTCCAGTGTCCATTGTTTTACGTCAGGAGTTGGCCGAGCCACAATGGAGAACAGAGATTGGTGAATTGTTTCTATCCCACAAGAAAAAATCATGAGTCCGTACCCTAATTTAAAAGTAACTTGATTTAGGACAATAAAGCTTTCCTCCATCAATGATTTTAAAGTAACTGTCATTTTCATTTTGGGCCACTTAAAATGGGTGGTGAGTAGGAAGAAAAGAAGAAATAAAAGAAACTTTAACAAAGGGAAAAGGGGGGCTGTAGGGGGTGAAATAGGGAAAGCGGAAGCGGTAAAGAAACCTGTTAGTGAGTTTCTGGAGTGTCAACTGTTCACCCCGTGTGGTTTACTGGGCCTGTAACTTCTTTTTATCCTTTGAAATGCTAATTAGTCCATTAACTGTTGCTTACAGCTCTTTATCCTTATACCCTTCAAGGTTACTCTGAATTGTATAGGCCACTGGGGGAAGTTGCTGTGGGCATAGAGACCACACACAGCACCATTATCATGGGCTAAGGGCCACCTGAGGGCCCAGAGGTTCCCTTCCCTGCTGTAGATCTGGCTGTTGGGGGCTTAGAGCCTTGCCTGCTCAAGGTTTCATCTGTCTGGGGATGCTGAAACAGCTTCACAGGTTAAGCAAAATCTCCATGGGGTTTACCGCTGGATGAGAGGTTTCTAAAGACCCTTTGTTGTTCGACTTCAGTGAAGATGGGGCAGGGGTACAGTCTGTGTATCGTATGGAGGGCACAATCCCACCTCTGTACCCTCCGGATGTTGAAAGGATGGGATGTGGAAGGGTCTTACCACTGAACCCACATGCCCTCCTCAGAGGCTCTTCCTGGCCCAGGAGTCTGTAAAAAATGCTCGCCTGAGGCTCACTAGCCAAGTTGAGAAGAGACTAGTGAGGGCCAAGCCTCTGGTAAGAGTAGGTACCAGTTGGCCTGTACAAATGACTGCAGGTGCTCCCCCCTCCTCCCTCTGTCCTTCCCATCTTCTCAGGCTCAGCAAGATTACTAATCGCTTAACCATTCAGAGGAAGAGCCAGTTTATGCAAAGGCTGCACAGCTATTGGACACTAAAGCGCCAGTCCAGGAATGGGGTCCCCCTCCTTCGCCGCCTGCAGACCCATCTGCAGTCCCAGAGGAATTGTGATCAAGTTGGGGCACCACGGCCTGCTCCCCCAGGAGGACTGGGAGCTGGGGTAAGCTGTTCTTTTTGTTGAGAATGGGGTCATTATGATGGAATGTGGGGAAAGGAGTTGGGATTCGAACCACTTGTGATCTCGGGCCTGCCTCTCATCTGGGATATGGAGAAAGGCAACCACTTGGATGGTGGCCAGGGAGGAGAGGAGATCCTGTACCCGCTTGTGCCTGACATGGCTGCTCCCGCCTCTCCCTTGGTCCTCCTCCACTTTTAGCTTTTTTTTCCTTGTTTCCTCTTCAGAGAGACTCAGAGGACAAGAATTGGGCCCTGAAAGAGCAACTGAAGTCATGGCAACGGCTGCGCCACGACCTGGAGCGCGCCCGGCTGCTGGTGGAACTGATTCGGAAGCGTGAGAAGCTCAAGAGGGAGACGGTAATTCCCATTCTGCCCCCAGGCAGGAAGCCTGCCTGCTGTCAGAGAGGACACTTGCCCCTGTGGCAGTCTGTAGTGGGAGAGCCAGTGGCCGAGAAGCTGGGGCTCTGGGGCTCCACCCTGCTGGGCCCGCTGTTTGAGGTGTTTTCAGTGAGGCTAAGACTTGTCTGTAGTAAGCGAGGGACAGCACATGGCAAGACAGAATAAAGTGCTGCCTTGTGAACTTTAATTTCCTGGAGGAAAACTGATTTCCCTGTAAATATACTTAGTTGTTCATAAGCACTTGTCATGTGCCAGGCATGTAGGGTTACAAAATGAAACAGCCCTTGCCTTCAAAAAGGTTACGTTCCTCAATTGAGTTAAGAATTAGGAGGGGGGAGGGGGGGGCGGCAAGGTGACGCAGTAAATAGAGCACTGGCCCTGGAATCAAGAGAACGTGAGTTCAAATCTGGCCTCAGACAAAACACTTACTAGCCCTATGACCTTGGGCAAGTCAACCCCAATTGTCCTGCCTTCCCCCCCTCTAAAAAAAAGAATTAGGACTGGGATGAGAGGATTAGTATGTTTCTCCCTTTTTCTTCATAGCCAGCTCCAAGGAGCCAGGAGGGAAAGAAGGAAAAGCTGCAGACCATATCTCAAATTTTGCCCATCTTTGAAAGCCTTTTACCTGGGACTGTGATGTGTATCTATCTGAGCACCCCTTGTCTTATGTTTCAGATCAAGGTCCAGCAGGTGGCCTTAGAGATGCAACTGACCCCTTTCCTCATCCTCCTCCGTAAGACCTTAGAGCAGCTCCAGGAGAAGGACACGGGCAACATCTTCAGCGAGCCGGTCCCTCTGTCTGAGGTAACAGAAATCTACGAAGTAAGAACCCCTTCCCCCTGTCCCCGAGCCCTCCCCCATCCCCATCCCAGTTCTTACATGCTGAGTTGGATTTCTGATGGCAGTTCAAGGGCATTGGCTTAGAGTGGGTGGGACCCTGACTGTTGAGTCTGCTGGTCAGAGGAGCAGCCGTCACACCCACCACACGTTGTTAGCAAAGTAAATATCCATCACCCCAATCAGTCTGCCTTCCTTGGGGATCAGGTCTTTGTCAGATAAGGAGATCCTTCCCACAGCTAGAGCTCATTGACTTTAGTGGTGGGCTGTTTTTTTTGGAAGGGGATTGGTTCTAATGTCAGGAAGTAGCATTTTGGAAGTGCTGACTGTGGGAGAGCTCTGAAGTACTAAGCCCCAGTGACACCAGCACCTCCTGACTATTGAAATGTTTTCTGTGATAGAATAGCAGTCCCGCCATGCTAAGCATAAAGGGATATACAAATGCAGGGTATCTTCCAAGCCTTCTCCCCATCTTTAGCTTACTGAGTCCTTATAACATATTTGTAAAATTGAGCAGGTGGGATTGTTGCCATTTTCTAGGTGGGAGAACCCCAAAGCCCAGAGAGGTTCATTGGCTCAGGGTCGACCTACTAAGTTGGTTGCCCAGCCTGAAGTAGAATCCGGATCTCCTAATCCCTAGTCCAGTGCGCACTCTTCTCTGCCTCGCACATGTTCTTGGTATCCTGAATTTCTAGATTTCCCGTTATGGTATCTTTGGAGGGGACTCGACCCTGTGGTTTGGAGCGGGGCCCTGGGTGGGCGGGGGCGGGAAGGTCAGTGGGCGATCTCTCCGCGTAGCCAGGGCCTGCTCTGTCCCTTCCTGGCAGGTGCCTGACTACCTGGAGCACATCAAGAAGCCCATGGACTTTTCTACAATGAAGCAGAACCTGGAGGCCTATCGATACCTGAACTTTGATGACTTTGAGGAGGATTTCCACCTCATAGTCAGCAACTGCCTGAAGTACAATGCCAAGGACACCATCTTTTACCGGGCAGCGGTGCGGCTTCGGGAGCAAGGGGGCACCGTGCTCCGGCAGGCTCGGCGGCAGGCTGACAAGATGGGCATTGACTTTGAGACGGGCATGCACTTCCCCCACAGCCTGGCTGGGGATGAGGCCCTGCTCCGTGCAGAGGATGGTGGGTTCTGTGCTGTGCCTCCTAGACACATGCCAGTTCTCTTGATGGGCATGACTCCCCTAAACCCTTCCCTCTCGGATCCCAGCAAGATCATAGGTTGGCAGTGTTCATGTCACCAGGGAGTGTGTGGCCTTCCCTAGCTTGCTGACAGGGATACCTGGGTGGGACGCAGGGAGGACTTGATTTCATTATGCCCCTGGGGTCACGGGGCCTTCAGGGGCTCTCCCTGGTCTTGATCTTCACACCCCTGTCCAACCTCCCTCCCCCCCAACCCCCACCAGAGGAAGAGCGGTTTCTGCTGTCTGAGAGCCAGAAACACCTGCCACCAGAGGAGCAGCTGAAGCTCTTGTTGGAGCAGTTGGATGAGGTTAATGCCAGCAAGCAAAGTGTCAACCGCTGCCGCCGTGCCAAGATGATCAAGAAGGAAATGACTGCATTGCGTAGGAAATTGGCACACCAGAGAGAGGCTGGCCGAGATGGGCCAGACCGGCACAGCTCAGCGGGGCGAGGCGCCCTACAGGCTCACACCCCCTGCGACAAGGATGGACAGACGGACAGTGCCGCTGAGGAAAGCAGCAGCCAAGAGACTGGCAAAGGTCTGCGCGTCCATGGGGGCCTGGGCCTCAGGGCCCTGAGCAAGAGATCCCAACAGGCCGGCCCTCACTTCCAGGGAGGACGTTCAGGCTTGGTCCCTCCTGGCAGCTGTGGCCTCACACTTCCAGGGAGGCCTCCTGGACCCATCCCTGATTCCAGGGTTTTTCAACTACCCAACTAGCTGTAGTTGCCAAAGGAAAAGGGGTCCCCGAGTCACTACTTACTGGGAAGTGATAGCAAATCTAAGTTCTTTCTTCCCGCAGCACTGAAGCAAGTTGCTGAGTAGAAGGGAAGCTTGACTCCTCTATATTCCAAAGTTACTCCCTTTGCCCCTGCTTAGAATCCTGGTTCGAGACACTGTCAGATCATGAACCTGGCCCTCCCATAGCCTTTGCCAATATTATATCCCTTCTGTCTCTACTATAGGTCTGGGCCCCAACTTGTCCTCAACCCCTGCCCATGAGGTGGGAAGAAGGACATCGGTCTTGTTCTCAAAGAAGAACCCGAAGACAGCTGGTCCCCCCAAACGGCCAGGACGGCCACCAAAGAATCGGGAGAGCCAGCTGGCCCCAGGTCATGGAAGCAGCCCTGTGGGGCCACCCCAGCTGCCAATCATGGGCTCTCAGAGACAGCGAAAGCGAGGGAGGAGTCCCCGGCCTAGCTCAAGCTCTGACAGTGACAGTGATAAATCCACTGAAGACCCTCCCATGGGTGAGCCAACCTTTCCATTGTCCCTTGTGGAAGTAAATAAATTTACAGCTCTTCCCTGTGAACCTCATGGTAGCTGCCTTGTTGAGTCAGCTCTTGGTATAATAAGAAGCTGAGCATTATAGATTTAGAGCTGGAAGGGACCTGAGAGGTCACTGAGTCCATCACACTTCTTTTACATGTGAGGAAACTGAGGCATAGAGAGGTTGAGTGATTTACCCAAAGTGACACAGCTTATAGCCCCTTCTAGGTGTCTGAGGTGGGATTTGAACTCAGGTCTACCTGATTCCAAGTCTGATAGCCTTTCTACTCTACCAGGCCCCAGAGAAGTTAAGTAATTGGCCTAGAATCACACAGCTGAACAGCTGGCAGTTCCAGAACTGATCCCCAGTTCTCCTTCTGTTCATTATGAGTAGCACCATTATAGGCATTACAGGTACAAGTCGTGTAAGACCCCTGGATTCATTCCCAGAAGCTTTTTGCTGAGTACTGGAAGAATATTCCAGTCCAAGATAGAAATAGGAATAAATCCTGATGTTCCTCCTGCCCAGACAGACCAGCCTGCTCCTTATTTCTAACCCAGATTTGCCAGCAAATGGCTTCAGCAGTGGAAGCCAGCCTGTGAAAAAAAGCTTTCTGGTATATCGGAATGACTGCAGCCTCCCCCGGAGCAGCTCTGACTCAGAGTCCAGCAGCAGCAGCAGCAGCAGTGCCGCTTCTGACCGAACCAGGTACTTGGTTTCTCTGTCTCAACTCACATTCCAAGGTATCCCGGGGAGATGTCCTCAGGGGCAGCCAACGTGTCCTTAGCTGCAGGATAGCAGCCTTATCAGTGTGATTGGTGAAAGGGCCAGGGCAGATTCCCTGCCACCCTCAGCAATGAAAGTGTCAGTCCCACCTTTCCTTCACTATCATCCTATATGGTTTCTGCTTCCTCGAAAGCTAACCTGAACTTCTGATTATTTCTCACAGCACAACCCCCTCGAAACAAGGCCGAGGCAAACCTTCCTTCTCCCGAGGAACCTTCCCAGAGGACAGCAGCGAGGATACATCTGGCACTGAAAATGAGTCCTACTCTGTGGGCACGGGGCGTGGTGTGGGGCATAGCAGTAAGTACCTATGTATAGGATCAGAGGAACCTAGATTTGAAGCTGTCTCCCATCTGCAGCCCTCAATTCAACCTTCTTTTCCATTTCTGCATAGTGGTGAGGAAGAGTCTGGGCCGGGGACCTGGCTGGCTATCTGAGGATGAGGATTCCCCACTGGATGCCCTGGACCTGGTGTGGGCAAAGTGCCGAGGGTACCCCTCGTACCCAGCTCTGGTAGGATCCTGCTTCTCCTACCTTGCCCCATGCCTTCTGCCCTCACCCCACACCAGCCCTACCTACAAGGCCAGGAAAGTGATCCAGAATACAAACTCGAGGTTAACAAAGAGTTTCCAAAGCCGCACTGGAGCCACAGAGAGCCCAGTGAGCGTGAGGGGTGCTTGGCAGGCAGACAGATGGACAGGTGCAGCTCAGGGACCTGTCTCCCCAGCTTTGATGTGGTATACATTTCCACCCTTGTGTATCACATAGGTACTCTGAACAGTCTTATTCAGTTTCCCAGGCATTGTGGCTACCCAATGCAGTTATGGCCCAGGGGTCATAAGGTCTCTGGGGCCTTGTAGCCCCTCAATTATCAGCAGTGATCAGTTTCTCTTTGGCCACAAACAATGGCTAGACATGCCAGAGTATTAGACAGGAGGCTCTGGGGGGAGGGAGAGGACTGAACCAAGCTGTGCCCCCAATCCGTCAGATCATCGACCCAAAGATGCCTCGGGAGGGCATGTTCCACCATGGGGTACCCATTCCTGTGCCCCCGCTGGAGGTGTTGAAACTTGGGGAGCAGATGACCCAGGAAGCTCGTGAGCATCTCTACCTCGTCCTCTTCTTTGACAACAAGAGAACCTGGTAAGGGGAAAGGGGAGGAAGCAATGGGCTAGGGAGGGAAATTAACACAATCTATAAGGATAGCTCTCTCAGTGTTGCACAGGAGCAGACAGCCCGGCAAACTGTCTGGTACAGAACAGTGAGGAAAAGGCTAAGATTGATTGGAGCAGAGTGGCTCCAGCCAGAAGTCAGGACTACTTCCATCTGTATGAGGGAGAAGACTTGGTCCCTGTGATAAAATACAGAGGATCTGATAATATAATTTGTGCTTGCAGACTGATATCCTGGTACATTACATGCCAGATAGGATTAGAAAGGTGGAAGGGCCATTAGTCCATCTGACCTTCCTGAATTCATTTTACAGATGAGCAAACCAAAGGCTTACAGAAGTTAAATAACTCACACATACAAGTAATAAGTAACAGGATTGGAAATTGGACCAGGCCCTATGGTTCCAGAGCCAGGGCTCTCCCCACTGAACCTTGCTTTCTCTTTTTTTTTTTCTGGAGGGGGGAAGGCAAGGCAGTTGGGGTTAAGTAACTTGCCCAAGACCACACAGCTAGTTAAGTGTCAAGTCTGAGACTGGATTTGAACTCAGGTGCTCCAGACTCCAGGGCTGGAGCTCTATTCACTGTGCCAGTTAGCTGCCCCAGAACCATGCTTTTTCTTCCAAGACGCCAACTATCATGTCTGACAAAGCTCATGCTTTATAAGGCTTGGTAGTGGATTTCTCAGATTTTTACCCCAAGAAGGAAACTCAGAAGTCATTTCCTTCAGCCCCTCATTTTACAGACTGGGAAGCCATGGTGGTGGCTTGTCTAGAGGTCACACAGCGTGTGGGATTTTGACCCAGATCTCTGTAACTTCTAAGGTTTTCCTACTTTATCGCCTTGATGATCCCCACCACTATTGGATTTGAGATGGGGGAGGACCTAGGGAGAGGACGGTGGAGTCCCAGATCCTATCACATCCACAATTATTTTTTAGACCTGTCTGGAGAGGGTGTTTGGGGTAGAGTCATGTTGAAAACACTAGGTCTTTGGGTGGTGGACATGTGGAAAAGGTTCCTGGTGCTCAGTGCTGTGGCCTCTCACTTTGTCACTTTCCACAGGCAGTGGCTCCCCAGGACCAAGCTAGTTCCTCTGGGAGTGAACCAGGACCTAGACAAGGAAAAGATGCTGGAGGGCCGCAAGTCCAACATCCGGAAGTCAGTGCAGATCGCCTATCACCGCGCCCTGCAGCACCGCAGCAAGGTGCAGGGCGAGCAGAGCAGCGAGACCAGCGACAGCGACTGAAGCGGCCCCCACCGCCGTGCTCGCTCCTGCTTCTGGGGGGCACCCGGCAGCCTCTGCACTGACTCATTCCTGGTCTTGGGGCCAGTCTCAGGGGAAGCTTGGCGGGCGTGGCCCCGCCCCAAGTGCAGCTGGACTGTACAGGATGCTCCAGGGCTCAGAAGCGGCCTCTCGGGCCTAGGGAATATCCTCAAGCCAAAAAGGGGGGACCCCGGAGCAGTCACCGGATGGGAGGCCCAGCGCTCCCGGTGCCTCGAAGCCCTGCCTCACTCTGCGGGGTCTGGGGGCCTTTGGGCCCCTGGAGGCCTCAAAGCCACTGTGGGCAGGGGTTGGGGCGGCCCTGCCCTGCAGCGGGAAGCGTGCCCACGTCTGTCTGTCGTGCTGTGCAGGGGGGGGTGCGGGAGAGGATGCCTGATGACCCTTCTGCTACTGTACATACTGTAATTTAGCGGAGAATTTAAATTATTCTCATTTGTAACTGCGTTTCCGGGTCGCGCCAGAATCCTTTCGCACTAAAAAACATGGGGCTTGTCCCCGAGCCCCGCTCCCGCCTCCCCCATGGGTCCCCGCCCGTCAAATTGGTTTGTATTTATTTCGGAGGAAGAAAATATATTGATTCTTAGAAAATAAACGGTCTATTTGGAATCCTACTTCCTGCCAAGGGGGCGGGGGGGGGGGGTGGCAGAGACGCCGCTAGTGGGCCCTGGCGGCTGGGCGGGAAGAAGGGGGAGGGGCTCCGACTAGAGCCCGCAGCCCGGGGCGCTATTGCCTAGTTCCCCAAGCCCCCAGCCCTTCATTGGATCCCTCCTGCTGTCTCCGCCCCGGATAGGCCGAAACCCTTCCCCAATAGGCGAGGACTCTATTTCCGGTACCGGACAGTCTCAGATTACAGAAGTCTCGTGTGAGTGGAACTCCTCGCGCCCTTTTGCAGCGACTTCCGGCTTTGCGCAGCAAACCGCAACTCCGGTGTGGAAAAAGGAAGACTGGGGAGTGAAGTGGCCTGGGGGCGGGGCCTGCGTGCTGTGGAGGAGCGGTGCGAGGCTTTGATAGGAAAGGACGTCAGCCAATGCAGAGCCGGGGAAAGTAAACACTCCCCACAGAGCAATGGGCGGGGCTTTGGGTGGGAAGAATCCAGAATAGGCGGGGTCTTGTGTGTACCCCGTCTTTAATGGCTGGGGCTTCGCCCAGTGAAATCCAGAGTGGGTGGGACGTTATGGTGGGGAGGGAGCGGGGGCGGGGCCTAGGGTGGAGGCGGTCTTTAGAGGGCTGGTGCTTCAGACCCGGGCCACTCGGACCATACGTGGGGCGCTTCCCCGTCTGCCTGCTGGGGGCATGCAACACCGTACCCTCGCCTCGGCTCCCGGTCTGTGGGCCTCCATACCCTGTCCGCGCTCTGAGCTGGACCTGGGCCTGGTGCTGTCCTCGGGCCAGTCCTTCAGGTGAGCGAAGCCCCAGGTGCGCCAGGCGTCCCGCGAGGAGCCGTCGGGGAGGGACCGCCCCCACCAGGGGCTGGCGGTGAGTCGCGGGCTCAGCGCGGGGCGCTGTCCCTCTCTCTCCCGACCCAGGTGGAGAGAGCAGAGCCCGGGGCACTGGACGGGGGTCCTGGACGGCCGGCTGTGGACTCTGACCCAGGCGGACGGCCGGCTGCACTACACCGTGTACGGGGAGTCTGCCGGGCCCGGGGCCTCGCAGACCCTGCGCCGCTTCTTCCAGCTCCACGTCCGCCTGGCCGACCTGTACCGGCGCTGGGCCTCCGCGGACCCCCACTTCCGAGAAGTGGCCTCGAGATTCCCGGGTAAGCGGGGACTGGGGCGCGGGGAGAGCGGCGGCCGAGGGCGGCGCAGCGCAGGTGACGACCCTCCCTCCCCCTCCCCCGCAGGGGTCCGGCTGCTCCGACTAGATCCCGTGGAGTGTCTCTTCTCCTTCATCTGCTCCTCCAACAACCACATCTCGAGGATCACCGGCATGGTGCAGCGGCTGTGCCAGCACCTGGGGCCGCAGCTGGGCCGGCTGGACGGCGTCTCCTACCACGGCTTCCCCAGCCTGCAGGCTTTGGCTGGTGAGCCGGCCCCGAGCCCCCGTGCTTCCCGGCGGGAGCTACCCTCTCAGCGTTCCTGCTGCTACAGCCCCCCAGGCCCAGCGGCTCCCTGGCACCTATCAGGCACACGTCTACACAGTCTAGGCAGCCCGTCCTACTGCAGATCCCAGCCCTTCTCTGCGAAGCCTGGTGCAATGGGAAGAGCACCTGGAGTGGGGAACCTGCTGCCTCTGGGTCCTTGGATGCAGCCTCATGATGGAGTTTTACAGAACAAATCTTTTTACGAAGGGGATTTGTTCTGTGATTTGAATCGTCAAAAGGCTGCACTGGAGGACCTAGGAGGCCCCATGTGGCCTCGAGGCCACAGGCTCCCCACCCCAGATGTAGTGCAAAACTTGGCTTTGAATCCTGGCTCTGCTTCTTCCTGCCTGCCTGACTCTAGTCATCCCACCTTTCTATGCCTGGTTCCTCATTTATGAAAGGAAGCAGCTGAGCTAAACGATGTCTGAATCTGTGATGCTGAGATCTTCCCTAAGCCTTCCCAAACTAGCCCCACCCACCTCTAGTACCTATCATCCCACTACTTTACCCTTTTAACACATCTCTTTGTGGGCCTTGTCTTGCCATACCTGTGTTCCCTGTGAGGCTGCAAATTCCCTAAAGTCATGAGGGGGGGGAAACAGGAGTGATGTGATGCATGTTTCCCAGTTGGGCATCCACCAAGCTCAGGATGTGGGGTACTCAACTTATGTTGCCCAACTCTCCCTGCAGAGACCGAGGTGGAGCCTCAGCTTCGGAAGCTGGGTTTTGGGTATCGTGCCCGCTTTGTGAGTGAGAGCGCCCGCATCATCCTGAATGAACGGGGGGGACTCAGCTGGCTGCAACAGCTACGTTCAGCGTCCTATGAGGAAGCCCAACAGAACCTCTGCTCGTTGCCTGGTGTTGGGGTAAAAGTAAGGCCTGGAAAGATCACCAGTGCCCATCACCTCCACACACACACACACACACACACACACTCTCTCTCTCTCTCTCTCTCTCTCTCTCTCTCTCTCTCTCTCTCTCTCTCTCTCTCTCTCTCGGCCTAGAGGAAAATGTAGCTCATAGGTGAGAGATGTGAGGTGAGGTGAGGAGTAATGAGGAGCAGACTGGATCCTGAACTTCTGTGTTAAAGGTGGCTGACTGCGTGTGTCTCATGTCCCTGGACAAGCCCCAGGCTGTGCCCGTGGATGTCCATGTCTGGCACATTGCCCGCCGGGACTATGGCTGGCAGCCTGCTTCCAAGGCTCAGAAGAGCCTGAGCCAGAAGACTAGCAAAGAACTGGGTGAGCCATGTCCCAGGGCTGGATGGGAGGAAGGCAGAGGGGCCACGGAGGGCTGTCACCAATAAGAAAGGGTCAGATTCAGCAACATTCCTTCTACTTCAGGAGACTTCTTCCGGAGCCTTTGGGGTCCGTATGCTGGCTGGACTCAAGCGGTTAGTGTTTTATTTCCCCTGAGCTTCCCTAGCCTTTGCTCCATTAAAACACACACGCAAAACCTCACTGCATTGTCCCTCCACCCTCTCCAACTCTGAGCGCACTGCCCTCACCCCTCCAAGGGAAGATCCTCTACCCCAGTTCCTTTCCCTAGGTGCTGTTCTGTGCAGACCTGCGACAGATCCCCAAACTGCAGATCCTCCAGGCAAAGGCAAAGTCTCAGAAACGCAAAAGGAAGGCCTCTGAGGAGAGCAAGGTGCAATGTCAGAGCAAGAGGACATTGGAGACCCAAGGTGACAGGAAACCGAGTCACTCTTCAGTAGCATAAAAGACCCTAGCCCCTTAGCAGGGACAGATCCCCTTCCTTCCCTTTTCCCAGTCCTACCCACCCTTGGGTTTAGGGGTTCCCTGACTTCCAGCATCTACCTCAAGGGCATGTTATGTCTCCATAGCAGATGGCCAGTTGTGCACTATTGGGGAAAGGTAAAGATTGGGAGATGATTGCCAAAGTGAAGGGATGAAATGATCAAATGCTTTTAACCTCTTCCCTTTAATAAAACAATGAACAATAAAATAGAAATATTTGTTTGGAAAATGGTTGGATACCTTGACCAGAGCATGGGGAGAAATAAGGAGCACAGAGTGGAAGAATGCCCAGTGATTTCTACCCTCAGCACCCCCACATCTCTTCTCAGGGCCCTAGCTCCAGCTACAACTTCCCTGCACAGTTCCCTGCCCTTCCCAGAGGTCAGGGTGACCAGGGTGAGGTGCTAGAAAGGGTATCAGGAAAGGGATCCAAAGCCAGGGCAGACAGAGTTACAGAATAGGCCAGTCCTTTCCTTCAGACAAGGCCTCGGCTGAAGTGGGCTCAGAGCCCTGGGAAGGGAGAAGAGGAGGAGGCTTTCCTGGGGACAGAAGGGGGAGGAGAGAGCAGAGGGTGTCTTACCCCTTCCCAAACAATGGGCAGCTCGAAGGCCCTACTACCCTGCAGCATCCTCTGGGGCATGATGGCTTCTCTTTGGCAGGTTCCACCCGAGCCCTTACCATTACTCCCCTTGCCAATTGCTCAGCCTTCAGCAGCTGGGATGGGTGAGTGGCTGGCAGCTCCAGGAAAGGCTCTGCACAGCAGTCCCTGCAGCAGCCAACGTGGGGACCTCAGAGGGGGGTGTTAGTAATGGAAGGTGCCTCGGGGACAGTCGGCCTCCCTTCCCCACACTGTCACCTCACCCCCGCCTGTCTCAGGTGCTAGCAGCTCCCCATGGCTGGTAGTTTGGCCAGGGCCAGGCCCATCCTGACTGGTACCCAGCTGAAGCCTCCTCATGTGCCGCACCACTGCTGTGGCATTGAAGGCTTGCTGAAAGGAGATAAGCCGTGGAGGAGGTTAGGGGACTGACTCCAAAGGTCTACCAGCCTGGCCTGGGCTGGGTGCTCAAGGAGGAGGGAAGGAAGAATATGGGAAGCACTTAGATAAAGAGTGGACCTAGAGATGGCAGTCTAGTCTGAGGAGGCCCAGAGAGATGAGGGGACTTGATCATGGTCATGCCAGTCGGACCCCAGAGCCCCTGCTCTAGAGCTGGCCCTGTTTCCACTGTGCCATGTTGTCTCCCCAGTATGGGTCAGGAGGCAGGAGAGAATGGGAATGAGGAGGATTGAGCTAGGGACTTGGGAGGGAAGGTGAGGCCCAGGCTATGGAATAAGACTAGGCCTTGATAGGTAAGTTAGGGAGGAGAGAGGCTGGGGCTCAGGCTGGCAGAAGGGAAAGGCCACAACTGGGGGTATAGAGAGAAGCCCAGGTCAAGGATTTGAGGGGAGGGGCCACAACCTCACCTTCCATTTGCTCTTGGCAAAGTTCTTCTTGATCTGCTCACTGACAGACTGGTGGATGTTTTTGTCCAGTGCCGTGTCTCCTGCAATCCTAAAAGAAGATGGGGTAGGAGAGCTGGTAAGAGAGGCTTCAGGGGTTTGGGTGCAGAGCCTAGGGAGAGGGGGCTGGGGCCTTCCTCACCATGGGTGCTGCAGGGCTTGCTCACAAGTGAACCTCTTCTCAGGATTTTTTTCCATCAAATGTCGGATAAAGTCTTTGGCTTGGAACCCGAGACAGGACAGAGACAGAGAATGCAATTCAACTTAAACAACATTTATGGAATGCCCACTATATAAACAGTGTTCACTATGTTAGATGAGAAGAGACCATAAGGCTCAGTGAGTTCAGATCACCAGCCCAAAGCCCAAGCCTATCCCAGGCCCAGTCTGGCTCCTCTCAGCACTCTCCCCTGCCCACCTGCCAGTCATTCGGTCACTAAACAGGACTAGATCTGGAGCAAAATCATAAGGGGGAAATTGTCGGTGGAGCTTCCTCTTGCTCATTCCAATGAGTAGCAACTCCTTCCCAGCTTCTACCTCTATCAAAACCCACCCTTCTGAAAGGATCAGAGACACTTCTCCAGACGAGGGAGAAAGATGCCCAAGAATTGTTTAATGCTGTGTCCCCTTTCCATGACATTTGAATTTTAACAGAGGGCAAAGATTGGAATTAAACATTTCACACATCATCAGACCAGCAAGGAAGGGTGTTTGTTTTTCTGTGTTTTTGTGAATTTTAAATTCGAGGGTGGAATGAAGTAACTGGGGTTATTTATACCAGAGAAGACAGGAGGGAGGAGAATTGTAGGGGTCTTCAAGTACTGGAAAGGCTATTAATCAGAGGAATAATTAGATTTCCTCTTCATGGCCCGAGAACCAGATGGAAAATGCAATAGGAAAACTTAGGCTTCATGTCAAGAAAAGCTTTCTAACAATTAGCCCTATCTCATGAAATGGGATGCCTTGAGAAGTGGTGGGCGCCACCTCCTTGGAAATAGGCTGAGGCTGGATGAGTTGCCTGTACCTCAGGTGCAGATTTCTTTCATGTTCAATTTGGGCCAGATGGTTACTGATGGTGCCTTCCAACTCCCATGATATGATTGGGGGAGGAGGCTTTACAAAGCCTTTTCAGGGACACCTAGGTAACGGCTATCCCGCCCACAGCTTCAGGGGGTCTGGGATTTCCTGAGGATAGGTGGCTGTAGTGCATGGCAGAGAGACAATCCCACCAAAGCTCTGGCAGGTTGCACAGGGGCAACAAGTCTGGGCCTGAGAGCAGACCCTAGGGGCAGATGCTTGGTCTGGGGGTGGCAGTGCAATGGAGAAGAAAAAGCAACAGGACAGGAGGGAGGCGTGAAGCAAACAGAAGGCCACAGTGAGAAGGAAGGTCAGGGGAGAGGGACCTGTTCCCAGCATCAGTACCAGAGTCAGAGATGTCATCCCAGTAAGGAGAATCAAACTCATACTCAGCCTTCAGTATCTGCTCAAAGAGTTTGGCATCATTCTCATCATAGAAAGGAGGGTAACCGCAGAGTCTGATGGGGGAAGAAGAGGAAGAACAATATGAACCCCTGATATTCCCTCACACTTCCCCCTCTCTCTTTATCATATTCGACCCTCTCAGCTGTGAAGCAGGACAGGCACAAAGTATCACCCCCTCTTACATAGATTATGAAACAGGCCTGGAGAGACCAAGTGACTTGTCCAGTGAGTTATCAGCAGAGCTAGGATTACAGCAAGTTTTCTTAACTCCCAAGTCCCAGAGTAGGAGGAAAGAAGGGACCACTTGCCTTGTGGCTCCCCACCACAGTGGCACTACCACCCCTCCCCACCCCCACCCCATACCTGGGCCCCCCACTCACAGGATGTAGGCAATAACACCAATGGACCAGCAATCCACAGCCTTGCTATAAGGTTTCTGGGCCAAGACTTCAGGGGCTGCAAAGGTAGAAGAGATGGCAGTGATGATAGGGTGAGGGAGGAGGGGAGCACCCCCACATAAACTGTGCCCAGCCTCCCAGGATCCTCACAGCTCCCCCAAACTGCCTTTCAGATTGCACCTCCAAGGCCATTGGCTCCCTCTCTACCCTGATCTCCACCCTCAAACTCTGCTTCATTCCTACCGACATAGCCCGGTGTGCCACAGGCCGTGGAAAGCACACTGCCTGAGACTTCCATCTTGGACAGCCCAAAGTCTGAGATCATGATCTTGGAATCTTCCTCCAGGCTGTAGTAAAGCAAGTTTTCTGGCTTTGGGAGAGAATAATCATCATAACACATTTGTGCATGGCTTTGTCATTGACTCCACGCTAATCTCACAGAATCTGATTTGGAAAGGACTTCAGATGCCACGTTAACAAGACCCTCCTACCGAGAGCATTCCTAAAAAATATACTCCACCTGAAGACCCCAGGGATGGGGTGCTTACTCTCACCCAAGGCAGCCCCCCACTTTAGAGTCCACCCATCCCGTAGCCTGTTGAGATTTCTGCATCTTGTTTCTGAGCTCCATATTAACTCTCCTTCCTAGCTGATGTCGTTTGCAAATTTGATAAGCAACCCATTTATATCTTTATATAAGTAACTGATAAAATGATCTCATTCCATCTTCACAATAGCCCTGAGAGGTAGGGCAGGCACATATTATCCCCACTTCACAAATAAGGAAACGGGCCCTCAAAGGCCGCATCATGGCAGAGCCAGGACTAGAACCCAGGCCCCCTGACTCCCAGTTCAATACCCTTCCCCCAAGCTTCCCCACTCTGATCCTCTTGTCCCTTCCCCAGTCCATTTCCCTGTCACCCCCTTCCTTCAAGCTCCCCCCCCAGTCTTTCTTTTTCAATTAAATTTTAATTTATCAATTTTAAATCAGGTAGTTGTTTCTTTTTAAATTAATGTTTTATTGATGACTTTTGTTTTAACATCAAAGTTATTTCCAGATATACCCACACTACCCCTCCACCCACACACCTATCAAATAAGCCTTTCTTTTCAACAAAGAAAAATAAATTAAGCAAAACCAACATAGCAATGATATCTGATATCAAAGGAAACATACACACCTCCCACCATCATCACCATCACCTCTCTGATGAAAAGAGGTGGGGTGAGAATTTTCCCAACTCTTCTCCAAGGCCATGATTGGTCATAATTATACATCATTCAAGCTTCCTCATTTCTTCTCCAACCTTTCCCCCCTCCCCATTGTATTTCTCACTGCATCCCTCAAAAAACACAAAAAAACCCTCTCTCACCTTGAGATCTCTGTGTACAATGCCCATATCATGGAGGTACTTGACCGCATCGAGCACCTGGCAGATTAGTCGGCTGGCATCCCGTTCTGTGTAAAAGCCCTTCTCCACAATCCGGTCAAAGAGCTCACCCCCAGACACCCTGAAGCAAAAGGAGCAGGTTAGAGGCAATGGTTTCCCCAGATCTCCATGCCACTCCTCTCCCCAGGGTGTAACCCATTCACAGGGCCCTCCTCTGCCTCCAAGTCCCCTTGGAATCTCTCAGAATGCTGATGGAGGGAGAGAGCTAAAGGTTAGAGGGAAAGGGAAGGCTGGATAAGAACAATGTCAAAGATGCTCAGGTCTGACCTGAGGCAGGATTAGGGAAAAGAGAAGATAGGGGGGAATGGGATCATGGAAAGATGGGGGCCTGGGGCAGCAGCGAGGATGTGGGTGTCCAGAAGCTGAGAAGGAAGGGACAGATGTCCTGGTCAGGGGTGATGCCAGAAAGAAAGGTGGAAGTGTCTGAGACAAGAGTGGGGTCAGGAGAGGAGGGTCACTACAGCAGGAATGAGGCCAAGAAGGAAGTAAGGGAGCGTCAGGAGAGGGCTGAGTCCTCACAGTTGCATGATGAGGTAGAGGTGCCCACCACACTCATAGATGTCATCCAAGGCCACAATGTTGGGGTGTTTGATCCTAGAAAAAGAAATGAAGGAGGTTCAGAGGGAAAACCCAAAGGCCTCCCTTTACCCCCTAGGCAAACTTAAGTAGGAGGAAGCAGACAGTGCTCCTTAGAGCCAAGGACCACGCCACCCCAGCACACAGGAACAGGGTGATACTACCCACTATCAATTACATCATCATATTTGGGGACCTGCAGTTTTGGTGATGTGAGTGCTGCTTCTGCCAACTCGGGTCACAACCCTGGTTGACTTGGGAGACAAGCTTTGACAAGTTGCTGGGGACAAAAAATGAAGACATTGCCAGGCTGTCCAGACAACAGACATACATGAAAACATACATGCAAACGGTGTGTCACTGGGCTTGCATTCAAAGCCTCTCCAGTTTGGTGGGATCTGCCAGTTTACATTCAGCAGTCTCAGCCTTGGATGAACCAGGACCTTCATGCCACCATGAAAAAGCAGGGAGATCACTACTGAAGAATAATACTTAACGCCAGTATTTAAGGTCACTTTGAGTACTTAAAAAATGTTTTTTTGGTCAGACCTGTGATTTCATGGAAATTATTTAGAAAGAGTTAGGCATCCCCTTCTAGGCAAGAAGAAAACAAGCCTGTCTTAAGCTCCTACTATGTGCCAAGCATTGTGCTAAACACTTTACAAACATGATGTCATTTGATCCTCACAGCAACCCTGAGAGGTGGGTACTATGATTATTCTAACTTTACAGGTGAGGAAACTAAGGCAAACAGAGGTTAGTGACTTACCCAGAGTCACACCACTAGGAAGTATCTGAGGCAGGATATGAACCCAGGTCCTCTTGATTCCAGACCCAGCCCTTCTATCCACTGTGCCCCTTAGCTGCCTTGACTAATGCACATGGCAATTGTCCTGTAATTCACAAGTTTAGAGAGCTGCCCAAGGCAATGAGAAGTTGTGCCTTTGCTCAATTTGATATAGCCAGCATGCATCAGAGATGGGACTTGGACCCAGGTTTTCCAGATGCCAAGCTTAGCTCTCTAAATCAACTACACCATAATGCCTACAATCCTCCGGACTGCCTCTCACTTTATTGAATAGTCCCCCAATGATAGGTAGCCCTAGGCAAACATTTGAGGCTGCTGGAGCTCATTCTCCTTCCCCAGTATTGTGTGATTATTGAGGCCAGAACTGGGGATTCAGTTAGCCCTGGACAGGTGACTGAACCAAGGAACACCAGGACTGCTCACCTATTTACCTGCCTGTGTTGTACCATCAGGTTAAGGGGACCAGATTCATCTGGGCAACAGCAGAGGAAATAATTCCTATGTTGGTCTCATTATCAGCACCATCGAAGGATATGAAGCCCAGATGGGCTCAGGGCAGAAGCTGAGGCATGGGGCCTGCCTTATGTCTGATGAGCAGGACACCCAGAGAGTAAACCTGGGGGCTACTAGGAAATGCAGGGCCCTGGCACAGGTACTGAAAGCTAGCCAGGAGTCATCCCTCCTAGGGTTCTCAGGCAGCTGCACTGTGCCCCAGGGAGAGAATCACTCCATCAATCCAAAGAAACCCAAATAGAATCCCTTTTCTCCCATTTACTGGCTTCGTAACTCTAAGCCAAGTCCCAAACTCACTGAGCCTCAGTTTCCTTGTCTGCAAAATGGGTATAATAGCAGCTACCTCCCAGAGAAGCTTCAGTGTGATAATACATGGAATGTACTTGGCAAACCCTCTAGAAATGCCAGTTACTATCAATATATCTGTTATTCACAGAAGCCATCAGCTGCTTGATCAATAGCTGGAGACCAGAATGGTCAGGGCAATGGCAGTAAATAAGAAGGCAGCAGTGGCTTCCAGCAAAGTTTGTCCAGGAAAAGACAAACATGGAGGGGCTGGACTCAGGCGGAGCCAAGCCCAGGATGGAGAAAGGCATGGGGGTAGGGGTGGGGGCAGGTCCCTGGAGGAGACAACCCAGCTCCCACCCACTTATGCAGCACGGCGATCTCATTCTCAATGCTGCTCTCCTTGCCCTCCAAGGCTTTCTTGGCGATGCATTTGATGGCCACCAGTTTCTGGGTGGTCTTTTCTTCAGCCAGTATCACCTCGGAGAATGCTCCCCTGTCAGGGCAAAGAGGGGTGAATGGTGAGGTAGGGTAGGGGGAGAGGAAGTGAGGAATACTTCCAAAAATTCTGGGCCTTGGCATGGTCTGGGTCCCAAGCTCATGGGTACCTCCTTATCAACAACCCCCCAAATCATGGGACCTCAGGGCCATGAGCAGTGCCCCCCTCAATCGCTCCATAGCATAGTGTTCAAGAGGCCAAGGGAAGCCTCAGCAAGAGGAGACAGAGGGAGGGACAGCCCTGTCCTAAGGTCCCTAGCTGGGGCTGGACAGTTTCCTGAGGTCCTTCTGAGTAGTAAGTCTTAGCACACTGGACTTGGAATCAGGAGGCTTGGGTTCTAATTCTGGAATGTAACCAGCTTGCTGAGCCTCTCACAGCATCATTTTTCTGTTACATAAAATCGGGGTAATGATGTCTTCAGACTACCAGGGATATTTAAAGGAGAGAAAAGAATTTTGAAACCCATTTTGGAAATGTGAGGGACTGTAATCATTATCTTCCCCTTCCTCTACTTCTTCCTCAAATTCGAAGGCCCCCAGCCCTTTCTTCCCTTTAGTGTGTTCTCTGTACACTTCTGCTGGGAAAAAAACACCAACCCAACAAATCCTGCTATCAGCACAGACTCTGAGAATGCCATTCATACTAAGGTAAAGGATTTACAGTATCTTTAATGCGTGATCCCTCTGAGGGGAAAAGGCATGATAACAGGAGACAAGAGGACCAAAGAATTCATGTCTATTGATGCAATGAGAAGGTAGGATGAGGAATTCAGAGGTTATGGGAAGGATCTTGGCTGCCTTGAAATCACACCTGAAGCTGATCTTGTAGATGAAGCAGAAAGGGGAAGATGCTACAGCTTCCTCATCCCCACAAGAAGTTTGTCTTCACCCCCCCACCCCAACCCCCACTATTATTCTTGCCTGGCTTGCACAGAGTAACAACCGAATAGCAAGGTGATGGAAGGTGAGGGCACCCTGGGGTGGGGGAAGGCTAAGAGCCTCAGGAAGCTCTGAAAAGACTTGGAGGCAGTAGAAATCAATCCTTACACACAAGAGAACATTTTTTGGGAAAGAAGCCAGACTGAGGAAGGGGAGGCTGGAGACCATTTGAGACTTGGGGACCACA
Source organism: Pseudochirops cupreus (assembly GCA_028627135.1). Classification (NCBI taxonomy): domain Eukaryota; kingdom Metazoa; phylum Chordata; class Mammalia; order Diprotodontia; family Pseudocheiridae; genus Pseudochirops; species Pseudochirops cupreus. Next base: position 381,233,071 of record CM053583.1, on the reverse strand, counting down.
GCAGAGTTAAGCCGAGATGGGAAGACCTAAAGTTTCTTTTCTCTTACCAGCCCAAATCAGACAAGATCACCTGTGGTCCTCATGCCTCAGGGACAGGCTGAGCCACTCATCTGTCTTCAGCCAAAGGCCATTTGCTAGCCTAGACAGACAGAACCAGGGCCCATTCCACATTTCCCATCCCTCAGTACAAGACTGAAGCTGTCACAAGCCAGGTTCAATGAACTTTAAGCACTGGCTCTTCCCACTGTCTCCATAGGGGAAACCAGAAGGCAGTCACCCTTGCCTTCAATCTTCCCATTCCTCCCCCACTTCTTCTTTCCTTCCATTCTCAAGCTGATACCAAGAGCTATTATAAGAAGAACCTCTGAAGGTTTCTCTCTCCCACCCAACCAAATCTAGCCTTAAAATTCTTCCCAGACCTTAGAACAGAAAGGGCCTGGAGTGAGGAGAACCTGGATTTGAAGGGAGAAGGGTCTCCACTGGCTGCTTGGGTAGGGATGGGAATGGAGGGTACCCCTGACCTGGAAGCCTAGGCATTTTCTCTGGTCTTCTCTAATACCTTGTACAGAACCTTCATCTGGATTCTTCATTCTCCTCTCTTCCCTTTCTCAATCCCTACCCCCACACCAGTCAGGCAGGACAAGGAGTGAGGTCTCCCGCTGGCCTGCAGACGTGTCCATGGGCAGTCCCATGGGTGGAAGCTATCAGGAAACAGCTGAGGGGCTGGTCCAGAGGAAAAACTCCATCCACTTCCTGACAGCCTAATTTTGATGCCCAAGGCCCAGCTTGGGGGAAGTAAGCCCCCTTACCTCTTCCCCTAGGTTTCTGATGCATCCCTTGCAGACCTACCTAGGGATGAGTCTGAAGTTCCATCCCAGCCCCTCTCTGTCTCCCTGCCTGCTCTTAGCACCAGCTCTGCCTCATTTACCAGAGAAGGGAGGGGAGGAACAGAAGGCATCACTTACGTGCCCAGGACATCCCGGAATTCATAAATGTCCCGAATATCATTCGCATGCTTCTTCCAGCTGGGTCCATCCACTTCCCGAGGCATTGCCCACTGCCCACTGGCTGCAGCCAGGGCTCCTGGGGAGGGGACAGCTTGGGCTCAGTGGGAGTGTGGCCTCTCTAAGCCCCCACTCCTGCTTTTTCTTTCCTAATTTCGGACCAATCTCCTTTCACCTCTTTATCCCTTGAATAACAGGGACTCATTTCTTCCTCTTAAAAAACAGGGGCCCAAATAGGAGCTCCCAGTGTAAAACACACACACACACACACACACACACACACACACATCACTCCATAATGCATAATGTAATAATGAGAACGCTCTGAAGGAGCCTGAGAGATAACTGGTGAGGTTCCCCTGGGGTGGGAGGGTCCTTGATCACCACACTGATGCCCTGGGGGTATGTCCAGGGTATCCCTCCTCCTCCTCTCTCAGAAAACAGGTTCCCTGCTCCTTCTGCCTCCAGCAATATTCTCAGCCACATTTTTAAATAGCTCCATTTGCACTGTTGCCATGACAACAGCAGCCACATCTGGAACAGCTGGTACTCCCTCATCTTTCCCACCTCTATTGACCATCATTCCCCACTCCTGCCCCACCCCTGGCAGATTCCTGGATCTCTGGGCCTTATCCCCAGCCCCAGCTTTTAGATTCTTCCCTAAAAGACCCCCCCTACCCCTCCTTGATCTCCATACCCACTCCCTCCCTGAGCTTCCAGATCAGACTAGCAAGAGATTTGAGGTTCCAGGGTCCTCTTGAATCAGGCCAGGCTAGGCTCCTGTACTTAATCCTTGATCCACAGTCCTAGCCTCCCTTCTCCATCAGCTTCCACCCAACCATGTAAAATTCATCCTGAGCACATCCCAAATCTAGGAGCCCTCCTAAGAGGGATCCAGGGAGGAAAGAAAGTGAGCAGTAATTCCAATTCTCTAGGGAAACTGAGGCCCTATGTTACATAAGAGTTTAATTCAGTGTTTCCCCAGAAGGTTCGATGATTAGTCTAAATTCTGCTTCCTGGATCATAAGACGGAAGGGTGACACCCCATCATAATCTGAGCTATGGGGAAGCAGTAAAGAGAGCTCTGCATCTGAACTTTCTCACCTGTAACACGAAGGGTTTGGACTAAATCATCTCTAGGGCCCCTTCTCTCTTTTCCATTCTCTGAATCTATGGGAATCAGGAGACCTGTCTTCTAGCATGGGTTCCACCACTAATGAGCTGTATCTTCTTGGGTCCATGACTTTCCCTCACTAGATCTGTTTCCTCATTAAGAAAAGGAGTATGATCTGTAAAGTCAAAGACCAGAATTTTACAAACCTCCCAGAATTAACACTTTGATTCTGCAGTGGACCCCTGGACACCCAGGGATCCAGAAGTCTTTTCCCAAGGGAAGGGGGGTCAGGAAGAGTAGGGGTATTAAAGAAGTGTAAAGGGGAGAGCTTCCCTGACTCTGGTCCCACCCTTAGCCCCTCTGGCCACAGCCCAATTCCCTAAGGCATCAGACAGGTTCCATAGTGCAGACCAGGCAGAACCTAAGTTTGGGTGGCACTACTGGGTTCACCACCACTGCCTGGGGAAGCCCAGATGTTCAAGTATCAGGAACCACAAGACAGAAACAAAAGCAAGGTCCTTCCTGAAGGCAAGGCATTATCCATGCCTCCCCCACAACCTCCCACTGCTACTCCTCTCTCCAGCCAACTTTGCAATAGACTCCCCAAAGCCCAGAACACCTCTAGCCCAGAGAGAGTTCAGCCCTAGTAGAAGTTCTGGCAATAAAGAAAGCCCTTTCCCTTGCTATATACTTAGTGCCCCTCCCTACCCCAGGCTCCAGAGCCAGAAAGGGGAAGATGAAACTTTTCAAAGATGAATGATGGTCAACTCATTGAGCTCTGTGAAAACTCCTAGTACACAGGACAGAGCCACAAACCTAGGCACATAGCCTAACCCATCAACACCTGCAAACTCAGATATGCCCCCAAATCTGGATATCTGGATATATCCTTATCTTCCAACACACACACACACACACACACACACACACACACACACACACACACACACCCCTCCAGAACAAGAGACGTACATCCCTATACTCCAATACCCACATACTCTTCCAGTTGGACACACCCTAACACTCCTAGAAAAGGGGGAGGGAGGGGTTGCACTATATGATAGCTCATCTCTTCCATCAGGACACCCACCCTATGATCCTCCTATAACCCAAACACACATACCTTCAATAACCATACACCTTTCCTTGCAGACATCCCACTAATACATACAATCTGCCACACATTGAATCTTGTCCATCCCTTAGGTTTTGCACACAACACAAACACAGAGCAACATATGTTTGTGCAAAATGCTGACTCTTGTCTAGGGAAAGGGAGCAGCTGCCCCAGGCCCAGAAATCAGCCCACTCATCCAAGGGAGAACCAACTACCTAGCATGGCCCTGCCAGAGAACAGAGTGACCCTGTGGCTTTGAAACCAGGGGCAGAAGTGTGCCAGGGCTACCTCACTTCGGCCCCATTTCAGTTTATCATTCGCTAAAACATATCCCAGCCACTCTTTCATCAGGCATTGAGACTAGGTCCCAGGGGGATCCCCTGAGAAAGGCTGAGGAATTATCGTCGTCCCCACGTTCAACCCAGAGACACACCCTACCTCCCCACCCCCAACCCCCAACCTCTGCTGGGACCAAGAACGGGAACTTTGTTTGGAAGGGAAGGCCAGGGGCAGTGCCGATAGCTGACAAGGGGCAAAGTTCCACACAGGTGGCCCTAGGCAGAACAGGTGTATATGCTTGGGAGCCCCTGAAATAGAGGTGGAGGAGGGAGGGGATCACCTGCAAGGAGACTTCCCCGATCCCTCAGCCAGGGGCTTAGAGCCTAATTCTCCTTTCTACTGCATAACCCCTTCCTCAGCAGCTCAGGGATGGGGCTGAGCTTAGGGGACAGGAGGGGAAATGAGGGTCGATTCCCCCTCCGAGCCCCAGGGGAGGAGCCAGGTAAGGTCAGAGCGCAGGCTCCCTCAGACTTTGCCCCGGGCTTGGGGGTACCCAAGCTGCCTCCCTCCCGCTTACCTGAGGCTGCCCAATGATGGGAGGCTGGGAGGTGGGGGGGTGGCTCCTTGGGTCGCTCGGGCCCCCGCCCCCACCGCCTCCCCAGGCCGCCGCTGGCCCTGGCCCCGATCTCCGAGCCGCGCTGCTCCCGCCTGCCCGCCTTCGCGCTCGCTCCGCGCTCCTTGCCGCCTCCTCCTCCTCCTCTTCCTCCTCCTCGCCCTGGTCCCCCGTGCTCACAATCAACGGCAGGGGTAGCTTCTCCTCCGCCTCCGTCCGCTGCCGGACGCTCGGCGGGTTTGCTCTGATGTCAACCGGGCGGAGGAGGAGTTTGTGCGGCCGCAGGAGGGGAGAGGAGAGGAGGGAGGAGAGAGGGAGAGGAAAAGAGAGGAGAGGGGAGGGCAGAGGAGGGAGCCGAGCGGAGGCGGAGCACGGAGAAGCCCCTTTAGAGCCTCAAGCTGGGAGTGGGTAAAGCAGGGCTGCGCCTCGCCAAGGACCTCTAAAGATGAAAGGCGCACAGATTGGGGCCGAAAGAAGGGTCAGCTGCCTCTCCAAATCGTGGAACAGGCAGCCCTGCAGTGGAACTCCTGGGGCGCAGAGAAAGGGGAAGAGACTTGTCCAAGGTCGCACAGGTGGTGAGTGGCAGAGGGCCCCTTCAAACTCGAACTCTGGCTCCAAATCCACTAAGCATATGCAGTTTGCTGTTGCCAGTTACTTTTCCTGCTTATTGGTGGTGCCATGTGATGGATGCTTATGCCAAGGGTTTCGTGGATTAAGGCCAGATCGGGCAGGGGAAGAGAGGCACCAAGTCTCAAACTTTCCACAGAAAGGGGTGAAGAGGTGCGGCCTTTGAACTCAAAAGCCAGGGGTTCAAGGCCTGCTTGTGACAGATCAGATGGGTGATCAGTGTGACCAGTAGCGAGCCACTTAACTTCTCCAGGTCCTGGCCAGTCCTCTGGGACTCTAAGAGTTGCCTGTCTCTGTCAGTGGACAGATCTCCACACCAAGTGCTGATTCCGTGTAAGATCCCTCAAGAGATGGCGTCACATCCCGAACTCCTTCAGACTTCCACAGCGTCAAATGCAGAGCAGGACACAATGCGTATATATTGGTGTGTTGCTGCACAGATTTAGAGTTAGAAGAGGCTTGGATCTATTTTTATTCTGTAGTTTTTCAGTCGTGTCCCACTCTTCATGACCCTATTTGGGGTTTTCTGGGCAGAGAAACTGTGGTGGTTTGCCATTTCCTTCTCCAGCTCCGTTTACAGATGGAGAAACTGGGACAAACAGGGTTAGATGACCTGCCCAGGGTCACATAGCTAGGAAGGATCTGAATTTAGGAAGAGGAGCCTTCCTGACTCTAGGATGGGCACTACACCCAGCTACCCTAACCTCTCTCCTGACCCCCAGTCTAACAGCTCCACCTCCCCATTGGTCACCTCAAACTGAATGTCCCATAGATATCTTAAACTTGAACTCATCTTTCCCTCCAAATCCTCCATTCTTTCAGTCACCCAGGCTAGCAGCCTTGGAATCATCCTCCACTTCTTGCTCTTACGCAACCCATTTATCTAGTCTGTTGCCAAGTCTAGTTTCTATCTTTGCAACATCTTTCCTATACATCTCCTTTTGTCTTCTGACACAGCAACCTCCCCCTCACCCATTCAGGTCCTCTTTACCTCCCTTTCTGGACTTTTACAAAAGCCTTCCGGTTGACCTCCCTGCCTCATCTCTCTCCACTCCAGTCCATCTTCCAAATGATCTTCCTAAAACTCAGATCTGACCATATCAGTAAGCTCGGCAAACTCTGATGGCTCCTTGTTACCTCCAGGATCAAACATAAAATCCTGTTTGGCTTTTAAAGTCCTTCAGACCTTGGCCCCCTTCCAACTGTTCCAGTCTTTTCCACCTCACTCCACTCCCCATTCTCTGTGATCCAGTGACACCAGTTTCTGCACACTGGCTGTATTGCTAACATAATGCTCTGCCTCCTAATTCGTGTCTTTTCCCTGGCTGTCTGCTGTACCTGGAATGTTCTCCTTTTTTTTTTGCCTCCTGGCTCACTTCAAGTCTCAGCTAAAATCCCACCTGTTGCAAAAGGTTTTTCCAGACTCCTCCACAATTCTAGTGCCTGTCCCCCCCCCCAGATTACCTCTATTTTACCTGCATATGTTTTGTGTCCACATAGTTGTTTATATGTTGTTTCCTCATTAGAATGGGAGCTTCTTGAGGGCAGGGACTGTTTTTGCTTTTGTCTCCCCATGGCTTAGCACAAAGTTGGCACTTAAAGGCTAGTTGATTTGACTTGTTGACTAGCTGACCAAGTGAATAAAGAAAAAGGAAGCTGGGTTGCAGTGGAGGAGTTCACAGGAGAAGAGCCACGAGGGAATGATAAGCTATTTAGGGGAGCTGTTCTCTAGGTTTATCATTCATTATCTGTGTCCCATGTTTCATGGACAGTAAAAGGCTGAGTGGTCCAGATCAAGGCAGGCAAGGAGAGGCTGATCCATTTCTTTCTTTCTTTCTTTTTTTTTTTTTTTGCTTTTTGGAGGGGGAAAGGCTGGGCAATTGGGGTTAAGTGACTGCCCAAAGTCACACAGTAAGTATTGTGTTGGAGGTTGGATTTTTGAATTCAGATCCTCCTGACTTCAGGGCCAGTGCTCTATTCACTGGGCCACCTAGCCGCCCTGATCCATTTATTTCTAAAGGACTCTGAGGTGGGGAAAGGAGAGCTGTGAAATTCTCCGACTCCTTCCCTTCCCTAGTCAGCAAGTGGCCTTCAGGACTGTGCTCCTAGGAGTATGAAGCAGAGGATGAGTGGAGGTGGCTCAGGAAAGAGCTACAGGAGGGACAGGGCATGTGTGAGGAAGGACCTGGAGCTTGTTGGAATCAGGTGAGAGAGAACATATCATGTGATAAGTGTTTAAGCCAAGGATGGGTGAGTGGCACCAAACCTCCAGCTTATTTTGCTCCTCCCTGCCAAAGAGCAGAGTACTTCCCGAGATTATGGGAGAAACAGGCCAGAAGCCAGAGGAACAAGATTGAAGCAAGGTTATCCAAATGAGTGTGTCAGGAAGAAAACTGAGGAAATGGCAGAGTTAGGGAAGGGAGGAGGTTGCTTGGAAGGATTGAGAGACTCAGACTTTAGAAAAATTAAGTTTTCTTCCTTTGTAGCCCCATCCTATATTTAGTCTACCTGCCTTTCCTAATTCCTCCTCCTGTTTGCCCACGGCTGAATGCTAAGAGAATATAAAGATTTGTCAAGCATTTATTAAACACTTAGTTTTTGGTGCAATGTATCTTACTTGTGATGCAGTGAAGGATAGGAGGATCTTAGGAATATGGCACCCTCCAGTGGCCAGGGTCTTATCCCACAGCCTATGAAGACATAGGACTCTTTCACTCTCAATTTTTCAGAAATAGGTTCCCTATTCCCGGAAAGGCTATATGAAGTGGGTGTTCCTTCCATTAGCTTGAGACCAGGATACTACAGGTGGATTCAAGAGGACTGGAAATCTCCCTTCCATGAGATTGGCCCTTAAGAACATCTTTAACTCAATCTGAATTTTTCTGGAGCAAAGGTCCCAGATGCTGGGAAGAACAGACAAAGGACTCTAATGAGATAGAAAAAGTTAAGACTCTTAGAGAAAAGAAAAAAAATTTACATGTATCTTCTGTGGTTTATGATTTACAAAGAGTCTTCCTCCTCACACTCAGTGGTATAAGAATTTTATGAAAAAACTAAAGCAAATAGGTTAAATGATTTATAGAACTATAGGTTTTGGAGCAAGAAGAGCTCTTACAGACCTAGTTCAACTCTTTCATTTCACTGATGAGGAAACTGAGCCTCAGAAAAGGGAAATGATTTGTCCAAGGTCACACAGAAAATGAAATAGTACAGCTTAAATTCAAACTTAACTACCTTTAACTTTTTTTTGGAGGGCAATTGGGGTTGTGACTTGTCCAAGGTCACATGGCTAGTTTTTTGTGTTAAGTGTCTGAGACTGCATTTGAACTCAGGTTCTCCTGACTCCAGGGATGCCAGGACTCTATTTACTGCACCACCTAGCCACCCCAACTCCCTTTAACTTCTAATCTTGCCCTTGGTTTCTAATTTCCACTGCTTGCTTTACACAGCTAGTGGGACTTGGATCCTGGTCTTCTAACTCTAAGTGATGGCCCCAAATTTAGTCTTTCCACTACCTGATTACACAAGATAAGACTTCCTCCCTGTGCCTAGAATGCTCTCCTCATCACCTCTACCTCTTGGAATTCCTAGCTTCCTTTAAAATACCTTCCTTGGGGGCTGCTAGGTGGCCCAGTGAATAGAACACCAGCCCTGGAGTCAGGAGGACTACCTGAGTTCAAATCCAGCCTCAGACACTTAACCCTAACTAGCCGGATGACCCCTGCCTTCCCCCCTCCAAAAAGCAAAAAATAAAATGCCTTCCTTGATTCTCAGTTGAGAGAAAAACTTTTTTTTTTTGCATTTATATAACTATGTGCATATTGGTTTTTTTTTTACCAGTAAAATTTAAAGTCTTTGAGGGCAAGGCCTGTTTTGCTTTTGTCTTTGTATTTCTAGCACCTAGTCAGGCATAAAGTATGACACATGAATAAATGCTTTATAAACGTCTCCTGAAATAAAGCTAATAGGCCACAAGGGCACGAAAACTGTCTCCCTGCATCACACTCACTCCACCTTAAGAGGGGGGCCCAACACCCACCCTTCTAACTTTCCTCAGACTGCCTGAGAGTTAAGCACGTTAGTCTGAGACAAAGTTCTCTCTCCACAAATGTTGGTATCTGACAAGTACCCCGGCACTTAGTGTTATTCTTTTAATAATTCTATAATTTATTGTGCCCTTTCTGGCTAGTTTGTTTTAATCATAAAATTCCAAAGTTTGGTTTTTAAAGTAAAGCTTTATTCTTCCTAAAGATTCTGAAGGGTTTATCCCACACATATGAAGTAATGACATAATTTCAGAAATTTACTTAGGAACAAATGTTGCTAATTTGATAAGACATCTTAAGGTCCCCTTAATGTTCAAAACAGATTTCTTTATCTCAGCTGAAAGATCAGAGCCACCAAATCCTACAATGTCTGACAATGACATTTGTAAGTATCATTTGCATATAATGAGAAATGGGAGTTTGGACGGGGTAAGGGGACTCAGCCCTCACAACCAGCTAAATCCAGTTATGCCATTATGTCCTACTGGAAATTAAAACAGAAACAAATAGTTTAACTATTATTCATAAACCTTCAATTTCACCAAGGTCGTTTATACTAGGAGAATAATCATTACATTAATTTTCTGTAGGGTTGGATGAAATTAAGCAAAAGTTCCCCACCAATGACTTTTGCTCAATTTGATCTAGCCCAATAAAAGTCAAATTTTCCACCTCTGACATTTTCTGGCTTCTTCACTGGTATCTACAAACACACCCAGGTCTCCCTTCTCCTTAAAAGCAACACCCCCCCCCCCCTATTTGGACCTATTACTTCACGCTAACATCTTTCTCCTTGCTTTGATAGTCATGGGATGGGGACTAGACCTGTGATTTCCCTTCCTTTCTGGCAGCTTCTCAGTCTCCTTTACTGGATCACCACCCACTTCCCCTTAAGTGTAAGTGTACCTTTCCATCGGTGGGGAACCTGTGCCCTTGAGACCACACGTGGTCCTCTTAACAAATCCCCTTAATAAAAGGATTTGTTCTGTGAAGTCTGGATTCATTCAAAGGAACTAGAGGACCAAGTGTGGCCTCGAGGCCACAGGTTCCCCACCCCTGCCCTTTATAATCTGGCTCCAGCCTACCTTTGTAGACATCCTACATTAGTCCTTTTCAGAGACTGGCTGCCTGGCTATCTCTCCTACACCACACACCATCTCTGGCCTCTCTACCCATGCCCCAGCAGTATTCCCCACCTGGAATAAACTCGTTTTTCACTCTCACCTCTTAGAATCCCTCGATCTTTTCAGCCCTCAGCTGAAGGGGCACCTCCTGCACTAAGCCTTTCCTGACCTCCCAGGACCTTCGTTCCCTTTGGATATATATGGTATCTGCTTGTGAACGTCTGTATTGTCCATTCCCTCTCCCTGCGTAGGCTGTAAGCTCCTTGAGGACAGGGGTTGTCTTGGTTTTATCTTTACACTCCCCGGTACCTGACACATAGTAGTCATTCGGCAAACCTTTATGAAGCACTTACTACCTGTCAGACTGCGCAAAGCACTGGGGACACACAAAGGCAAAAGACGGCTGTTGCTCTCAAGGGGCTTATTCTAATGGAAGGCACGAGTTACATGGCTAGTTCAGCTTAATAACATGGATAAGGTTCATAAACACAGTACAGATTAGCTGTCTGCCATTGCATGAAATGTAGCTAATATCCTTGCCTTTTTTTTTTGGAGGGAGGAAGGCAGGGCAACTGGGGTTAAGTGATTTGCTCAGGGTCACATGGCTAGTAAGTGTTAAGTGTCTGAGGCTGGATTTGAACTCAGGTTCTCCTGACTCCAGGGCAGGTGCTCTGTTCACTGTGCCACCCAGCCGCCCCCATAATGTAGCTATAGAGGCAGCTAGGTGGTACAGAGGATAGCTCACTGGGCCCAGAGTCAGGAAGACACGAATTCAAATGTAGCTGCGCAAGTCACTTAGCTTCTGACTCAGTTTACTCAACTGTAAAATGAAGATGATAATAGCAGCGACCCAGTGTTGTTGTGAGGACCAAATGAGATCATTATAAAGCACAGCCCTGGCACACGGGAGGCCCTTAGTAAACATCTGTTCCCTTCTCTTCACCCCCACCACCGTGAATTCTGGGTCCAAGGTATCTATGCTAAAGCCTCAAGTCATAAACTACATCTTACAAGAGGCTTGGACTATACCCATCTGAGGTTCCTTCTACCTTTTAAGCCTATGATCCTGTAACTTACCATTTTTTGTTGAAGTTCCAAGCTGTGCCCCCACCCCAGCCCCCAAAATTTCTATCGCTGCACTCTACTCAGTGACCCATCTGGGCAGCAAGAAAGGTATTCTAGCATCTTCTAGGTTTCATTTTCTCCAAACATTACTATATCCACAATGCATTTATAATTCTCTTTCTCTGACCCCGAGAGATGAATTTCCTAATAAATGGCTTTTGGGGATAAGAGTGAGGGAAGGATGAAGAAAGAATTTAGTGTAGGGGTTAATTATGGGTACAGAAAATCTTTTAACAAAGGAAGACTTTTTAAAAGCTGCCAGTGCTCTCCCTGAATTCTTTAAAGTTATGTATCTGCCTCAAGCCCAGGTTACTCACTCCCTTTGCCCATCAGATTCATGCCTTTTGTCTCCATCTCAGATAAAGAAACTGAATTTTGGAAAGTCCATGACTTTCTGTTGTCAGCAAGGGTCAGGGAGGGCTTAGTGGGTATTAAGCCATCTGCTGGCCTCTCGGGGTCCTTAGAATGGGGAAGTGGAAGGACCGCCACAAGTGTCAATACAGTAACAACAGTTGACATTTCTATGGTGCTTTAAGGTTTACAAAGCACCTTCCTAGTAAGAACCCTGTGAGAGAGTGGCCCCTCTTAACTCTCCAAACTTGTCTGTCATTAAAGGACCTCCCCAACGAACAAACAGGCTGTATTCCCAAAGTTAATTTGTTAGCTAATTTGGAACTTGGGAGTTTCCCTCCAGAAACAATGTTCTAAATGTTTATGTTCCCAGCGAAGTTCAGAAAAGTCTATTTAAATAGAAAAATAGCCAGGCTACATACAAGCTTCCCACTGTTTCTTTAGAGAAAATACACTCCAAATTCTGACTGGGAAACTGGGGAACACCCCAACCCCTCCTTGCACTACCATGCCAATGAAGGAACAAGCTTGTTTCCTTACCACAGCATTTAGGGGACTTCCATTTTTCCCTCCCCTGATCTCTTTCTCCACTCATCCCTCCCGCATCCCGTGACCCCAGAGAGGGATCTCCAGCAAAGGTGGCTACTTCTCGGCCAGTATCCCTCCCTCTGGGAGGGCTCAACCAGTCCTGGACCATCTCACTGCTAAGCTCTTGCTCCTGCCACCCCCTCTGCTTTGAGGGTCCTCCCGATTCATTCTCTTCGACCAAGGTCATCTCAGCCCCACTTTTCTCCTCAGATCACCTCCGCACTTCCAGGCTACATCCACTGAGTACCTGATTATATTCTGCCCTGTATCATTCTCCAGTTTTTCACACATTCCCCAAGAATGTGGAGAGCTCCTTAGGGTGACCATGGTTTCTACTTCTTTGGTGTCCCCCACAGCCCCTATCACATCTCTGGGCACTTGGCAGATGCTTGCATCAGGGATACTCTGGGTCCTGATGAAAGCAGGATCTTCCTGCTGTCCTTTTATTTCCCCCTCCAGTCTCAAAGTGACAGATGACTCCTATCTCACCCCAGCCCTCCCACTCTGCTTCCTTCTCTCTCCTCCAAGAGATGACACTGGGACTTGTATTATGTTCTTAAAAACCAGAGCATTCTGTTTACTCTAAAGTTCACACCTCAGAAAAACATGGGGTCAAAAGTCCTTGGAAGAAAAGAGAGGGAAGAAGGGACAAGAGCCAGGCACAGGGGAGAAGGAAGGCTTAGTCCAAGACACTGATCTCTCATCAGAAGCCAAGCGCAGCCTGGGACCAGCTCCGGCCCAACTGACCCCTCCTGCTCCCTGGTTGCACATTGTCTAAAACATCCAGTGAAGAGAGGCAGCAAAGGGACAGCAGCTCCCACCCATTCTGCTAGAGGAAGGGACCAGGGTTTGGCCATTCCTGTAAGCGTTAAGGTTTGGGAGAACAGAAGAACCGAGAGGCGGGGCAGGAGCCGAGGGGCCCAGCCCAGCTAGCCATCCAGAAGTTTAAGGATGCTTTCACGCTCCTTCAGCGTCTTCCAGGCCTGGTCTTTCTCCTTCTTGGTGGGAGTCCTCTTCTTCTGCCGAGCAGCCATGATCTTCCGGAAGGCATCCATAACCTCATTGTCTGCCATTCGGACCCGCTGCCTCAGCTCCTGACGATTCACTTCTTCTTTGGCCAACCTAAAAAGACCACATTTGTTCAGTCCTAACTAACCTGGAGAGCATCTCGGACTCTTCTCCTCCTTCAAAATCCCAACCAAACTACATCTTCTAAAAAACCTTTCCCAGTCTGGACCAAATCAGTTCACTTCTATGGTCTGCACCCAACACGGCTGAGCTCTCCAGGTCCCATTTCACTCAAAAAGAAACAAAAAAAGTTCTAGTCAACAGCCTCCTTTCAAAACAATACAATTCCAAAACACCCCAAGATTCTGGCCAGAACCTTGGGTTTTATCATGAAGCAGTCATGGAGGCAGTTCACGGAAACCTATGGATTCCTTCTCAGAATAATGTTTTTAAAAGCATAAAATACAATACAAAGGAGTATCAAGGAAACCAATTATATTTAAAGTTATCAAACATTAAAATAAGCACTAAGTTCACAGACTCCAGGTTAAGAAATCTCTGAGTTATATGTTCTTCACGTTACTGTGATTTATCTTTTGTTATCTCATTGTCTCTGTTTTCTTGCTTAGACCACAAGTACCCTGAAAGGAGAGAATGTCTTTTTTCAGTCAAGCAGATTCTTACATGTGCACTACGGGCCCCTCTGCTAAGTGTCACAGGGGATGTCAAAGAAGGATAACACCCAGTCTCTCCTCTCCAGAAATTGCAGCTCTAATGGACTATTAAAGGGCACCCACTGTTTTCTAGGAGACTCAGATTCTGACCTAGACTTTGATGCTAGTTAGTCACGGGACATGAGTCAAGTCACTCCTCTCTGGACCTCAGTTCTCCTTCTGTGAAAAATGAGAGACTTGAGATGCAGAGGGAAGTGAAGAGAGAGGCAAAAGGGGACACTAAGCAACTTATCTCTACCTTATTAATCTCACAGGTCTTTTTAAAACTGCACACAGGATTCCATAGTTTCTTGCTCAATTCTCTTTCCTGTTCTTCTGTGTCTTGAAATGTTAGTGATTATTGATCACAATAAAAAAAGAAAAGAATGAGCAGAATGAAATACTGTAAGGTGAGGCTGTGTGTTAAGTTTTGCTAAACTTTTTCTTTGAAGGTCACTGAGTATAT
>CM053583.1:381173073-381218396 GCA_028627135.1 Pseudochirops cupreus | reverse complement strand
ATATAATAGAGTAGGTATATATAGAAATAGCTATGATGTAACGATGAAAGACATCAACCAAACATTTTTTCTAAATGAGGATTTGGACCAGATTATGTGTAAAATCCTTCCAGCTCTAACATTCCAGGATTTTCTCCAACATTATCCCCTGATGCCGTTTCCAGAGGTATTATTAAGCTGGATTGCCTTGAATCTGTCCCATCTGCTTAGGACTCCTAAAAGCATCCAATATGCAGCTCAGCACTATTCAGTAGGTACCCCAAACATTGATGATTCCACACTGATGAGGATGCAAAGTGAAAACCTGAGACACCATTATAGTCCCCATGAACTGGGATGGCAAAAAAAATGCATCACCTGGAAGCCAAATCTCTGCTGCTGATGAACCCCTCTGAACTAAACTGGGTGACAGACAGCTCCTGCTGCTCCAAGCCTTTCCAGCTCTGTAGTACCCACTAAAGCTTGTGTTCCAACGGCACAAACTTCAAGAATTCAGGGTTACCTTCACCCCATAATAAAGCACGGCAGAAACACTTCCAAGGGCCCAATAAGAGCAGCTTCTATTCACTTAGTGACAACTCCATTGATGTCAGAGATGGTGAGCAACATGGCCACCCAAAGAGTATCTATCAATGCGAGTAAGTGACTAGCCCATGATGCCTCTACGCTCATGCCCACCTCAGGAGATCATGCTTCTTGGTTCGGTTGTGGGCACTAAGGGCCTTCAATTCAGCCTGCCGCTTCCGTAGCTCAGCAAGGACCTCATCCTCCGAGTCCTCAGCAGGCCTGTCCTCAGACTCCAGCAGGCCCTGGGCTATCAGCTCCTCCTTTATTCGTCCCTCCAGAGACTTGGTATGGGGAACACTGTGGATGGATCAGATTTCCACTGTCACCTAAGTTTCATATCATGAAACCATCCTCATCCATGAAAGGACAAGCTGTACAGAGGACCCAGCCCTGCAGTCACAGAAAATCTAAGTGCTTCTTGACCTAAGCAGCAGCTATTCCTCAGGTCCAAGGACTCTCACCTCTCACCCCTGTCTTCTTCACTGGAGGCCTCCCCTCTTGAAGTCAGAGACCCGTAAGAGTCAGCTGAGCCTTCAAAGGATGAGTGGAGGCTGGGAAGGGATGGGGTGAAGATGGACAGAGAAGGGAACACTACTCACCTGAATGGCTTGTTCTGATTTCGAGGGGAGGTACTGGCACCATCAGCACCAGACTCCTTGCCAGACACATCTGGGATAGGGGAATCTTCCATGGGGGAGATGATGTTTTCCTAGAAGGCCACGAAGGCAAGACAAGTATAATGACTCTAGTGTCGAGCCCAGCTCTACTCCTGCACAGGTCACCTTCTCCCTACCTCCCCATCTTTCACAGGTCACCCCTTCCACAAATCACATCGTCTCTCTCTAAAAAAGCCTGCTCTTGTCTAACTTCCTCCAGAAAGTCTTCCTAAACTAAGGGCAAGTGTTCTGGCCACCACAATCACTGCGGCAAATGCTCTCTTCCCTAGCACTTATGAGTGAAAAATGTAGCCAAATATGGCCTGAAGAGGTCAAGGTGTTAGGTTTTTTCTTAGGTGTCTATCCTATATCCCTCCCGCTCCCCTTAGTCTATGAGCTCTCTGAGGAGAGGACACCCTAACTTTTCCTCTGACATTCTATGGCAATTTATGTCCCATGAAAAAGGGCTCTACACAATGCCACGTTTGGTTTGAAGTGTCTTAAGTACCAGCTCTTAGGACCACAGAGTTAATAGTGGAAGGAACCTTAAAGGCCATCTAGTCTAACTCCTTAATTTACATATGAGGAAACTAAGACCCATAACACTTAAGTGACTTGCCAAAGGTCATACAGGCAATGAGAGGCAGCATTTGGAACCAGTCCTCTTGTCCAAAGCTAAAGCTTCTTCTCATGTCAAGCTGTCTCAGTCCCATTCTGAGCCCATTGGACTCGAGTGTCTTGGGCACCCCAAGACACTGGATCCTCACCTCCACCAAAGCCTGAAGGAGTCGCTGAGTCAGGGGGCCAAAAGGACACCCATCTTCAGGCTGCTCATGCTGGGCCTCTGATTTCTTAAGCAACGCATCCACATCTGGAACCAGAGGAGGGTACAAGATAGAAAAGGGACAAATGGAGGAGGAAGAGGGAAAAGGCAGACTGATCAGACTAAGGAGAATACCTTTAGTGTCCAGTTCAGTCAATGGTCCCATAATGCCTTTCTTCTTGTCAGCTACAGCTGCTGCCCGGGCCCCATCCTTCTGTTCTTCCAGTAAATCCTCCTGGGCCCAGCGCTGGGAATAGTGTTTCCCCAGGGGTGGGATCTGTATGGAAAAAGGAAACAACCAATTTCAATAGGATAAGGACCAGTCAAACCAAAGATTCTTTTTATGCAGTTTTTCCTTCCTTATTCAATGTGCTTCAGAAGCAGAGCTTGAGGTGATCTAAGCCTCCGACTAAGACACTCCCTGCCCAAAACAGGGTCCGACAAGGGGCGGTGCTCAGAAGGGTCTACCTTGTAATGCTCAGCCTCATCTTCTGGGGGCTTCAGCAGCTCTTCCAGCGTTCGTACTTCCTCACTGGTGATGTCAGCACAGTACGGCTCCACGGAAGCCCAGAACCTGGGAGCAGAGCCTGGCCCTGAGCACAGACAGTCCCCTCGCCTATTATCAGCCACTGTATTAAGTGCCTGCTAGATGGGTGGTCCCATTCTACATGCTTATCACAGAGAACAATGACAGCCCCCAGGAGATCAGAATTCCCCCTAAGGTCCCTCCCAATTCCTGATAACCCATTTCCCTTGACTTCTCCCAGCCCTGCACCTGTTAGGAGCATCATTCTTGGGAATCCTCGGCACGTCAATGGGGTCATCTGTGAACTCATATTCCTGGATCTTGGGCTGGAGGTTCTTGGACTTGGGCCGGCCAGGGCCAGGACCGGGCCCATGACCTGCCTTTCCTTCCAGTTTCTGTTTTTTGGGCTTGCCATGTTTTGCAGGGGCTCCCAGTTCATGGTCCCGGCCCAGCTTCAAGAATCGCCGGTCACCTTTCTTATCCTGCCAGTCGGTCAGGATCTGAAAGACAAACAGACGGTTACTGAAGGAAAGAAGGAAGACAAGGGAGTCACTTTCACCCAAAGAAAAGCTGGAACCTGAGGGACATTAGGCCTTGAGAAATGGGTTAGTGGTTACCTCTTGATATGAACTGTAACTCAAATATTCATCTAAGCAGCCTTCCCAGGCTACATATGATACCATACTGCAAAAGCACTTTCCTCCCCAGCACTCACAGTAATTCACGTTGGGTGTTATTGTGTACCTATACGTTTTTCACATTTAGTCTGCTTCCCAAGTATAAGCTTCCTTTGTCTCTAACTCCCCAAAATATCCACACCAAGAGCACAGATATAATGCCTCCTGCCTATTCCATTCCAACTTGGCCTCACTATTCAATCTGGCTTTTTCTCCCATTTCCTTCCACCCTCACACTAGGGCAGGGACAAGTCAAAAGAAGAAGTCACCTGCGTCTCAGCCTCCAGCACCCGGAGCCGTCGGCTGGCTGAAGAAAGCAGGTTCTCCAGCTCTAGCTGCAGGGTATCGAGCTCCTCAATGCCGATGCCATCGTCCTCCGAGCGGGCCAGCACTGCTGTATATCGGGGGCACACCTTCAAGTGGTCCACTGACTTGAAGTCATGGAACTGCAATGGGCAGTCCTTTAGCTCACTCATGGCCCTCGTGTGCTCTACAGGGCTGGAGAGGAAGACAGTCAACTGACAAGAACTGGGAGGTAGCATGACACAGAAGGACCTCCATGGGGAAGGGTGGGCCTGGGACAGGCTTAACTTCCAATGTGAGCAGGAATTCTCCCTACTTCCAAGATGGCTCTACTCTCTCTCGATGTCTTCTCCAAAGCTGAGCCCAACTCTACGCCTGCCTCATGATCCCCAGCTCTGTCTCCCTCTGGACTCCTGTCTCACAATTCATTTTCCCCTCCCATGACCTCCAAACTTCTCCCTTTTTCCCTTTCTTTTCTTTCTCATTCTTCTTTTCCTCATTCAATTCAATAAGGCTTCATTAAGCACCTGCTACATATCAAGCATGGTTCTGGACACCCTGAACACAAAGATAAAAAGAAAACAGTCTTTGCCCTTGAGGAATTTATATGCTACTGAGGGGAAATTGCATACATATAAATGTATGTATGTGCACACATATGTATATAGATATGTGCACCCACACATGCAAATAAATCCTAAAAGTGAGAAACAAATACAAATCAAGTTGGAGGACAGAGCCAATAACAACCAGGGGAAACTGATACATGCTTTTTGTAAGAGTCGCCATTTAAGACGAACCTTGGGGATCCTGCGGACAGACTTTGTAAAGACACAGAGACAAAATGGTAAGTGCTGGCAAGAGTGAGAGGGCAAGGGGAAGGAGAAGAAGCTAAAGTCAGGATGTGGAGGAGTTTAAGTTCCAAGCAGAGGAGTTGTCCTCAGTCCTAGGGGCAAGAGGGAGCCACAGGAGCTTCTTTCATGAGGTAAAGGGCATGTGAGTAAATACAAGAAGACAGATTTGAGAAATGTTATGAAAGCAGAATAGCCATGACTTGGCAACTGGTTGAATATGTGAGATGTGAGAGAATGAGCCCAGGGTTTTGAACCTGGTCAATCAGAAGGATGGGGGGTTTTTGTACTTACTCATCTATGCACGTTTTGTTTGCTCTGAGTAGGATGCAGCTGACTCCCAGATACCACAGAGAGAGGCAGCATGGTCTAGTGAGCAGAACACTCACCAGAAACAGGGAAGGGGGCAGACAGGCAGGTCTAAGGAGAAAGTTAATAAGCCATGTTTTGGACATGCTAAGTTTGAGGTGACTGTACAGGATATCCTGTCTAGCAGGCGACTGGTGAGACTGGATTTCACAGGATCACAGATTTAGGGCTTAGATGACATGGAATCTGATCCTTTCCTCCCCACCCCCCAGTTTGCAGAGAAAACTAAAACACAGAGGTTCAGTGAATTGTCAAGGGTCCTACAATTAATGTCTAAGGGAAGATATGAACTCGGATCCACCTGACTCCAGGTACACTGAGTGCTCTATCCACTAGGCCATGCTGCCCTTCAATTTGAGACTGGAGAGTTAGCCGCATCCTCCTGAGGCGAAACAGTATGTACACAGATAAGTTACAAAAATATATATACAATTAGAGGAAATCAGGAAAAGCCTTTTGTAGAAGGTGAGAGAAACAATAGCTAAACTCATGGGAGCTGCTATCACCAAGGGAAAATATGTAGAAAAATGAACCTCAGTCACAGCCCTAGAGGACACTCAGAGTTATAGGTGGGCTGTGATGCTTCTACATTCAGCCCAGCCCTCTCCACTGGTGACTAAGAACAACCTAGCCCACCTGAGCACTGTATCTGTTAACAGACAATCAGATACCACTCATTCTTCCATCTTGCCATCCGCCTGTCATTTTGGGCACCCTCTTTCCTCAGTTTCCTACCTTTGGCACAGTATTCAAACCAAGAATACCACTGCTTCTAGAAAGGACATATCAACCAACTGCCCTACACAGAACAATTCACTACCCCTGTAAATCCTCAGACCAAAACTCTCTTCCCTAGACCCCTTGTTTGTTAACTTCACCAATTAGAATGTAAGCATCTTGAGAGTAGGGACTGTCCTATATCTGCATTTCCAACACTCTCAACCTCTCTAGGCTACATTCTGGACTTCCTCTACCATGCGCCAACCTAAGTCTCTTTCCAGTCCACTTCGGAAGTAACCTGGGGTCCCCCAAGCTTCTCCTTCTGATTGGATGGCTCCTCATAGAACTCCCATTTAAGGAGGATTGCCCCGGCTAATGCCATCTCCTTCCTCTCCAGGCTGCACTGGGAGCTTCCCCCACCAGACTTCCACCCAATCTCTCTCCATTATAGTGAAAGCTCCTGGGGTGGGGGGCCCTTTCCTTTCAAGCTGTATTTGTACTACCAGCACTAGAGCACAATGCTTGGAAGTCATAACTGCTTAATTACTAAGCCTTAATAAGGATGTGCTTGTGGACTAGAGGGTATTTGGCACTAGTATGGCCCTAATATGTGTTCATTCATTGGTTTAAAGCATACTGAGAGGAGGAAGGAGAATGAAGAAGGAACACAAAACCCTATGGAAGAGAGTGGAGCCAGAAGGAGATGATTAACACTGTCAAATGCAAGTGTCTGGAAATAGGACTGAAAAAGATATGGGGCAAAGCAAGGATCTGGCTTCTTGCCGTGCAGTCTTGCTCTTACTATGACCTTCCCACAGATATGTGCCCCTCCTCCGCCACCACAGTAGGCTCCAAACTCCTCTTATTGATGGTCCCTCTGCCACCGTCCTTGGGTCCCCTCCCCGCCCCCGGGTCCCCTCCCCGCCCCCATGGTCTCCCCTCACTCCCTCACCCCTTGCCCCCTCTTCCCTCCCCTGCAGCCCCTACGTCCCCTCACTCTCTCCCTCACCTCCACGCCCCCCTCCCCATTCCCCGGGTAGTCGCCCTCGGGCCCCACGCCCCCCTCGGTTCTCCCCCCTCCCCAAGTGATCCGACCCTCCCCACGCCCCCTAATCCCTCAGCCCCCTCTCCTCACTCCTCCCCACGCTCCCCTGGCCCCCACGTCACGCCCCCTCGGCCCCACGTCCCCGCTCCTCCTCTCTCCCCGTGTCATCGCCCACTCCCCACGCCCCGGTCCCGCCTCCACCTTCACAGCCCGAGCTCTATCCGGACCCACGAGGCGCGCGCTCAGCCGACCTCGGTCCCTCGCAGGTGGGGGGGCCGGGGTCCACGAGCGCAGGCAACCGCTGGTCCTGCAGGGACAGGCGGGGCCGCCCACTGCGGCCCGGGGGTGGTGCAAAGGGGCCGGGCCCACTCTCGGGCGAGGCAGGGGAGCCTCGGCGGCTCAGGCCTGGGCAGTAATAGACCGCGGGCGGGCGGGGTCAGAACCGGAAGAGGCAGGGCGATCCTGTGTCTAGCCCTGTCCTAATATGGAGCCAGAACGGCGAGCTGGGCTGTACCTTCTTGCGAGGAGAGGGGGAGACAGGCGAATGATGCAGGGATGACAGGGAAGGACAGATGCGGTGGGAGCTCCCGAAAGCGGGTCAGGCCCTCAAGAAGTGTTCATAGCCTTGGAGAAAAGGGGCTTCTGCAAGCTTCTGGGGAAGAAGGGAATAGCTGTTCTTGCTTTGCTCCGGCCACCCCTGCCCTCGGAGCAGCGGTGGTAGCGCCCAGGTCCGGCTCCCGGAAGAGACGGCGCCCCGGAGCCACTGCACTCCTGCACTTCCGCTTTCCGGCCTAGCCAGCCCCAGCAATGGTAAGAATTGGGGGGCGTCCGCCGAAGGCCCTCGGGGGAAAGCTCCGGGAGGGAGGCAGCCCCGCTGCGGGGAGGGAGCTGAGGCGTCCCAGGGGCTGAGGAAGCTCAGGGGTCTGCGGGGTAGACGAGGCAGCTCTACCGGGGAGGAGCCCGGGAGGACTGAGGGGGCGCTGGGGGCTGGGAGAGCTGCTGGGGCAAAGACGCGGAGGGTGGATGAGGGGCTCGGCAGAAGGGCGCAGAGAGGATGAGGGGGAGTCCCGGGGTGGGGAGAAGGGGAGGACTGCGGGCACGGGGGAGGGAGGGAGGGGGAGGATGAGGAGGGAGGAAGCAGGAGCTGGGGGGATGCAGGGATGGATGAGTGGAGGGGCAAATGCGCGGAGGACGGATGATGGGGGAGATCCGAAGACCGAGAGGGATGCAGGACCAGGGAGGGGCAGCAAACGCATAGAATGAAGAAGGGGAAGTGGGCAGGGGTGGGGGAGAAGGAAGAGTTGAGGTGGGGCATGAAAAGGCAGGATTCAGGATTCAGGGGCTGAGATGTGCATCCGAGCCCTGCCCTGCACAAGGACTGAGTGACCTTGACCCAGTCATTTCCCTCTGCCTTAATTTCCTAATTTGGCGGTGATGTCTATGCCACCTTCCTCCAGGGTATAAATAAAAGGGCTTTATCAGGTGTGTAGGGTCACATGAAGTGACTTACTAGGGAGAAATGAGAGGATGCCCAGGTGATCCTTGAGAGGCATTGAGGGGTGGGCCATGAAGAGCACAGGAAGACAGACCCACCATCCAGCCTACTAGTAAATTGCCAGCTCTCCACCTGTGGTCACCTGGGTGAGGGGGCTGTGCCAGCTATTCAGATCAGCCAGGGAGGTCAAACCAGTGGCACTGTCTGGTTCCTGCTAAGATGAGTAACTAAAAAAAACCAAAATCCCACGTTCCTTGGAGTAGGGGGCACCAGCTCAGATTCCTCACAGTTTGTTTTTTTTCCCTACAGACTGCCACTCTCCGACCCTACCTGAGTGCCGTTCGGGCCACGCTGCAGGCTGCACTTTGCCTGGAGAATTTCTCCTCCCAGGTTGTGGAGAGGCACAACAAGCCAGAGGTAGAAGTCAGGTAGGAAAGAAGGGGAGTATGAGGGGCCTTGCTAAGGAGACCAAAGGGCAGCACCAGTACGGAGGTTTCATTGAAAGTTGCAGAGCAGGCAGCACCATCAGCCCACAAGGTGGGCTGTCTCAGAATGGTGTATATGGGCGAAGAATCCTGTGCTGGTGATTTCAGGCAGTTTACAGATCTCTGAGTTATCACTTCCTCTTTTTCCTTGCCCTGAGGACTGAGGGAGGGTATAGTGAGTGACATGAGCGGAAAGGAACTTTGGTGGTAAGTGCAAAAAATCATTCTGGATTGATAATTAAAGGATTTGGGCTATAGATTTTCATATTAATTAGCCCTTGTCTCTGAATCTACTTGTATGGCCAATCTCTTTAGTTCCTATTTTGAAGCATCCGTGGAGTTAGCTAGATTGTGTCCACCACCTTGTGCTTTATCCTAGTTGGTGATTGTAGGGCCTGTTGTGGGGTCTTCTGGACCATGCATCCATCCAGTGACAGTGGAATCTTTGACGTTGCATTTATAGGAGTAGCAAAGAACTCTTGTTACAACCTGTCACCATCAGCAGGAATGAGAAGGAAAAGGTTCTGATTGAGGGTTCCATCAACTCTGTTAGAGTCAGCATTGCTGTGAAACAGGTGAGTTTAACACTTGAGGGCTGCTTAAAACTGGAAACTGGAGGTTAGGAATTTTGCATCACCATGAGGATTTAGGGCCCTGAGATACTAGAAATTATTTAGAAAAAAAGCTTAGTGAAATGAAACATTGTTATTTTCTGTGACCTCACTGCTTTAGGAAGGTGATCAGTGTGGAGACAAAATAGATTTTATCATGAAATAAGTAGCAAATTGAATCTTTTCAAGTTGTTACTTTTTACAGGCTCTAATGGACACAGCTCCAGTAGCAGAATCAGAGCTGTATGTGATGAGTCTGTCCTGCCTCTTAGGAGCCTTGTGGACTTGGGCAGGTCACAGACAAAGTTTATATTTCTGTCAGCCTCAGTTTCCCCATGCATAAAATTAAAATAATGCACTACCTACTTTGCAGGGTTTTTGTGTGGACAAATGAAATAGTTGAAAATAATTTATAAATATAAAGCGATATGTAAATATATGTTGATTTCTAATGATAACACAAATTCAGACATTTTAGCAGCATGGTATGAAACTGACAAGACTGATTCAGTTCTCTTTCCTGTTTTCTGGGGCTAGGCCTTTTGACTATTTTTGATGGAATAAGAGAGGAGTACTAGGTGATGCAGTGGATAGGTTGGGCCTAGAGTCAGGAACTCATTTTCCTGAGTTCATATTTGCCCTTAGACACTTACTAGCTCTGTGGCATGAGCAGGTCACTTAACCCTGTTGGCCTCAGTTTCTCATCTATAAAAATGAGCTGGAGAAAAAAATGGCAAACTACTTTATTATCTTTGCCAAGAAAATCCCAAATGGAGTCACAAAGTGTCAGACATGACTGAAATGACTGAACAACAAAAGCTATATACATACTTCATCTGGAGAAAGGGGGTAGAACTAGTTCCCAGGAATGAAAATAGGTTACGTTAATTAACTTTTATTGCATCGAGGACCCCCTGGGCAGTCTAGTAAAGCTCATGGACCCTTTCTCAGAATAATGTTTTGGTGTGGTTTTTTTTGGAGAGGGGAAGGCAGGGCAATTGGGATTAAGTGACTTGCCCAAGGTCACACAGCTAGTAAATGTGTCAAGTGTCTGAGGCCGCATTTGCACTGAGGTCTTCCTGACTCCAGGGCCGGTGCTCTATTCACTGTGCCACCTAGCCGCCCCAGAATAATGTTTTTAAATGCATAAAATACAGAGGATCACAACAGAAACCAATGATATCAAAATACAGATATGAAAAATACTAAAATAGGTTTACAGAGCCCAGGCTAGGAATCCCTGTGTTCATGTAATGTCCTTAAATTGGGGAAGACCTTCCTTGATATGCTTACCTCTCCTCATTCTTGAAGATTTGTTTCTTTCTTTATGGTTTCCAGAAGTTTGAGTTAAGGGACATTGCAAGGAACAGTCTCCGAATGGACAGCCTGTGTATGGTGGCACTGTGGGGACATAGTTGGGTGTGAGAGATGGAGAACCAGACCATTGTACTGCTCATATCATCCTATTGTACTGGCTTTGTGGAAACCTGGGCTTTTTATTGGTCTTTGCAGGCTGATGAGATTGAGAAGATCCTTTGCCACAAGTTCATGCGCTTCATGATGATGCGAGCAGAGAACTTCTTCATCCTTCGGAGGAAGCCTGTGGAGGTGAGCTCTCTAGTTGCATCTGTAGTTGTGATTGATGTGTCCTGGGTTCAGGACCTGGCAGGTTAGTAACTGCTAGCCTGTGTGGGCAGAACCCTCTGACTTTCCTGACTCAAAATGTTTCTTTTTTTAAAATTTGCTCATTTGTCCACCTGTCTCCATGACACATGGGAATTCCCAATGGGATAAGAACAGTGTCTGAGACAGCATTTCATGGGTTCCAAGATTGTTCCTGGATCAATGATTGTCCCTTATCCCTCCATCTTTCCTTGCTCAAGGCCACAGATCCCTATCTTGAAATCTTCCCCCAGGCAGTAGTCAGTGAATTTTCTTTCTTTGACTGGGAAGCAAAGGCCTCAGAGGCTTAGGAGAAGCCATTCTCTCAGCTTAAGGACTGTGGGTAATACAAAAAACAAAAAAGACAATAGTTCCACTCTTAACAGTGTCTAATCTAGTTGGGAAAATATTTTTCATAATTTTCATTTATGTTTCGTGCGCTATCAGAGGTTCCCAAACTTATTTGGCCTAGTGTACCCTTTAAAAAAAATCACTCAGTGCCTCCCTTGGGGTTAGGTTAGGTTAATCCTTATTTGTACTCAATACCCCCCAATTGCACCTGAGGCTGCTAACCCCGCCCCCAGAGGGCAGTGTTGCCCACTTTGGGAACAGATGCATTATCTCATTGGATCTTCACAACGGTTTTGAGATATTCATTTCCCCATTTTACAGTTTAGGGAACTAGGGTTTTGAGGGGCTTGCCCCAAGGCAGCAGGCATTCGCTCCTTGGTCTAGCATTCTGTCTAGCCATGGCAGCACTGCCAGTAAGGAGGTTTTGCGTTTTCTGAGCTTCACAGGCTCTTAGGAGTTAAAGCTGGAAGAGGTCTTAGGAATCTCACCCATATCATTGTGTGTGAGAAAACTGAAACCTGGTGGATTTCAGTGATTGGCTCAGGCTTGGGCAACTCCTCTGGCTCCACATCTAAAATTATTTTCAGTATACATACTGTTTTTCAGTTTCCCTGTCTGTAAAATTGGTATGGGCTAGATGACCTCTAAATATGTTTGTATCTGTTAAGCCCTTTGATTCTATGGTAGATGGAGCAATAGTTACTTCAAAAATAGAATTGAAGAAAAAAATGCTTTGAAAACTTTCTAGACAGAATAACCCTTAGGAGATCAACTCTAGAGAAAAGAGATTATTCTTTAGGATGGCCCTCATGAAATGATAAGTTTGAGAAAACATTCTTTTCTTTACTCCAGATCACAAACTTGTACCCAGATATCCCATAGATATATGTACAAAAAATGTAGAGAAATTTTGTGCAGCCTCAGGTTCAAGACCCTCACAGTCCCAAAAGAGTTGGTATATTGGCAGGTAAAAAATAAATATAGCTTGTGAGAAGCTAAGATTTCAATGCTGCCCACTTCTGGGTAGAGAAATATTGGACTTAGAGCAATGATTGAGACATGTTTCTCTTGGACTTGGCCAACACAGGAATTAATTTTGCTTTACTATGTGTTTTGTTTATAAGGGTTTTTCATTTTCATGCTTTCTCAGTTTTGGAGGGTTAGGGGGAAAAGACAGACTTTCATTGATTGAAAAAATTTCTTAAAGAATTAAAAAAGGGGGCAGCTAGGTTGTGAAGTCAATAGAGCACCTGCCCTGGAGTTAGGAGGACCTGAGTTCAAACCCGACCCCAGACACTTAATACTTAACTAGCCCTGTGACCTTGAGCAAGTCACTTAACTCCAATTGCCCCGCTTTCCCCCTCCCCCCCCAAAAAAGTAAAGAATTTTTTAAAAAGTGGGAATTGAAGGAAAGAATATGGATTAAGAGAGAGGATATGTGATCTGCAAGGGCTTCTGCTCTCCTCCACACCCCACCTCTCCCCAGCAGCTAAACTGCTAATTTTTTTTTGTTTCTTAGGGTTATGATATCAGTTTCCTGATTACAAACTTCCACACGGAGCAAATGTACAAACACAAACTGGTGGACTTTGTGATCCACTTCATGGAGGAGATTGATAAGGAGATCAGTGAAATGAAGCTGTCGGTCAATGCTCGGGCTCGTATTGTGGCAGAGGAGTTCCTCAAGAATGTGAGGATATTGAGGGCTTTGCAGTTTCCTTAGGGGGCGAGAAGGCTGGCATAGAAATCAAGTCACCTTTTTCAGTAGAAAGATGATGTTTAGAAAATGGGATTTCTTCCCTGAAAAAATTATTAGTGCTGAAAGGAGCATCTGCAACAACTCTGATGCAGCCGCTTGAGTTAGGCTAGGTCTGGAGGCCAGCCCTGAGAGATGGAGTGCTTTTTCCATCTCTTAAGACATCCCAGGAAATCTCCTAGTGCCCCAGGGTGACCTAGTCCCAGCATCTCTAAATATTCATACCCAAGAAGCACTTGTCTATATTTCACTTGTATCCTTCATAAGGGAAGTTAAACAATGTTCTGCAAAGATAGGTAGATGGATGGATGGATGGATGGGTGGGTGGGTGGGTGGGTGGATGGATGGATGGATGGATAGATTCATCAGAGTGGTAACCATGATTTGCTTAGTTAGGAGTCATTCCATATCTCATTTCTAGCTTCTGTTTTTCTAGGCATAATGATCTCGATCGCTGCAGCCAGTTTTTAATCTTTTTTATTTTCTCTTCACAAAGTTTATCTGTTTCTTTCTAGTTATAGGGACCTTTAGTAAGGGAAGACCTAATCAGACAGTGTAAGAGCACTGACTGGTGTGTGCTCCCTATGTGTTTATTGGATTTTGACTAGATAATCTCAGAGAGAGACAGAGACAGAGACAGTGTGTGGGGATGGGGTATTAAAGGATCCCCTGAATTTGTCTTTTTGACTCAACATATTTTCCAGAAACACTGGACTCAGAGTATGTAAGAGTGTGTGTGTGCAAGCACACGCACACTCTCATCCCACAGAACTTCATTCTTTGGTGTGTTCAGTTCATGGTTAACTCTTATCCCCAGATGGCTAATTTAGTATTTTTTGTTTGTAGAAAAACATAGACCCTGTCCAGAAGAAATTCAGTCTCCTAAAAATGACAATTACTACCAGTTTCTCCTGGGATTTAATTAAACCTCATGCTGTTTGTGCAGAAAATAGATGCCACAGCTCTGGAGAGGAGAAGTTCAATTCAACAGATAATCTTTGAACCATGTGCAAGGCTCTGTGCAGATGCCCAGGGAGTTAGAAAGACATATAAAAGAATTCCTGCCCTCAAGGAATTTGCAATCCAGTTAAATTGAGGAGATGCTATGGTAGCTTCAGCTTGAAGTCTAGGATGCTTTGAATTCGTCCTTAGGTATTTAATATAAGTACTTGTTGAACAGCTGTTGCCCCAGGTTGAGGGTGAAACAGAGGGTTCCGCTTCTGTCTCAACATCTCAAGGATCCACAATTTCATCCTTGTGGGTACTTTAGTGATGCAGTCTGCCACACCTTATAGTCCTCTACTGAGCTGGTATGGCAAAAAAAACCCCAGAACTACTAATAAAAATCACCTGGTAGCCAGCCCCTTGCTGATAGATAAGCTTCCTTTTGATGACAGATTTGTCACTGGCTCTTTGAAGCTTTTCCAGCTTGATACAGAACTTTCTAGGAGGTATGGGTTAACAGCCATTCATTAACATCTACTATATATGTTAGCTAGCATTGTTAAGGAGCGCTGTGGGAGAGATCAAAGAAATAGAGGGATAAGAGTCCCTAACTTTCAGGGACTGTAGAACCTTCCAGATCCAGTGTGGGGCAGGGAAATTCAGAGAGAGATGAGAATGAGAGACATTAGTATTCAGAAGAGTGATCATTTCATCAGTGTGGGCACCCCTTCCAACAATGCAAGGGGCAGCCCTGCCTTGCCTTAATGGAAGTCTTCATCCCTTACTGTGGCCTTAGAACAATTCAGGGCCTACTTGCCAGTCCTTTGATAACAAATCTTTCCGAATTTGGCTAGGCCGATCCTTAGATGACATTGTCATGAGGCCTGTGTAGTCTGTCCAGCTTGAGATAAACCTTGCCAGAATAGAAGACGAAGCATTCAAGAGCCCAGGGATACCTGGGTATAACTAAAGGGCATCAGAGATGGGTATTAGTTAGATACCAAATCCTGGGCCCCTCTTCCCTCCAGACTAAGAGGCTGGTCTTTTAGGTCAGGGAGCCTCAGGCTGAGGTGAAATATCCTTAGTCACTTAGTGCAGTGCCCAAGGTAGGCTTTTAAATTAAGTGGCTGCTGAATAAGTAATGTGGGGGGGGGGGGGTGGACTGGACATGGTATTAGGTAGCAGGGGATAGAAAGGAAGAGGGAAACTTTGAAGACCTTAATTGAATGGGGGCTATTTAGCTGAATTCTGATGAAGTGGGAGGAATCAATGCAATTAATCAGTCAGTCACCACTGAGCATCTAATCCCTTTCTCCCCTTTTGCTTTTTTCAGTTTTAGAGCATCTGACTGGATCTCTGGCTGCTCCCTCCTCTCCTCTCTCCTCTCTCTGCAAAGCTGCCCTGCTGGAGCTCCGAAGAAGCCTGGGGCAGGGGAGGGACAGGGCTTGGGGATGCGGGGCACAGGCTGGAGAGCTTGCTATTGGAAAGAAAACAGCAGTAGACCTGCAAGGCCACACCCAGTGGGTCAGCCTGGCCGTCAATGTTCAGTCCCCTGGGCTGGGACAGGTTTTTTTTTAATGTCTTGAAATTTAAAACTCTGTGCTTGTAGGACACTGTAACCTTTTGTCTTTTTTTAAACCAACATAACCACCTCCAGTTGCTTTACTGGTCGCTGTGGGTCTGGGCGGGCCTGGAGCCAAAAGGTGACTGTGGCCTTTCTTTCCCTCCCCTCCTCCCCCCAGATGTCAGGGAAGGGAGGTTCAGGCTACACTTCTTTCTTTCTCTTTCTCCCTGGGGCCTCCTTGGTCCCCTCAGAGGCCAGGGGGCTGCTTCTTGGCTTTCTGAGATCTGCCTGAGGGACTGCTGTCTTAAGATGGCTTGAGGTAGGGGTAAAGTGTGCTAAGACAGTCCCTAATTGTGCCTAGAAGCCCTCAGTAGCTGGAGCCTGGAACAGAGGCAGGTTCTTGCTCCATCCTTCCGGATTGTAGACCCACCTCCTGGGTGTCCATTGCTGCCCATGCTAGAGGTGGTGAATCCTTCCCTAGTAGTTGCCCTGCCAATCAGTGCATCCACCCCTTACCCTGTCCTTGATTTCTTCTGCTTTTGCACTCTATGTGACTTTTCTTAATCTGGTGACCTCACACCACATTAAAATCTTTTCCTGCCCTCTGAGGGGCTGCATGAAGTCTTCACTGTGTGTGTGAACCTAGGGCAGCGATGGGGGTGAGGGGTGTGGTGCTGTGGGTAAGGGGGCAGCTTCGGGAGCTTCAGCATCCCTGATCCCTGGGCGCCAGCTTCCCTGCCGGCTCAAGGAGCCCGAATTTGGAACCTTTCTCCAGCCTGTGGCCACCGTGGATGAAAACCAATCCACAGCAGCAGCTGGAACTTCAACTCATAACCCTTCGGGTTCTAAGATGGAGAATTTTGGTCTAGTGGGCCTTCCCTTCACACTCTGCTAAAGGGATAAAGGGGTTCATCCGGGAGGAAACGCAGCCCGTTAGCGAGGCATCCTCTCGTGCATTTCGGAAGAAGGTTGCTACAACCAGCAGCCTCCAGGGGCAAACGTCCTAGGAGCGAGGCGCGGGGAGGCCAATGCCCAAGGAGGCAAAGCCGCCTGCACCTCCCAGCCGGAGTCCGAACCTCTCTCCACCTAGGTGACATTCCCCCTCCCCCCTCCTTTATTGTGCCCCGGGAATGGTTTCCTTAACAACGCTAAACAGAGGGCGGGGTCACGCGTTGGACCGAAGCCGCCTGGGCTCTCAGCACCGGCCAGACGTACCCTCCCCCACCTCGCCCCTCACGCGGAGGGGAGTCTGCGTCTGAGGGGGGGGTGAGGGACTTCGCTTGTTGTATGCAGGGCCTTGGGGCTACTGTTCTCTTGGGGGGTGGGGAGCCCGGAGCGGTATACAAGGGGGACCCTCCCTGGTATGCAGAGCAGACCCAAGCCGCATGCAGCGGCGACCAGCTATGCAAAAAGCCCGTCTGGCCCAGGCTAGGCTTCAACGCCGTAAAGCCCCAACCCCCCGGCGCCCTCCAGCCGAGGATGGGCCTCCCCAGGCCATGGCCCTCTAACTCCTACTGGGGCCCAAACCGGCTGCCGCGGTCCACCTCGCCCCGCCTCCAGGCTCTGCATTGGCCTGGGAGCGAGTCGACGCCGTGGGGCCCCGGGAGCCTGGGCCGCCAGGCCCCGGGCACCCCAAATGTGGGGCCGCAGAACCGAGCGGGGCCCCGATCTGCCTCGGGGATCGGGGCTGCAGGGCGCGGAGCCTCTACCGCCTCTCCGCTGGCTCCCGTAGCCTCGGCTAAGGGGGTTGCGGGGGTGCAGCCGCACCCGGGCGGCCAGGGTGAGTTCCCCGAGCTGCCTCTCCGCTCAGCAGACAGCTTGGGATCTGGGAGCCTGAACCAGGTGCCTCTGGCGCCCGCGGACTGCGAGATTAAGGCCAAGGTTATCCCTCAGCCTCGGCCTGAGAACACCCTTGTGTCCCCGAGACGCCCGCCGACGCTGGACAAACCGCGGTTCGAAGGTGAAGTCCGGCGTGGGCCCCTTCACTCTGCCTGTCTCACCTCTCCCCTCCCCTCCTCGATCCTCTCAATCCGCCACTCTTCCCACCTGCCAAGGAAAGGGATGGGGGTGGAAGGTATATGCATGGGTGAAGGCAGGGTAACAGCAGATTCAAGGGAGATGGATGGATAGGGGCAGGGGAGGGAGGCAGGCAGAAGACCAAGAGATAGATAGAAGGGGGGAGCGGAGGGGAGGAGGGAACAGGTAGGAAAATGTCAGGGTATCAGGAGGTAGATGGATGGGGAGAGGGATAGAAGATAGGAGATAGAGAGAGGGAACAAGTTATATGGATCAGGAGGGTATGCAAAGAAGAGGACAGGACATGTCGAGAAACAGATGGGAGGGAATGAGTCAGTAGATGGATACAAGGGAACAGGACATATGATAA
The DNA here is from genome assembly GCA_028627135.1 of Pseudochirops cupreus. Lineage (NCBI taxonomy): Eukaryota > Metazoa > Chordata > Mammalia > Diprotodontia > Pseudocheiridae > Pseudochirops > Pseudochirops cupreus. The sequence goes on along the minus strand of CM053583.1, from coordinate 381,200,604 downwards.
ATGGGAATGAATTGTGAGGAGAATGAAATGAAGGAGAAGACCAGGTGGTGTATGAATGGGGCAGGCACCGGGAATGCAAAAAATTATGTAAAACTCGGGGCTCTAGGTGGATGAGAGGAGATCAAGAGGGAGATGGATGGATTCAGAGATTGGAGAGAGGAAAGAGAAGGAGTAATTAATTCTATGTATGGGGACAGGGGGTTCAGAAAAGGAACCAGGAGGTGGGACAGGGGGTAAAGAAAAAGATGGGATAGGGAAAAGGAGTAGGTGGAGGGGACTAGGAGAGAGATAGATCAGGATTGATTGAGGAAAAGGAGAGTGGAGGGATAGAATCAGTTCTATGGATGAGAATTAAGAGAGCAAGGAAAGATTTAGGAGGGGGACTGGTTGGAGGGAAGGAGATGGAGGAGGAAATCATTTATATAGATGAAGATAGGGGATTCAGGAAAGGAAGTAAGAGGTGCATGGATGGTTAGTGCCACAGAGGTTAAAAGATAAGTAAATAGAATAAAAAGCAAGATTAGAGGCTGAGGATGGAGGGAAGCAAACAGGAAGTGTGTACATGGAGTCAGCGGTTTGGGCAAGGGTTAGGACAAGATATATGGGTTATTAGGGCAAAGGGGTTAAAGAGAGACCAGGAGGTGTATGGATGGAAACAAGGAATGGAGAAAAGGGATCAATCAGGAGGCATGGATACGGAAAGGAGCACAGTATAGGAGCAGGGGAACACATGGTAGAAGATGGGAGTAGGGCAGAAGACTGAAGGATGGGGAATAGGTGATGGAAGAAATAAAAGATGGGATAGAAAGATAAGAAGCAGGCTATATTTTGGGAAGAAGACTAGTAATGGGAGGATGGAAGGACAGGAATAAGTCATCAGAAGAGGTAAAGACCCGGATTCTTAAGAGTTGGGATAAAGGATTAGACTGCACAGAACAGGGCTTGGGAGGAGAGCTTGGCAGAAGAGCTTCCAGGATGTGTCTGGCTGTCTCACTGTAGGCCCCCAAGCTCCGGCGTCTGTCTGGAAAGGGTTCCCTGGGGCCCCACTCAACATTGACCGGTTTAAGAATGCCAAGATCGTGGTGCAGAGAGCCATCAAGGTCAGAGGTGGGAAAGAAAGGGGAACAGGGAGACCTGTCAGAGTCAGGGGGAAACCGAGGTGGAATAAAGCCTCGGCGTACTGACATTCTATCCACTTCCTCAGCCTCCTTCTCCCTTGCCTTCCCTCACCCCACAGCAGAAGAAAGTCTTCATGATCCAGGGCCGCTACCCCGTGATCCGAGGGATCCTGCGCCGCCGGGGCTGGGTGGAGAAGAAGATTCCCCATTTAACAACAGCACCAACAATACCTCCCCCTAGGGATTTTGACAGTTTTGGGTCTGGAGATAATGATATCCCTGAGGATTGTGATGAAGGTAATAATGATGGACTCCTCACACTCCTTCTTTCCCCTCCCCCCCCCCCAACCTCTGGGACTGAATAACCAAGGTTTGGGAGGGATTCGAGCCAGTCCTGAGAAGGGTGTGAGTCCAAGGCTAGAGCTGGGCTGGGGAGTGGAGATGAGAAATCTAATCAGCATCCCTACTCCGCTCTTAGGAGGGGACTTGTTTCTGTGGGTGAAAGATTAAAATGAATATCCAGAGTGACCCTGAAAGAAAAAGATATCAAAGAAGAAGAGCTTGAGGGTGAGGGTTTTGTGAAAGGGACAATCCTGCTGACTTGGTGGTGGTGATGGAATCCCAGGGGAAGGATCTTCTTATAGTTAGGAACCAGCAAAACCACTGATTTATGCTCTAGGCCACCCACTGAATGTCTGCTTAAATCATTGTACAAAGGGTCGCATTGTAATTGGGTTGAGTTTTTTGGTTTTTTTTTATATGAGTAGGGGCTCTGAAAGGAAGGGGTTAGGTGGAACAGGGCAGAGCCTCACCTGTTTGGGGGCTTTGTCCCATAGAGGATGAAGAAGATGATGATGAAAGTCAACAGCCAGACCTTGAAGATATAGATGGCACTCATGATCTTATGGTAATGGAGAGAGGGCCCCCCCCCTTCCTTTTTAGTTCTGGGATCAGAGGGTCAACTCTCCTAGGCAATCCCTCTAGGATATTTTAAGGGACTGATAAGAGGGTGGGCTGCTCAGCTTAGGGCCCATGGGTTGGGGGGGGAGGGGGTAATGACCTTGTTCATCTTTCTACTTTCCATTCTCTCCCTTCTGTCCTAGTCCCGAATGGTTCGGAATGAGGTACCCTATTTCATCTGGACCACCCGGAGGGATGTGATTGACTGCCGCTTCCTTTGCAAAGAGCAAATGATAAATCATTACGCTCGGGCAGGCTCCTTTACCACCAAGGTGGGATCCCTTAGATGGGGGCAGGGGTGGGGGACACACCATTCTTCAGTGGGCAGGCCAGACCAGATTTACTCAGCACTTCCTCTACTCTGGGTACACACAGGAAAGGAAAACATGCCTCTCCCTGCCAATCAGTCCATCAAAAACTAAATTATTACACACATACCACATTCCTAGCCCTGCCCTAGTCACTTCAAGTGATGTAGTCTCTACCCTTAAGGAGACAGGGAGAAAAGAATATAGACACAGGAAGCAATTATCAGTACAAGATAAATGATAATTCAGTCCTAAATTGTGTGGTATAGACCACAATACAGAATTGTCAGGGTTCAAAGGAGAACATTGAGGAGGAGGGTAGAAAGATCGGGAAGAAAGCAAGGTTGGTACTGGCCCTTGAAGAATGGTGAGAATTTGGATGGTGGCATTCCAGGCATGGGAACTAGCATAACCAAAGGCAATGGAGAGCTGGAATGAGCCAATTTGGGGCAGAAAAGACAGACCATCCTTACTGTAATGTAGTACCTGTGGCTGGGACACCCTCTTCATAGCAGCCTGGACACATCCCTGGGGTGCTGCCAGTCCCCTGAGCAGTCTTTATATATTTGGCTCACTACTGGGCCTTCCCTTGCTTGGAAATATATAGAAAATATGAGTGAACCCCCTAAGTCAATTTGGTAAGCTCAGGGGAAGTTCCACCCTGCTCCCTACCCTGGCTGACTTCCTAGGTTGGTCTGTGCCTTAACCTCCGGAACCTGCCCTGGTTTGATGAGGCTGATGCAGACTCCTTCTTCCCACGTTGCTACCGCCTGGGAGCAGAGGATGAGAAGCAGGCCTTCATGGGTAGGATGATGCCCTCTTCCCCAACTCATGCTCCCCACTCCTTAAGACTAGGGAATCACCCCTGTTTGAATTCTTTGTTTTGTGTGGTCATAGTTCAGACGACCCTTATCCTGGCAGATTTCCTTCTGTGACCCTATCAGGCCTTGTTCCTTTCCTGATCTTATCTTTACCAAGATGTTCACAATCCTGAACTAACTGGATCAACCCATATGCATTAAGATGGTCTAGTGCAGATGAGGGTCTGTCTTAGATCCATACTAGGTACCAGGTCTAGACTGGGTTTTAGATTTACTTGAGGCGTCAGGATTAGATCCGTACTGGGTAAGACTACATTGGCTTCCAGATTTAAAATGGGCTCTAAAATTAACATTAGGTATTAGAACTGCATGAGGTAGGTGCAAGATCTGCATTTGGGGGCAGCTAGGTGGCATAGTGAATAGAGCACTGGCCCTGGAGTCATGAGGACCTGAGTTCAAATTCGGCCTCAGACACTTACTTACTAGCTGTGTGACCTTGGACAAGTCACTTAACTCCAATTGCCCTCCAAAAAGCAAAAAATTAAAAAAACTAAAAAAAAAAAGATCTGCACTTGGTGCTAGGTGTAGTGTAGGCTCTAAATCCGCTAGATAGGACTTGAGCTGACTTCCCAATCTACAATAAGTCCATACTAGATGCCAGGCCTACGTTGACTTTACCATTTATCTGGGGTACCAAGTCCAAGTTCCAAGTCCAACGGTTGGACCAAACCCAGATTAGACTCTGTAAGTAAACCAAATTCTGGCAACATTTAGTTTGCTGTGGGAATAGAGGTTGCTCCCTACTGTCCCTCCCCCCATTCCCTCTTCCATGGGCTGATGCTAAAGAGGGTATCCCCCATCCCTCACTCCCAACTCATCTTGGGAGCAGAGGACTTCTGGCTGACAGCTGCACGAAACGTTCTCAAGCTGGCAGTGAAGTCGTGGGATCCCTACTCAGAAGAGAATGACCAGACAAAATCATCCCCAAATTTGTTGGAAAAGACCGTGGCAGGTAAGTATCATGGGTCATCCATTCACTCATCCCTTCACCCATCATTTTTTAAGTTTTCCAACATTGAGTCAGTACCCTCTATGGACCCAACCCTGTGTCAGGCTTTGCTAGGGTTACAGATTCAGCAGAAGTCATGCTTTTTGTCTTCTCATTGAGAAGGCAAGGACTCACCTGCATTAATAGAAAGACCATAAGCAAGAAGTTGCAGGTGATCCAGAATCCCTTGTACATTAAGTACTGAGGAATACAAAACTGTGTAGCAAACTTTGAGAGGGATCTCTTTCCACAAGACCCCTACTCCAAAGTCTTGTAATTTTCCTCCCTGACCTAAAATGCAAGGAGTCTTGCCAGCTAGGGATTCAGGAAAATAAACGTCTTTTGAGATCAGAGAGAATAGGGAACAACTAGGCTCCCAGAAGTCTTGCCTTGTACCTCAACTTTCCCCTCCATATGGGAGAATTTCCCTTCTTTCTTCTCCTGTGTGTGTATATAGACCAGAAGGTGGGCACAAGGACCAGTCCTTCCTGCTGTATCCTGCCTTCTCCTCCAGAATCACCCCCGGGCTTTCCAGAGGGCAGGCAGGGTAAAAAGCCAGAACTTAAGCAGGTATCGTCAAAGCTGATTGATGATGCACTACAGGCCTGTGAGGGTCACCTGAGCAGTTTGGCCCATGAGGATATTGACAAGACCATGGAGCCCCCAGTGTACCTGACGCAGGCTAATTGGGCGTTATTTCTCCAGCGCTACTACCAAGTGATCCAGTAAGTAGGTGTTAGCACAGAAAATGGGGTGTTGGGACATGAGGAGCATATTGTGGGGGGACCCAGAGATGTTGTGGGGGGGTGGTTTTCCCCTATTCTGGGCTTGTGTTCAAGGATGCTCTTTAAAGAAACACTGGAAATAACACATTATATTCAAATTGACTGTTCTTTACACTGTTCCTTACAGAGAGAACTATGTGTGGGAAAGTGTAGATATGAGAGAAGAGTGATCCATACCTTGCACAGGCAAGGTGGTTTGGGGTTCCAGGGTATCTTTCCTTTCCTGCATTCATGTATTTGTATCTTCAAGGAGAGATAGCAGAAGTACAAGTAGTTTGTGTGTCCCAGTCATTGTGTTGTTGGCCTATTGAGAATCTAGACAGGAGTCACACCATTAGGTAAGCTGAGTAACCATTGTCCCCCATTCAGCCTAGAACTGTACCTGACTCTGCTGCGCTCCCTCTCCATATCCCTAGGACACTAATATCTAATAGTATGGTCCAAGAAAGGTCTCAAAAACAATATCCAAAAACTGACACTATCCGTAGTTGACTGGGGCCTTTTCACTGGGCAGCGGTTGGAAATGTTATTCTCTGTTCTCTAGGGTCTCGTACCATAGGGCCTGGTGCTGCCTGTACACAGATACACAATGCACATATTGCTTATATCCTTGCCCCACTCATTTCTAATCTATCCTGCACATGACCCCCTCCAAGCTAATTATCATTAAACCCTTTTATCATGCCTCCTGATGTCCAGGAACCTCTAGTAATTCCCAGGGTCAAGTCAAACTCTTTGACTCAGCATTTAAGGCCGTATACAGTCTGGCTCTGCTCTGCCTCCCCAATCATATCTTCTTCTTCTCCCCTACATAAAACCTCCACTCGATTGGCCTTCTTATTATCTTAAACATACTGTGATCACTCAAGAAATATTAAGTACCTACTATCTGTAAGGTGATGGGGTTACATACAAAGATGAAAAGGGGACAGCCCTTGGAGAGATTACAGTCTACTGGCTTCAGGCAGGAGAGAGAGGAAGTGTTCAGCTCATGTGTAGGCATAGGGGTAGGGCCCAGACAGGATTTCACTGGTTTAAGAAACTCTCACTCACTGCCATTAAAGACTGGCACCTTCTCTGTAATTTGCAGGCTTCGAGACTTGCCTAGAGCATTGAGTGGTTTGGGGACTTGCCCATCATTTTTGGAGTCTTTGGTTAGGCTCATGCTGTTCTTTTTGTCTGGAATGTCCCTCTTCTATTAACTGTGTAAATATTACGTATTCATCAGGGCCAATGGGAAGTCTCACTTTTCTGATGAAGCCTTCTCAGACTTCTCAGAAACCATATGGAATCTCTCTTTTGGATTAATGAAGTGCCAAGATTGGGTAATCAATTATATATGTGCCAGGCACTGAGGAATTTGAAAAAGATGCAATGATATTAACCCTTCCCTCAAGAAAAAATGTATATAACTAACAAGTACTTAGTAGCAAATAATGGTAAATGAGTGCATAGGTAATAAATCCTGTGGAATCAGTGCAGAGGAGGGAGAGAGAAACCTGTGGACTAATATGGATGGAGAAACTTTCATGGAAAAAGTGGATCCTGAGCTGAACTTTGAAAGTCTAGGATTTGGGTGAGGAAGAATACAGGAAAGGAAGAAGAACTTTTGGGGATTGTATGATCCAAAGTACAGAGGCAGGAAATAAGTAAGACAAAAAACCATTCTGGTAGAAGGAGATGTGGCAGTACCATGGACAAAGATGTTGGTTTGCCTCAAATTGTAGGGGGTCGGGAATGCCCAAATGAGAAGTTTGAATTTTACTTTGTAGGCCATGGGAACTGTATAAGGGTTGGTTGTTGTTTGTTTTAGCAGAGGAATGACAAATGAAAGTCATGCTTTAGGAAGTCTAATCCGTTGGCATTGTGCAGGTTGAATTGGAGGTAAAGAACCTGGAGGCAACTGGCAATTTGGCACTGATTTAGAGTAGTGGTGCTGGGAGTTTTGAATGAGTAAATAAAATATCAAACCAATGCAGACAACTAACAGACCATCAGTTTGTATGCATTCTTTGATCAGCAAATGAAAATTACTATGTAAGCCAGCTTTTTTTCCTGAACAACAGAAAATCTACGGGTAGAGCCTGTAGTGTATCTTGTATAAGTTTTGTCGTTTGCTGAATGTGGGTTCTGGAAAATACCATCTCTTTTTTGCTTTTCCATAGTCCAAAGACTGTGTAGGCTTTATCTGCCCCCCCCCCCCAATACCCGGAATATGCTCCCTCTTCACCCCTGCCCCTTAAGACCACCTAATCACCTTCCAGGCTCAGTTCACAGGAGAGACCTTTCTTGATTCTTCAAGCTACTATCCCCTCTCCATTGAAATTACTTTGAATTTAACTTGTATCTCTTTTGTATCTGTGGATAGTGTGAGCAACTTGAGCACAGAAATGATTTCATTTTTGTTACTGTATCCACAGTGCTTGGAACGTTGTAGGTGCTTATTAAATATTTATGGATGGCTATAGAGAGCCACCAAAAGAATAAAAGGGACATCTATGCTTTAGGATTAACTGGCAGCTCTTTAGAGGATGGATGGGAGGGGGAGAGAAAGAAAGCAGGAACACCAATTAAAAGTCGACAGTACTGAGATAATATCTGTTCAGTGCTCAATAAAGGTTTGTTCCTTTCCTTTTGCCTGTACTGTCCCAGGTGAGAGGTCGCAAGAGCCTGAATTAGGGGGGTAATCATAGGATTAAAGAGAATGGGATGGCTACGAGATATGTTATGGCATTGGCGCCTTCAAGACTGGGCAATTGTTTGGATTTGGGGAATGAGTGAAAGAGAAAAGTAGAGATGATTCCAAGTCTGTGAATGTGGGTGTTGAGAAACATGGTGATACCCTCTAGAGAAATAGGGAAGTTTGGAGTGGGGGCAGATGAAAGGAGAAAAGAGAATAAATTCCATTTTGGACATGCGAATTTTGAGATGCCTGTGGGTCATCTAAGTGAAGATATTTAGTAGACAACTGGCACTGTGGAACTGGAATTCATCAGCGAGATTAGAGCTGGATATGTAGATCTGGGGATCATCTACAACTCAGGGGAGCTGATAAGATCACTAAGAGAGGGCATGGAGAGAAACTGGTCTGATTTAGGTGCTTTGTTCATTACTTAACCTTAACTGTTTTGTTTTGTTACAAGGAAGTGTTCGTTGGGGGAGTATGTATACTGGGAAATAACTGTGATGTAAAAGAAAATACCAAAAGGCCTGAGTTTTTAAAAGGTAAATATTTATTGGAAGAAGGAAGGAAGGAAAGAAAGAAGAAAAGATACCTAGCCTGCTATAAATAAAGCCCAGCTGAATAGGACCCAAGGAAGGCACAAAGATGGAACAAATAGGTAGTTTTCCATTGAGAGTTGCTAACAAGAATGACAGAAGATTGTAGATCTTGCTTCCAGCAGATATGAGGGCCAAGGTCAATTTTTCAGGGACCTGCCAAGAACATTCTATGTTTGTGTTTCTGTCAGTGCCAAGTAATAGTTATTTATGCACAAAATGCGGGTTAGTCTCTCTTCTGGAGAGGAAAAGAAAAGGGCTTGAGGAACACTTCTCTAGCCTTTTTAGTTATCAGAGAAGTGTGTTCTTTGAAAAGATTAGAAGTGCCTCAAGGAGAACACAGAAAAAAAATAATCAGAAGAGACAGCATACATACTACTTAACCTTTCTATATCTCTAGAACATGATAATCTATAACAGTGGTTCTCAACCTGTGGGTTATGTTCAATTTGTAACAATGAAAATACATCCTGCATATCAGGTATTTACATTACAATTCATAACAGTAGCAAAATTACAGTAATGAAGTAGCAACAAAAATAATTTTATGGTTGGGGGTCACCACAACATGAGGAACTGTATTAAAGGGTCACAGCATTAGGAAGGTTGAGAACCACTGATCTATAATGAGGTTTTAACTGCATGGGACAGAAAATAATTGCAAAAGGAGTTAGAAAAAATGTAGTAAGTATGGTGGGTTAGAGCACACAGAAAGCTGAATTGTAAATAACGAGCTGGTATATATGCACTTTTGAATAGGGTATAAGGTGGGGAGGGAGATGGAGAGGAGTTAAGAAATAGAGCTAATATCCTATTCAGACAAGAAAGGACTTGACTTTTCCCCTGTTCGTTTGGAAGATTTTCCTAGGGGCAGCTGGAATTTGAGGAGCTCCTTTAAATGAATTGGATGGGGGGGGAGATATGATTTTAGGAGCTACATGTTGATCTCCAGGTGTGTGGGAGTAGTCTGATATCTGGGAGTGAAGGGTCTTCCCAGGTTCCTCCAGGGGCATGGAAGCAGATGAAAGGATAAAGGGACTGCTCTCCAGCTCCATTCTGAGCACCTCCCCACTTCTCCACAGTGAGGGGGCTGAGCTAAAGAAGGTGGGCTCTCAGATCCAGCGTTGTGAAGACATCCTTCAACAGCTACGGGCAGTGGTGCCTCAAATTGACATGGAAGGAGACAGAAATATCTGGATTGTGAAGCCTGGAGCCAAGTCCAGAGGCAGAGGTAAGGCAAAACTGGGGTGGGGGTGGGATGGAAGGGTATCGGTCTGCAGGATTAGGAAGAGAAAGACCCCATGTCCTTCTCTGAGCATGATCTCAGGATCGGTGATGCAGATGAATAAAGAAATATACTTGAAATTTTGGTTCACATGAATAAATAAACATCAGGATGGTAGTTGCCTTTAATTTTTAGAACAGAGTCATAGTGCATATAGATGTGTTATTCATTCACTCCTGCCATCCCCAGTTCTCTAGTCTGTAGAACCTCAAAGAATCATGTAGTCTTTTCACTGGAAGAGATGAGTGACCGCAGTGTGATATATTAGAAGCCACACAAGACTTGCAGTGAGGCGCCCAGCTCTTGGACTCGCCACACTGTGTGACCTTAGGCAAGTCACTTCTCTGGGTCTATCTCCTCCTCTGTAAGGAAGATGGACCAGCTGAACTCTTGCCAGATACAATAACTTACCAGCTTCAACATACTTAGAAAAGTCACTGGTCTTCATCTTTATCCATAAAATTGGAATAATCATATTTGTGTTACATCACAGGCTTGTTATGAGGAAAGCATTTTGGAATTCTGTAAAGCACTGAGAAAATGTGAACTATTACATCTCTGTTTCTACACGTCTAAATCAGTGGGGCCATCTTTGCTCATTGGGTGGTACAAAAAGGGCATGGAACAAGGAAAGATCAGCATGCACTGAGAACATCACTTGTAATGGTTGAATTAGTCCAGTGTGTAAGATACAACTTTGGCCAACAAGGGGTGACTCAATTTCAGATGTACCAGAAATGGTGCATTCAAAAATGCCTTCTCACCTTCAAAGTAGAATCACTTGGAATGGCAACAATCCTTAATCCACTGTTTGAAAGGAGGAAATGGTGGGTGCACCTCATCACACTTGAGTGCATCCATTCAGATGGATTTTATCCAAGAATTAGGCTCAGCTGTCCTCCTCTTCTGTGGCAGACGAGGCTGTGCACAACACTGCATAGTGTCAGACTTGATTAATATATGAATCGATTTTGGAGAAATGCTTCCCCCCCTTATTCTTTTTTATTTCTTTAAAAAGGGATGGTGTTCTGAATGGAGACGGGATAGACTGGGAAAGTACAATGATAGAAACCCCTCAAAAATCAATAAAAAGTAGGCTCACACTTTGTTGAAATAAAAAACTGAAAACAAAGCTAGTGCTACCTAACTGGGGACTGACTGAACAATGGAATCGTATTACCCTGTAAGGAATTAGAAATATGAAGAATTCAAAGAAACACGGGAGATGTGTATGAACTAATACAGGGAAAAGACAGCACAAGCAAGAGAACCACATACCTAATGGCTACAAAAATGGAAAACAACACGAATGTACTAAGTTTAATTGCAAAGAACACACCTCTCCTTTTGAGGTGTAGAACCACAGATAGAAAATGTTGTATATACTGTCATACATGGTCACTTGGTAGATAGGGTTTTGCTCATGTTTTTATTTATTTCAAAGTAACATTTAGTGGGGCTGGGATATACTTGGGGGAATTGTGTTTGGAAAAACCCCCACAAAAGTTATTAATTGGAAAGAAATTAGGCTCATTACCTTATAGCCAGGGCAGCTATGTGGCACAGTGGCTAGAGCACTGGGCTTGGAGTCAGGAAGACCTGAGTTCAAATCCAGCCTCAGATACTTACTAACCATGTGAACCTGGGCAATTTATTTAACCTTGTTTGCTTCAGTTCCTCATTTGTAAAATGAGCTGGAGAAGGAAATGGCAAACTACTCCTGTATCTTTACCTCAAAAAAACCCCGTAATGGGATCACAGAGTCAGACACAAATGAAATGACTAAATAAAACCTTATAGCCACACCTCAGAGGAGTTAGTGCCCTTCAGGCGAGGTGCCCTGCTACTTTCTGCTGTAGACCACTGAGGATTCTCAGGGTCTGAGTTCTCTTCCTTCCTACATTCTCTCTTACCCAGGCATTATGTGCATGGACCACCTAGAAGAGATGTTAAAGCTGGTGGATCATGACCCCATGATTGTAAAAGATGGCAAGTGGGTGGTACAGAAGTATATTGAGCGACCCTTACTTATCTTTGGCACCAAGTTCGACCTGAGGCAGTGGTTCCTAGTGACTGACTGGAACCCCCTCACTGTCTGGTTCTACCGGGACAGTTATATCCGCTTTTCCACCCAGCCCTTCTCCCTGAGGAACCTGGACAGGTAAAGCTGGGTGAAGGGGGAGAAGTTTGGACCCAAGGAGATGGGGCCCAGTGTCCCCTGCCTCCCCTTGACCACTTGTTTCACCTCCTAGGCTTGGCAGGAAAGGGGGAAAAGGTAGGGTGGCTGAGCAATTTAGAACTGTGAGATCCATGAAGGGACTTCTTTCCAGGGTTAGATTGAGGGGAGAGGTGATATGACATACCAGACAGAATTCACAACTTGGTTTCAGAAGGAACCTTCCTCCCTATCCTGACTCAAACATTTACTAGTTGTGTGACTCTGGGCAAGTTATGTAACCTTTCAGCCTCAGTTTCCTCATCCATAGAAATGGGAATATTACCTGTACTACCTACCTCACAGGGCTGTTGTGAAGAACTCCTTTGTAAACCTTGAGTATAAATGTGAATTATTATTATTAATAGCTAAGATAGGAATGACCTGGAATCTAATATAGTTTTCAGCTTAAAACTACAGAATATTAAAACCTTGAAGAATCTGGAGATCAACTAGTCCTATTAATAGCCTCATTCTGCAGAAGAGGAGATTGAAGTCAAGTAATTTGCCTAAAAATGCATAGCTAGTTACTGGGAGGTCTCACACAGGTTTCTTGTCTTTGTTCTAGCATTATATCCTTTTTAGGAAATTGCCCAGGTTTTGCCCCAAATCCTTGAGTTTCTGCTGAAACCAGGTCCCTTTAGAGATATTCTTCCAAGATGATTGTCTCTGTAAGCAATAGCTTGCCCTGGACTGGGACCTAGAGAGCTGAACCTGAGAAAGGGTTTGACATACTGACATTTTGGTCTAAAGCATCAAAATATTGGAATAGCCTAAGATCTACCCAGAGGTGAATTTGAGTTCTTACGGAGAGAGATGACCCAGGACTGGTCACTATGGCAACTCTAGGCAGAAGCAACCAGAACCTATAGAAGCAGGTCAGAATTGGGCTGTTTTCTATCTTCTCCCCCTCTCCCCACAGAGGTGGCAGGGGAAGGGAGGTGGGAGAGGGCCTTAAAGGCTTCTCCTCCTCCTCATTTAGTTCTGTGCATCTTTGCAACAACTCAATCCAGAAGCACTTGGAGAATTCTAACACTCGTCACCCTCTACTGCCCCCTGACAACATGTGGTGCAGCCAGAAGTTCCAAGCTCACCTGCAGGAGGTAGGGGCACCTGAGGCTTGGGCAGATGTCATGGTTCCAGGCATGAAGGCTGCAGTCATCCACGTACTGCAGACTTCTCAGGACACTGTGCAATCTCGCAAGGGCAGCTTTGAGCTATACGGGGCTGACTTCGTGTTTGGGGAAGATTTCCATCCCTGGCTGATAGAGATCAATGCCAGCCCAACTATGGCACCTTCCACGGCTGTCACCACACGACTCTGTGCTGGGGTGCTGGCTGACACATTGCGAGTAGTCATAGACCGTCGACAAGACCGAAACTGTGACACTGGTGCTTTTGAGCTTATTTACAAGCAGGTGAGACGCTTGGGGTCCTGGGGCCATCTAACCTTCCCTTCCTTGGGTCTTCTAAGGAGAAAATGTCATCCAAGCCATGGTCCCTTCTTTTTAAAAGGGACCTTTCAAATCCCTGATGCCCCAGTCAACCTCTTGTGTGCAAGACATGGTCCTAGGCACAAGGGGAAAGATGTGGAGTCAGGATACAGGAAAGTATGATCACTGATGTCTGCCCTCTAATAATTAGCTGAGGAAACAAGATATGCACTTGTAAAAAATAAATGAATGAATAAATAAAAGGGAGTACCTGACAGTTGCTCAAAGATGAGCAAAGATATTAACACTAGAAGGACCAGGTGTGTCAATTGGCGCAAAAAATATTTTAAAAATAATTTTACTATTTCTTTTATCTGTGCAAAAGCATTTAAAAATACAAACAATAACAGGTGGGTATTACTTTACTTTGAAATAAAATTTTTCATCCTATTTATATTTCTTTTGCATTCTGGGGAAAAAAGGTATTGCTACAGCTCAATCCTTCTAGATATTAGATTCTAGTCCTGCGCCAAAGGCTTTTATAGAACAAGGGGAGAAAAGGCTAGGTCAGGCACCAAAGTCCTCCCAGATGAAAAAGGGTCTGAACTGTGTTTTAGAGGAAGGGCATGACTTTAGGGGACAGGGGAGGGAGGAAGCACTCTCAGTAAGGAGAATGTGCAGTACTAAGGCCCTAAAAGCACAAGATGTTCAGAGACCAGTAGTAGACCTGAAGCCTGTAATATGTTTCTAAACCATCTGGCCTCCCATTCAGCAGCTGGTTGACTCCCAGGTCCCTAGGCACAACTCTCTTTCCTTTGTGTAGTCCTTTGTATAATTTTATATATATATGAACACACACACATATATATATATACATATATTATTTATATATAGACAAATGATAACATATATAGAGAGAGCGTATCATGCACACACACATATTTTTCCCCCCCAGAGAATAGGATCCCCTTCTTCTAACAGGGCTATACCTATTTTTCTCTCCCATTTTTCATCCTGATGAGGCCTAGAGTCCTACAAATTAACTGTTAATCTCCCCAGGAAAGGATTTCACTCACTAGCTACCTCATGGCTATTTCTGCATTGTGGGGAGAGACATTGAGTACTAAGTTTCATGGTGCTTGACCAATCTATCCCACTAACACCCTCTAGGCAGCTGTGGAGGTACCCCACTATGTGGGTATCCAACTGGTGGTTGAAGGCTCCCCTGTGAAGAAGCCTCTGACTGTTCGTAGCCGAAGGGCACCACCCCATTCACTGACACGTAAACACGTTAGGGACCATAAGGATTCGATGCCTAAGGAGACTAAAGATGCTGTGCCTAAGGAGTCCATGCCTGAGGAGGCTAAAGATTCCATGCCTAAGGAGGCCAAAGATTCCACACCCGAGGAGACTAAAGATTCCATCCCTGAGGAAGCTAAAGAGTCCATGTCAGGGGAGGCTAAACAGTCTGTGCCTGGGGAAGCCAAGGATTCTGTGCCAGGGGAGGCTGAGGATTCTGTGCCAACGGAGGCTAAGGATTCTATGCCTGAGGAGGTTAAGAATTCCAGGCCTGTTGCTCTCAGGCCATCAGGGTATTCCCACCATCATGGGAAAGCTTTAGGAGGCAGGAAGAACCTGGGACCCATTGAGAAAACAGATTTCATAAGCATGGGAAGGAAGAGAGTCAACACCAGACAATCCACAGAAACTCTTCAGGCCAGCTTCCAGAAATGGGACATCCACAATCCCAAGATAAGCCACCTCTTCAATGCATCACCAGCATCCACTGCCAATTGGGAAAGGCAACTTCAACCCATGAACAAACCTCAGCTGCTTCTAAAGAATCCTGTGTCTCTAGGTAGGGCAACATTTATGCTTTGGGCCTTTAACTAACTTCTTGCTCTCTGGCCCCTCCCCATTCCCTGTGATCTGTGACCAGTATGGCTAGAGGTTGAGATCTTCGCAGCATGTGCTTGGCTGTGCAAGAAGAAATCCTATGGGTATAATGTGTGACTGTAATGTAATGAGACTGGTTTGTGAACAAAGGCAGGAGAATGTAGAGTATAGGACCTGGAGACCAGTGACCTAGGTGCAAGTCCTCGCTCTGTGACTGACACGCAGTAAGACCCTGGGCAAGTCTCAGAGCCTCTTTGGACCTGTTTTCTCACCTGTAAAATGGGAATAGAATGTGTCTTGCCCATCTCAGAGGGTTGTGGTGAAGATCCAATAAGATGATGCCTGTAAAGCTCCATGTGAATTATTGACAAACATACCAGGACATAGACATTCAAAAGAGTAATTTCCTACCCCTTACTTCAGTGAAATCACTTTGGGAGGTTACACATAATATTCCAACAAGGCTGCCATTACTCAAATTATTTGAGAATTCTTTTTTGGGAATTGCCTTCAGAGCCAGGTTATGAGCCACATAAGGAAATCAGTCTCTTTACTTTATAGTCACACTTCATTTTTAATCAAAAATGGTATTGCCTAGCTTGATCACCTACCTTCTTTGCCAGACTTGGCTCCAAAAGGCTCTTGGCTATTTCCAGAAATCAAATCCTCCCTTAAAATATGAAGATTTACCACCTTTGAGGATATTCAAAAGAATCTACCACAGACTCTGAATGCAATTTCCCAAGAGGAGTTCCCAGTGTGTTGAGTAATGGTGTTTCGTTGGAATAAGTGTGTAGCCTCCTAGGTGACTACTTTGAAGGGAACAACATTCATTTGGATGCATAAGTTCTGGTATGTTTACAGCCCCTGCCCTCCGGAGGGAGTGCAAACACTGACACACAAGATAGTATGAAAAGACAGCAAGATAATAGTGTATGATAAATATGAGATGAGTAGTCTAGACCAAAGTTACAGGCATCATCCCCTTGGGTTCTTGGCAGGGAATACAGGCTGGTCTGTTTATAGACTTACTAGATATTTAGTTAGAAGGGGCCTTAATGTCACCTAGTCCAACCTCTTCACTTTACAGATGAGGAAACAAAGGCCCAGAATGGGGATGTGATTTGCTTAAGGTCACATTATTTCTTGGGTTTGGATCACTCCCAGGGCTCCAGAGTGGGCCTCAGAAACATGGGTGGGACATGCATCTGTCATCTCACCCTAGGAGGGTTTGGAGGAAAGAGAGAATGGGTCCACATACAATCAGTATGTTTCTAAGCAAATCCTGCTGGGGAAAGTACGTATGCTTGGGGCTGTCCCATGGGGTTTCCTCTGCTCCTTCTCAAAACTTAACATGTCCAAGCTGGGGGCCTCAAGAGGACACTAGCTCATCTATGAAAACAGAACTGGATCCCAATGCTTCTAATTCTCCTGCTTCTCCTTCACTTTTGCAGAGCCAAAGGGATTACCCTGCCTCCTTGCTAAGCCTGTGCTGCCAGATTCCCGAGTGCTCAAATCTCGTACCTTCCTTCTCAAGCTGCAGCTCCAAAAAACACCCATTCCCTGCAAGAACCTCAGTGCCACAGGCAGGGCCTTGCTTATGTTCCCGGCTCATAAGGAGCCTGTTCCCAATTGTGGAAAGCAGGCCAAGGTGGGCCCCAAACCCTGAGGGGCCTAGGAGGGGGCTGATTTGTGCTGAGAACTGGGAGTGTTTGGGGAGGGAAGAGGGAGGGAAAAGGATTTCTCATGGGGCTAGGCTGAGCCAATGGGAGCTGACCCCTGCTTGGACCCAAGCCCTTGGCCCCAGCAAGGCTCCAGTTTAGAGCCTTGGCTGTGATCAAGCCCAAAGGAGTACAAAAGGCAAGTCATATGTGTGCTCTGGTGTTACCCCAAAGCTGTATTCAAAGAGGTGGGAGGGAGGAGGGAGGGAGACAAACTATCCCTTACTAACCCTTCATCCCTTCCTCTGAGAAATCCCCATCAGCTTTTTCCCACAGCCTCAAAAGGCAGTTTTAGATCACTCAGAACTCCATCCACCCAAATCACAGAAAAAGGAAACACCTGTGGGCCACCTTTGCTCAAAGATGAGATGCAGCTTCCTGCCACCTTTAGCAACTGGAAGCCCAGGCTTGATAACAGACCAAATTTTGCTGAAGGCTTTCATAAAGAATGCCCAAGTTCATGGTTCCCACTGGCACCTGACTTCCAACCATCACCAGTCTGAAAGGACCAGGAAGGAACTCCATGAATTTGAGACCATGAAATTGGGACATTCCTGGCCAAATTTCACATTTTCCCCCCCAAAACTTAAGTCCTGGCCAAAGAAATTTTCCTGGGCCAAAAATAAATGGGATTGAGATACATCCTGCTTTTGTCATGTTTATTGCCGGGGCAATTAGGACAGTGGTTAGACACACTGCCAGGCCTGGCTGGCTGAAAAGTATATGGGTAGAGGGATGGGGGAAAAGCTAACCAAGAATCATGAAAAAGGAACACTTCTGTGGGTGTCAAGCCCAGGAAGCAAAAGGCAGTTCAGGGGGATGGTCACTATGCAACAGAGGAGGGACAGAAATGGGGTACAGGGGTGGCTTGTAATGGGCAAGGAGAAATTCAAGCTGAAAATCAGGAAAATTTCCTGATTTGGGCTCTAACTCCAGAGCATGTAAGTGAGAAGAGTCACCTTCCTCTAGACCAGTGGTTCTCAACCTTCCTAATGCCACGACCCTTTAATACTCGTATATGGGTGGACCCGCCTGGAGACGGATAGAGGAGCGCAAATATGTGTTTTCCAATGGTCTTAGGCGACCCCTGTGAAAGGGTCATTCAACCCCCAAAGGGGTCACAACCCACAGGTTGAGAACCACTGCTCTAAAATAAGAGAGTCACCAAATGGAACCATCAGTCTTTGAATGTTCTAAAAGCCACTCAGGAGGAAGTTAACTTGCCTTAAGCTTCCCTTTAGCTTGCCTTATCCAGAGCCCTCATGGGAAGAATCTTCCCAGCTTCCTTTTTTATTCCAAAAAGGTCAGGATAGAAGAGGGACTGGACACATGTTTCCCAGACAAGAAGGAAGGCTGTCTTCCTCAACCCTCACCACTGGGACCTTTCCTAAAGGCAGTAAACATCTGTCTCATTTTCCCCATTTTATAAACTTAGAGCTGTCTTGAATGTTGTCTGTGCTACTTCTTCTTGGGCTGCTCTGACATTTGGAGCCCTAAGTTGCATAGGGTTTGTGAGAAGAAAGGGGGCAAGGGAGCTATGAGCACTCCGGGGGCCACTGAGGTTTGGGGAAGAAGGATCTGATGCAGGTGGAGGTGGAGGGGTAGTAGGGCCACCTCTTTTGAAGTTATTTGGAGGCGACGAAGGAACAGCTCATTCAGGACCTACAGGGTAGAAAAGAATTAAGACTGAGGGCATGGATCTAACAGTTAAGAAAACTCAAACAGTTACTCTCGTTTAAAGTGAAAGCTCAGAAGGGAAAAATGTGAATCTCAGCTCTCTCACCCCAAGTCCAAAGACCTTTTAATCAATACATAATCAGAATATTAGAGCTGAAAGGCAATTTAAAAATCTAGTCTAAATCCTTCATTTTAGATGAGTCAAAGAACTTATTTCACACATTCAAAGCCAACTAACAAGTTCATGTCAAACCCAAGACTAGAGAGGCCGGGTCTCCTACCACCTGATCAGGTCAGCTTTCTGTTGTATCACTTTGCATCACCAGTGACAAAAAGTACTACCCTGCTACTGGGCGGCCCTGAACAAAAAAAGTAACCCACATGGGGAGGCAAAGAAAACCCAGGTACCTGTGTCTGAGGCACTGTGGTCTCCACTGGCAACAGGAAGTTTTCACCTAGGACACTGCCAACTCGAGCAGAGTACACGTGATCCCCAAGCACAGGACACAGCTGAAGTACCATATGCACCAGAAGTTGGCTAGGAAATGCTAGGGACAAGAACAGTCACACCAAGAGTTCCCCAGCTGCCTTCCTGTGCCAGGCTTTAGCCTTGATATCCTGCTCTGCCTTCTGATGGCTGTTTTATCTCCCTGGCCAAACACTGAGTTGCTAGGAAGATCCCAAGAGCTAGCTCTCAGTAGTAAGCCCACCCTACCTCCTGCTCCCTAGAAACAAAGTTTCAGAAACCCCAGTGGATGGCCCCAACTCCTACCTGTAAGTGGCTGCAGCTTTACCAGAGCACAGTCAGATGTGGAGTCCTCAACAGAAAAGTGGGTCAGGGTTTTCTTTACACCTTCCTTTAAGGTCTGCCGAGATGGGGCCTTCACTGGGACTACCTGTGACCAGTCCCCCAGAAAAGAAAAACCACTTCAAACTGTGCCCTGACAATCCCCACCTCCCCCTCCCCAAACAACAAAGTTAAGGCCACAGGGGTGCTGATACCTAACCCAAACCACAGCTTCTGATTAGTGAGACCGATAAAGACTCACACTTGTCCATCAGCCACACAGAAACTCACCAAACCTCCTTTACCAAATTTATGTGAACTCATCCTCCCTTTTTTTCCATGGAGCAAGAAATTAGTGTTAACACTTCACTTACCAGGTCTATTCCCTTAACTTTATCCAGCTTCAGAGCAACTCGAATTTCACCTTTGGGAGTAGCTGGAATCCCAGTAGTTACGGCCCTAAAGGGAAAGCAGAGGTAGGAGAGGTCACAGAGCAGTCACTCTGGAGCAGTTATCACTGAAAGGGTCACCCATGGAATAACACTAGAAGCCAGAGCACTAGAGCTGCCTCTCACCAGTAGGTCACTGTGGGTTTCTGAGCTCTTCGAGAGTGGATGAAGAACTTCTGGAAGGTTTTTGTTATCTGGGGACAGCTGGAGAGGAGGACAAGCCCTGAGCTCTCCCTGGTGGAGAGGAAGGAAAAAAAAGAGAAGTCATACTATAATTGTCATAATTCATTTATCCAAAGTACTTTAAGATTTACAATACCCTTTTCTCACAATCACCCACTGAAGTAGGTAGCATTATCATTACCCTATACAATGATGAACCTGACAGTAGGGTCACACAGTATGTACCAAAGCCAAGATCTGAACCCAGTCTCTTGACTGAAAATCCAGTGATCTTTCCACTATAGAACTCGAAATGGATCTTGGGGTTCATTTTAGAAATGAGGAAAGTGAAGCCAGAAATTGTCAGCTGCCCAAGACCACACAAATAGTTAGGTGGCAGAACCAGGATTGGAGCCTAGGTTTCCCATTGTAGGACTTTTTCCTACCATCCTAAATTAATCTCCACCCCTTGTAGGGAAGACTACAGTCCCAAATCTTGCTGGAAAGACTTAAGCCTCCTGACATACTGTTTTCAGCAAATCCAGTTCTCACTTTCGCTCTCAACCTGACCTGCATCTTTGATTTCTGGTTTAGCATTACCAGTAACTTACTTTCCTGGAGCTCGGACAACATGGAGCTCCTGACTGAACCCCAGGTGCTGACCTACTTCTGGAAGGACTGAGAGCAGTGTAAGTTCTCCTGGTTTTCCTGGAGACACAAGGAGAAAAGGAATGAGGCTTTATATACCAAATATCTAGATACCAAATTCTTTAACCTACCTTCTCCCCACTTTCATTATTACTCTAATCCTAATTTCAATTCCCTCCCACAGTCCTTCCAACCCATACCACTCCCTCCCCTCACCATACCTGTCACTGCTAGTCCCGGTGGTTTGTTCAAGGCCACCAGAGGTCCTAAAACACAAAGTCATCATGTTCAGATAGATACCCTAGAAATGAAGATGAGATTGCAAAACAACCTGAATAGGTAAAGATAAAAGGAACAGCTAAATAAACCATTCTGTATTTATAGAATAAACTACTACAATGAAGAGGAATAAATAAGAGAAATATAAAGAAATCTGGAAAGAGATCTTTATGAAATAAAACAAAAAGAGTTGAACCAATACTACAAAGTACATACTAACTAGAACCATATAGGAGAAAAATCAAGAATATGATGTGGAAAGAATTGGCACCCGGGCTTCAAAAACCTGAAACACTACTAATGATACTTTTAAGTGTTGAAGAAGGTTTATTTAAATGTAAAGACTTACCAAAAAGTTTAGTTGATTGCATTGATAATTATAAGTTTTTTAAACAAAAATTAGCACGGAGTCAGCTCTAGCCCCCTTCCTGTTCCCTAATGGGGCATGGTGAAAGCACTATCCTAGAATCAGGTTTACTGATCCCCAAATATTCTGCCCCCCCCCCCTCACCACTATGGTATAGCACAGATGTCTTCATCATCTCAACCAACTCCTCATGGTTCATCTCTGGTGACAGCATCCCAAGAAAGAGTCCCTTCTTCTTCTGGGTCTCCTTAATGTACATATCGTACCTATAATGGTGGGAAATGAAATGAACAGAAAAGAATATTTACTTATAAATTTGGTGTCACATACAGTAATAAAGAGCATTGGTCTGAGTCAGGAGACTCGACTAAGTCCCAGTTCTGATACTTTGCTACCCTGGGCAAATCATTTAACTGCTCTGGGAATCAGTTTTCTTACTTGTAAAATGGGGAAAATTACATTCTACCTATGGTACTGTGAGGCTGAGGTAAACACTCTGTAAACTTTAAAGTGTCAAATAAGTGTGAGGGTGACTTTCTAAGTGTGGAAGCTCTCTCTACTAACATACGAAGTAAGCCTTAGGAACCTTAGTTGATGGTTTCAGGAGTAATGGCCAAAAAATTCATTTCCTGTTGGTCAACCCTCAAACCTGATAAGCCTTCTCACACTTAGCTAGGGCAGTCTTAAAACGACAGACACAAAGCTCACCACCAGAATCATGCACAAAACCTTTTCCATTCTGTAGGGCATCATACAGTTTATACCACACTAATATAATCCTACAGAATTTATGCCATACCGAGGCAACTGAGGAAGATGTCAGGGGAAAAGACCACAGGACAAGACTATCAGAGGTCCTGGCACTAGAACGGAATGTAGATATTATCCAGAATCGAACTTGCCGAGGGGGCTCCCCCTCCCCCCCCCCCCCCGCCGCCAGAGCTGAGCCGCTGGGGGGGAGGCTGAGGCTGGTGAACACTTGAGGCTCAGGAGTTCTAAGCTGCAAACGGGGAGAACCCAGGGGCAGGGGGCCATCAGGCTGCCCCAGAAAGGGCGGACGGAGCCAGGTCTGGAAGGCGGGGCTGGTTAAAGCTCCAGTGCGGAAGAGCATCAGGACTCCGCCTTCTACCCCTCTCCCTTCCCATCCACTTCTCCTTCCCGCCTCTCACCTCCCTCCCCTCTTTCATTTCCCTTTTTTTCTCCCCCACCCCCCCACCCCCGTCCTCTCCCCATCCCTCACTTCCCTTTCCCCCTTCCTCCCCTTCACAGTCTCCTCCCCCTCCCTCACTTCCCTTTTCCTCCCCCCCAGGTCTCCTGCCTCCACGTGGTCCTCTCTCCTACTGCCGCCTCCTACACATACACTCTGATCCTTCAGTTAGACACCGCCCCACCCCCCAACTTCCATCCCGGGGATCAATCACCAGGCCTCACTCTTTCGGGGCCGGGACCGTGCCTTCAGCCCCGGTCCCTGCCCCGTCTCCCCGCACAAAAAACGACACAGGACGCGGCCCCTCATCTTGACAGGAACGTAAAGCCCAAGTAGAGTGCGCGCATGCGCCGAAGCGGAGGCAGGAGGCGGGGCGAAAAGAAAGGCGACGACGTTTGGCGGAGTACCACCCTCGCCCTGCAGCGATTGGAGAAAGTGGTTGTCAGTTAAGGCAGGCGAGAGGCGGGCTTGAAACTGGAGAAAGTGGGCAGGGGAAGGGGCGTGGCCTGATAGTAGGGGGCGGAGCAGGTTCAGGTTGGCCTAGGCGGGCTGTAGTCTGCGCGGCTGCGGGTCAGCAAAATGAGTGCGTGGGGGCGGGACTTAGGTGAACTTTTGAGGTTCCTCCGGGCAACAAAATACCCTCATGAGTTGGTCCTGGACGGGTGTTGTCTCTTATGTCCCTCGGACTTTGTATTAGATGCATCTCCTCCTAATTTCCCAAATTCAACCTTTTCAACTCCTTCCTTAGACCTTCCCTGAAGTTCCTAGCCCGCAGAGAGCCGATCCCTACACCCCTTCTCTCCACTTGTTGGGGGGTTCGTTTCTGTTTTGTCTGATTGGACCCTTTCAATATCTGGCCATTTCTCTTCCACATTCTGTTCTCCAGGTCTCTTTCCCCTTGTCCTCCTCCTCCCCATCCTTCCCCTATCCTACTCTTCCCCCTTCTCCTCTTCCACTTCCCCCCTCCTCTTTCTTCCTCTACCAAA
The DNA here is from genome assembly GCA_028627135.1 of Pseudochirops cupreus. Lineage (NCBI taxonomy): Eukaryota > Metazoa > Chordata > Mammalia > Diprotodontia > Pseudocheiridae > Pseudochirops > Pseudochirops cupreus. The sequence continues at coordinate 381,177,173 of CM053583.1, read as the reverse complement.
AAAAGAGAGGCATTGGCCCAAGCCATAGGAAGACTGGCAAGTGACTTACAATTCTTCTCACCTTTGGTAGTTTACTTCCAAGTTTTATTGCCAAATAGCATTCTCCTGCAGAGTTCTCTTTGTTCTGAGGTGCACATGGTTTCCTTGGCAAGAATATGAGCTCAAGCGTTATTGTTCATCTTTCCGGACCTGCACATTGGCTTGGAGGGATTTGTTTAAACTGATTTCCCTGATGAGGAGCCACAGAGGCATCGACAATCTGTGGAGAGACACACAACCCTTACTATTACCTGTTTATCAGGTTATCCCAACATCAAGCCCCTACCAGCCAGAACTATGACACCAAGGGGAAGGAAATGGTGAATGGGTCAGAGCAGCAGCGTGGCAGAGAGATGGATAAGATAAAAGATTGCAAAAGTTCCCAGGGTGGATAGATAAAGAATAGCCTTTCTCCAGTTAGGACAACATGGCCCCAGACTGGGGTCTCCAGCCACTGAGGTGGGGCAGGTGTCATGGCAGGAAGATGGGCCCTTTTATTTTCCTAGTTAGTTACTCCCATGGAAGTTTCTTGTGAAGTCACAGTGAAGCTGCCAAGTCATTTAAAAACCAAAAAGGATCTCTCTTTCTACTGATGCTTATGACCTTGCAAGTGCCCACCTTTTGTAGCATTCATGTTGACAATGAATATTACCTCTGAACATTCTTTAGACAATTTCCTGTGCTTTCATCTTGTTTCCTGAAAGAGACTACATTTTTTGAGAACTGGGCTTTATTAGCACAAGGACTCAACAAATAACGTTTGAAATAACACTAAACAACTTTGTACCTTATCTCAGAATATAGAACCTAATGTGGGAAGAGCCCTACAAAATAATCCGCTCCATTCCTTCCCCCATATTACAGGTGCAGTGACCCAGAGAAGGTAACTGACTTGCCCATAGTCACCAGGTAATAAATGGAAGAATTATTATGAATTCACAACTTGTAAACACAAGTATAATGCTCTTTCCACAACATTAAGAGGCTTTCTGAACCTGGTAATTCCTGTCCATGCTTTTCCACAAATTGTTTATTAAGGATTTGACCAATATACTAACAGCCTACCTCCAGTTGTTTTGATATTTCATACATGTACCATTCCCCTTTTTGCTCACTTTCCCAGCTTCCACTTATACCAGCAGGTTGGGTGCCCAGAGGACAGCTGACTAGTTTTCCCTTTAGGAGTAACCCAGAAAGGTTGGAGATTCTAATATTTATTACAAGCCCCCATCCAGTATGTTCCTCCCTTCATGTTGATTAACTAGTCAGTATCATCCCAATATCAAGTAACCAGTCAACATCAATTAGCTTTGAAATGATATTTACTGAAATGGTAAAGCAAGTGTTGTTTTAGTCAATTAATTGTGCCTGACTCTTTGTGACCGCATTTGGGGTTTTCTCGGCAAAAATATTAGAGTGGTTTGGTATGTCCTTCTCCAGCTTATTTTACAAATGGAGAAACTGAGGCCAACAGGGTTAAGTGATTTGCCAATGATGAGGTTTGGGGGGATTCAAGGACACCCCCCCCAGGACTGAATTTGAGGACTCAAGCATTCTTTAAGTCAAGGTGACAAAGGTTTATTGTAACATCAATATAGCAGCAGAACTCCTTAGGAAACTTGTATTCCTTGAGGAACTTGCAAGTTAACAGGAATGATGCTAAAGATTATATAGAGGAAAAAGTAGTGAAATATGCTCCAAATATGCTAATTAGGTGATAACCTACAACCTTGGTCACAGTCGTCATTTATTACTGGAAACCAGGGGAAGAGGTTTCTCAGGGGGTATTTTTGGTCTGTTACATCTGTAGCAAGATAGCTTTGAGAGTTGACTATAGCTTGACCTCTGGATTGAATATAACTTTGGGAATCAATGCATGTTAATTCTATGGTTACAAGATAGTCCTGTTTTTTTACAAGAGAATTCTTCAGAGGTTAGCTTGTTCTTGTGATGGGGAGAGTTTATTTTTTACTGGGGCCCACTTATGAGTTATTATGGTGAAAGATAGTTTGTTTTACTGGGGTCTATTCATGAGTTATTGCTAGGCATAGTGTCCTTTTGATGGAGTTCTGGGGTGCCTTTGTAACATTTGGGGTGCCTTTGTAACATTGTTGTAACTTCAGTCTGTAAAATCTCACTTGTGTACGAGTACCTATGTCTGTGACATTAGCTTGTGAAGCCAAGTTGTAAAGTCACACTTACCCCAGCCATGAAAGCATTAATTCTGCCTCTCCCCTGCCCCCAGCCCAAAAGCCTTTTCCCTGAAACCATTAACTCTGCCCAGCTGTAACTATCCCTGCTTGATATAATAACAAGCTATACCTAATGAATCCTTCAAAAGCATTTCATAAACAAACCCTTAGTTTAGAGAAATGTATACCTCCTTTGTTCTAGTGGCCAGCTGCAAACTATGAATCTTTCAATGCACTATCAGTAAGATAACTCCTCACAATCAGACACATACTGAATCCTCAATTAGCCTAGCTTCCCAACATATATCTTGTCAAAATGGGACTTTGAAGAGTAACAAACTGGGCACCTCTCAGTCAGAATTGACCACTAGCTGACCTAGTGACATTTTAAGGCAAAAACCACATCTCCTGGTAGCACCCCCCCCATGGGCTTTCTCCCAGTGAATTATGGGCAATACGCATGTGCAGTTGAGTGAGAGATATGTAAAATATAAATAAAAAATATAAATCAGAATGACTGGAGTTGGTCCCCAGGTTTAAGGCATGGTCCTTAAGAAAGAAGTCTAGCCTGATTGGGCCTAAAGTAATGTAAATTTTGATTGCTAAAACCTCCCCAAGATATCATGGGATTTATAGGCTAGATTTCTTTCTTAAAGACTATGCCTTTTTTTTTTGACTATGTAAAAGAAGCTATTTTCTGCCTCATTTCTTACCCAGCTTTAAACACTGAATGGGTATTGCCTTACTTAAAACTGAGACCTGCTAAAGACCTTAGCTTAAAAAGGCCAAGGTCTCCCACTGCATCCAGGGCCATCTCCAATCATCCTGATCTATATCTTGCCACTAGATCCAGATGACTCTGGAGGAGAAAGTGAAGCTGGTGATTCTGCACAGCCCTCCCTCACTTAAATCTAATTCACCTGAATGTCATGGCATCATTTCCCTGATGTCATGGTCTTCTTCAAGAATGAAGGATTTAAAAAAAATTTTTTAAATTTGATTTGGTTACTTTTAGTTTACAAGATTCAGTTCCATAATCTCGAGTTTCAAATTTTCTCCTCCCTCTTCCCTGCCCCACCCCATGGCGGCATGCAATCAAATATTGGATCTGCAAATACTTTCACATTGGACATTAGTCTGGTTGCATAGAAGGGTTGTAACCAATGAAGTGAACAATGGGAAAAAAGAAAGAAAACCAAACATGGAAAAGAATGATAGCATGTAGATTGCTTCAGTCTCCATTTAAACTCTGTTTTTTCTAGATCTTTCTTTGAATGTAGATATCTCCTTCCATCCTGAGACTTGTAGAGTTGTCTTATAATTGTGCGTTGCTGAGATGAGTCCAGTTTATCAAAGCTGGTTGTCACACATCAGACACGATGTGTCTGTGATTATGTATAAATTTTTCTTGGTTCTGCTCTTCTCACTTAGCATCAGTTTCTATAAGCCTCTCCAGGTGAATATGAAGACTGCCTCCTCCCCATTTCTTATAGCACAATAGTATTCCATTACATTCATGTACCACAACTTGTTTAGCCATTCCCCAATTGATGGGCATCCCTTTAATTTCCAGTTTTTTGCCACCACAAAGAGAGCTGCAATAAATATTTTTGTGCATATGGCTCTTCCTCCCACTTCTATGATCTCTTTGGGATAAAACCCCAGAAGTGGTATTACTGGGTCAAAGGGTATGCAATTATTTATAGCCCTTTGGGTATAGTTCCAGATTGCTCTCCAGAATGGTTGTATCAGTTCACAGCTCCACCAACAATGCATTAGTGTTCCAATTTTTCCACATCCTCTTCAGCATTTGTCATTTTCCTGTTTTGTCATCTTAGCCAATCTAGCTGGAGAGATGTGGTACCTCAA
>CM053583.1:381135106-381165013 GCA_028627135.1 Pseudochirops cupreus | reverse complement strand
TCTATGAGATGATTAACCCCATTCTGTCTCTCCCTGTCTCCTCTCATTCTAATCCTCTCCCACCTCAGAATTTCACCTTTTAGGTATATTGTCCCTTCCTATTCAATTGATCTTGTGCCCTCTATGTATTCATATATATACATACTCAAATATGTGTTTGTATAGCATAACAATTATTAAGATCATAAATTTAAACTGGAAGGGTCTTCATCAAGCTCCCCTTCATTTTACAGATGAAGAAATGAAGACTGAAAGGGATTAAGTAATTTGCATAGCATCACATTGCTAGTAAATGGTGAAGGCAAGATTTGAATCCAGGCCTCCCTAACTCTTATGCTGGGGCTCTATCCACTGAACTAACTAGTTTAGTTAGAAAGGGGGAAGGAATTTGGCAGGTGCAGAAACATCACAGGTGAGTCTCCTGTCTGCTCAGAAAGTAATATCCCAGGCTCCCATCTATGGGATTTAATGTTGGGCTCCTTTTGCAATACTCTCTTTAGTTAATATTCACATCCAGAGTTAAACTGGAGGACTTGAGGATCTAACTCATGTCTAGGTCTTCCTTCAAAAAGGAAAAAAAAACCAAAATATAGATCCTCAGCTCTCACAAATCAGGTAGGTGGCAAAGTGGATAGAGGGCTAGGCCTGGAGTCAGGAAGACTTGAGTTCAAATCCAGCCTCAGACAGTTACTAGCTCTGTGACTCTGGGCAAGTCACTTAACCTATGGCTGTCTCAGTTTCCTCAACTTTAAAATGGAGATAACAATACCTACTTCACAGGTTTGTTGTGAGAATCAAATGAAATAATATTTGTAAAATACTCAGAGTTTGGCATAAAGTAGGTGCTTAATAAATACTTCTCTTCCCTTCCCTGTATTTAGGTTAACAAGTCATAGAATGTAAGCTACCTTTTATTTACCTTAACAGAAAAACCTGAGGACTCACATCCAAGCCTGTCAACATTCAAGACCATTCTTCTCCTCTGATGACCCCTTCACCAAGGCACTTTATACACCATAAATCATGGTGTCTGTAAAAGGGACAAGGGACGGTGTGGGGAAAGTAGATCCAATTTGCTCTTCTTAGTGAATTATGTGAATAGTCAGGCTCCTCTCCAGGGAATGAATTCTCATCTGGGCTCTGTTTTTCATTCCTTAGTGTATAGGTCTGTGTTTCCTACCTATTGGTAGGATATAAACTTGCCTTATCCTGGATACTTTTTGCCTTGTTTAGACGGCCCTTTGTTCTAGCATTTGTTATGCAATTTTGACTGCAATTTGTGCCAGATCTGTGAATGCAACTCTGGCACGTCTGCTGCTTTCTTTGTAGAAGGTGGTATCTCTTCCCCTTTTGTGAGGAAGAATGCTCTTAGTCTCCTTTTAAAAATTATTGATACTCTTTTCTTTAATCATCACTACCACTTCTAAGAGACTTCCCTCCATACCCCGATAAGACCCTCCACCGGAACAAGCACAAGTCAAACAAAAAAAAAAGCAAAGTCAACACATTAGTGACGACTAAAAATGTACACATCATCATATTCCCTCTTTGCACGCTTCACCATCAAATTCTTCCTTCTTTTACTTTAAAGGCACAGCTCCAGAATCAACTGAAGCTCATGTGTGTAATCCATGTGATGTCAAATTGTAGATCTATTATTACTACTGAAATGTCATCATAAATGCGAGAACAAAGGGCTACATCATCAGGGCAAAAAGAACCTGGAGTAACGCAAGGTTACATGTTGTCAAAGATTTCAACTTGTCACGGGAATTTCACACCTTGTTTAAGAGACAGTAACAGAGAGATGTGAGCTAACCTACTCATTTGGGGACATGCCTGGATATCCTCGATACATTGTCTCATAGTTCAAAAAGTTTGTGGTCCCTGCAAATTACACTGGGATATCATATTCCTTTGAATACAGTATGTTCTTCTGTACCAGCAACGATGAAGGGCTGTCTTCATCACACCTTCACTGGGACAGTCTCAGCAACATCAGCAAGCTCTCTTTGACTAGAAGAGCCCATGATTTCTGAATCTCAATCTTATGCAAGACCTTAAGGCATTGGCTTGAACTGACCATTTCCTTTCCTCCCCCTTCCCAAATACAGGAAAGTACACACATTCCTTCAAAACTTGGCCCCAAGGCCTTCACGGCCATTGGAACATACTGTTCTCATCTGCCCATTTTGCAGGGAGGGAAGTCTACTCACCAATACCCTTGTTAGTCTACCTGGTTTAGCCTGACCAGTCAAGATGGTTTTACTGGAGTGGGGCCAATGTGCATGCTACAGCTTCTTGGAGTCACAGGTGAGAGCTAAGTGCCAGATAGACACCAAAGGTGGATGAGCAGCCCTGAAAAGGGCTCAGCAAGCCCTCATACCAGAGGTGCTAGTCCTCCTTGAACACCCCATACAATAGTAGCCAATTCATATTTCCTCAATTACTTCTCTTTGTCCTGATACATCATTGTTGGCAGAGGATTTTTGAGGCAGAAACCACAGAAATGTGTTCCTTCTTCTGAAGCTCATAGATGCCACATGGTCAAATTAGCAGATGTTCTCAGAAATGGAAATCAGCTTCTCCCCTTGCTGTGGGTAAAGGTTGATCTTGGGAAGGGAATTATGGTTTCTATAGTAATTGACCACCTTCTTCACTGTCTGGAAAATAATATAAGTACAGCCCATCTCTGAGGTTCCCATACTGAAACCCATACTGAAATCTAAAAAACCCAGCCTTCACTGGCAGTGACTTCTGTAACATGCTGGCCAGCACCATACATACTCAGGAAACACACACACACAGACACACAGACACACAGACACACAGACACACAGACACACAGACACACAGACACAGACACAGACACACACACACACACACACACACACACACACACACACACACGGCAGCTAGAGGGCCCTGGACCTGGAGAGTTGGGCAGATCTGAGTTGAAATTCAGCCTCAGACACTTAACTGTCTGTGAGGCAAGTCACTTAACCTCCATTTCTCTTAATCCACTGGAGAAGAAAATGGCAAACCACTCTGGAAGTGTGGAAGTCTGGAAGCCAAGAAATCCACATGGAGAATATGGCACACCATTCACTAGGCAGACATGACTGAACAACAAAAATACAGATACACACTATGCCTGTCTTTGATATAGACCATATGTAATACGTAATTATATTAGCTAAGTTAAGGATAGGTATAGTGTATACATAAAGAAGCAGTCAGGTCAAAATGTTGATTTTTTTTATACAAAGTGAACAATTAATACCAGAGATGAATCTCTCAAGATATTTTTATTGCAAAATCACATGCATAAAGAAAATGCATCCAATTAAGATGTCAGTCTAGCCGTGGGATGAGGGAAGCATAAATGATGGTTGGTGCACAATGTTACTTGCTCATCCCAAACCAGTTGTGTCGGCTCAGTAAAGTGGCCTTGAAGTCTAGGGAACCTGAGATCGTATCGCAGACCTGCTATTGGCTCGCTCTCACCTCTCAGAGACTCAGTTTTTTCATCTGGAAAATGAAGGTGTGGGACTAGATAACGGGTCCTTTTCACCTTCCCCTCCCCAGTCCCCAATCCCTCCCTGCCTCACCCCATTCCCCAGTCCTACTCCCAAAACTGGGTAAACTACCAAGGCCAAAAACTATTTATTTTGTGCTTGAACAAAGCTCAGATTCCTGGAAGCTCAGACGCATAACTCAGAGTCTCGGAAAGAATTACAAAGCGACAGTGTCGTGTCATATCCCCTCCCTACCCCCACCCCCGCAGAAATCCACGTGCAACAGAGACAGCCAAGGATGAGTCACAAACAAGGCACCACCATCGAGTTGGTCTTCCAAGCGCCTAGAGAGGCCGGAAGTCCTACCGCGGTAGGGAGGTGAAGACGCTGGAGGGGCTGGGCTCGGCTCCCGCTCGGCCGCGTTCGGCCGGGCTCGGCTCCCGCTCGGCCGCGTTCGGCAGTGCTCGGCTCAGGTAACCTGTTGGGGCAACCTCGCTCTCACGCTTGCTCTCCAGGCCTCAGCTCGGGCTTGGGGCGATGGCGTCTCGCTCGGGGCCCCGGGCGGCGGGCACCGACGGCAGCGACTATCGGCACCGGGAGCGAGTGGCCTCGCACTACCAGATGAGGTAGGAGAAGGGAGCCCTGTCGCCTGCCGTTCTGGCCCCGAGCTGGGCCTCCCCGTTTCGGGGTCTGGAGGTGGGGGGGAGGGGAGACCCCGCTGCATCCGGGAACCTGCTTGAGCCCCTCCCCCTCCTGGGGGGGTAAGGCGGGGGGGTTTTCCTTGGGCGCGGCCCCGCATGTGCCCAGCCGTTTACACCCAGTCCCATTCATCCCATACTCATTTTAAAATTGCATCCTAGGCCGCCCTCCCCAGTTCATTCAAACGTTTGACCACTGACCAGTGCTTTTTTTTAGTAGAAAAGAAATTCACTCTAATTTTGATTTTTTTCCCCCCAATTTTTGGTAGTTTACCTAGCATTTGTTTTTCCCACCTCTCTCTTCACACACAACGCTCCCCCCCCCATTACAAAACCCGTTCCCTATAGACGTAGTCAAGCAAAGCACATATGATCCATATTGGGGAATTTATCCACTTTGGGGCTTGGGGGAAGGGGAGGGATTGGCAGAAGAAGTATACACTCCACTCAAGCCCTTGACCTCTGACCTGTACTTGGGCTCTCCCCCGACCCCCATCCATTTGATCCAGACTGCCCCTCCATCCATCCATCCATCCATCCATCCAACCAGAACCCATTAAATTCCTGCCCTTTTGGCTGCAGAGACTATTCCAGTTTATTGTCTAATGGGGAAGGTGCTTTCCAAAGGCTCTCCCAGCTATTTACATCCTGTGATCCTATAATTAATCATCAACCCGAATTTATTAAACATTTACTATTCACCTGGCCAGGAGTTAGTCACTGGGGATAAAAACACATAGAATGAAACAAACCTGCCCTCAGGGAGTTTACTTTTTGTAAGGGAAGTGGGAATTCCCTAGATTAGCATCACTTAATTTTTATTCCCAATCTCATTAAACTTTACCTCTTTGAAGTTCTGTCTAGTGGCCCATCCAAACCTGCCCTTTCTCATGGGTCTCTTGGGTAAAATTCCTCCCTGAGCTGTCCAAATTGCTTCTGGAATGGCCCCTAAGCTTTTCACTACAGACCTCCCAGTCTTGCTTAGGATTTCTTCCCCAGCTTTATTCCCAGCCAAGCATGAAGCTGAAATAGAAACACATGTGTATGTATTAGAAAAAGGGCCATCCCCAAATTGGTACCCGGGTATCCTCTAGACACTAAATGCACTCTTTGTATTTTGCTCTGTCCCATAGTGTTACCTTCAAGACTGAGATTAAGAGGCTGATCTACATTCACATAGGTCTTTGGCTCCTCTTAGCAGCCCAGATGTGTGTGGGGCATCTGAAGCTCTTGTCCTATGATCAAGTCGCCATGCCCTACCAGTGGGAATACCCCTACCTACTGAGCATCGTGCCCTCTGGCTTTGGCCTGCTCTCATTCCCCCGGAACAACATAAGCTACTTGGTGCTCTCCATGATCAGCACGGGGCTATTCTCCATTGCCCCACTCATCTATGGCACCATGGAGATGTTTCCTGCAGCACAGCAGCTGTACCTCCACGGCAAGGCATACCGTGTCATCTTTGGCATCTCTGCTGTCTCCATCATGTACCTGGTGCTGGTAGTGGCTGTCCAGGTGCATGCCTGGCAGCTCTACTATAGTAAGAAACTGCTGGACTCTTGGTTCACCAGTACACAGGAGAAGAAGCGTAAATGAAGCTTGACACATGGACTATGGGCTGTAATTGGGGGTGGGCATGGGGTTGGGGGAAGGGAAGGGGAGTTTGGGCCTCAGATTGAGAAGAGCGGGAGGGTAAAGGGACTAGTCCTGAGATATTCTCCAAGCCTCTGGCCTAATAAGGTTGGCAGCAGGAACACACTAGGCTGTGATTCCAGAAAACACTTCCTACCTCCCTCACCTGTGTGTTTGAAAGGCTGTGTTGATGGAGGGCCCTTGGAGTTGGATGAGGCTCCCTTTGGCCAGAATTGGATGGTCTGATTCTGTGGCTTGAGCTAATGAAGTTTTGGTCCTTCAGGATTTCCCTTAGGGATGGATTGTCCTCTGCATCTCCTATTTATCATCTCTTTTACTTCTTCTTTCCATCCCTTCAACTCCTTTCCTGCAGCTGTGAAGACAAGCAGAGACCAAGCAGAAGCTGGTAATAAATCGGATCCCATCCTTTCTAGGAAGGAAATACCTCTAGGTTGTGGTCTCTAATGCCAAGAATAATGACTCAGAAAGAAATTCAATAAAATCCACCTGTGCCCTGACCACGAGTGCTTTGTATTTGATGAGATTTGGAGTAACGTGGAGTACACGTTCCCAGAATTGTTCTTATCAGCGGGTGAAACAAAGAACAGAGGTCTGCACTTGTGTCCTGTTTTCTTTTCTGCCATGTATATGGAAATGCCTGCTTTATTTGGAGCTTACATTCTGAATAAAAAGGAAAAAAAAGGGATGAGTGAGATCTTGAAAAGTAAGTCAGTGTGGTATATGGTAGGGAACTGGAAGGGGGGAAGCCTAGTTCCTGGGCTCCAGCCACATGCTGTTGACTTCCCTGTGGGTATAAGTGTTTTTATCTCTTGACATTTGAAATACAGGAGATTTCCATTCAGAATATTGGGGAAATAATAGCTCACATTTATTTTAGTGCTAAAGGGTTTGCAAAGCGCTATTCGTCCACTATCTCATGAGGTTTGAAGTATTGTTCTTATTGAACATCTTGGTTAATCAGTCAACATTTGGGGAGCATCTTTGTGCTCAGTACTGTGCTGGGCTGTTCAGTAGGACACAGTATAACTGGCATAGACGTTTCTCACAATGAGTTTACAGTCTGGGGAAACTTGTTAAGACAAAACAACTGGTTGACAACATTCATTGAGCTGTCCAGGCTGTCCAGGCAAGAACTGGAGAAAGGCGAAGTCGTCTTGAGGTGGCGTCATCAGGAAGTCTCAGCCAGAGGAGCTTACCCGAGCCTTGAAGAAGTGGCGATCCATATGAAAAGGAAGGAGAGGGGATTCCAGGAGTTACTTTTTATGAATAGAAAGGCATGTGTAGTCATACGTAGGTTGCCGAATGTCTGCAAATTACAGTGCAGTTAAAATACACAACACTAGCTATGACAAGCATCATTTTTTTTGCATTTAGAAAGTACTTCAGGTTCTTGTACCTTAATTCCTTATGAACATCAATCATTGCACAATAACTTGGGGAAAAGAAACTAGTTATTTGAACATTCCAGTGGTTGGGGAGTGAATAGGAATTTAATGAATTGTCATCTCCCTCAAAGACATTACTTTAAAAATGCTTTATTGCTGGAATTTTTTCTATCTCAATTATTTCCTAATTACCTTCCCTGAATAGAAGGCTCCTTTATAACAGGTGTTTTCTCTCTATTAACCTAGTCAATGGTGAAGCATCATTGAATATATTCCATAGCAAAATGGCAGATAGATTACTTCTGTCACCTTAACCGAGGAAGCTTAGTCGATTTTTCCTTTCAGCATAGGGATGAAGTCCCAACCCATAGAGATGATTAGGAGATAAGGCTGGGTCTCCCTGTTGAAGTTTCTTTCCGCAAGTTTCCTAGGACTTGGTTATCTTCCAGAAGAACAAAAGTAAAGACACCAATTAGATGAACTGGACCAGTGTCAAATACATACACTAGGCCAGTGGTTCTCAACCTTCCTAATGCCACAACCCTTTAATACAGTTCCTCATGTTGTGGTGACCCCCAACCATAAAATTATTTTCATTGCTACTTCATAACTGTAATTTTGCTACTGTTATGAATCTATCTGATATGCAGGATGTATTTTCATTGTTACAAATTGAACATAACCCACAGGTTGAGAACCTCTGCACCAGGCAAATTCCCCCCGTCACATTGAGCGTGGCTGCTCTCTTGGATCTCATTAAAGCAGCGGTTCTCAACCTGTGGATTATGTTCAATTTGTAACAATGAAAATACATCCTGCATATCAGATATTTACATTACAATTCATAACAGTAGAAAATTACAGTTATGAAGTAGCAATGAAAATAATTTTATGGTTGGGGATCACCACAACATGAGGAACTGTATTAAAGGGTTGTGGCATTAGGAAGGTTGAGGACCACTGCATTAAAGCATCTGATTCTCATAGAGTTGGTACTTTGGGACCTGGTATAACGGAAGAGGCCCAGAATCTTCCCCTAATTATTTCTGGGCCAGAGTGTACCTGGGTCAGGAACAGGTTTGAGTATAAAATCTGGGCCATTTAGTTATAATAAAGGCTAGCAGATGAAAGGCTAACCAGCTCACCGCTATGTTCCCATGGAGAAAGCCTTTCTCTAGGGCAGAAAGCATCTTCTATTTACCCTCCTTAGCATTCTTCTAATGGTAAATAGCTGGTTGATGCAATGAATAGAGTACCAGGCCTAGACCTGAGTTCAGATCCCACTTGGGGCAAATCAAGTCGCTTAACCCGATTTGTCTCAATTTTCTCAACTGTAAGATGGCCATAGTAGCAGCACCTACCTCCCAGGGTTGTTGTGAGAATCCAGTGAAATATTTATAAAGAGCTCAGTACATGGTCTGGCACATACTAGGTGACAAGTAAATGCTTATTCCTTTCTGTCCCCTCTCCCCCTTACTGACACCTGTCAGCAATCCCTGCCATCTCATAAAAGTAATTGTTTCCTGTGCTCCACCTAGCTTTCCACCCTCTTTCTGTTTGTACTGTTTCCATTTATGGTAAGCAGTCAAACCTAGTTGCTTTATTATTGGCACAAGACCTCCAATACACGATTTCCCGTCTGTTTTCCCAACTCCAGGAGGTAGGGGGATCCTCCTGGTTCGGAATAGTCTGCCTTCATTCGTTCAACGATCCTTATCAAGCACTCACAGGCCAGGCACTGTCTGGTACTGATGGTCTCAGAGGTTGAGGTGTGAAGCCACAAGACAAGAGATGCTAGACTCTAGAACCCAGAAGGAATTTAGAGATCACCAGATCCAAGTCTTCCTGATTTTACAGATGAAGGTGAGTCTCAGGGCAGGAAAATTACTTACGTGCCCAAGGTCATTTGCTAGACGGTAGCAGAAATAAGATTCCAACCCAAGTGTCCTGAGTCTAAATCAAATGTTCTTGCATCATCCTGTCCCCCAAATTCCTTTGTTCTTTCACAAAATAACTGAGCTCAGTAGATGTCCTCCAAACTTCTATGGATGGACGTTTATCTGAAAGATGGGGGCTGAGGCTGTTTGAATGGGGCATGAGAAGGAGGAAACTGTGGGATGGCAGGGTCCCCACAAATAATGGAACCTTGTCAGTCCCCCTCCCCCTCTTTTTTTCCCCAGCACAGGAAACCGCAGGAAACCAGGTCAGGGCCAAACCAGGGCCCCTCCCCTATCTCCAGGGCTCAGGGGTAAATTTTGGAACTGCCTGACTCAGCTGCCTGGAGAAATGGAGTCTTGAGGGTCCTGGGTTCCTCTGACTTAAACCCTTTTTTCCAGAGAGGATCCAAAGAGATCCATAGGTTAACAGGGGAAAGAAAGTTAATTCTTGTTGGGCTGGATTGAGAGGCGAGTCAGCAAACAGCTCCCCAGAATTAGGACGGAAAGGTCTCAGTGCTAGGCACGTGCCTTGAGATCTTTCACTTCAGAGATTTAGGGCTGTGAGACAGACAGGTGAAAAGATGAGAGCTCCGGGGTGGTGAAGGTGAGGGGCGGGAGAGGTCAGGGAGCCAAGCTTGGCAGACACTCCTCCCTATCTGTAGGCGCAGCCCAACCTTGCCCTTAAACTTGGACCCTGTCCTCCACCTACCTGCTCCACCCTAGAGGGCAAATCAGCCTCTGGAGGCCTTTGGCTCTTCTGGAACTGGGAGCAGAACTGCTTTTCAAGGCAAGCCTTAGCTCGGAAGAAAAGGAATGTGGTTTGGCCGGCTGGTGAGCAGCTGAGGAGGAGCTTCAGGGCAGGCACTGGGGCAGGCTCGGACTAGAGCGTCCTGTACCGAAGAGGGACACCTGGCAGCCCATCTCCAGCAATGCAGCCATGTTCCCAGTGCGCTGATCTCTCTGAGGCTCATGGGGAGCCCACTGCCAGGGGCTCCCCTCCTTGTTCCCTCCTTGCTTCTTCTCATCAGCCTCTCTGGCTCTCCTGGGAGCAGGTCCTCTCATGTGAACTGGTGGGGGCCCCATTGTTTTCAGTCTTCCCACATGGTAAGGACATGAAGCACTGGGGACAACCCCCTGCCCATCCCCCCTCCCCACCTGCCCTCTGTCTGGTGAAGATTCTCCTCAACTTCATTCCCTGCTTCCCCCCTTGTCCTCCTCCCCTGCCCCCTAATGTCTCTGCTTGGACCCCAGCTTCTAGGGGCCGGTGGTGAGTTTTTGGTACGTGTAAGATGGAACGAGCAGATGACCTGAGTGGGTGGGATGGTAACCCCATGACTCCTCCACTGGGCAGTTTGGGACAAAGATCCTGGGCTAGTGTATCCCTGACAGCCTTTATATTAATGCCTCTTTTCCTTCCTTTCCACCCTGGCCCCTGGGCTCCCAACCCTGGCAGGATGACAGTTTTATCGGTGAGTTTGTTCTCTCTTTTGTAAAAAAAAAAAACAAAACAACAAAACTTGTTTCTAACCTTCAGGGTCTCCTGTACTGCCTAGTCTTCAGCCCTAACTAGTTTCTCCTGTCAGTACAGAGAAGTAAATGTACCTGAGTCCCCAATGTTTATCCCCCTTCCTAATCCCTTGCAGAAAGTCCTGCTCTTGACCTTCAGCAGAATGGGGTCTTTTCCAAAAGGTCACAGTGCTCTCTGGCGTGGCGATGCCCACTCTGCTTCCACATCCAACTTGCTTTGAACATGCCAGGTATGGAGAACAGACCCCTAGTATAGAAGAATCACCCTTTGGGACCAGTCAGTTCCCACTGGATAAGTTGGGGTAAGACTAAAGCCATTAGATAATCCATTCACCTTTAGTGAGTGGGCACTTGAGAAAGGGAAGAGCGACATCTTGAGAAATAATGTTAGAAATGGGGGATTAAGATCTGGGATCTCAGTTCAAACTTAGTGTCCTTTGAGTCCCAGTGTGTCTGTCTTTGGAATCCAAAGATCCTATAAGATCATGAAATCACAGGATTTTAGAGCTGGGAGGAATCTCAGAGATCATCTAGTACAATGCCTTCATTTCATAATTGAGGAAGCTCAGAGGGAAAATTTTTAGTTCAAGGTCTCATGGCTAGTTAGTGGCCGAGCCAGGACTTGTAGTATCTAAATCTCCCATTTCCCAGTTCATTACTCTTTCTGCTGTGTTACTTGTGGAAGAGCATGTTGACCTTCTCTTTGTGAACTCCACACAGATTAAGGATGTGCCAAAATGATCCTATGTATTTTTCTAATCTTATTTGAAGTTTTTCACATTTTCAGTCTTTAGTAATCCTTTGAGTCATGCATTTGCCTTTCCTGAGTTCTCTGTGTAATGTAGGACCTCCTTTTAGTTGACCTCAGTTTACCTCCTACAATCTTTAAGTGGTACTCCCCAACTTAGTTTTAGTACAATGGGATCTAGGGACCTTTGACTATGTTAGGTCTAGGATCAAAAGGTATAGAGACAGAATCTAGGTCAGTCAGCAAAGGCACCTAGTGTGTGCCAGGCACTAGACTTAAATGCTGGGGATAAAAAAAGAGGCAAAAAACCGGTCCTGCTCTCAAGCATCTCACAGTCCAAAGAGGGAGACAACATGCAAACAATTATGAGCAAACAAGATAGATATGGGATAAGTTGAGATAGTCAACAGAAGAAAGGCACTAACTAGCATCAAAGGGGATCAAGAAAGGCTTTTTGAAGAAGGTAGAATTTTAGCAGGGTCTTGACAGAAGTCAGAGGTAGAGATGAAGAGGGAGAGAATTCCAGGCTTGGGGGAAATAGCCCATAGTGGTCACCCTGATTTAATGGTCCAAGGTTTTGAGGATTCATATGCCCTGACAATTTGACTGTCATCCCATTCCATCCACCATCTTGATGTTGGTTTCAGTTATGTAGGATGAAAAGACATGCTTAATCTCAGGCACCCAGCCCTGCAGAGAACAGGCTCTGAATGGCCCAGGGAGGTTAGAATCTGTGGGATGTTTTCTCAAGGCAGGTCTAGAGAACCAGAACTTTTATTGATGTATCTCTAGTGAGTAGGCCAGCAAAGAGTAACCATGTGGGTTAGTGGAACCCTTTGAAGTTGGGAGTGGCATTTACCAAACTTATCCATCATTCTGACTGTTTTTACCCACATGTCCCACCTCCCTGCCCATTCTGGGGCAAGAGGCCCTATCTAACCAGACTACAGCACTGACTCAGATTGCTCTGAAATGTAAAGTGCTAAGATGATCTACAAAGAGGTTCAGTCTTTTTAGTCTGCCCTCCTATAGTAGCCCCATCTTTATCCTGGATTTTTAAAGTTCAGAACTTTTATTTAGCCCTTTTAGGTTGACAAAGTGCTTTATAAACAGTAGCTCATTTGCTCCTCACTACAACCCATGAGGTAGGGGCTATTGTTAACTCCATTTTACTGATGAGAAAACTGAGGCTAAGAGAGGAGGTTAAATGACTTGCCCAAGGTCCTGTCCATGAGATGGGATTCAAACCAGGTCTTCCTGGCTACAAGGCCAGGATAACATCCATTTCGCCATGCTGTGTCTCCAAATGACAATTTCTAATATCTGGTATGAGTATGCTTCATTAAGAAAAGGAAGCAGAGAGGCAGCTAGGTGGCACACTAGCTCTGGCGTCAGGAGGATCTGAGTTCAAATGTGAGCTCAGACACTTAACACAAAAACTAGCCATGTGTGTGACCTTGGGCAAGTCACTTAACCCCAACTGCCCTCCAAAAAGCAAAAAAAAAAAAAAAAAAAGGAAGGAAGTGGAGTGGGAGTAGAGGTTAGAATTTCACATTTGGAGTCAGGGGGACCTGGGTCTAAATCCTGCCTCAGATATTTATTAGCTGTGTTATCTTGGACAAATAAAAAAAATCTCTCCTGGCCTCAGTTTCTTCATCCGCAAAATGAGAGAGTTGGACTCCCTGGTCTCTGAAGTTCTTTCTAGCTATATTTCTATGTCCTATGATGTGTGAAGGGGCTATATATCCCCAATGATGCTTTTTTCTTACCCTATCCTCAGGTCTTCAAAAGCCCTGGCTTCACTTTCTAGTGTGGAAATCTCACATGTCTCATAAATTCCTGCTCTGCATGAGGCTCAGGAGGCCAACTGCTGCCCAGGTAACCTGCCTCCTTCTCCTTTCTCCCACTCCTCTTCATTCTGCAGCTTGTCTGTACCCTGATCTCTCTCATATTTTTATTACCAATGTGTTCTCACTTTTACCAGCTTTTCTCATCCTCTTATTGTCTAGGTGGAAGATACGGGGAGGGAAGGTTGAGATGGATTACTTTTCTCATTTTACAGATAGGGAAACTGAGGCCTTGAGTGACTTACCTGTGGCCACACAGATGTTCTACCAGAGGACAGTCAGATCTCTGACCTCTAGTTCAAGGCTATTATGCTTTATGGCTCATTATGATCGTCAATAAATACGTATTTAGAGTGTCTATGAGGAAAACATGTGATGGGGATAGAAGGACAAAAACACAGTCTGTGCCCCCAAGAAGTTCACCTTCTACTGATGGAGACAACGGTGCACGTGCAAGATTGTCTTGTCTTCTGTCCTCAGTGGAAGTTGCTATGTGACTGCTGCCTGGCTAGACAGGGCCACCGGATTGCTGTCTCCTTCCCAGCCGTGCCCAGCTCTGGGCTACGCTTAAAAAGGACCCAGCTCAGCCCTCCAGAGATAGCCGATGGGATGCCGAAGCTGCCTGGTTCTCAAGGGCATAGAGGTGAGCATGAGGGTATGCTTGCTAGAGCGGTGGGCTGGGCTGGGGGTAGACTCCCAGGGGGTGCCCATGCAGCAGTGGTTGAGCCTGTCTGGGCCTGTCCTAAGCTGAAGGTCAGGGCTGCTCCGTCTGCTTCCTCCAGGGCCTGAGTTTTCCTTTGTGCTGCTGCTTGGAGAGAGGTCTATTCAGGTCACAGCCCCACCGGGCCCTGACATCAGCGTGAGGCTGTGCCACCAGTGGGTTCTCGAGTGTGAGGAACTGAGCAGTCCCTTCCACAAACAGGTAAAAAAAAAAAGTGCAGTCTCTTGGCCAGACAGACTGCAGAGCCCAGGGATACCTGGAGGGCATTCTCAGGGAAAGGAGAAGAACTCACTTTTATGTAGCACTTTATAGTTTTAAAAGTGCTTTCTTCACAACAACCAAGTGATGTATATAGTCCATTTTACAGATGAGGGAACTGAGATTTAGAAAGCTGAGGTGATTTGAATTATACTGGCTGCCACTGAATGGAGAGGCTGAAATGAGAGCCTAGGTCTTCTGACTTGAAGGTCATGTGCTCTTTCTATTACACCAGTGCCTTCCAGGAGAGAATAATGTCTTTATGGTAGGGTCCCACAGGGCCCTTAGCAAAATTCCTTCTTTCTTCATTTTCTCATATCTGTTCTCCAAGGGTTATTTATTATTTATCATGTCTGCCCTCTCCTGCCCTGTGCCAGACAGTCTCTCTCTGTGTCCTTATGTCATAAAAGTCATTGCATAAAATATGATAGGCTGAACCTGCTGAGAATATATGTAGATGCATTTCAAGGGCGAGCCCCCTCCTGACAGAGAAAGGATGAAGTCAGGGTTCAGAAGGAACATGGCGGTGGCCATTGAAGGGATTTGTTTTGCTCCACTATGCTAATTTGTAACAAGGTGGGTTTTTTTTCCTTTTGTTTTTAGTAGAAATGTTATGGGGAAGGGGGAAAGGAGGTGACATTGGTGATACTGAAAAAAAAGAATATTGAAACTTTTTTTATGCACAGAAGAGAATGAATGGAAGGAAATAGACAAGCAGGATAATTTTGAAAGTTATGTTTTCTTTTTTTAAAGAACAAGTAGTATGGAATAGGTATTTGTGGTTTCATATACTTTTTTTGTGTTCTACTTTGTAATGGAAATGACCTTGGGCTGTTTTTTTGTGTTAAGTTCAGACTTTTTAAAGTAGGAGGAAAAAAAGGTGCTTATCACATCAAGTGAATCTCAGCTTAAAAAAAATGTTGTGTTTTTTGTAAAGTTTCCAATTTTTAAAAAAACACGTAAATGTAGATTTCCATTTCATCTGTAACTTATCCTATATACGTAAGTAGGATTTTGAGCTTAGAATGATTTCAGAGGCCATATAGTCCATCCATCCATCTCATTTTACCTTGGGTCCAGGTCAGTCACGTGGGTACCCTTGCTATAGAGATAGAAGTGCCCTGATTCCAAATCCAGTGGGCAACTTCTCTCTGACTCACAGCTCTTTCTCTCCTGAGTCTCACTGTTCTAACTAGTGTTATTGTAAAAATCTTTGTATATAGAAACCTTTATTCGCTTTAATTTTTTTTCTTGGTATGTAGTCCCAACAGTGGAATGGATCACCAAGTCAAAGGGCATGGCCAATTTTGGCACACTGAGCCAGTTTGCTTCCCAGAAATATAACTCTGCTTAGCCCTGGAGAGTATACCTGCACCTTTGATTTTCCTTTTTAAAATTTAATTGTGATACTTTAATGCATGTGTGGAGGTACTTCGTAGTTTTCATTCTCATCTCTTTTAATTATTTTAGTTATTGGGGGCAGCTAGTTGCTGAAGTGGATAGAGCACTGGCTCTGGAGTCAGAAGGACCAGAGTTCAAGTCTGGCCTCAGACTAGCTATTCGACCCTGGGCAAGTCATTTAAATCTGATTGCTTTCCCAAAAAAATTATTAGTGAGATTAGATGTTTCCTCATGTTTATTTACTTTTTGCCTTCTTTTTCCATAAATTGCCTACATTTTCCTTTCAGAACTTTTATTTAAAAAAAAACCCAACATTTTGGGATGCCTTTTGCCTATACAGCACAATGATTTCTGAAAATCATTGAACATATCCAATCCTTGTAACTTTGTCTACGTGTTATAATAGTAATGGAATTTAAAGAGCCTCCTGTATTGGCTTGGTTTATCTTTAAGTTCCATTACTATTACGTGTGTATGTATGTATACGCATATATGTGTATATATATATATATGTGTGTGTACACATACACATACATATATGCTATAGATTAGTGACCATATCTGACAATGTATACACACAGTCTTCTGTCCCCTGTGCTCTGCGGTGAGAAGGGAGGGGGAAATTTCATTACCTGTTCTCCAGTTCCATTACTGATTTTTATGAATTGTCCCTCCATCCTTTTAAACTATTGATAACTTTGTACGTATTTACCTTTTACCTCCTGTTTTGTGGGGGAGTTGGAACTCCAGATCAGTGATTTCATCAGTGTGGGGGAACTCTTGATGTGGAAAGACCTCCCCCTGATGCAGAGCTCCCAGAGACTTGCCTGGGGCACTATGAGGTTAAATCATTTCCTTGTGGTCACTACATACCATCCTGATGCTAAGGTAGGACCTGAACCCAGGTCTTCCTTACCCTAGGGTGAAC
Source organism: Pseudochirops cupreus (assembly GCA_028627135.1). Lineage (NCBI taxonomy): Eukaryota > Metazoa > Chordata > Mammalia > Diprotodontia > Pseudocheiridae > Pseudochirops > Pseudochirops cupreus. Next base: position 381,148,392 of record CM053583.1, on the reverse strand, counting down.
CCATCCACTATCCTTTGCTGCCTTTTTATCAGTTCTCTGTATGTTCTGGAAGTCAAGATGTACCCAACATATTGTTCATAAATGTTTTTGTTTCTTCTCTTGTTTTTTCTTTTTATCTTTAGATTTTTGCTTCCATTGTTCAAACATTTTAAAATTTTTCTTTATTATCAAACCCATCAATGCTGGCCCCAATAATGTCTTCTGCTGCTTTGTGAAGTTTATGGAGGACGTATTTTTAAAGGGGGGGGAGCATATCTGGTGACTCAGTGACTCTGGCCAAGCCAGGTTTAATAACATTACACCCAGTCTTTGAACGGTTCCTGAATCTGGAAGTATGACAAGCAAAGAGGCTGAAATTCCAGCCAAGGTTTTGAGGTGAAAAAGATGAGTGAAATTCCTTATAACATCCCCTTATCGTGGCATAGTGCTTTAGGTTTTCAAAGTCCTCTCATGCATATTATTAACCTTTGATCTTCACAAGGCCCTAGTGAAATTACTCACATTTGTTTTGGTCTTTTAATTGAATTTCATTTTTTTCAAATATCAAGCACCTTTTTTTCTCTTCCCCATTTCCCCTCCCCACCAAAAAAAGAAAACCAAATCCCTCACAATAAGTAAGCGTGGTCAAACAAAACGAATTTTTCCATTCCATGTTCAGAAACGTGTGTCTCATTCTGCATATTGAGTCTATCACTTCTCTGTCAGGAAATAGGCATCATTTTTCATTATCAATAGAATGGGAATTGTTAATTCCATTTTATAGAAAAGCATAACTGAGGCCCAAAGAGGTTAATTGTGGTGAGTCAGTGTTAGTGTCATGAGTTAGCGTCACTAGCTGGTACTAGAACTCAGGTCTTCTGACTTCCTTATCCAGTCTTCTTCTTCCAAAGTGCTATATATCTGGCACTTCATTTCCCTGGCGCTCTCCAGGTGAATTCTTCCAAAGCCCATGCCCCACTGTTCCCATGAGCTTCATCCCCCAGTAGCTCACAGCTGTCACCTCTGAGAGCTGGCAGTGGTTATGAGGACCTCACAGGATCACAGACATATCCATATATGTCCTAGCCTGGTAATCCTGGCATCCAACTTCCTGATTCTGGCTATTTTCATCAGGGAAGTCAGTCTACCTCCTGTGAGCAGCCCTGGGGGTAGGACATTCTAGCCCAAGTCTTTTCATACATACCTCTAATCCTTTTCCCACAACATAATTGTCAGGCACCCAGACAGCAAAATGTAGAGAGTGGGACTGAGGAAGCAAATTCTTAAATACAAAATACAGACTCTCCCCAAGGAAGGCAGTTTTTTTCGGAGGAAAAAGAGAGTATTTTGCAAATTAGATGTATTTAACCACCTTTCATGGGGAATTTTCAAGCCTAGGTCCTACTTCCCTCTGCCTCAATCCCTAAGCCTCCAGATCCTCTTTACTGGCCTGGAGATACCGATCCAGAATGCACCTGCCCTTCCTTAGGCATCTTCCTTTCCTCCCCTTTCTGCTTCTCCTACAGGAGATTGTGTCTGAAGGTCACCCGGTCCAGTTGCCCTATGAGTTCCTGCTGCCCTGCCTTTGCATAGAGGTGAGACGTGTACTTTTAATTCTCCATAGTGCCCACTGGACTATTGACTGTTCTTGGCACTCATCCTCACTTCTCACCTATTCATAGGATGTTGAAATGACCAGTCTAGGAAGAGAAGCTAATATCTTTATTGCACTTTAAGGTTTCCAAAGTACTGTGTATACTTTCTCCTTTGATCCTCCTAATCCTATGTAGTATGTTCAGTATTAAGATGTAGGGTCACACAACGAGCATCTGGGCGGGGGGTGGGGGGTGGGAACTGAACTCCAAGATTCCCGACTCCAGCCTTTTATTCACTATACCTCTTTGTCTCTTGTACCAGTCTAAGGCTGATCAGGGTGCTGGTTTTGCTTCAGAATGCTGAGTCAGTCCATAGTCAATGATCATTTATTAAGTTGTCCCAGGAGTTCAGAACTAGAACTGACCTAGTCTCCACTGGGATAATTTGAAGAGATGATCTTGATTTCAAGTGACCATTCCCCTCCTCCCAGCTTCACACTGATTAGTTGATAATGAGATGAGAAAGGAGAGAACAAGATCCTGAAGCCATGGAACATGTCAGGGTGGGGCAGAGCATGGTGTAATACAAGACTAATGGGTAAATAAACTGGATGCAAAGGGAGAGTGCCAGGAGTGGAGGCTGGAGGCTCTGCTGAGCACCACATTAGGGGGCTCTGGGTGGCCTGGGTCAGGGAGGTGGAGGCAACATGAAGGCAATGAATGTCCCAGGAAGTTTTGCTGGAATGAGGTTGGTGGTGGGGAGCTGGAGCCCAAAGGGTGAGGGTGGCACCCAGCCCAGATGTGACAGTTATTGGTGGAAAAAAAATTCAATGTCAGCTCTTATCATTACTCATATTAGATTTTGCCTCCCACCTACTGATTTTTCCTCTCCTTCAAGGAGCTGGGGGCTCTTGCTTTGCGTGGGTCCCCTTCCTGGATATTGAGAGCATACTCTAGTCCTTTATCTTTGGTCCCAGAGAGCTGGATCCTAATGGGGCTAGAGCAAAGTGGATATGGGGTCTATTGGCATAAAGAAGTCTGCCCCTCTGAGCATCTGCCACACCCCCCCCTTCATTCCATCAGGCGGCATACCTGCACCAGGACAGTGTGCGGAGGAAGCAGTGTCCCTTGAAGGACCAACCTGAAGTCTGTGAGTGGCCCACACATACCTCATCCCAGTTCTTCACTTGAAGGATGAACTCCTCCAAATGACATTAGCATTGGGACTTGGGGGTTGGAGTGGATGGGGGGGAATGAGGGGAGCTGCTGTTGTTCCACCATGGGAGGTGGCAGTGGCACCTATCTCTTGACACTCTAATGAGTCCATTGATAAACATCACACCCTTGGAGGGCATGCGTGTCTCTCCCTCCTTGTAGCCTAGATGGGGAGACAGGCTATACAGTACCATCTACTCAATGAGTACTTGTTCAATGAGTGCTCTAAAGTGGCACGCAGTACAAGATAGTGAATAAGGAAGAGACCAAGTGTATGGTACAAAGTGTAAATGTTCTAAGATTTAGAAGAAGGAAGAAAACCAGGTGGGCTGAATCCATCCAGGACTGCTTTGTGGGAGCAGTGAGATTTGTGCTGGGCTTTGAAGTGTGGAGAGTATTGAATAGTTAGTGGGGAGAGAACTGCAGTGATAAACTCACAGAGCTGGGAACATGGTCTGTGTGTGGCAGTGGGGGAGGGAGAAGACAAGGGTCAGACTGGCCTATGTGGAGCAGAGGGTACATGTTAGGGAGTCAATAGTGCTAGGGCTGGATCAGATCTGAAGCATATTGGGATGGCTTAATCTGCTTTGTCCATTACACTAGCACAATAGAAAAATCACCTTGGATCTGGGGTGGGCCAAGGAGATCAGAGGGTTGGTAGGATGAAACAGAGACAGGCCGGAGAGTGAGCAAACAACTCATGAGGAGACCTTTTGCCCACAGACAGCATGGACTTCTGGAGGTCAGTGAAGTTCACGGACCACAGCCACCAGGACCAGATGGCCATGACCCTAACCCTACGCTGCCCAGCGAAGCTCAAGGCCTCCCTGTGCCAGAAACAGAACTGGCACAGTCCCTGTGAAGACCTTCCCAATGCCACAGTGTCCGAGTCAGAGGGGGTAAGGGGGGAGGTAGAGTAGAAGGAATAGAGGGACAGACAGAGACGGAACCATGGTAGGGGGATGAAGGGAGAGAGGAGAGAGAAGGAGGGAGAGGGGAAGGGAGAGAAGGAGAGAGCAGATTTTTTTCATCTCCAATATTAAGAGAGCTTTTAGTATATTATATTGTAACCCCACAGCGTGAGATGAACAGCATCTCATGACGCTGGGGTGAGTCGGGCCTCAGAACTTCTCCCATCTGACTTCCTTCTTTCCCAACAGTGGTACGTTTTGGAGAAAGTGGATTTGCACCCACGTCTTTGCTTCAAGGTATGACTGGCTGCGAAAGTTTCTGGGAAAAAGGCTTTGGTTAAATAAGGGATGGCAAGTCATATAAAAGAGGAAATGTGTCTCTTTCCCCCCTTCCACCTCCATCCCGGTGACTTTCTTTTCCTCTCTTTCCTAGTTCTCTCTTGGGAATAGTACCCACGTTGAATGTCCCCATAGGAATGGTGAGCTTGTGATCTTCCCTCATCTCCACCCCACCCCCATTTAACCTTCACTCAGCTGTGAGCATACGCTTCCTCTAGTTACACCTTTACTTCTTATCCGCAACCCCATACAAACTACTTGTATAAAACTCACCCTCTGTGTAACTCTGCAACTCACCCCTTTACAGCCTCCTCCTGGAATGTGAGCATGACCATCCAGTCCCAGCAGTTGGTCCTGCATTTCCACTCAAGGACCCCAGTTGCTTTCAGTGCTGCTTGGTGCCTCCCGGGGATGGAACATTCTGATCCGCAGCTGCCTATTTACTCTGTCAGCCAGGTACAATCCACGAAGCCTAGACCAGTCTCTGCCATCTCCTCCATAGCCAGAACCTTCATTTCCCCCCCACTCTCCCAGGTTCCAGCATTCCCTTCACCCCTTGAGAACTAGGCTGGAGCACAAGAGGTGTGGGTAGCTGTGGGGAGATGTTAATATTAGGGAGAAAGCATGAGGCCCTTCAGTGCGATGCCTTCATTTACCTCTATGTTTTGTCTTATTATCCTTATCAAGAAAAGACTTAGTAAAAGGGGTGGTCATCAAGTATTTGAAGGGTTGTTACGTGGAAGAGGGAAGAGTCTTCTGTCTGGCCCCAAAGAGTAGAACAGCAGCCATGAGGGAAAGCTTGTAGAAAGGCTGGTTTAACTCAATGTAAGGAAAAGCTTCCGAAATAATCAGAGCACTTCCAAAGTGGAAGGTGGTGACCTCCCTGTCCCTTAAAGTTTTCAAGCAAAGACTGATTGGCCATTTGTTAGGGATGCTAAGAAAGCTAATCTTGTTCAGTGCAAGGCCAGACCAGGTGCCTTTTGGAGTTGCTTATCAAGTCTCAGAACAGGGGTTCTTAATCCAGGAGCCATGAACTTCTTTAAAAAAATCAATGTTGATAATCATATTTCAATATAATTGTTATTACCTTTCCAAATCTATGTATTTTATTTTATGCATCTAAAAACATTACTGTGAAAAGGATGTCCACAGGCTTCACCAGATGCCCAAGGAGTTCCTGACACCATAAGAGTTAAGAACCTCTGTTCTGGACTCTGATTTCTGTTACTTTGTCTAGAACAGTATTTCCTAAGTTTTCAGTTTTTGACACATCTGTGAATTTAATAGGCTGTGGCAAATGGCAAGTGATCCAATCCCCCAAACCCCTCCCACCACGTCATTTGGTCAGTCACTGGTCTAGCCAACCATTTATCCATATCCCATTTTGTATTACACACACACACACACACACACACACACACACACACACACACACACCATGGCCACAGCTACCTCTATCTTTCATCCCAATCCCTCCAACGTTAACCCAGATGTTGTAACACAGAGGAACATCCTTAGGATGTATTAAGCTTGAGAACGGTGCCTTGTAAGTCTCACTTATGCCTTCTGAAGACTGAGTCCACTCACTTAGGTCAGTCCTTAGCAAAGCATAGAATCTGATCCATACATTTAGACAGCTCTCTTTTTTTTTAAACTGTGTTTTATGGATTCCTTTTATTTTTACACCATGGTTATTTCATTTCAATTTCCCTCTAGGGCAAACTCTCCCTTGTAACAAAGAGAAACAATTAAGCAAAAATATGTCGGTTCTCAACCTTCCCAATGTGGCTACCCCTTAATACTCGTATTTGAGCGTATCTGCATGTGGATGGACACACCTGGAGACAGATAGAGGAGCAGTGTCTTGGTTCCTAAGACCATCAGAAATATGTTTTTTCTGATGGTCTTAGGCGACCCCTGTGACCCCTGTGAAAGGGTCGTTCAACCCCAAAGGGGTTCTGACCCACAGGTTGAGAACTGCTGTCTTAGAGTGACCATCTTGGATGACATGCTATATTCTCCTTTTGTAGTATTCCAATTCACTGCTGAGTCAAAGGAGGTATATTTTGTTATCTGTCCTCCAGGATCTTCTTTGTTTTTTTTCTGTCCCTCAGAGTTGGCCTCCTTTTAGTAGTCTTTTCATTTTATATCGTAGTCATTATCTCTATTTCTCTTGGGTCTGCCTATTTCGTAGTGCATCAGTTCATATAAATCTTTCCATGTTTCTCTGAATTCCCTCATGTTTATCCTTTCTTACTATATAATAATGTATCATTATATTCATATACCATAGAGTTGGGTTGGTTTTTTTTAGCTGTTATCCTATTGATAAGTTCTCACTTTGTCTCCATTTCTTTGTCCCTAGCACAAACAGTGCTGCTATAAATATTTTGATACATATTGACTTCCTTTAGGTATATGCCCAGTAGCAGGACTGCTGGGTCAAACGTATGGACAGTATAGTAATTTTCTTTTTTTTTTCTTTTTTTTGGAGGGCAATTGGGGTTAAGTGACTTGCCCAAGGTCACATGGCTAGTTTTTGTGTTAAGCGTCTGAGGTCAGATTTGAACTCAGGGCCTTCTGACTCCAGGGCCAGTTCTCTATTCACTGCCACCTAGCCACCCCTAGTATAGTCATTTTCTTGAATAATTCCAAATTGTTTTTAAGAACAGTTGAACCACTGACACCCACTAGCAGTGAGTGAATCAGTATGCCAATCTTCCCACAGAACATTGAGGGTGGACCAGATACCTCTTGAGGTTGCTTACCTAAGTTTTATGCAGGAGTTCTTGACCCGAGAGCTATAGACTTAGTTTTAAAAATTATTATTTTGACAACTGTATTTCAATATGATTTGTTACCTTGGCAAACCTATATATTTTATTTCCCGTATCTAAAAACATTGTTCTGAGAAAGACGTCCCTAGGTTTCTGTAGGTCCACCTTCTACAGACCATTTATTGTTCTCACCCTTTATCCTCTTTGCCAATTTGTATGGCATAAGAGAGGGCTGGAGAGGTGGCCTTCTAGATCCTTAAGTGTGGCCTTTTGACTGAATGTAAGATCTAGAAGGTCACATGTAGCCTCAGGACCACAGGTTCCCCACCCTTAATGCAAGAGAACAACAGTGACAGTGCCTTGAGGTTTGCTGAGTACTTTACTGATGTTATCTCATTTGACCTCACAACAACCCTGGAGGTAAGAAGTTATTATTATCCCCATTTTACAGATGAGGAAACCAAGAAAAGAGAGGTTCAATGTCTTGGCCAGGGTAACCCAGTAAATGTCTTCCTGACACTTAGTAGACACACAGTCAGGTCATTCCTGACCCCAAGTCTTGTGCTCCTAGCTGCCTAGGTGATGAAACCAGAGTAGATTTAATTCGCATTTCTCTTACTATTGGCAATTTGGAGGCATGTTTTCGTGGGGTCATCTGCAATTATCGATTCTTCTAGAATCCTTTCAGGGCCGTCCTTTGGTCAGTTACCTGTTGAAGAATGACTTTAGGCATTCTATATTTGTGTCAATTACTATACATTTGTCTATATGTTTTAGATAGAATCAATATACTGTGTGTATATATATATATATATATATATATATATATAGTCAAATCAATATACTGTATATAATAGGTACTATATATGTGTATTAGGTAGACTCTATGAGTCCAGAAGACTTTTCCTGGTGCTGTTTGTTGCAATTATCCTACCTCCTACCCCCACACCCCCATTTTTCTTCTGGTTTCTTTTTGTGTTCAACCTCATTTCGTAGCTGAGAAAACTCAGATCTAGAGAAAGGGATTTGCCTCGGATCACATATTAAGTAGCACCCCTAGGACTTGAATACAAGTGCTCTGAAATCAGACTCACTACTTTCCATTGCACCATCTGCCAAGGTTATGGGAGGTCAGAGAATGCAAGCTGCTTTTATCAGGGACTGCTTCGTGGAGAAGGTATGACTGGACTGCATCCCCTCAAGAATGAGAAGAGTAGGCAGAAAGGAGACAGAAAGAATTCCTGAGCATAAAAGCATAGAATCATAGATCTAGAGTTGGGAGGAACCTTAGAGGCCATTCCTCATCTTACACATGAGGAAACTGAGGCAAACAGAGGTTAACTGACTTGCCAGGTGTCCCTGTCTGAGGCAGGATTTGAACTCAGTTGTTCCTAACTCCAAGTGTGCTCTATCCACTGTCAAAGAGGGGAGGAACATGGCAAAAATTATAGAATCCTTTACACATTTGTACCTAAGATTGTGACCATTGTATCCTTTGTTCTCATAGCCTAACGGTTCCAGCCCAGTGAAGTCAAATCTCATCATCCCCTTACAGAGCTTCGGGGGCTGTGTTCTGGTAATGAACCTTTCTCATACCCACCCCCCTCCTCCCTACCCTACCGTCATTCTCATTGTGAACCCTTTACTGGCAGGTGTGGCGGTCAGATGTCCAGTATGCCCAGAAGCGCCTTTTGTGTCCCAATGGTAAGTCTCCGGGTCAGAGACGGTGAAGGGGATGAGGTAGAGGAGCCCTATCCTAGCCTCACCTTTGCCTGGTTCAGTCTCTCACAGGCACTTGGGACTTCTGGCTCTGGGAGTGTTGATGGCGGCTGCCCTGCTGGTGATCGTCCTGGCTTTGAACTACCAGGGCTTACAGAGGCTACTGACAGGTGAGCGGGCCAGGACGGTGTAGGTGTATGAGGAGGGGAAGGGATTTGGGGATATGCACCTTTCTACATCAGGACTCCCTTTAGGAACAGAGCTGTCTCCCCACGCACTCACCAAGCCCTTCCCCATGCCACTGCTAGAACTACCTCTGCCATAACTCTCCTCTCCCTATGCATCCTCCCCTCTGGGCTCTCGGTGCCCTAGCTCATGCCCGAGCTAGGGTGCAGAAAGGAAGGGCAGTATGGAAGGCCCCCTCTCTCCAAGTCCTTTCCCTCACTCTGCCCCCGGCCTTTGTTCCTGCTCTTTCCATAGGCCCCCGCGGACCCAGGCCCGTGCTGCTGCTCTACTCTGCGGACTCTGAGGCACACCGCCGTCTGGTGGGCGCCCTGGCTGAGCTGTTGAGGGTGGCGCTGGGAGGCAGCGGTGATGTGATCCTGGACCTATGGGAGGGGGAGCGAGTGGCCCGCTTGGGGCCCCTTCCTTGGCTGTTCGGGGCCCAGGCCCGCGTGGCACAGGAGCGGGGCACCGTGCTACTCCTCTGGAGTCGAACCAGCGGTCACCTCTACCGCCGCTGGCAGACCGGAGTCGGCCCCGGGGGCGCCCAGGACCCCCAGGACCTATTCGGAGCTGCCCTAAACTGCTGCCTCCACTCTGGCCCAGGAACCACGGGAGGCGCACGACCTCCACTGCTGGCCTTCTTCAGTAAGCTCTGTGCCAAGGAGGACATTCCTCAGCCGCTGCGTACTCTCCCTCGTTTCCGCCTATTCGGCGACCTGCCCCAGCTGCTCCAGACCCTGGCCACTGAGGACTCTCGAAGAGCTCCGCGTTGGCTTGGTTTGTGGCCCCGGCCCCGGTCCCCAGAGCTCAAAGATTGGCGGTGCTATTTGCGGAACCGCCTGGAGCTGTGCCAAGGACTGGAGCGAGAGGCAGCCCAAGTTGAGCTGCTCAGCTCAGATAGTGGCTGAGTTGGAAGGGAGTAAGAGAGAGGTGCCTTTATTTCTCCCTCCTAGGGGGACTGTGAAGCGCAGCATTGAAGAGAAGTGAGCTAAAGGGAGGCCAAAATGATCTCCTCCCCATTACCAAGCCGGAGCCTTCTCCCTGTCTGACGTGGGCCTCCAGCGCAGCGTGTGTGTGGGAGTGGAGAAAAGTCTTGGAGGGAAGTCCTCTGAGGATGCATAGGGAGTTCAAAACATGGCCCCTCCCCTCTCCCCCCCCCCTCCGCAAAAGCCTTTGGTATTCTTGCATCTCTGGAGAGGAGCTCCCTCACTGATTCCCCCAAAGCAGACCTCTACTGCGGCCAGCCCGGTTCTCAGACCTTGTACTTGAATTCTCACTTTTATCAGAGATCAGAGGTAGTCCTCCCTCCCACCCACCCCCACCCCCGCCCCAGTTTCCAGGTTGGATAACAAGCTAGAGATAACAAGTTCTGCTGCAAGCTAGACAACTGAAACCCTAGGCGGAGGAGGGAATGGGATAGGAAGCAAAGAGTAGGTGAAAGAAATAGTTGCGCCCCACCGATTAAAAGTCAATGCAAGAGCAGATGTGTGATCCCAGAGTTCTTGCCCGCATCTCTTACCTAGGTATAGGTGATCTGCGATCTTTGCCTGCGGTTCAGCTAACCTCCTTCCTCTGCCCTTCCCGCCCATCATCCCCAAGATCTAGGGAGGACTTCAGAGGAAGTGATTGGGTCTTGAGCTTAGCTGGCATGGGTAGAGCAGAAGCTGTTCCAGCCTACTTTTTATGGCTTGGGATGGAATGGGTTACACAAAGTAAACATGATGAATAAAGATCAGTGAAAATATGGGCATATGACCTTTGATTACTTAATTATAAAGCATAAACTTTGATTAGTTAATTACAAAGACCATATTCTGGGAGAAAAGATAATGAAATACACCTTCCTTTTGGGAAGGTGGGGGGAGGGGAGGTGCTGCTATGTCTTCATTTTGACTTTTTTTTGTTAAAAGTGAGAGTTCAGTTGGTGTATGGGATATGCTGGGAAAAAAACAATTTTTAAAAAAGTCATGGGGGAAATTTGAAACTGAAAATAAAAATTCTGAACTATATACTAAATACAATATATGATAAAACATTTTAAAATATATTGCTAATATATCTGAAATAACAATCTAGATTCTAGATTCACAATTTTATACATTATTCTAATTTTCTGGCCTTTTTATTTGGAAGGATTAGTGTTTATTGCTACTTTTTTAGTTCGTAACTCAAAAAAAACATTTGGTGTTTTTTTGAGGGAGAAAGGCAAGGCAATTGGGGTCAAGTGACTTGCCCAAGGTCACACAGCTAGTTAAGCATCTAGTCTCTGAGGTCACATTAGAACTCAGATCCATCCTGATTTCAAGGCTGGTGTTCTATTTACTGCGACACCTAGCTGCCCCTTATTTAATGTTTTTTAAGAAAAGGTATTGCAGGCAAAGTGAGGGGTTGGCCATTAAAAAAAAAGACATCAGTAAACTTTTTTTTTTAATCAGCATGAAGGAACCCAAATGTACATCAATGGTCACAAGAATCTGTGGGTGGGAGTCAGGTATAAGGAGAAATATAACAACTAAACTTGACCTTAGAAGAAGAGTTACTACAGACTCCATCACCCTAGACAATGAAGTGACTGAGAAGGTACCCTCTTCTCTTGGTGGGTTTCAAGGCTGGGTGATCATTACTCTGGTATGTTATAGTAAGTATTCCTTACAGAGTGGAGTGGGTAGCTGCTAAAGTCTTTTCAAACTCTCAAATTATGTCATTTTATGAGATCACACATATTTACCAAGCAAGGCTCAGTGTCCTAGGCTTGGTGGAGGGACACATCCCCTGGAATTGTAACTCCAGTCCTCCCTTTTGTATTTCGAGCAAAGGAGGGAAAAGGGGCAATTGATTGTTTTCTTAGAGTGACCATGGCCCAGAAGAAATTAATAGTGCCATGGCCTCTTGATGCCTTCAGTGCTCTAGGCTTATATTGGTGCCAGACTGGGAAGACATGAAGAGGGCAGGGCTTTATGATCCAGGAGAAATGGGGTTGGGCGTTACTTTAACTTCAGCATCAGGAAGATGAATGTCATACTTTATGACATGGAATAATTTCATACTACCAAGTCCCTGGAGAAGGGCCTCTGGGACCGCCCTCCCTTTTCCCATCTTCCCACAGGACTCCCAAGGGAGGTAGGTGGCCTTGCTCAATATTGCCTTTGGTTATCGGCCACTCCCTAGGTAGGGGTGTGTGTGTGTGTGTGTGTGTGTGTGTGTGTGTGTGTGTGTGTGTGTGTGTGTGTGTGTGTGTGTGTGTGCAAAAACATTGGGAGGGTTATACCTTGTGTGGAGTGGCCAGTGAGTTGCCTGCTTCCCAGTCATCCAGACTGGGCACAGGGCCCAGTGTTTTGTGGGAGGGACTGGACAGGGGCTGGAATAGGAGGCGGGGACAGCAGGGCTCCGAGCTGAATCGAAAGCACTTTGGATTCAGAGATCAAACTGAAAAGAGTGATCCAGGGAGCCTTGTGACTGGAATCTCTTCCCAACCCTCCCACCCTAGGAGGCCCCAGAGCCAGGATAGGAGTGGGAGGGGAGGGGTCCCAGTGCCCACCATGGGATCAATGGGCATCCAAGGGGAAAGGAGCAACAGTTGACCACGACAGACCTGAGTGGGGAGGGCAGAAATAGTTTCTCCTACGCCAAAGGGGAACAGCCTCAGGCTTGAGCCCTGGCTAACAACTTTGATCGGCAACTAGAAGATGCTTGTTCCATGTTTCCTCTTCTTCTCCTTGGTTCTTGGTAGCAGGCCCTGGGTCTTCTCTTTGGAGAAGTTGACAGAGTCCCAGGATGATGCTCGATGCTCTCAGGTAGGTTGGGAACCCTGGTGTTCCTGGGGGTCTTGAAGGTTTAGAAAATGGGCTAGGGAGATGACAGATTCTGGCTTGGGGCTCTGGCAGTACCAGCCACCACCAGCCCATCTCCGGTGTAACTGCCCTTTCAGGTCTGGCTAGGTAAGGCTGGTGCTGGGCTAGGGGGAAGGGCAGAGTAGGGAGGAGGAGGGGGGAGGCAAACAATTGCTCACCCTTTCCCTCCAGGCTACTGGCTGGGTATTCCAAGGCTTCAGCAGATTCAAGTCTTTGTACTTAGAACTTGAGATCTGAGCAATAGGTACCTCTGGAAAAGTTGTGGGACTCATGGAGGCCCTAGATGTGTCTCTGTGTCCTCAAGGCTGAACCCCACTTATGAGAGCTCAGGGATACATGTGGAAAAATTGAGTAAGGGAAGATATGGAACCTGTGAACCCCCTTTCTTCCCCTAGGGTCTTTCATGTCACCTTTTGGGTGAGTATCAAGAGAAGACTGGAGACAGAATTTATTTTCCTGCCACTGGCTCCTTGGAAACCTCCACAATCCCTTAGGTCTGGCTGAGATGGTTCCCTGGGGCTTCCTAGGGAATTCCTTCTGTGGGCACCCACCCTTGTACTAGTATTGAGGGCAAGCACGGTATCTTTCCCTTGTCCCCTTTTGCCCCTGTTCTGATCTGGATGGAGTAGGTATGTCCAAATGCTGCCACTTGCCTTCTCCTTCAGATGATGTGCT
>CM053583.1:381118648-381135006 GCA_028627135.1 Pseudochirops cupreus | reverse complement strand
GAGAGAGTTTGTCAAATATGAAAAGAGGTGGAGGGCAGAGGAGGTCCTGGGGGTAGGATGGGGTCTAAGTTAAGAGTTTAAAAGGACCTAAGGGAAGGGGAAAAAAGCTGGTAGGGACACAGTTTGGCATGGTGGAATGAAGACTGGATTGAGGCCGGAGGATCTGAGTTTGAATCTTTCATTCTCCTATCTAGGCTCATAGGATCATAAGGCTAGAATTAAAAGGGACCTCAGGGGTCATCTAGTTCAAATCCCTCCCTACCCCCATTTCCCATTTTATAGATGAGGAAACTGAGGCTCGGGAAGAGTAGATGACTTGCCCAGAGGTGAGATTTGAACTTAGATTCCCTGATTCCAGAGCAAACAGTCTATCTGAATCACACACTGCCTCTGTTGGGTGACCTTAGGCATCTGTCACATAAGTGCTAAGTCTCTTCTAGCTCTAAATTCTAAAATTATAAGGGTGGGTGCAGGGTTAGCTAGGGGACAACATTGCACTCAGGAGGGAGAAAAGGAGGAGGGAGGAAAAAGTCTTGATGGGGAAAAAGAAAAGTGGAAAGGGAGAGGTGTTGGTGGAAGCAAAGAGGGGCCAAACTGGAGGCGGACGATAATTTGCTCTTGCCATCTATGTATGTTACTAGATTTGAGGGGAAGAGATTCAAAGTGATTGAGAAGATAGGGGGAAGGGAAAGGTCCTGGTGGAAAGGGGGAAGGGAGTGGTAAAGGCAGAAGAAAGCCAGTAAGAGTGTGGCCATCCCAGGAAGCCTCATGCCCATGGCTAGGAGAGGAAAAGGTTTAGGGGAGAAGGATTTTCCCTTAAATTCTCTAGAGGTGGCAGGAACTCAGCTGTTGGCTCAGGATCCCTCCTACCTGGGCAAACTGTCCTCGGTCTCAGGTCCCAGTAGCTAAGGAAGATAGGATCCCCAGGGACCATCCCAGAGGCTTTATTTCCCAGCACAAGGAATTCCAGAAAACCCAGGGAAAGAAGCCAGAAAACTTACTCACTGTGTCTGAGCTAGGGGTGGGCGGGGTGCTAGGGCACAGGGGCTCTGCCTTTACAAAGTCATTTTAGAGCCTAGGAAGGAGGATCCTGATGAGGACAGATTCCCAGAAGATGCCGAGCTAACATCTCAACCTTGGCCTCGGAATGGTGAGACAGTCCCCTCTCTGCTCTGAGTCTCTACTCTGCTCCTTCCCTGGGGAAGAATGGTTCTTTGCACCCTATTCCCTTTGTCCCAGATCCCTGCTTTACTCCTCAGACCAAACCCGGGCTGCTGTTCCTAGCACAGTGTTTTACCACAGCCTTTTGCACTCAGTAGGTGATTCATAAATGTTTACCAAGTTGAATTGCATTGTGTCTTCCATAGAATCTCTCCAGGCAAAAGTCATCCTTTCCTTCCAGGCCTATCACTTTGACCGATGTGTCTTGGTGAAGGTAGAGGTGCCAGCTGCCATGGTACAGCCAGGCCAAAATGTGGTAGGTTAAGATGGAAGGGGAGGGAAATTGTGGGTGCTGGTCCATAGTTTAAGCCTTACCCTAAAGCTATGCTTACACTCTTATACCCATTGGAGACATAAAGCAGGAAAACATCGGGCTTGGAATCAAAAGATCTGTCTCTGGTGCCAAGTCATTGTGTGACCTTGGGCAAGTCTCTTTATGTTTAGTACCTCAGTTTCTCTAACTTGTAAAATGGGGATAATTACTGCTCTGATTCCCTCATAGGGTTGTTTTCAGAACAAATAAGGTGATGCTCATGATGATGCTTTGAAAAGGATAAAAACTGAGTATTTGAGGAAAGAAAATGACCTTGGGTGGAACATTCTCTTTCCCATGAAGGGAAAAAGAAAAAGCATTTAAGAGTTTACCATATGCTATTCACCTCTCCTTTTCAGTACTTCACAAATATTATCTCATTGATTCTCACAACAACCCTGGGATTCGGGTGCTGTTATTGTGCCCGTGTTACAGTTGAGGAAAATGAGGCAGACAAAAGTTAAGTGACTTGCCTGGGGTCACACCAGTAAGCATCTGAGGCTAGATACGAACTCAGGTCTTCTTGACTCCATGCCTGTAACTCTCTTTGTCATTTCGATGCCAATTATGTTATGGAGGGTACTAGACTTGGAGTCAAAAGATCTGGGTTTGAATTTGAACTCCTACATTTATAAACTGAGTCACTGTGGGCAAATCACTTTCCCTCTTTGGAACTCAGTTTCCTTATCTCTAAAATGACTCTCTAGACCTTCTCATGACTTCCCAAGGCTGTTGTGAGGAAATCACAGGGTAAAAAACGATCAAGGCAAATGATTTTTATTTTCCTTCTCGGGGAGAGGGGCCGGGAGGACCTCGTGGGGTGGAGAAAGATAGGATTGTTTATCTGAGTTGCTAAGGACCCTATTAATGGTCCTTGCTTTTGACCTTAACCTTGACCCTTTGTGGGCTTTTTGACTTTTCCCCAGGGTTCATTGGTATTTGACTGCTTTAAGGCACCACTAGGGGGGGAAGTACTGATCTGGTCCTATACTCAGGCCCCCTACCAGAAGGAACTCAATCATACACAACTACTTCCAGGTGAGTGCTAGGCCATTGGTGGAGGAGAGAAACAAGACAGGGCTTTGGCAACATCTAAAAGAGGAAAAATTGGTTTTGCATCTTTTAGTCTCCTCTTTTTGGATCCTTTCCCCTCAAATCTGTTTTCTCTCTCCCTTATCACAAACTACTATCAGGAAAGGATTGGAGACTAACCACCTGAAATTGAAAGGGTTTTTTTTTAATACACATTTTTACTGATAGCTCTCATTTTTATATCACCTACATTTTCGAAAAGAGCCTTTCCCTTCCTTCCAAGAAAGCTAATACATCAAAGATTTTTTTAAAAATGAAAAAAAAAAGATCAGCAAAAGTAATGAACACATCAGGAAAAATCTGACATTATATGTGCTACATCTGTAACCTCTGCCCCCCCCCCAAAAAAGAAGGAAAAGGTGGGGCATTTTCTCATATCTTTTCTTTGGGGTCAAATTTGGTCTTTCTAATTTTTGAGTGTTCAACTGGATTTGAGTTTTAATTCCCAAGTTCCCTAAGCAGGGAGGATTGGCATTTGTTAAACTGAAGACGACCTAGGTTTGAATTCAGACTTCGTTTTTTATCACCTCTGTGACTATGGGCAAGTCACTGGGCCTTGTAGGTTTTCCCTGAATTGTCTGTGACATCAAGGAATTTGACTTAATGATCTCCAAGATTCCCTCTAGCTCCTGAATCTACTTCTAGGTTACATCAGAGCTACCCCCAGCCTTAGCTCTTATTGTAGGACGAAAGTTTCCAGCATTTGAAGCCTTCCACCCTACCATTCCAGGTTTACTCCACATTACTCCCCTCTGAGCACACTAGCATCTAACAGACTGAACCTTCTTGTTCACATACTTCACATACTCCATTCCTTCTCCCATATCTGGAATCTCCCCTATGCTTCACTTAAAAACTCTAGTTTCCTTGAAGGCATAGTACAAATAGCATCTTTTATGTGAGGCTTTTTCTGATCTCCACCTTCCCATGCTCAACTACTAATACCTTGTATTTATTTTTTTATGAGAGACCATATGTGGTAGTCTATGGACAGCTTGCTTGGCCTAATTCCATTAGTAGAGGGATTTCCCTCACCTGGAAGTTGCCTCTACCGATGAAATCACATATCTAGTCTCTACACCCGTTTATTTAATATGTATGTGTATATGTACATGTTGTTTCTTCCAATAAGGGGATACGGTAATAAGGCATGATATATGTTATTATAATATTAACAATGAGTAATAATCCTTTACAATGGTTCTCAACCTTCCTAATGCCATGACCCTTTCATACTCCTATGTGGGCCGTATCTGCATGTGGGCGGGCCCGGCCTGGAGATGGATAGAGGAGCGGTGTCTCCTTTCCTAAGACCATTGGAAATATGTGTTTTCTGATGGTCTTAGGCAATCTCCAAAGGGGTCACGACCCACAGGTTGAGAATTGCAGCTTTAGAACAAAGGTCATTTCATCTTTATACCCAATGTCTGGCACAGTACCTGGTACATATTAGTAGGTACTTAATATATGTTTATCAAAGGTTGATTAATTTCAGGCATTGGGAGAAAGTGGGAAAATCATCCACTGGTTTTGAGTCAGAGTAGTTGGTTTTGAATACTGACTGACTTTATTCCTTGTGTGACTTTTGGCAAATCACTTCATTCCCTTGGGACTCCATTTTCTAATCTTTAATTAAGGAGGTCAGATTAGATTACTTCTAAGGTCCTTTCTGGTTCCAAATCCAATGATCCTAGATATTTGGGGAGGGAAGAAGCAAGCACAGGTTTTACTGAAATCTTGTGACATGTAGTTGGTTGGTTGATCAACATGGCATCCCTATGTTGGGGTCAAGGTACAGTGTGTCCTGCTGTAGCTGATCAGACCAATATGAGCTTGGAAGGTTGTACCACAGGTTGGGCACAAATGGTCCACATGAATATTTGGAGTAGAGATGTCTCTAAATATGTGCATCTCACATTTCTTTTGAGCTATAGCAATTCTTCTTTGCTCATAGAGTACAGAGCTTTCTTTGATGTGGGCATGGCATGCTGGGCACTCCCATGCCATTGTCTCCATGTCTCACAATCGATTCCAAAGTTCTTTAGAGAGACCTTGAAAATATCCTTGTATTTCTTCTTCTGACCTCCATGTGAGTGCTTGCCTTGTGTGAGTTCTCCGTAAAACAGTGTTTTAGGCAAACATACATTGGATACATAGTAGGCCCTTAAGAAATACTTATTGACTGGTTAGCTGCTCAGCCAGTGAATGAGAACTTGTGAAGAGAAGTTACCTCATCCTCTCCTGTTTTCCTCTTAGTCCCTACTGAGGGCTTTCATTCTGTTCTCTCCTCAGATTGCATCCGGCCTGAATTGCAGGACAGTGTCCGGAGCTGCAGGGGTATAGAATGGAGTAGGGGGTGACAGGAGGTGGAAGTTGGGAGACAGGGAAAGTTTGGGGGCAGGAGGAGGCAGAGAGGAGCCTGAATTGGGGGGGGCAGGGACATGGGGAGGGATGAAAGAGGGGGATGGAACTTAATCCCCCTCTAATTCCATTCCAGTGCTGCCCTGGTTCAATATCTCAGCTGAAGGGGATACAATACAGCTGGTGCTGGATGTCTCCACTGAGCAGAACTATATCCTCCTCCTTTATTGGAATCAGACCTGGAATTTGAGCACGAGGTTTCGTGAAGTCTTGGTGAGAAGCTGTTTCAATCTCCCACCCTGTCTTCCCTCCACTCCATCAAGATCTTCAAGTCTGGCTCCTCCCTGCCTGGCATCTCCTAGTCGACACCTCTTCCCTTCCCTTCCAACAAACTGACCAACAAACAGTCTCCCTTTCAATCTCTGAGGGTCCGCTTTGGATCCCTCCTACCTTTCCTGTCTTCCATCCTTCCTGGTCCCTCCCCGACCCTTGCTCAGTTCCTAATCCCTATCTTATCCTTGTTCTCCATCCTGGATATGGTATTCTCTGACAAGGGTTCAAGAACTCCTATCTCTTCCTTCGCCCTCACACTTATTCCAACAGTACTTTTATTTTTAAAAGGTGACTCTCAAAAGCAAGAAAGCCTCCAGGACCCAAATGGTGAATCTGTAATGAGAGAATTTCATGCACTAGGGATTGGCAGAAGGGGAGATCATTGGAGAATAGAGCTGCTCCTCTACTCTCAGTCCTGGCTGACTCCTTTCTTTAGCCACGGCCTCTTGTCTCCTTTCCTGGAGCCTGTCTTCCCTCCTTCCCTCCCCTGACTCCCCACTCTGCTTCCTAGTAGTAGTGGTATCTCAGATTCCATCCTTGACTTGTCCCCTAGACAGGACCACAGAATATCACTCTGAACCAAACGGATCTCATCCCTTGCTTCTGTATCCAGGTAGGAACTGAGTCTATCCAAGGCCTGAAGCTTGCTGTGTGGTGGTGGTGGTGATGGTGGTGGTGGTGGTGGCAGTGGTAGATTCAGAATTCTTTTCCTGAGCTTGAGGAGAGAGGGAAGGAAAGAGGGAGGGAGGGAAAGAGAAAAAGAGAGAGAGAGAGAGTTAGAGCCAGGAGAGACCTTAGAATATAGAATATGAGAAGAGGAGTAGCTTGGTAGGGATCTGAGGGCATCAAATGTTAGAATGTAGAATGTCAGAGCTGGGAGGGACCCCAGAGACCCAGGGAAGGAGAGACAGAGTATAGGGAGTGGGAGAAAAGGGGAAAGAAGAAGAAAGGCACCTGTTCCTAAGCCAAAGACAGGTTAAGCCTTGCCTTCCGTTCCTTCACCTAAACTGATTTACAGATGTGGATAAATGAGCATGATGCCGTCAGAAACAGCCATTGCCCCTTCCGGGAAGGTGAGAAAGTTTGGGATCCTGGGTTCAAAGCAGGGGGGAGGCAGTTGTTGGTCCTGGAATGATAGTGGGGTGGGGATACAGAAGGAAAGTGAAGCCTGGGGAAGGGACAGTGAGGGGGGGATGGGAGGTGAAAGTGGGAAAGTTCCCCTGGGGGTGGCACAGGGGAGGAATGCCTGGGTCTCTCACTACTCTTCCTCCCCAGACTCCAGGGCCCACAAAAATCTGTGGAGCCACAGCAAGCTGAAGCTGAAGTTCTCGGGGATGAGAAGCCTGAGCTGGATGGTAGAGGCACCCTGCCCTTTGTCCGCTGAGATTGTTCTCTGTTGGAAACCAAGGGACAGCGAGCTCTGCTACCCCCTGTCTCCACCTGTGCCTCGGGAAAATATCACTGTGAACGTAAGGGAAAGGGAGGGAAGAGCCAAGACAGAAGGGAGGGCAGTGAGGGCAAGGGGAGAAAGGGTAATCAGGGAGTAGGCAATGGAAAACAGGGACTGTTACCTGGAAATTAGTTTAGATCAGCAGTTCTCAGACTGTGGGTTATGTTCAATTTGCAACAATGAAAATACATCCTGCATATCAGATATTTACATTACGATTCACAACAGTAGCAAAATTACAGTTATGAAGTAACAACAATAATAATTTTATGGTTGGGGGGTCATCACAACATGAGGAACTGTATTAAAGGGTCACAGCATTAGGAAGGTTGAGAACCACTGGTTTAGATAATCCAAGAGTTGGGGTGGGGAGGATGTTAGAGAGATTATCTCTATACCCTTGTGACTGTTAACTCTGGTGATCTCCTTCTCCTTTTCTCCTTCCCTTCTCTATAGAGATCCCAGGACCTCCCTCTGCAGACTTTCCATCCCAATGTCTGTGTTCAGGTGAGATACCAAAGGAGAAGGAACGCTAGAGCCAGTAGAACTAGCTCTGAGTTCTGTTTCCAGCTCTATCACAAACTCTTCGTGTGACCCTGGGCCACTCTGAGACTCAGTTTCCTCATCTGTCAAATGATGATAATCACATTCACCCTGTCTACTTCCTGGAATTGTTTGGAGGATCACCTTTGGCAAAGTGAAAAGAGTATTAGCAAAGGAGAGAGGAGGCTCCGGTTGAAGGACTGACCAAGCCATGAGCTGACTCTGTCACCTAGTACTCATCACTTCCCTCCCTGGACCTCAGTTACCTCATCTGTAAAGATGAAGGGGGGGAGGTGGATAGATCAGGGGTTCTTACCTTCACTTCCTTCATACTCAAAGGGTTGGTGGACAAATTTCAGGGGATCTGGGAACTTGGGGGAAAAATCACATCTTTCTTTTTACCAACTTCTAACTGAAATGTACCTGTAACTGAAATTCGTACATTGGTAAGAATGCAAGCAACAAACCATTATTCAGCAGGACCCATGACACAAATAAGGTCCAGACCCCCAGGCTAAGTGTTCTTCTGACTCTGGCTGGGCTGGTAGGTGGAGGCACCCAGCCTCTTGTCCCCAGAAGGGATATTTTGCTGACAAATACTTGCTTTCTTTCTCTGTAGGAAAGAGCTTTTTAAAAATTGCCATACAAATGTGAGGGATTATCATCATTATTCTCCAACCTTTGATTTCATTGGCATAGGAAACTCCCAGTAAGGAAACTCCTTCTATCAATTCAAGGAGACTTTGCAACCCCTGATCCTGGAGCTGTCTGGAAGTACTGATTGGTTAAATGACTTATCCAGGGTCACACAGCTAGTATTGGTCAGAGGCAGGAACTAGATCCAGGTCTTCCCGACTCATTATATACAACACCAAAATTTCTCCTCATAACTGTAGCTTATTTTTACATTTTAAACCTATCTTTCTCATTATAATAACAATAGGCAGTGTGTATGTATCACTTTTAGGTTTGCAAAGTATTTTACAAAGATTGTCTCATTTGATTCTTACAATAATTTTTGGGAGGTAGGTGTTAACGGTATCCCCATTTCACAGACTAGACTGAAGCAGACAGAGGGTAACTGACTTACCCAGGGTCACACAGCTAGTAAGTGTCTGAGGCTAAATTGAAATCTGTCAGGCCTAGGGTTTTATTCATTGAATGACTTTTGTTGTTCCTCTTAAGTCATTTTCAGTTTGTGGCCCCAATTGAGTTGCTTTTTTTTTCCTTTGGTCAAAGTAACGCTTCAATTTTGCTTCTCCAGACCATTTTACAGATGAGATAACTGAAGCAAACAGGATTAAGTGACTTGCCCAAGGTCATACAGTCAGTAAATGTGTGAGGCCACGTTTGAACCCTAGGACTGATGATCTATTCACTGCACTACCTAACTGTCTATTATCATCATTTAGGACATGAGCTCCTCCTTTTCCCACTCCCTGTCGGTCTCTTAACCTTCCTTTCCCCTTCCTCCTTCTCATCTGGAGCCTTCTCCTCATCAGGCCCCCTGATTCTACCTTCTTCCCTACAGGTGTGGAGTAGGGAAAAGCTCCAGATTCAGGAGTGCCCACAGGAGGGTGAGTGAGATGCTGGAAGGAAGAAGGGGAGAGATCTGGCCAGGGAAAGACTTAAAGAAAGGTGGGAAGGGGTGGGGGAGGTGTGGTGATCAGGTTGAAGAGAATGAGAGAAGGGTCTCATTCTGATTTTTCTGACCTGTAACCTCTCCCAGATATTCTGGGCCCCCTAAGGAATGATATGCTAGTGCTGGAGACTTGGGGACCTCAGGAGAGCCGCTCCTTCTGTGCCATGGAGACCAGTGGGTGCACCCCACTGCCAAGCACGGCCCACACGGTGAGAGCCAACCCCACACCCTATAGCCTCCATCCCCAACAGGTACTCTGCACGGTAGTCCCTGATCTTCAAGTGAGGCCCCTCTCCATCCTCTGGCATTAGAGTTAGAGTCAGAAAAATGGGTATTCACATCCCAATTCAGTTACTTACTAGCTTTGTAATTCTGGGCAAATCACTTAAGTTATTATAAAACCAGAGGGGTGGACTTGATGGCATCCAAGGTCCGTCCCAGCTCTTCATTCTGGATCTGCTTTACTCCCTCATCTTTTCCTCTCAAATCCTGTGACCATAAGGCCCTGAGGTCACTTGCAGGTCCTCAAAGTGACCTTGAGGTTTGAAGGGTCTTGCCTCTGTATACCTCCCCCTCCCCTGATGCTCTCTCCCCTGTCCCCAGATCCTTCCCTCCTCCCCTAAGCTCCATCCACCTCCCCCCTCCAGCTCTGGTGGGACCCTGAGTGACAGCTCCTACTTTTGGCTTGGCAGAGAGCAGCCCTCCTTGGAAAACAGCTTCTTCAAGATCTCCAGTCCGGTCAATGTGTGCAGGTGAGCGGAGGGGAAGAGGCTGGCAAAGATGGGCACAGTACGAGGGAGGTCATCCTAGTCAAATATCCTGGTCTGGGAGAATGAAGGGACACTGGATAGAGACAGGAGACCTGGGTCTGAGGTCCAGATCTGATGATTTCATTGTGGTAGTCACCTAGCTAACAATCTGCCCCTCTGCTAAGAAACTTGACTCTAATAAAAAAAACCCAACTGCACAGTACAGTGGGAAACTCAGCTTTGATTCTCCCAGATCTGACATTTATTACCAGGAACAGCTGTGATAATCATTTAACTTTGCTTGCCTCAGTTTCCTCATCTGTAAAATTCAGGCAATGACCTAGATGGCTTTTGAGATCGCTTCCACCACTTGGTCTGTGATCCTATGACCTAAAGGAGGCATGTGGACCTCAGAGTTAGGAAAGCCTGAGTTCAAGCCCCATGGGTGACATATATTGGTAGTGCAACTAGACAATCTCCCCACCAGTGCCAGGTCACTCACTAAAACCATAAGAACCATAGTTGAAGGGAAGAGGGAGTTTCCTGATCTGGGAGTTCCCTACGTTAATGAAATCATAGTTCTGGACCCAAACTTGTCCTCACAGGGTTGTGAGCAAACGGCTTAGAATGAATTAGAAGCCAGTCATTTTCCTCTCTTCTCTCTTTCCTTCTCAGTTTCTTCCTTTGTGAAGTTAGTGGAGGGGGACAGAGGCAGAGAGGTTGTGGGGGATTAGATTATCTCTGTTCTGGGGTCCCTCCCAGCTCTGACATTCTACGGTCTAACACTTCTCGCCCTCAGATCCCTCCCAAGCTACTCCTCTTCTCATATTCTATGTTCTAAGGTCTCTCCTGGCTCTAACACTGTTCTAACATTCTGCCTTCCATGGTCCCGAAGATGCTATCATATGTAAAATGGCTTTATATATGTCCCTGCCATTTCCTAAAGATGTCTAAAATAGAACCTCTTCTTGTAACAAATATGGGCAGTTAATAAAAACAAATCAACACATTGGCCACATCTGAAAATGTGTCCCTCATTCCACACCTGTGTGGTCCACCTCTTCTGCCAACAGATGGGAGCCAGGCTTCACCATCAGTCAGTTCTCTGAGGTCAGGATGGGTCATTGCATCGATCAGAGAGAGGTCTGAAGGCTTTCAGTGTTATTTCCTTTACTGTGATTGTTGTGTGAATTATTCTCCAGGGCTAACATGCAATATCCTAAAGTTCCTTCTGCTCTCACATTCTCTTCTTATGTTCTATGGTTTTGGGTCTCTATCGGATCTAAAAGTCTGCGCTTAAGACCCGTGCCTGCTCTGACATTTCATGGGCTAACACGATTCGCATGGTCCCTTCTGGCTTTTTTAATATATTGCTTGTGTTCAAAGTCCCTTAGAGGGCTAGTATTCTGCCATCCTGTAATAAACACCACCAAGAGGGATCTACTTTGTTCAGAGCTTTGGGCTGGACTTTTTAGGAAAATGTAGAGGAAGCAGGAGAAGCTAATAGACTAGTGGGGAGACTAATAAACATAGGAAGCTGCTTTTCTGTCTCCCACAGCACCCAGCAAAGTGCTGCCATGTAGGAGATGTAGCTGCAGGAAATCTGATCTCTTGCTATTTGTAGTGAGTCCTGCCATCCCCTGCTCTCTCTCCCTCCCCCACACAGCCAGGGCTCTCAGGCAATACTCAGATTTAGATGGCATTATTAGATTGCTTTTCCATGCAATATAACCATGGAATATGTGGTAATTTTTCTGCCAGGAACAAATCCCTCTTTGCTTTTAAATCTCTATTCTTGGAACCTCCCAGAAAGAATTTGCCATAATTTCTTGATGATTTACTGTCATGTTAAAACAGAAAAACATAAACAACACCACTAACTCTGCCTCTCACCTGTTATGTGGTGATAGACAAGTCACTTAG
Source organism: Pseudochirops cupreus (assembly GCA_028627135.1). NCBI lineage: Eukaryota > Metazoa > Chordata > Mammalia > Diprotodontia > Pseudocheiridae > Pseudochirops > Pseudochirops cupreus. The sequence continues at coordinate 381,123,379 of CM053583.1, read as the reverse complement.
TGTTCATGGTCTTCAATTTCCTTAGAATGTAAACAGAAAGAACAACAAAAACCCTGAGTACAATATAATTATAATCTTTTGAGCTTGGCACAAAAGAAGAGATAAGAAAATTACCCCTCCCTTTCTTTGCAGAGGTGGGGGACTATGGGTGTGCAACATTGGGTACACTGTCAGGTGTTTTGGTTAATTTTATCAAATTGATTTCTCACCCCTCCCCCTTGTATTCACTGTTACAAAAGATAGCTTGCTGGGTAGGGGAGGTGGGAAAGATATGCTCAGAAATGAAGATGATGTAAAAACATAAGATATGTCGATAAAAATAAATTTTAAAACATAAGAAGGGTTGGACTAGTTTTAAAATTCTGTGACTATGAAGACTAGGAATTTTCTGATACCCGATTCAGTTATATTTAAATACATAGGTATTCATTATATTTTATAATTAATTTCATGACTTTACAATGCATTTCATTAAATAACATCTCTTACAATGTAACCAGGTTAGATTTTGGAAAAGTCCTGATATGCCTGATGCTGCGAGGAATTCAAGAAAACAGCATTTAAAGGATTCAGTTCTGATGGAACTTATAGTCTAATTGTGGAGACAGGATGTCATACATGAAACAGTTATGATAATTCAAGATAGAACATAATGACTGTATTGATCTGAACATAGGCTATACCTAAATATAGTCTGCATAATAAGATCTCTTTGAAAGGAAACATGTGTGTCCTTAAAAATAACTGGTTACAGGGGCAGCTAGGTGGTGCAGTGAATAGAGCACCGACCCTGGAGTCAGGACCTGAATTGAAATCCAGCCTCAGACACCTAACGATTACTAGCCATGAGACCTTGGACAAGTCACTTAACCCCAATTGCCCTGCCTTCCCCCCTCCAAAAAGCAAAAGAGAAAAAGAAAAAATAACTGGTTACAGGGTGCACAGGTTTTTACAAGGCAGATACTATGGGAAAGTACAGCATTTACTTGGACCAGTATGGTAAGTGAAAAATGTTTGGCATGGCTCTATGGAGCTGAGAAGATCAGAGGGGACTGGAGCATCCAGGAAAGGTTTACCCAAAGAAAAGCAGGTTTCAGAGTCCTTAAACTGAGATTTGGGAGGATAGGATTTGGAGGGTGGACAGCATGGCATAGTATAGGGGAGTCAGGAGATATGGGTTCAAATTCCAACCTTGATATTTAACTGTCTGTGTGTTATTGTTACTTAGTACTGCCTGACTCCTACTGATCTCATTTGGGATTTTCTTGGCAAAGTTGCTGGAGTGGTTTGCCATTGCCTTCTCATTTTATAGATAAGGGAACTGAGGCAAACAGGGTTAGGTGACTTGCCCAGGGTCACACAGCTAAATGTCTGAGGCTGGATTTGAATTCAGAAAGAGGAGTCTTTCTGACTAAGACCTAGTTGCTCTGTACTGCCAGTGTGAACACGGGCAAATCAATTGACTTTTTCTGAGGCTTACTTTCATCACCAGTCAAATGGGAATAATAACATTCATCAGGAAGTACTTTGTGAAGCTGAAAATACTATATAGGATCCCCAGATTCAGAGCTGGAAAGGATCTTTAGAGATATGGGGACTGGATCTATAATTTCATTGATAGAGAGAAATTACCAGATGAGGAAACTTTCTATCAACATGGGTCAGCACTTTAGAGTGAGCTGCTGAGAATGCAGTCACATCCAGGGTCACACAACCAAGATGTCATATTCAGGACTTCGTTCTTTCTGTTCCAAAGCTATCTCTATCCACGACCACACTGCTTCTCCATCAAGTTTAACTCCTCAAACTAAGGGCCAGGGATATAGAAAGACCTGTCCAAGGTCACATAGGTACTAAGGGAGTAGATATGGGATTTAAACCCAGATTGTCTGACAATGACTGCAATCTATTTCCCATTATTTCCCCTGCTCCCCCCCCAATCTCTGTCTCTGTCTCTCTCAAGAATGGGGAGGGAAAGTGGGTAAAGAGTTTCTCAAAGGCTGAGAGATGAGTTGTCAAGGTGGTCATGATTCTAGGATGGCTTTGGAAGAATTTCAAAGATGTGGTCTGACTGAGGGGAAGGAGGCAAGGCAGGATATTATTGTAGAAAGGAAAAGAGGAGGAGGTAATCCATAATGCTAGCGAGGGCTCCAGGAAATTAATGGCTTGCTTATACTTTTCAGTTATGGAATAACACAGGGATCTTGTGGGCTTGCTCTCTTCAAAAGTGTGAGTATGGCTGGGAAAGGAAGAGTAATGGGTGGCACTTGGATCCATGGGGAGCTCTAGAACCTCCTGATCACTGAGGGAGGAGATCTGAGGAATGTCATGGTGTCCACCTCCACTTCCCACACTCTCAAGAGGCCTAGATCACTAGCTCTGGTGCTGACTTCTCCCCTTTCTGTCCCTTAGACACCCATGAGCGTTGGGTCCTGGTCTGGCTGGCCTTCCTAGTACTGGCTGCTTGTATCCTGGTTCTCCTCCTGCTCAACAGAGGTGGGATGAAAGGTGAGATGCTGCCCTTTAGGGATGTTAAATCCTGGGGGCAAGATAAGAACAGATCTCTCCTCCTCCCCATCCCCTAGTCTTTTTGGGATTTTCCTCTTCCTGACACAGCCTCCATAAGGCAGAGAGCCCAGTTAGGAACTCCCTAGTGGGGAGGCAGGAGAGGGAGGTGGGGGCAGTGACCTAAAATGACCTAGCCCTAGCAGGCCTAGAATGCCAAACCTAAATGTCAAGCACATCCAGGGGTCAGGCTGATTGGCTGCCTCTGCCCCTCTCCCTTCACAGGGTGGCTGCAATTCTTGAAGGACGATTACCGCTATGGGGGTGAGTGTCAAGGGGGGATCCCGGGTCACACCGCTCCCTATTCTCTATATAGTGGTGCTGTGAGTTGGGGATGGGGCTAGGAAAGACGCACGGGATATTTCCTTCCTTGGCTCTTCCCACCCAACCACGGTTCTCTTTCTTGCAGGGGCAGCCCGTGGCCGAAGAGCCCTCCTCCTCTACTCTCCAGACCACGCCAGCTTTGAGCGCCTCGTGGGCACCCTGGCCACAGCCCTGCGGCAGCTGCAGCTCTCCGTGGCTGTGGACCTGTGGCACCGGAGGGAACTAAGTGCCCTAGGCCCTCTGGCCTGGTTCCATGCCCAGCGTCGCCAAGCCCTGCAAGAAGGTGGGGTGGTTATCTTGCTCTTTTCCCCGGGGGCCGTCGCGCTCTGCCAGGAATGGCTCCAAGAAGCGGGCACTGCCCAGAGACCAGCCCCCACTGCGGACACCTTTGCTGCCTCTCTCAGCTGTGTGCTGCCCGACTTCCTGGAGGGCAGGGCGCTCGGGTGCTATGTGGTCGCCTGCTTTGAGGAGCTCCTTCCCGCCCGGGGGATACCCGACCTCTTCCAGGACGTGCCAGTCTTCTCTCTGCCCTCACAGATGCCCGCCTTCCTGAGGGCACTGTTGGGGCCTGGCAAACGGCGCCAGGACACTTTGAGAGCTCATGCCACACGCGTGGGTCAGTATCTCCAGCCTGCCCTGGAGGAGTGCCTGCAGCTGGGGTCATCATCCTCTCTCTGACCCAGCCTGGGCCCCTCGCCCAGCATGCCCAAGGGCAGCAGCCAGACCCGAGTCCTCTGCAGGCCCTGGATTTGCATTCACCTGGAGCAAAGGTCTCCTCCTCGCTGTAAATCCCGCCCCTCAGCGCCTGAGGACGTGTGGACTTGGGGGGAACGGCAACCCTTCCTGCCCGGGGGTGTCTCTGGCAACCCCTGCTTTGGGCTGCGCGGGCATATCTGGGTGAATAAAGATAGACTTATTTTTGTAGCCTCCCAGCCTCTAGTCTATGCATCTGGGAAATGGGCTTGGGAGTCTGGCAATCCGCGTCGTCTCTTTAAAAGCCCGGACAGGTGCACCTCGAGCCTGCTCCCATTGGCCGCTCGGGTAGTGACGCTAAGGCACATGGCCCGCCACCATTGGTGGAAGGGATGGCCCCGCCCCCTAGACTGCGGAGCTTGCGGAGGCTCCGAGCCGCTCGGAGGCTGCGGCGGTGGCGGCTTCGGAGGCGGCTTCGGCGGCGGCGCGAGGGCGGCTGGGCTGGGCGCGGCCCTGGAGCCCCCCGGTCATCCGGGCTCCGGAAGACGGCGGGTACGGACGGCCCCACCCTCCGCGGGTCCCGCCCCCTCCTCTCCCCTCCCCTCTCCACTCCACCCCGGAACTGAACGGGGGGGGGGCATATGTCATACCCCCCCCGCCCCCAGGGATCTCCTCCTCCCACCCCTCTTCCTTCTCCTCCCCCACCGCGGTTAATATGAGCCCCTTCACGTCCCTCTTCCCTTCAGTACCTCTGTTAATGTCAGCCCCCCATATTGGCCCTCCCGCTGAATACCTCATTAACAACAGCCTCCCAGTATTGCCCCCTTCCCCGAATACCTACTTAGTATCAGCCCCTCTAATATTGCCCTTCCCCCGAATACCAAGTTAATGTCAGCCCCCCCAGTATTGACTCCTTCCCCGAATGCTAGTGTCAGCCCCCCTAATACTGCCCCCTCCCCTGAATATCTAGTTAATATCAGCCTCCTCAATATTGTCCCCCCAATTAAAATCAGCCCCCCATTGCCTCCTCCCCCTGAATACCTCCTTAATATCAGCCCCCTAATATTGTTCCTCCCCCTGAATACCTAATTAATATCGGTCCCCCCCAGTGTTGTTCCCTCCCCCGAATACCTAGTTAATATCAGCCCC
>CM053583.1:381042536-381118148 GCA_028627135.1 Pseudochirops cupreus | reverse complement strand
ATCAGCCCCCTAATACTGCCCCTCCCCCTGAATATCTAGTTAATATCAGCATTCTCAATATTGTCCCCCCAATTAAAATCAGCCCCCCATTGTCTCCTCCCTCTGAATGCCTAGTTAACATCAGCCCCCTAATATTGCCTCTTCCCCTGAATACCAAGTTAATATCAGTCCCCCCCCCATACCTGGTTAAAGCCCTGCCAATATCCTTTTTCTTAATACCCTGGTTAATATTAGTTCCCTAATATTGCCCTATTCCCCACAATTCCATGGTTAACATTAGTCCCTAAGATTGCCCCCTCTCCCTGAATACCTGGTTAAAATCAGATCCCTCCCCCCAATATTGCCCCCCTGTGGGTTAATATCAGTCCCCTGATATTGTCCCCTTCTCAGTAGTGCAGTTAACATCAGCCCTGGGATGTTGAACGCCCACTTAATGTCAGCCTCCCAATATTGCCCTCTTCTTTATATGGTAGTTACCCTAAGCTCCCTCCTGCCTATTCTTTCAACAGCAGGGTTCATATCAGCTCCCTTCATATTTTCCTCTTCTTTTCCATATCTTGCTTAATATCAGCACCCCTAATATTGTCCCCTTCCTCTCAGACCTGTAGTTACTATATAACCCCCATATTACTCCTTTTCTCTGAGTATTTCAGTTAACATAAGCCTTTCCAATACTTTCTCTTCCTCTCAATATCTTTATAAACCTCCCTTCACCCCCCTACCCCTGTCCCCCTGGCATTCCCTGCACTGCTCAGTCCAGCTCACCTCTTGCAAATACTCCCTACACCCAACCATCAGTAGACACTGTCCCTTTACTGGGCCAGTTTTTTGCACCTTTCCGCTCCCCCATTACTCTAATCCTAACCTCCCAAGCCTAACTGCCCCTGCCCCCCACACTCCAGCCAGTGCCTTTTCTTCATTCTGTCTTCTCCACCCCAGTACCATCCCCTTAACTAGAAAGCCCAAGTTAGTGATTCCAGCCCCCATTTAATGTTTCCTAGTCACTGGTTTCTTTCCTAATTAACTCCTAATACTACTTCACACTTCCCTGAAAACAGAGTGATTACCTTCTCACTGTTTCTCCATCTCCTGCCCTTCCTTCTTCCCTGATTTCCAGAAGGACTTGTCCCATCTTGCCCCATCTGCCCCAGCTTGCCTGTTATATATTCTTCGTCCATTACATATTCTCACCACTACCCTTGTTCATTTCCCCTAGCTTCCTGAGCAGGGACAAAGTGGCCCCTGAGTCCCCATCCCTTCACCACCCAATAACCCCCAGCCTTCTGGAAAGAAGATGGCTCCAGTCCTCTGGAGAGGCCTGGTTCCCGCCCTACTGTGGGGCCTGTGCCTCTTTTGGAGCCTTCCTGTCCCTGTGTGGCCCCAGTCACAGCCCTGTCATACCTGCCGGGAGCTGGTCAGCAGCTTTAGCAAGGTGGGTGTTTTTTCCAGTCCCTCCAACTACCCCCACCCCCAGGAACCTCATGCTTTTTAAGTGTTTAAGGCAGGGCCACTCCTTATGGATTGGGCTGAATTCTAGAGTTTCTTTTGCCCAGGGTCTGGAACGTACAGTTCGGGACAACTTTGGAGGAGGGAACACTGCCTGGGAGGAGGAGAAGCTGTCTAAGTATAAGGACAGGTAGTTTCAAGGGCTGGAGGACCTTGGAGCCTCAGGGGCACTAGATTGGGGAAGGACCTCCTTTCTAATCAGTGCCACATTGGGGACTGGGAGCATTCCAGGGTCAAGTCAGCCAGGTGTATAGATCAAATCCCCACCCCCTGCTAGGTGCCATTGAGGGGGCTCACTGGCTGTCCCAGGCTGGGGTGGGGAGGGAGGGCTGGGCCAGGAGCAGGGCTAGCCCTCAGCTTGTTCATCTGCTGCATGGCCAGTGAGACTCGGCTGGTGGAGGTGCTCGAGGCTGTGTGCAGCAAATCTGACTTTGAGTGTCACCGACTCCTGGAGCAGAGTGAGGAGCTGGTGGAGACTTGGTGGTTCCACAAGTGAGTAGGCTTCCCTGGGTGTTGGGAGAGAGCTGGGGTAGCACGAGTTGGCATGAGAGAACATTTCTCATCAGTTCAAATACTGGGCCATCGCTTGGCCCATATCACACTCCATCTTGTGTCAACATGGCTTGTGTTGAGCTTTACAGTCCCCCACCCCCATTGGATTGTAAGCTCTTTGAAGACAGATGATGCTGATTTTCAACTTTGTAGCCTTAGCACCTGGCACAGTGCTTCTGGGTTAATGGTGCTAAATAAATGCTTTTTTAATTGAATCAAACCAAACTGAGCTCTATTTTGGGAAACAACTCATCTGGGAAACGAGATGGTGTGGTACAAAGAGCATTGGATTTGGAATCAGGAAACCTGGAAGTCTGATGCTAATCTGATGTGGGACTGAGTCAGTTAGCCTTTCGGGGCCATGACTTCTTTCTGTGTAAAGGGAATAGGGCTGGATGCTGTCTTCTTTCCATACCAGTCTTAAAATTTGAATCTGTGGCTCCTTGCTTGGTGAGCATTGGGGAAGGGAGGACCCTGGGCTAGGTGATTTAGGACCCACTTCCTTCAGGGAACCTTGACCCTGTTCTTTGTGGCATATATTCTGTCCTGCCCCTTTAATGGTGCCCCCACCCTCTCAGGCAGCATCAGGCCCCAGATCTCTTCCAGTGGCTTTGCATGGACTCCCTAAAGGTTTGCTGCCCTCCTGGAACCTATGGGCCCTCCTGCCTGGGTGAGTTGTTCAAGCTGCCTCTGGGACTAGGGGTGGTGGGCACCTTCGGGGCATCTCTGCCTGTCTCCAGGGCACAGCAGAGAGTGGGGCATGGAGCCTGTGCTCTTGGGGAAGCCATTTCATTTCTTTCAGTCTCAGCTTCTTCCCACTTTCTGATTCTGACTGCATTGATTTGCTTGTGCAAAAGCTTTTCAATTTTATTTAGTAAAAATAGCCTATTGTTTTCTTCTATGATCTCCTCTAACCCTTGTATGCTTAAGCTGTGTCCTCTTCACCTCCACTTGTCTTATGACCTATCCTTAACTCCTCTATCTGCATATTGGGGATAATGATACTTGTCCAGCTCCCAGGATGGTTGGGAAGATAAAATGAGCTAAAAAAATGGGAAAGGGTTTTGAAAAAGGCAAGTGTGGTACCATGTACTGGTATGGTAGTGTGACAGCTAAGTCCAATCACCATGGTGGAGTTGAAGGGTGAGGACTGTTCTGGAGGGCTCCATGTGCCTGAGGATATTTGGGAGAAGGACCAGTGGATTCTGGCTCTTACCTGTCCAGGTCCAGGGCTGTCTCAGGCTTAGGATGGGTGATGTCTCCTTACAGCCTGTCCTGGGGGTACAGAGAAGCCATGCAGTGGTAATGGGCACTGTGACGGGGAGGGCACCCGACAGGGCAGTGGGCGCTGTGACTGCCAGCCCAGCTATGGTGGCCCCACCTGTGCCCAATGTGGGGACGGTTACTATGAAGCCACTCGCAACTCCAGCCACCTGGTATGTGAGGGTAGGTAGTGGGTCAGGGAGAGGGAGGCCCTTGGGTTGGGGTGGAGATGGCATGGTCTGCTCAGCTGTGAATGGAGCCCATCTTTCACCATCTCACACCATCCCTCCCTTTCTCACTGCTTCCATCAGCTTGCTTTGGCCCCTGCTCCCGTTGCTCCGGTCCCAAGGAAGGTAACTGCCTACGCTGCAAACAGGGTTGGGCCCTGCACCAGCAGAAGTGTGTGGGTGAGTGTAGCGCCAAGGACCAGACTCTCCTACCTTCCAGGCCTGCCCGAGAGATGAGTTATTTGTTCCAGAGTAATGAAAAGAGCTTGGGGTCAGGAGAGTTAGATTCTCATGCCTGTACCACTAAGTAGCTATGTGACTTTGGGCAAGTCACTTCAACTCGCTGGGCCTCAGTCTTCTCATCTGTAGAAATGGGGCTAAAAATATTGTTTGATGAAGAACTGAGTGACTTAACTATTCTCAGAAGTATGCTGATCCAAGACAGTCCCAAAGGACTCACAATGAAGCCTGTTATCCACCTTCGGAGAAGGAGCTTGGTCTTGACTGAGCACAGACTGAAGCAGGCTCCTTTTCACTTTCTTTCCTTTTTTTCTTTTATTGGAGTCTTCTTATACAAAATGACCAACAGGGAAATGTTTTGTATAATTGTACATATATAGCCTGTGTCTGAGATTACTGTCTCAGGGAGGGGGGGATGGAATTTGGAACTCAAAACTTTAAATAAGAATGTTTAAAAATATTAAGGAAAAAATGGGGCTAAAATTACTTTTCCCATTTGGGGTTTTGTAAGGATCAGATGAGCTCATGTATGTGAAAAAACTTGAAAATAAACAGTCATAGGTACACATAGAATGCTGTGGGGCTTCTGAGGACAGGGTCGCCATGAAGTCAGAGGGAATTAGGGGCAGGAGAGAGGCAACCATCTCTGAAGGCCCTCCCTTTTCCACAGATATCGATGAGTGTGGGACAGAGATGGCCACCTGCAGAGCCAACCAGTTCTGCGTGAACACCGATGGGTCCTACGAGTGCCGAGGTCAGACCCAGCTTTGGAGGCGCAAGTGTGGGAAAGAAAGGCCCTTTGGGAGGGACGGCCTTCCATCTCTTACTGTCTGCTCCCACCCCCCTAAGTTCTTTTGGCCTTCCCAGTGTTGTCAGATCATGGGATCCTATTTATAGACCTTATTCTTTCCTCTCTTCCCAGATTGTGCCAAAGCCTGTGCTGGCTGTATGGGGGCAGGGCCTGCCCGATGCAAGAGGTGCAGTGTGGGCTACCGGCGAGATGGAGCCAAATGCTTGGGTAAGGGACTCTTCCTGTTTTGTGCTGACCGCTAACAAGCTATCTGGTCCACCCAGCAATGAGAAATGGGGGGGGGAGGGCTGGGCACTCTGGGTCAGAGTGCCTCCAGATAAGGCATGACCTCCCTTCCATCCCCCAGACGTGGATGAATGTGAGGGTGAGGTAGAGGTGTGCACGGGTGCTCACGAGCTCTGTGAGAACACAGATGGAAGCTATCGATGTACCTGTGTGGAGGGCTATGAGAGAAGCCAGGAGGGCTGTGTGCCTCAGCAGCTTGAAGGTGAGATTTGTTCTGTATGTAGGACCCAGGCCTTCAGACACTTTTTGGTGGGGCATCTCGGGGCGGCTAAAGCACCTTCTGGGTTAGCCTGATGGACGTTTGAGAGCTGAGTGTCCTGCCCCTCCTTTTAGGCCCCAATGAGATTACGTAGAGCCCTGTCCACTCTTTATCTGGCCAGCTGGACACAGGTCATCTGTTAGACACTTGTCACATTTATTCTTTAGTTTTCACACCGCTTCCCCCAGCTGCTTATTTTCTGTGTGTGCTCTGTTCTTGACTGCTTTCATCCAGATTACCCCTCTCCCAAGGCTTTGCTTCCTGTCTGTGACTTTCACACCTGGCCTGAGCTGGCTTATGTCCTGCATGGTCTAGTGGATGGACTCTTAGACTTGGAGTCAGGATATTTGTGTTCACACTCACTTGGGGATGCTGGGCAAATCCCATAATCTTGTCTTCAGAATGAGGATAGCGAGCTAGCAGGAGCAGCTACTCCAGACAGTTGTTGTTAGGCTCCAAAGAATCATGTGTGGAAAACACCTTGTAAAGCTCAAAGCAGTGTGTTTGCATGCTAATCTCTTATCATTCCCATCTTCAGAGCCTAAACCTGGTGGCTTCTTCTCAGAGGTGACAGATGATGAGGTGGTGGTCTTGCAGCAGATGTTTTTTGGTGTCATTATCTGTGCCCTGGCCACACTGGCAGCCAAAGGCGACATGGTCTTCACTGCCATCTTCATCGGGGCTGTGGCTGCCATGGCAGGATACTGGCTGTCTGAGCGTAGTGACCGGGTGCTGGATGGCTTCATCAAAGGCAGATAGAGACTTGCTGCAGGTGGGAGGGCCTCCCTCCCTCTCTACAATACAGGGCCAAGGGTGGTTGGCTCCTGTCCAGCCCCAGGGACTGATACAGGGAAAGCCTGGAAACTGATGGTGGGGGGAGACTGGATCCAGATGGGGAGGCAGCTTGAGCAGGTTAAGGTTTGTACCAAGGAGGGAAGAAGCCAGGTTTGGGGTGAGGTGGGTCAGCAAACCTTAACTCTAACCCAAGCCTGATTGAATCAGGACTGCTGGCTTCCAGGTGCCACAACAGTCCTCTGCTAAGCTCAGTGCCTCTCTGTCCCTTGGCTTCCATCTTTGCAGATGTGGTCCACCCAGGCAGAGTTGGAGACAGGGCAGATATCTCCCTCCTAGCCAGAGGCTAGGGCTACAGTCATTGTGTTTTTATGTGTGGGGACTGAGCTAGGGTTCCATCCTTTCCTTTGGCTTGTCCGTCACATTCCCCTTCTCTGCCAGACACACTTCCTTTGCACTGGGGGTCCAGGCTCTCCAGTGATGTCTTAGGAGATAGCGGTGGAAGGGTTTTGAAAAAGTGCCCCTGGAGGCAGAGCCCAAAACTGTAAGGGAAGTTGGGGGTGGGGGTGGGAATGAGATGCTGAAGGGGAGAACAGGTCCTAGTTAAGTGGTTTTTCAGACTCATTTCCCCGTTTTGGTAGTGCCTGCCACACAGCTGTGCCCTGCCTTCTTCCTTCTCCCCTCTTTAGTCCTGGGAGCTGGGAGGCAGAGGGAGGTGGTCCACACAAGGGGGGGAGCAGAGGCCCGGAGTCCTCCTGCATGCTCCCCACCCTTGCTTTTGCCCACTTTGACTCAACTATTTATTCATCTCAGGAAAATAAAACTCTTCATAAATCTGGCAATGACTCCAGCCTCTCTTAAGCCATCCCGCCATCTGCCCCAGGCCCTAGCTTTCAGCTCCAGATGTCATACTTTTGTCTGATGGTAACTCTGTGAGGTAGGGCATACAGGCAGGGCCCAGTGGACCTTTGATCACCTTGAGTGGGCTGTCCTGATTCACCCATACATCCTCACGACACCATCCGGCGTCTGTGCCCTCCCCTAAGATTGCCCCTCATGGCTGACCTAACAAACTGGGAACTCTCTTTCATTTTCCCCTGACTTCACAAAGGTACCCTGCTGTGCGTAGTTATCCCCCAGTCTGCCCATGACCAGTCCATCTTCTCCCACTCATACATTTTTTTTCTTGGACATCCTTGACTCTAGTTCTTAAAAATTCCTTATTTTATTACATGTCACACTTTACACACTCCCACCATGTACCTCTTCATTACCCTTTGTGTGAAACTTTAAAAAAAAATCCCCCCAAATTTTGGGCCAAAATATTACTACCCTCATTTCACAGAGAGGAAAAGTGAGTCTCACAAAGGTGAGGCCCCCCCCAAGTCCAGAATCACACCCAGATCTTCTGACTCTCAGTTTTGGTTTATAGCCTTTTCAACTCCCCAGAGAATAGAAGGTGCTAAGGAACAAGGTTCCCTTTGGAACTTGAAGAAGGAGAAGGATTGGCCAATGGGGCTTAGGAGATAGTGGTGGAAGGGTTTTGAAACCACTGGGTGTTGGGAGAGGCTTTGTCAACATTTCCAGTTTGAGCTTCGGGAAGAGTTACAGGGCTAGGGAATGTAGTTTGTGCATTCGAGATTCTGTTAGATCAGGGGCTGCCCCCTTCCAACCTCCATCCATCGGTGTGTAGAGTCTCCCTCCCCAGAGTTTCTTATTCTTCAAGTGCAACTCCCTGGCCCTAGGCCTACGAATAGAAGGGACCTTAGAGGTGATCTAGTTAAACCCTCTCACTTTACAGATGAGGAAACTGAGTTTCAAAGGGGTTAAGTGACAAGCCAAGATTTTAATTTCTATCCTGTGACTTCTGAGTTCAGCACACTTTCCACTGGGGGCCCATCGTGGATGTTGGAGCTTTGCCTGTTTCCCTTCCTTGGATGGTTGAAAGCACAGCCTGGGATGGTAGGAGTGGCCTGACCCTTCACAGTGCTGGAGGATGGAGATCATATGGGAGGAAGTCCAGGACTTGGGGGCTAAAGAGGGATAGGAAGGGGTGGGCAAGGCAGATTGGTTTTTAAAAGTTTATTTTGTCTTTCTTTTGGCACAAAGCAGGAAGTTTTAGACGTGGCTCTCCAAGGGGGCTTCTTGCAGCACGCGACCCCCATTAGAGCTCTCGGAATCCTTCCTTCCTTGGCTCTGTGTTGAGACGGCAGCAGAGGGTGGAGCAGAAGCACCTTTCCCTAAAGCTCTTCCCCCACCCTCCTTCCGGCTCCACTCGGTGAAGGTCATAGCCCCCGGGCAAAGTCAGAGTTCCCCCCCCCCAAAAAAAAGTAAAAAAAGAATCCCTGGGTTGCTGTGGGGGAAGGGAAGAGGCCCCCCCTTTTCTCTCTAGCCCCTATTTCCCCAGTGGTCTACCCGTTCTGGCCTGATCACAACTCTATGGTCTCGCTGGAGGCGCTTCGAGAGTCCACTTGCTTACTAAGGGCCAGGAAGCTCCGATGGGCTTCGTGCTCTGGGTCCCTGGATACTTCCAGGGCGGGCCCGGGCTCCGGCTCCTCCTGGGAAGGCAGCAGCTGCACAGTGCTGGGCAGCTCGTCTAGGGGCAGGCTTTCCACCGATGACAGCCCGTGGCGCCATGGATTCCAGCTGATCTTGAGGGAGCCCTTGGAAAAACTATCCAGCGAGCTCCCGGACGCCGCCCCGGTCTCAGGCTCGGGGGCAGGCTTGGGGACGACCCGCACGTCGGTCAAGGAACTGCAACGGTCCTGAGGGGTTAGGCCCGAACGATCGGGGTCACTGCTACGCCTCTGTCGCAAGAGGGGGCCCCCTGGCTGGGAGAGAGCCTGCAGGGAGGCGGCTGAGTCCCGACGGCCCAGGCCAGCTGGGTACTGCAGGCTGGAGCGCAAGAACACGCTGTCGCGGACTAGGTGCTCCCGAAACAGCGCTTCGTCAATGCTTCGGCTTAGGTTGATGGGCGAGGGCGGGCGCAAGTCCAGCTCGCTCAACGACAGCCCCGCAGTTTTATCCAGGCACACGCTGCTGCGAGAGCGACCTGGGCCCGCGTTGTTAGGGTACTTGGGGCTCCAGCCAGTCCGAGCCAGGGAAGCCGCCGAGCCGGCGGGGCTAGGGAGGACCTGGCCTGCCCGCAGCTCATTGCTGTCCTTGGGTGGTCGGGATCCCCCGCTCTCCGCAGGGTTGCGAATGAGGCTTTTGCTGATGTCGGTGCCGCCTCGCTCCATCCCGGCTGTGCCCGTCCAGTCGTAGCAGTTGTTAGGATACTCGGGCACCTCATTTTTTCCCGGTGGGGGACATGCGTAGTGGAGCAGCTTGCCCCAGCACGTGTGTTCAGTGGGCCTCGGTCCCCAGCGGCATGAAGCGACCCCAGCTACCAGGGCCAGTGCGGCGGCCCAGGCGAGTTCCACCAGGCGTAACCAGAATTGCACGCCCCACCAGGGCCAGGAAAATCGGCTGGGGGTCCCCGCCAGCGGGTACAGCCACACTGCGGCCGCCAATTGCAAACCGCTAGCCAGCAATCCCAGGGCTCCGCCCACAGCCAGGACCCTGGGGCCGGGACCTGGGGCTCGGCTCCTCCCATGGCCCTCGGGTCCAACCTCCACAGCGCCAAGTAGCCAGCGGCGACACAGGAGAAGCGTGCCCAGCGCCACCCCGGCGCCCCAGGCGCACGACAGTCCCTGCACCAGCAGGTTGAGAGGAGGACGAAGCCAGGGGGAGAGCAGATCAGCTCCTAGCAGTAGCGTCCAGTGCACTGCTCCCAGCCCGCCTAGCAGACGCAGGCTGCGCAGCCGGGGCGGGAGCAGCTGCCCGAGGCCCAGGAGCGCCAGCGCCCCGAGGGCCGTCACGAGCAGTGGGAAGGGCAGATTGTAGAGGATCAGCCCCGTGCGGGCTGCCAAGCGGCCTCGCGAGCCGTACGGGTCGGCCAGTAAGTAGATAGCGCGCAGCAAGGAGGCGGCTAGCACGAGAGCAGCCGCGGCCAGCGCGTGGGCTCGCCCAGGCACGTGGGGCGTGACCGCGGCGGCCACTAGGCCGGCCAGAGCCAGGATTGCCAGCAGCAGGAAGAACGCTCCGGCGCCATACACGTGGAGCTCCCAGGCGAAGCTCAGCGTGTGCCGCAGGGGCCCCCAGCGCAGCGGTGGGGAGCTCGTCTCATTGGCCTGGGGGCCGCACGCCCTCGGGCCGCAAGTGGAATCTGGAGGAAGATCCGAGGCCGCGGGACTAGGAGAAGGCTCCGGAGGGTTCGGCTGCCCCAGGGCTCTCTGGGTTGTAACTCGAATGAGGCCTCTTCGAGAAGTGATCAGGGAAGGCCCGGAGGAAGCTGGAGGCGCCGGAGGGTGGCTCTGGGGAGGCCGCTCCCCAGGCAGTCTTTCCTCTACACCTGTTAACAAGGACATCTATAAAATCTCTGCCCTCCCCGAAAACATTACCATGAACCACAGTCCGTCCCCTGTGATTTGAGAATGGTCCACCCATAAAACAAGCACCTTCCTGGTTGCATTATTGTGAGGACCAAATGAGAAAATAATTGTAGAAGCTGCTTAGCTTTAGCACAGTTACTGGCTGTGTGGGTGCTATGTAAATGGTTATTCCCTCCCCCTCCCAGGCAACTAGCCAGTGTTGGAGAAGAAATTGAAACTCTACGGGGTTGACCCCCTTAGCCCTTAGAGCAGCAGAATGGAGACTAGACAGAAATCTGCTTAGCATTGGGAAAACTCCCCAACCCCTAAGGCCACAAATGAATCACCTAGAATGGCCTTCCTTTTTTAGTAATAGGAAAATGGGAAAGTAGTGATTTTTTTTTTAAAGGGGAATAGCAGACCAAAAAATAACTCATCCTTCCAGGAAAATTGGCCCTAGGTCTTCTAATGGGCCAGAGTGCTCCCTGGTCTCCAAATCAGGGTTCTCAATCAGAAGATTTCAAATCTGGAATCTTCTCTTCTGTGAGTAGTTGAGTTGAAAAAGGACCTCTCTTCCCACCCTATTCAGACCCCACAAATAGTTCCCTCACCTGGTAGGCCAGCTACTGGGAGGCTCTTTGTGGTATTGGTCATCTTCTCAGGAACAGGAGTGCTTGGAGTGGTAGAATTCTGGGAATTTGGAGATTCCACAGCCCCTCTTACTCGTTGAGGGGAAATCGGTTCAGCTCCTTCCAAGAGTCCTGTCTCTGAAATAATAATATCATCATCTGGGGGAGGGGAGCTCCCAGTATGACAACTCCCTCCACCAATAGAGCTGGCCCATGTCTATAATTTATAGTCCTTAAGAATGTTGCCTGAAACTCAGAGATTAAGTGACTCTTTTCCATGTTTGTGTAGTTCTTAAATGTTAGAGGAATAATTTAATTACAGGTCTTTACTGACCCATAGTCCAGAAGTCTGTCCACTAAGCACATTGTTCCTCTACTTATCCTGTATGTGTAACCATTCACAATTTCCAAGGAACTTTTGATTTCATTATTTCCTTTGGCCCTATAAGGGTTTAGAACTCAAAAGATCCTGGAGATCAGCTTGTCTAACACCATCACTTTTATAGTTGAGAAAACTGTGGTTCAAAGTCCTTCAAGTAGTAAGTAGGACACTGGGGATTTGAACTCAGGCCTCTGATTCCCAAGGCAATTTTTTGTGCTACTTTATATTATTTTTACATTATTCTTCACATTTTGCAGATGATAAAACTGAGGTGCTTAAAAGTTAAATTACTTGTCTATGGTCATATGAGAGTAACAGAACTGGAGAGCTTTCCAGATTCCTGGAATTCTGCTTCCTTGGAAGCAGAGCACAGTCTCTAGGTTCATGCTTCCTAGAGAGGGCATAGCCAAGCCTGCAGGAAGTAGCACGAAAGCCAGGCCTAGACAGGGCTTCCAGTGTTGAGAGGAGACGCTCTGGACATTTATTTCCTGAATTGGTTCCTTCCTTGCCCAAAGGACCCCAGTAGGGTCTAAGATAGAGAATGGGAAAGATGTAAGCATTTGGGAACTATGTGAGAAGGAGCCTATTTAGAGGGACCAGTGCCTAGAACCTCCCCTTGGCACCTACCTGGCCCAGGCTGATGCCCAGGAGGCAATGGAGCTGTGGTGTTGGAGACAGGGGAAGGTGACAGTGACCTGGAGCTGGGAAGAAGTATAGCAGAGGCACCATTCTCCTCATTATCAGAGTCCTTAGTCTGGGGACTGAGGGGAGCCTTTTTGGTGCTGATTTGATGGGCAAAATGGGTACTCCAGCGTCCGGTCCTGAGGTCAGGCTCTTCAGCCAGGACTGAGGGCAGGCGATTTGCTGAGATCCAGATGGGCAGGGACTTGGAACCCTGAGATGAAGTCACTGGAGCAGAGGATGTTAGCTCAAGCGTTAGGAGGGTTTCAGGCCTTAGGACAGAAGACACAGAACTCTTCTCGGTGATAACCTGGGGGGCTTGGGCTTCTTCACTCCAGCTCTTCTCTCCCCCCGGTTTTGGGGAGCCCTGCTTTCTCTCTTTGGTGGTAACCTTCCCACTCTGATTTTGTGTTTTCATTGTCTTCCCCTCTCCAGCTCCCAGGGTGGGGCTTAGGGCATGGTTTATTGGGAAGGGAACATAACTGTCCATGGTCCTGAGGTTGACAGAGTCTGTTTGCATAATCAGCTGTCCACCTGCCCCTGGGATGACAGGAGGCTTACTTGGTGGCTGGTGTTCGTGGTCAGTTGTCATGGAAGGCAGCCATGAAAGACCTGGAGCCTGGGCAGCCAATGACCCTTGAAGACTAAGGTCATCATCCCTGCTCACTACCTTCCAGCCCAAGTCCTCCCTAGGAATCCCTTCTGGGGTGGGGCCTGTCATACCTTTGGACAAGACCTCTACTTTTTCCTGAACTGTGGACACTTTTGGGTGGAGTGTTTGAGTTCTGGGCCCTAGGGCAACCGTGGGGGAGAGATAAAGAGTTGGGGACTCTTCAGGGGACCCACCTGCCAGGGGGAATGGAGCCACTTGTCCTGGAGTCTGCTCTGAGTTCAGAAGACCCCTTCTGTCTTTGGAAATGGGTCCCTTTGAAACCCAAGACTTGACCCCCACATCTCTTACCCCTGCATCCCCAGTGCCTAATTTATCCACAAAACTGTATCCCTGCTGCCTAGGGGGAGGCCCTATCCACACAGCTCCAGTGACACTATCCTGACTGGGAGGGGTCCCAAGACTGGCTACTGAGCTCAGAGGAGGAGAAGTGGACAAGGACAGAACTGGGCTATTTGGAGACTTTCTGGATCTTCCAATTTCTCCTGGTCCCACAGTAGCCCCAAGCCAAGGAGGCAATGTGGGTTTGAGCCAATCTATGAGGTCTGTGCCAAGTTCACCTCTAACCCCCTGATTTAACCAAGACTGGTCTTGAGAGTTAAGGTTCTGATGCCTGGTCCCAGGGGATTCCCCATGGTCCTGCTGGGATTCCTGAGTAGGGTATTTGTCAAGACTCTGTCTTGAACCTTCTGGCTGTCTAGGAAGCTGCCCAGTCTGCACTATGCAAGGGAGGAGGGTTGCTATAAGAAAGAGGCTCCAGAGGGAGATGTGAGTGGAGGGGGCCATGGTCAGTGTCATGTCCAGGATGCCTTCCTCTGCCTTCACTTTTCCCTTGACAAACCTGCAATAGAAAGAAGAATATGGGGGTGGTAGTGAAGAGAATTGGGAGATGCAGTGGAATATAAGCTCCCTGAGGGAAGGCACCATTTCTTTTTTTATTCTTTGTATCTTCCAGGCCTCTGTAAGCCTCACATAAGTAGGATCTTAATTAGTTCTTGATGAATCAAACTGATTCATTTATGTAGCATCTAAAAGTTTACAAAGTAGTCCCCAAGTTATCTTCATTTCACAGGTGGGGAAACTGAGGTTAAGTAGCTTGCCTGGAGTCACACGGCTAGTAAGGACCAGAGCTGAGGTCTCCAGACTCCAGACCCTCCTCGGGTCCTCCTCCAATACGACAGTAACGGGAAGGGCACTGGCCTGGAAGTCAGGAGACTCACATGCCAGTTCCAGTTTGGACTCTTCAGTAATGTGACCTTGGACAAATCATTTGACTTCACTGGCTGTATATTTCCTCATCTATGAAATGAGAGTTACAATACTGTAAATGAATAAATAAACAAACAAACCAAACAATTTGGAAAGATTTAGGGAGTCCAAAGGACCAATGAAGAAGCATCTCTTGTCAGAGAGGAACAGACTCATACGTAGAATGGATCATATGCTTGGACATGACCAATGGTGAAATTTATTTTGCTTGCCTTTGTCTATGTTACAAGGTTATTATTTTCTCTCTTTTTTAGTGAGAGTAGCAGGGAGAGGGAAAGAGAAAAAATGCTTGAAAATTAAACCAACAACAACCCCTTTTAAAAACCAGTTCGTAGTCTCAGAAGGAAATGTCAAACCACTCCAGTATCTTTTTTGCTTTTTTTTTTTTGGAGGGGCAATTGGGGTTAAGTGACTTGCCCAAGGTCACAAGGCTAGTAAGTGTTAAGTGTCTGAGGCTGAATTTGAACTCAGATCCTCCTGACTCCAGGGCCGCTGCTCTATTCACTGCACCACCTAGCTGCTCCCCACTCCAGTATCTTTGAAGAAAGAAGAGTTGGACAGAACTGAAAAAGGACTGAACAGCAAAGTCTCATCTCTGATGCTAACTGGTTCTATAATTTTGGAGAAATCCTGTTTTCTCATCCATCAAATGGTAACAATAATGTTTCATAGGATTGTAAGCTGAGTTGATTACACCATAGAATGGAAATTTCTTGTCAGCAGGCCCTGTTTCTCTTTCCTCTTTGTAGTCCTACTGCCTAGCACACTAAGTTCTTGTTAAATGAATAACTTGTGAGGATCATATGAGATAATCGGCAAACAAGTGCTTAGGAAAGCATTAGATAGCTGACTCTTTTTAAGGACCTTGTTCCCAGGTTTATGCACTGTTCCTTCTCTGGTCTCAGACTCTGTGGCTCCCCAGGGTTGAGGGGTAAGTCAGTCAGTCTCATCCCCTTCTTTCCCAGTAGAGCCTCAGCAGTGACTCTCACTTCAGGACCTGGCAGCTAGACTGTCAGCATCCCCTGTCCTGGCCCACTTCCACTTTGGGTCTGTCCCAGGGATGAATTGGCACCTGACTAAAGGATGAAGGCAGATCAAGCCTCAACTGGCCCCAACCCCTCTGTTTCCCAAGAAAAGCCTGATCCTGAGCTTTACTCAGGTTCCTGTGGCAGGTGATCAATGATAATAGGGAGGCCTCCTTTCCTACCTAGGATTAGATGATTCAAAGATCATCTAGTATAACTTCATCATTTTACAGTTGAGGAAACTGAGGAACAGAGAGGGAAAGCCACTTTTTCCAGGTCTCACAAGTGTCAGGGGTAGGATTTGAACTCGTCCTCTTGATTACTTTTGAGAAGGCAACCCTCACCCAAAGAGGAATTTTGAGGGTGGCACTGCCCAGAGTGTTTGCAGTATATGCTCTAGCCCCTGAATATCACAGGGACATAGAAACAGGCTCTGCAGATCAGGAGTCCACTGACAGGGAGCTCTAGGGTTGACCCTAGTGAGCTTTTTACCTGAAAATTAGGCCACATAAAGTGAGAGTGGGGGAGGAGGAAGAAAGAAGAAATGAGAGATGGTGTCACAAGTAAGGTTGTATATTCCCAACTCGGAAGCTGTCTCCTAGGTCACTCTGGCAAAGGATATTTGTGTTTGGAGAGGAGGAGGGGAGATAAAACCCTTGGTTTCCCACCAATGGCTACAGTTACTGGCAAAAATGGGGCCACTGTACTGGGGACCAGCTACTGTGCTCCTATCACATTACCCCTCTTCCCTACTCCCTCTCTGATCCTTCTCTTGTGGCTGGCACAGTGCCCTCCCTGCAGTGCCCAAGCTCAGCCTGAATGGTGTGTGTGTGTGTGTGTGTGTGTGTGTGTGTATGTAGGGGACTGGGGGCAGCTGCACTACCTTCCTCTCTCATAGAGCAGAGAGGGAGGAGGGGGCAGCTCAACAGTCTAGGACATGCCAGGATCCCTGACACCCATTGCCCCTCGGCTAAAGGGATCCCTAGGATGGCTCCTTACCTGGGCACTGGCCCCAGAGCCCCCTCATTCACCTTGCATCAATCTCTGCTGCTTTGCCTATGCTCAGTATTCTCAGAGATGCTCAGACTTAGCTAAATGAGCCCTGCACTGCTGATGGCTGGGCTTGGAGCACCATCTCTAGTCACTGCAGCCAATTGAACCCTTCCTAGCTGGCATTTCCTCCTCCCTGGCCACTCTCCTTAATTGCCTCCCCTCCCAGAATGAGCACAGATTCATAGGTCATCAGAGATGAAAGGGACCTTAGAAATCACCTGCTGTCAACCCTCCTTTTACCGTGGGACAGACTGAAGCCCAGAGGATGTAACTTGGCCAGGGTCACCCAGTTAGCAGATATGGGACTAGAGACTGGAACCAGGTTCCCAGATTCTGAGCCTGTCATTCTTATCAACAATTCCTCCCCAAAGACTCTTTCTCCCTCTTTGGTCCTGTTGTCTTACTACAAGAGCAAAAGTTTAATCTATTGCTCAAATGACCAGCAGGGTTCTGGCTGTTCCAAAGGGGGAAGGACTGGGGAAGGGAGACCCAGAGTACTCCTGGCTATTCCAAAACTTGGACTGGCCTCCCATCTGAAGGAGTTTTCATTGCACCCCTACCTTATTCCAGTCTTAAGTACTACCCATGCCTCTAACATGAATTTGTTGTGTGGCCTTAGACCATGCTTTGGGACTCAGTTTTTCCATCTGCCAAATTGGACTAATAATACCTGTCTTACCTAAAATCATCATTCTGAAAATATAGAGTATCTCCTATGTGTAGGAAACCATTGTGAAGATCAAATTAAATAAGGAGACATTGAGGTCTGGTGCAAAAAGTCCTAGACCTGGCTTCGAATCCTGCTCCTGCCTCTTGCTATCTGGATGACTTAGGGAAAAAGGCTTTTCCTCCCTAGGTCTCAGTTTCCTGATCCAGAAAATAATGAGGTTGCACTGGATGATCTCTCTAAGACCTCCCCCCCCCCAGCTCTAAATCCCATGATGCTAGTTGTGAAAGGGATTTTTATAAAGCAATATACAAAGGGGAAGTCCCATGTTTATTATTGACAGAGGGTTCTGAAGTGATCTTTGCCTGCCTGCTTTAGAAAAGTGCCCAGCTTCGGTATTAGTCCCTCTCTTCCCTTAGCTCTTATCAATGATCCCATTGGTCACACTCTGGGCATGGCCTTCATTTCCCTGGTCTGTTTTCCTACAGTTCTTGGTCCTGTGCGTGCGTGTGTGTGTGTGTGTGTGTGTGTGTGTGTGTGATTGGAAGGTGGGAGACCTGTTTTAATCTTAACTAGCTCCCAGGCTATTGAAAAGGGATCCTGGCTAACAGTGGAAGTGTTCATCCTCTCTGCTTCCCCAGTATTTTAGCACATGTAGGGACCCTGTACCTTATGATTGTGGGGTCACAGATTTAGAGACAAGACACTTTGAAGGTCATCTAGTTCAGCCTCCTCATTATACAGAAGAAATGGAGACCCAAGAAAGTAAAGTGACTTGACCAGGGTCATACAGGTATTAAGTAGCAGAAGGGATAGGAACCTATTTCCTCTTACTCCTAATTCAGTGCTCTACCCACTGTAGTGGAAGGAGCAGGGAGATGGATGGGGGATTCAGCTGCCCATTCCTGTGAGAGTTCTGTTCTTTCTCCCCCATTTCCCTCATATCTAACAGCTTGGTCCAGTCGGACACACCTGCTCTCTGTGTATATTCTCCACTGTGTTCTTCCCTAGAGCAACAGTTCACCTACCTGTGGTCAGAGGTGGAAGAAGCTTCTGTCTGGTTCAAGCACCCCACCCCCACCCCAGGGTGGAGTCCTGTAGCAGCAGGTAGGTGAAGGATCAGTGATGTCAGTGGCAGTCCTCACCTTCACCCTCTTCCCTGATCTGCCTCCATAGGCATTGTGGGTGCCGGAGTCCTTCTGTCCTGCCCCTTGCCTGGGAGAGCCTACCTCCTGTTCCATCATAGCCCCACCTTCTGCCTAACCAGGCACCCTAATCCTATAATGTTTCCATGTGGTGGATTAGGAGGGATTCTGAGATTCTGGACAAAGAAAAGATGCATTTTTCTAGCCCAGTGATTGAAGCCAAGATGAAAGTTAATCCTACAAGAGGAATGGGGACTGGAGAAATGGGGTGTGTGTGAGTGTGGATGTTGTGGGGGGGAGCAATTATGTGGTGTGTATGTATGTGAGTGTGGATGGGGGGGAGATATTATGTAGTATGTATATGTGTGTGAAAGTGTAAATGGCAGGAAAGAATTATGTGGCGTGAATGTATATGTGTGAGTATGGATGAGGGGAGAAATTATGTGGTATGTAAGTGTATGTGTGAGTGTGCATGGGGGGAGGGGAATTACATGAAAAGGAACAGCAGAACTCTGGTACTTTAGTGGGGGAGGTAAATTCCAGAGAGTAAAAGAGGTTAGGAAACCTGTACCCTTAGGGAGTTCAGGCCAGAGTCCTAGCTATGAGGAGGAGGGGGTGGCAGAGAACAGGGACACAGATCAGACACCCTGGGGGTTTTTAACCTGGGCTCCATGGACTCCCAAGGGATCAAGGAAGAGATTTCAGTGGGTCATTGCATTTTTAAAAGTATTTTGGTAATTTTATTTCGGTATCATTGGTTTTCTTTGTAATCCTATATATTTTATTCTATGCATTTTAAAACATTATTCTGAGGAGTCCATAGGCTTTATCAGAGTGCAAAAGGAGTTCTTGGCATTAAAAAGGTTAAGAATCCCTGGGCTAGGGGCACTGGAGGCCCAAAGCATTTGTGGGCCAAGGCAGAGCTATCTTAGCTCTCTTCCCAATGCCCTGGTACCCATGGAAGCAGGAAAGAGCTGGGGTGAGGATGGGGGAAGGGGAAGAAAACAGGGAGAGGGACACTGATAAAAGGAGCCTGGGCTCAGTAGCTTACCCAGAAAACCTTTGCAGTTCTCAGCAGCTTTGGGAGCCTCCCCAACCCAGCATCCTTTGCATGGGAGCCTGTCGGCTAGAGAAGAAGCCAGCCATCCTCGGGAGAGATCCACAGCTTCAGCCCCTTCCAAAGGCAGCCTCTTTCCTTTGGGGCTCTCAGTAATGCGGGGCCTGCCTGCACAGGTGACTCCCTAAGCACACAGAGTCTGGGTGTGAAATCCTAGCAAGCCAACCCCAAGGTTTGCCCAGGAGCAACCTAGGTGTTGTATAGACCCACGCACACATATGCAGAGCAGGACATACACCTTAAAACACCCACTGAGTGCTTACACTAATCCACCCTCCTAGGCATCAGGATATCTAAATAGCAGTTTGGGTTTGGTGGTGAAGGTAGGAGTTGGGGAGGGATCTGGGGCTAGTCCAGGACAGAGGATGGGCCCCCTCCCACCAGATATACTAGGAATGAGAACAAAGTTCCTATGCTGCCAGGACTCAGCCAGCTTTCCAGTGAAATGGATGGGGGAGGATGATGAGTCCTCGGCTGTCTTGGAGAGGATTGTGAGTGTATTTGAGGGACATCCATGCCGGAACAGTCTGGGTGCTCAGACGCAGAATTGTTCTTTGCTCCCCACCCCCTTCCCCCAGCAGGAACCAGTACAAGATCATAGAATAGAATTGCTATTCTTCCAAGCTAAGGGACACAAGAGCGAATCTGGTCTAACCTACTCATTTTGCAACCTCAGGCCCAAGACGGCAAATGACTTGCCCAAGGTCACATAGCCCATAACAGAGCTGGAATTCCACTCCGACATCACTTACATCTCCAGCGGCTCCTGCCACCATGATAGCTCTTGGGACACCCGGCAAGCCTCTTGGCTCTACGGACCCTGGGCCTTTCCCCTTGATGCCCCATCCCCGCTCCTCACTCCCACGCCCCGCCCACTCCCACGCGTGCTTGTGGACACCCGAGCTAGCGCAGGGGGTAGGGGCGTCTCCAAGAGCCCGCCTCTTGGCCCGACCCATTCCCGGGACCCCCCGCGCCCCTGCTGCGCTTCACTCACCTGAGTGTCGATCTGAGGTGTGCAGGGCACCCTCCTCCCCGCCAGGCGCCCGCCCCAGCAGGTGGTATCAGTGTGGAGCCCGCAGCCGCTGCAGCAGCCGCAGCCGCAACCCGGCCCGGCCCAGCCCCGCGCGTGGAGATGAGCTCTGGGCCCCTGATCCCTCCCTCCCTCCCTCCCACTCTCCCACCTTGCACCTCTCCTTCCCAAGCCAGAGCATGCCGCCACGGACAGAGCCACGGGGAGCTGGCCCAGCGGGCGCCAGGATGGAAGGGGTGGGGGTGGGGGGTGGGGGGTGGGACTTGGGAGCCCTGGCCAGCCCCCTCCCCGCCCAGGCACCGGGAGAGCTTCTGCTGTCGCAGTTTCTTCAGGCAGCCAAGATGAAGGCAGCAAGGAGACGAGGCGAGCAGGCTCTGATCTGATTACTGGAAAGCTAACTGAACCAGGGGTAAGGAAACCCGGGATCTTGTCCCGTCTTTGTACCCAACTTGTTAGGTGAACTCATTGGGAGAACTGTCTGTCATTCCACATTGACTAGCACCTACTCGGCTTATGTAGCAGGCCATCCCTGGGGCTGGGCTAGAGAAATGTTACTCAATTGCAGAATGATGGAGGTGGAATGAGCCTAAGAGCTCAGCTAGCCAAATCCCCTAAATTGATTAATTTCTTCTAAATTAAATTCCATGTAATAGGGACAGGCCCTGGAGCATGAATTCATCATTATAAGGATTTTCCAGGTGAAGAACTCCTTTGTCAACGCAGGTGGGCACCCCTGCAATTTATAGTTGGTCTGCCATAAGATGTTCAAAGAATGAACAGTCACAGGGCCAGATGTGTCAGAGGTAGGACTGTAACCCAAGTATTTTGGGCTTCCGGGCCAATTCTTGATCAACTACCAAGCTGCTTTTTATTTAAAAAAAAAGTTTTAAAAAAATATATTTTTCTGTTTCCCAAATTTAAAAAAATTTTCTAAACATTTTTTAAAATCGAGTTCTAAATTCTCTTCCTCCCTCCTGGCCCTCCCCTACCCCTGGAGGCCAACAATATGATATCGATTATACATGTAAAGTCATGCAAAATATATTTCTATATTAGCCATG
Organism: Pseudochirops cupreus; assembly: GCA_028627135.1. Taxonomy (NCBI): domain Eukaryota; kingdom Metazoa; phylum Chordata; class Mammalia; order Diprotodontia; family Pseudocheiridae; genus Pseudochirops; species Pseudochirops cupreus. Next base: position 381,097,072 of record CM053583.1, on the reverse strand, counting down.
TTGCAAAAGAAAACACACATACAAAAACAAGAAAAATTTAAAAAGTCAAAAAAGCATGCTTCACTGTGCTCTCAGTTCATTAGTTCTCCCAAGCTGCCTTTTACAAGAATTTTGCTCTTCTTCTTTTTTACATCAAAATAATTTCTCAACACATCCCTTATTTCTTCGAATCCTCCCTTGTACAAAAGAAAAAAAGATGAACAAAATCCAACCAAAGAGCAAATAAATTAAACAGTGTAAACAATATTCTACACCCCTTACATCATTTTTTGTTAGGAGGTAAGTGTGTTTCATCATCTGTTCTCCAGGGCCAAGTTTAGCCATGATAATTAAGCCAAATTCAGCTGCATTTTTGAATTGTTTCCTATTGCATGGCAGGGGGTTGGGGTGGGGTGGGGAGGGATGAGAGGATGGGGTCCATCTGTAAATTATATTCAGTTTTGCTTCCTTCACTCTTCATCAGTTCATACAAGAATTCATACAAGTCTTCCCATGTTCTTTCAAATTCCTCTTATGTACCATTTCTTACTGGGAGCTAATAATCCGTTACACTCATACACCAAAAATTTTTGAGTAATTTATTAGTACTGACTCGCAGCATTGATCCCACTTGTTTCTCATTCGTTTTCAGCCACAAAGGGTGCCACTCCAAATATCTTGGTATATGTGAGACCTTTCTTTCATTGATTTTCTATGGGTATACTACTCAGTAGTGGAATTTCTGTGTCAAAAAATATAAACAATTTTGTGACTTTTCTAACACAAATTGAAATAATTTCCAGGTCACTCGGACCAATTCATAGTTCCACCAACACACACACACACACACACACACACACACACACACACACACACACACACACACACACATCAACGTATGTGTGTGTGTCTGTTTATCATTGTGTCTGTCTTCCTTCAATTGTTTACTCTTTCTTTTAACATCTTTGCCAATTTGGTGGATAGAAAGTTGTTTTAATCTATATTTCTCTCATTAGTGATTTGGAACAATTTTTCCGTGTGGTTTCTGGTCATTCCCAATTCTTCCGAAGATAGTTTGTGTACATTCTTTGAATGTTGACCACACTGAAGAGTGATTCTTGGTCTTATATATTTATGTCAGTTCCCTATGTAGCCAAATAAACTCTGGCTATCTATATCCCAATTTCCACTTCCAATGACAAATTGGGTCCCTAGGGACTGACTAGGGTTTTCCTTCTTAGGGTTCTAGTGTTATTTTTGTGGGGAAGCACCATATGTTTCTAATGCTTTCAGCTCTAGCTCCTATTCAATCATATTCCCTTACTATCAGTCCCCAGTTAGTATGTCTCCTATATTACTAATTAACCCAATTAACATCAATTAGGTTTTACAAAAGGATCTTAACAGAGAAGATACTGTAAGAACACAAGTACAAATACAACCCTTCCAACTTGGGACATACCCCTCTACCATCTTGGTCCTTGGGGAAAGTGGGATCAACCTTGAAATGGTCACTACAAAACACTCATTCCACCAAGTTAATTTCTGAATACTGCATTGCCTAGCCAATGGATGAGTTGCTCCATTGTTGCAGCAGGACACTTCTGGACTGGGTCAAGCAGGTTGATCCTCAGGCCTGCAGCTGCACCTCATCCTGCTTGCCTGCAGGACTCCAGTTCCTGTATATTTGGCGGAAGTCACTCACTTTTCTGATCTTCCAAAAACTCACAAGGTTGTAACCATCTGAAATGATTCTTCACTTAAGAGCATTAAAAAACAGATTCAAAGAGGCTAAGAATAGGGACCAAATGTGTTCATAGCCAGAGTGAGAAGAGCAAAATGACACCCATGCCTGGCACTCGTTCCCACAGAGATTTTCAGCAGTCACAGCCTTGATCACTGCCAGGAAGAAAGAATGTGAGATTGACTCAGCAACCAATCAAAGGGCCCCTCTTTACCATACAGTAAGCAGACAGGAAACAGTCATAGAATGATGATATGAGCACCTTCCATTATGCATGTCTGGAAGCACACTCATCAAACACCCACTTGGGGACTGCATCAGGCAGAGTCCTGCTGTGCCTGCTCCTAAGCTGAGCTCTCACTGGCCTGTGTCTCATTATATTTATTTATTTTGGCTATCAGACTTGTAACAGATATTGGGTGTAAAGATTTTCCCCCATGTCACAGTATTGCTTCAATCAATGTTTTGCATTGATTTTGTTCATCAAAAAAATTTTTTAGTTGTATATAATCGACATTGTATATTTTATCTTTTATATTTTATCATCTCTGTCTCTTGTTTGGTTAACAATTCTCCCTTTTAGGGTGGCTAGGTTGTGCAGTGAATAGAGCACCGGCCCTGGAGTCAGGAGGACCTGAGTTCAAATTCAGCCTCAGACACTTAACACTTACTATCCATGTGACCTTGGGCTAGTCAATTAACCCCAATTGCCCTGCCTTCCCTCCTCCAAAAAAAGCAAATAATAATAATAATTCTCCCTTTTGCCACATAGTAGTTGCAAAAGATGCCTTCTTCTGTTCTTTAATTTTCTAGTATAATGTGACCTTTTACATTAAGGTCACACCAGTTTGGGTTTATTGTGATACATGCTATAAGAAGCTATTCTAAGCTAAACAATTAAAGGTATTATTCTAAACTAAACTAAATCAGACTGTTTTTCAGTTTTCACAATAGAACTTGTTGAATGTGAGGCAGCCAAGTGGTATAGTAGATAGAAGGCAAAGAATGCTTTGGAGTTACAGAGATCCGAATTCAAATTCTGCCTCAAACACATCCTAGCTGTGTGACAACGGTCAAGTCTGCTTACCTCTTAGTACACCTGGCAGTTCTCTAAAAATATGAGTTACAGACTAATTATAGATCTGTATCAGCCAGGCTCCACACATTATTCTCTACACCAGTGAAATCAGAGGTCATGACCAAGAAAACTTCTCAGACCACAATTTCTCAGCAGTTTGTGTACTTCTAACCCCCTAGGCTGATATATGGGCATACTTTGTTTTATTGCACTTGGCAGATATTGCCGGTTTGTTTTTTTTAAAACAAATCAAAGGTTTATGGCAATCCTGTGCAAAGCAAGTCTGTTAGTGCCATTTTTCCAACAATGTGCTCACAGCGTCTCTCTTTGCCACATATTGGTCATTCTTGTAATATTTTGCAAACTTTTGCTTTATTATTATATCTGTTATGGTGATCTGTGAGTAGTGATCTTTGATGTTGCTACTGTAATTGTTTTGGGGGCACCACGGAACCATGCCCACATAAGACAATGAAATTTATTGACAGATGTTGTATGTGTTCTGACTGTTCTACCAACCAGCTGGTCTGTCTCTCTTCCTCTCCTTGAGCCTCCCTATTCCCTTATACACAACAATATGGAAGAATATTACATGAACTTGGCTGATAAAGCAGTGGCAGGGTTTGAGAGGGTTACCTCTAATTTTGAAAGGATTTCTACTGTGGGTAAAATGCAATCAAATAGCATCGAATGCTACAGCTAATTTGTGAAAAGAAGAATCAATTGATGTGGCAAACTTCATTGTTTATTTTAAGAAATTGCCACAGAAGAAAATTTGGAACTCAAGGGGTTGTGGAATTGAATGTTATAAACTAAAAGTAAATAAATAAATTAAAAAAAAAAAGAAATTGTCACAATCACTCCAACCTTCAGCAACTACCACCCAGATCAGTCAGCAGCCATCAACATCAAGGCAAGACCTTCTACCAGCAAAAAATTGTGTCTTGCTGAAGGCTCAGATGAAAGTTAGGTGTTGTTTGTTTGTTTGTTTAGCAATAAAGCACTTTTAAATTAAATATGTACTTTTTAGGCATAATACTATTATTATTGTACACTTAATAAATTACATAACTTTTATATGCACTGGGAAACAAAAAAATTTGTGTCTCACTTTATTGTGACACTTGTTTTATTGCAGTCTTATAGAACAGAACCCACAATATCTCTGAGGTGTGCACGTAAAAAAGGACAACTGGTTGGCTCAGTGGATAGAGTGCTAGAGTCATCTTCCTGAGTCTGAATCTGGCCTCAGACACTTATTAGCCATGTGACCCTGGGCAAATCACTACACCCTGTTTGCCTCAGTTTCCTTATCCATAAAAATGAGCTGGAGAAGGAAATGACAAACCATGCCGGTATCTTTGCCAAAAAAACCTCAAATGGAGTCATGAAGAGTCAGGCATGAATGAAAAAACGACTCAACAACAAAATGCTTGTATAAGGAAGTTGAGATCCAGAGATGATAAGGCAGCCTCAGATCACACAGACAATAAAGGATAGAACTGGGATTCAATGTTCTCCCACAAAATCAGGGAGCTGGACGGGATTCTGATGGCCATTGAGTCCAAAACAATACTCCATACTCCAATATGCCCAACAAATATTAGTCACCAACTGGAGGTCTCTAAGGAAGAAGAGCTTCCACCTGCTGAGACAGCTCACTCAACTCATGGACAGATCTGATTGTTAGGAAGGCCTAAATTATACTCTTCACTATTACTATCCATTGCTCCCAGTTCTATTCCATAGGTTAAGTAAAAGAGAACAAACTTAATCCCTTCTCCATATGATGGGACTTCAAATACTTGGAGAAAGTTATGTTCCCCTCCAGTCTTCCCTCCTCCAGGTTAAGCAATCCCAGTTCCATCACATTGGCCCCATGACCTTTTCTTGATGAAGCCATACTGATTCCTTTTTTAAAAATTTAATTAATTAATTTATTTTCTTGTTCACATATTGATTCTTTGTAATCAAAGAATAACTCAGTGACTTGGGGGATATAATTGTCATGAGGATCATGAGATAATGTGTGTAAAGCGCTTAGCACACTGCTGGACACATAGTAGGCACTGAATAATTGTTAGCTGTTATAATCGTAACCACTACATTTTCTAGATATTTACCAACCATCTCTTTCATGATTCTTTCTAGAATTTCCCCCAGAACCAAAGTCAAGAACACTGGCAGAGTTTGTCAACTGTTTTCTTCCCTTCTTTGAAAACTAGTACAATATTGCCCTGCTCTAATCTATTGCTCCACACCCAGTGTTATTTCCATTTGAGATGGATGAGGTAGAGAGGGAGATGCTCTTTGACTGGTTAATTTTTGCCCTTCCTAGTGTATATAATCACAAGATAAGAAGTGCTAGCTCTGATTGTAGTAGAAAAGAATTGGAAATTGAGGGGATGCCCATCAGTTAGGGGAATGACTGTACAAGTTGTGGGATATGATTGTGATGGAATAATATGGTGCTATAAGAAATGAGTGGGATGATTTCAGAAAAATCTAGAAAGACTTACATGAACTGATACAAAGTGAAGTGAGCAGAACCAAGAGATCGTTGTGCATAGTAACAACAGTATTGTAACAATGATCAGCTATGAATGACTTAATTCTTCGTAGCAATACAATGACCTAAGACAGTTCCAAAGGACTTATGATGAAAAATGCTATCCACCTCCAGAGAAAGAACTAATTTGAATGCAGATTGAAACATACTTTTTTCACTTTATTTTTTCCTATTGGTTTATTTAGTCTGTGTTTTCTTTCATATGACTAATATGGAAATATTAGTACATATATTATATAATCACACATGTATAACCTATTTCAAATTACTTACAGTCTTAGGGAGGGGAGAGTTGAGGGAAGGAGGAGAAAAAGAATTTGGAATTCAGATTTTTAAAAATGAATATTAAAAATTGTTTTTACATGTAATTGAAAAATCATTTTAAAGAAAACAGAAGTGTTAATGTGTTAACAAGGTATTAATCCTTTAAAATGTGTGAAGCCCTTAATTGAATTAGAAGGCAAGCTCTCCTTTAAATAGGTTTGATTGGTATTAGCTAACAGAAGTTGAATTATTTCCCAGATGGCCCTTTGAAAAAAAAACAAACCAGTTGACCCATTTCTAGTATTTTAGGCCTTGGGGAAAAGACCATTGCAATTATAAAAGAGGCTGGGGTCCAGGGGATTTCTTTTTCTCCCTTCTCCCCCCAGTTGATCATGAAGTTAGCTCCTAAAAGACTTGCCCAGAGCAAGACATCTATTCCCACAGTTGAGTCAATTTGGGAGTCACTGAAGGAAGTAGAGACACATACCACAAGCAGATATGGATGAAGAGGGGCAGTCATCAGAGACAATGAATGTGACCTCTGGCAACAGTGAATAGGGCCAGTGATGAACTCAAGAGTCAGTCATACTGGCAATTCACAGTCCACTTATGGAAAAGGGCAGACCCTGGGGCCCAGTAGAATGACCAGCCCAAAAGAGAGGCTGCACTTTGTTGTTCATCCTTTCTTTTTGTTTTTGTTTTTATTTTGTTTTTTGGAGGGGGAGGGCAGGGCAATTGGGGTTAAGTGACTTGCCCAAGGTCACACAGCTAGTAAGTTGTTATGTGTCTGAGGTCGGATTTGAACTCAGGTCCTCCTGACTCCAGGACCAGTGTTCTATCCACTGCCCCACCTAGCCGCCCCCATCCTTTGTTTTTAAATCGAATCAGTGACGTTATGAGGGTGAAGTCTTGTAGTTAGCTTGTAGTGTTACACGGGAATATCCATCAAACCCCACAGTCTTCTTATCCTGGAACACCCCTCTGCAATGCTGGCCCCCTTCTCCCACTGGCAGATTCCTCCTGGGTTCTCCATTTTGGGGAGGGGCCCAGGCTGGCCAGCCTTCATTCATTCCTCTCCTGGCTGGGTTTCTGACTTTCTGGGTATCCACCCATCCCCTTTCCCCCCTTTTCAGTTTAGTTATCCAGTGATCTTGGGTGATTCAATGTACTTCCCTGGGGCCTTATTTTTTGCCTCTCTAAAAAGACTGGATGTTCTCTAAGGTCTCTTGCAGCTTCAAAATTCTATTTTTCTCTGAATTAAAACTTTGTTTACTTCTCCTCTGGCCTGATAGGTTAGGCATGCAAACCAAGTGGAGAGAGGGAGAAAGAGCAGAGTTCAGGGCCTTGGAGGGCAGAGAGCTGTGGATTAAAGAGTGACTTGGAGAAGGTTCGAAAAGTCACATGGGCCTGAGGAGGACTGGAACTTTTCCCCGAAATTAGAATGTCCTTCCCCTTTGCCTTTGCTGGAGCCATGCCCCCACCAATTAGCAGGTGGTTATTATCCTGATGATAAATTACTCTCCTATGTTCTCATGGTTGTTAGTCTTACCTTAGTACCCTAGAGAGCAAAGGGCTGAGACTTTTACAGCACCCATGTGCTTAATAAACACTTCGTGATTGCTTGATCCAAAACGGGAAAATTTATCTTTTCTCTTTTAAAATTTAATTTTCTTTATTTTTCAGCTCTGAACTCTTTCCCTGTGACCTCCCCTTCTCTTCAAATTCCCCACATTAAGAAATCAAGAAACGAAAGTGAGCAGAACCAGGAGAATTGTAATTGTATAAACAATAACAATGTTGAAAAGGCAAATGACTGAAAAATGTAGGAACTCTGAGCGACCATTTCCAGACAGAGAGGTTCGCAGATTGATGCATAAATGTGAGTGTGTGTGTGTGTGGTGTGTGAGCAGATGTGTGCGTATGTGTTTATACTGATATCTCTCTAGATCTCTCTAGATAGGCATATCTATCTAGATAGCTATATCAATCTATTTATTGATAGACAGAACTATATAGAGATATAATTGGATGATCTCTCAGATCTCTTTAAAATTCTACAATACTGTGAATCAAAACTGTTTATTTCCCCATTTTGCCTAGGTTGGCCTGAGGTTAGACATGGAAAACAAGTAGTGGGAGGGAGGGGTAGAGCATATATCTATGTATAGATAGAAGAGGGAGAGAGAGAGGGAAAGAGAAAGTGATAGAGAGAGAAAGGAGAGAGAAGAGGTGAAAGAGAGAGAAAGGAGGGAGAATATGAGAGAGAAGGGGAAAGAGAGAGAGTGAGAGAGCAAGAGGGAGAGGGAAAGGGAGAGGGGGAGGGAGGGAGAGAGAGAAAGGGGGAGGGAGGGAGGGAGAGATGACAATGTGGGGAATGTTTTTCTTGACTACACATGTACTTAATGGGTTTTGCTTTTCTTGCTTTTACTTTCGGAGGTTGAAGGTGGAAATGGGAAGGAGAAAATGTATACCTGAAAATAAAATCTCATTTAAAAACCCTGCCAAATGTATTATTCCAATTTCAGTGGGTGAGATCATAAGATCATAGGTTTAGAGCTAGAAGAGATAGCCAGGGCCATCTAGTCCAACTCCTTTAATTTACAGATGAGGAAACTGAGGCTCCTAGAAGTCAAGTGAGTTGCCCCCTCCTCTTCCAGCTGTGCTTCTGACTTTCTAGATTCCAACACCATGGCTCATTTGTAGTGTCATGTGGGAATATCCATCAAATCCCACAGCCTTCTTATCCTGGAACACCCCTCTGCTATGCTGGCCCCCTTCTCCCACTGGCAGATTCCTCCTGGGTCCCCCATTTTGGGGAGGGGCCCAGGCTGGCCAGCCTTCATTCATTCTTTCCTGGCTGGGTTTCTGACTTTTTGGGTATCCACCCACCCCCTTTCCCCCCTTTCCAGCTCCCTTTTGTGTGCTGTCTTCCCATATTAGATTGTAAACTTCTTTAGAGCAGTGACTGCCATTTTGTTTGTGTTCCTATCACCCAGTGTTTAGCATGTGTTGTTGTTTAGTCGATTTTTCAGGCATGTCTGACTCTTCATGACCCCATTTAGAGTTTTCTTGGCAGAGATACTGGCGTGGTTTGCCATTTCCTTCTCCAGCTCATTTTAGAAATGAAGAAACTGAGGCAAACAGGGTATGGTGACTTGCCCAGGGTCACATAGCTAGGACGTGTCTCAAACTGAATTTGAATTCCCAGTCTTTCTGATTGCAGGTCCGGCATTCTTTCCACTGAACCACCCAGCTGCCCTGTTTAGCATAAACCTTAAAAAAATGCTTCTGCTTTGCCTTGCTTAGGTCCCATGGACAGTAAGAATCAGAGGTGGACTTTGAACCTATGACCTTGGATTCCAAAGTCAGCATTCTTTCCATTGATTAGTAGATGAGCTGAGCCTCAAAATACAAGAAAACAACAGCAAAATTTTTGGAGAGGATTCAAAACCAGTCCAGTCTTTAAAAACGCCTTTTTGACAAGGAAGACCCTAAATCAAATGTCCCAAGTCACTCCTAACCAAACATGTGAGAGCAAAACATGTTAGATCTGTTATCTGGAGCTAGGGGAACAAAGCAGATAGGTGAAAATTTTTGTTGTTTGATGTCTTCACAGAAGCACATTATTATCATGAATTCTTGAAATGATGAGGGCTGTTCCTCTACAATTTCCATTAACTGACTTAATGCCCATAAGAGAGAAGACGTTGGTTGAAATTCATATGGAAGATGAAGGAACTGCAGAGGTTGGTGCTGAAATATAATTATACAAAATTACTGTATAGAAATATATTTACTGTGGAGTTTTTTAAAATGTGTCTGTCAATTAAAATAAAAATTGCTTTCAACCTTTCAACCTGCCCTTGCAGCCAGCATCAAGGAGAAGCAACCATTGTGGAAAAGGGGCCCAACATCCTTGCCATTACTACCACTAAACCCTGACCTACCACCCACAGTCAGGTAAGCCCGAGTCCCATGGACAGCAGCCTCCTCCACAACCTTGCTTCCACTCTAGTCCCCATAGTCAAAATTGAGGAAAACAACTCTTTGGGGAGAAGATGGCCCTCCATCCTTATTACCATCACCATCAATTGCTGAGAGATTGTCCAGTTACCCTAAAGGAGAGACAAGGAGTTTCCTGTTTTAGGGGTGGCAAACCACCTTCACCACCACCTCAATTTTGATGTTTGGTGGAAATAGTCTAGGACCCTGATCCCAGAGTCCTGGGAACAACAGTGCTCGAAAGACCATTCGTCCTGCTTCCAATTTGGCATCATTGATGGACGCAACCCTTGTGGAGTAGAGCCCTTGTATCTCCCTCCCACCCCCACCACAATCACCAACTGCCTCTAACTGGCAGGCATCCCTAAGAGACCTGGGGAAAAATAGCATCCCCATCCAGATCACTGGCTCTACTTTCACAATGTCCCCAAAGCCATAGTCCTGGGAAGCAATCCTCCTGGATATTTGGCCTTGGGGCTGCCTCTGCAGGTCCTCCAGCCTCCACTCCTTCTGGTAACCACAGCAACCAAAGCCCAAGAGAAGAGAGTTCCTAGTACCAAAGTCCTTGGCCAGGTCAAATAGTCCAACCTCAGAAAACAATAGAAGTTTTCTTCTTTGGTTTCTTCTTGTTTGTTTTTTTCTTCCCTAAAGGAAATGACATTTAGGAAGATCTAACTACCCTCTGCTTTTCGGCTGCTTCATAAAGGCCCCTGGGCTTTTCCATTTGAACTACAACTGAAATCCCCTCTATGTATTAACTTCTCCCTATTAGAATATGAGCTCTGGAGGGCAGAGACTTTTCTATTTGTAACTCCAGCACACAGCGGAGTACTTTGCCCATTGTAATGTTAATGGCATATAAGATCTTCCCCGTCCATTAATAGGGCTCATAAAGAGTCCGTTAGAAGTTTGCTTAGGGGAGGCTTGCTTGAAGGAAGACTTTAACACTTTTTGGCTAGCATTTTGTTTTGGGGCTCACTCACTGGAAGACTGTTCTTGAAATTTGACCAGATGGGACTCTGGGTAGCCATTAAGCAGCTTTGAAACTGTGCTCAAAAGACTACTTTGAAAACTCGAGATATTGGTGTTTCTCTCTCTGGTAACTGTATGTATTGCCTTGGTGAGACAGTTGGATCTGTCTGTTGATCTGTGCTAATTGCTTAGACAGTTAGAAACCCTGCCTATTGGTGTTTATTTCTCTGCCTATATTTTTCTCTATTTTCTTTATTTGGATTTTCTCTGAAGTTCAGGGTACTGATTTTTCCCCTGAACAATGAATGTAATTAAAAAGATTGTTGACCCCTTAAACAGCTATCTTTCCTAGTAAAGCAGATCTAAGAACCTGTGCTAGCAGCCATCCTGGGTATGCCAATATGGTTGCTGCTACACCCATATAATTCATTCACTCATTCATTCATCTTTATTATCTTTGCTTTCTTCCTTTAGGTTGTGTTCAAATCATATTTAAGGGGAAAATCATGATTTATTCAGACCAATTTGGATAGCTAGTTGATGTAGTAGATAGAGTACTGGGACTATAACCAGCGCTGACCTGTTTCAAAGGTTTGGTTAAAGGAGACAAACAATTTGTAATATAAAATTACAACATTTATTCATTATTTTCTTAAAGCTAGCTTTACTACTTGTACAGTGCAGGACTAGAGTCCTGACTGAAGAACAAAAGAATGAGAGAGCTTAAGTATATTTTAGGGCCATCTCAATTAGGGGTGGCTGAGTTACACAAATTTATGGTCCCCATAATGGTTAAATCATTGTATGAGAAAAGGAATTTCTTAATTGAATAAATGATAAATACAGAAAAACAAGAGAGCTGACAAAGTGTCAACTGAAATTACGATTCAGAACATCTGTGTTTCCTTTACCATTAACATTTCATAATAAGGTATATGTTCAGAAAATCTTAAGAAAAAGTCCCGTTACTCAAGTTAATGCCTTCAGTTGAGGGTCTTCTCCTTAAGGGCCATAAAGTAGGCCTCTTCTGGTTTGTTGACATAAGAAGAGGTATTCTCCGGGCTCACTCAGAGAAGCAAGACAAAACTGGGTCTGAATTGGAAATTTATGATCTCTGGATGCCTGTGTTAAATCCTACTCCCAGCCTTATCTGGTCTCTGGAGTGGCTGAGATAGAAAGAGCTTTTTTGTAAAATGAGGCAGAGTAGCCTCTTTGATAAATTCAAACTTTAGCCAAAATATGATATTAAATGTTTATCACCAGGAAAACTCCTCTTCCTGAGTTCAAATCTAGCCTCTGACACTTACTAGCTGAGTGACCCTGGGCTAGTAATTTAACCATATTTGCCTCAGTTTCCTCATCTATAAAATGAGCTTGAGAAGGAAATGCCAAACCACTCCAGTATCTTTGCTGAGAATAGCCCAAATGGGATCATGAAGAGTCAACCACAACTGAAACAACTGAACAAGAACATTCAGACCAATCAGGTAAATTATTATTTTAATAGCACATTACTAATTTTTAAATTGACTTTGGTTATTTACTTTTAGTTTACAAGATTCAGTTCCACAATCCCTTGAGTTTCAAATTTTCTCCCCTTCCTTCCCCTGCCCCCCATGGTGGCGTGCAGTCACGTATAGGATCTGCAAATACTTTCACATTGTACAATAGTCTGGTTGTATAGAAGGGTTGTAACCAATGGAGTGAACAATGAGAAAAAGAAAGAAAATCAAACATGGAAAAGAAGGATAGCATATAGATTGCTTCAATCTCCATTTAAACTCTGGTCTTTCTAGATCCTTCTCTGAATGTAGGTATCTCCTTCCATCCTGAGACTTGTGGAGTTGTCATACCTGTGCGTTGCTGAGAAGAGCCCAGTTTATCAAGGCTGGTCATCACACCAGGTAAATTATTGATGCTATGAGACTGTAAGAGTTGAGGTTGGACTCCCAAGTTCCCAAATACAAAATGTTAAGAGCTGGAGGAGATTGTCTAATAATCAGAGACTCTTAACCTTAGATACCTGAGCTTGTTTTAAAAACATTCCAGTAACCAGATTTCAATGTAATTAATTAGTTTCCTTTGTAATCCAGTGTATTTTATTTTTTTATTTAAAAACATTATTTCGAGATAAGCTTCCCCAGACTCCCAGAGGGGGCTAAGAACTCCTGCTCTAGTTCAATCTTTTTATTTTCTGGGGGAGGAGAGAGGAGGGGAAACAGGCCAGGGGAGGTGAAACAGCTTGCCATATATACTAGGCACTGTAGCAAGCACTAGGGATACAAAGAGGGGCAAAAGTCAGTCCCTGCTGTTGAGAAGCTCACCCACAGCCTTATGGTTCAAGGTCAAATAGGTAGCAGGTTTCAATGTTGGGATCTTAACTTTTTTTTGACATTAAAGTAGGTATTCTTTCCAATACACAACACTGACCATTTTTCAATTGGCAGTACTTCTAATCCCGAGCTGGAGGGCTAGCCAAGTATTTCTGCACCATCTCCCTGGGGGCTGGTGAATTCCCCACCATTAGCCACTTCTACAGATAGGAGTGAAGCTCTGTATAAAGCCCATGGCAGCAAAGGGTCCCACCAACATTCTTAACCTCTACTTACTTCTGCTCATTCCATCACCAAAAATTAACCCATCCTTTATGAACTCAGCTCCAACTTCCTTTCCTTCTGAAACCTTTCCAGACTCTACCAGACCACACTGATTTCCCCCATCTCTGAAAGTCTGTGGCGTAACTGGGTCATTTTAGCATGTGACTATATATATTGTCCTATCTTTCTTTCATCTTTCCTGTATGGATTACAAATTCCAGAAGGCAGGAGAAGGCCTTATATTTCTCTTGTAGCTCCCATAGTACCTAGGTCAGTGCTTGGTATGTCCTGGATAGCCCAAAACTTGTTAACTAATTTGTTGGCTGTGCTTGAAAGGGATTTTTTAGGGTATGAGATTAAGGCCATGAAGCTGGGGGATTAAGACTCAACAGTCTACTTAACAAGTCTAGAGCTGGATCTAGAGACCGTCAAGGGTTAAAACTGCTAAGTGCTATAGGCATTAAGAGTTTGTTTTGACTGAATGGAATGAGGTGGCTGGCCTAGTTACTGGTTCCTGTTATTCTTCTTTTACCTCCTTGACAGCTGGTTGCACAAACTTCCTGAGCAGCTGATTTTCTATAAGCAGATTTTCCAGGCAGAACAGATTCTTCCCTCAGTCCCATTTTGCCAAACAAGGAAGCCTAGTCTTGATTTTACCAAATAAAAATTGACCAGGGATGATCACAGAATCATAGTATCTCAGAGTTGGAAGTGACTTCAGAAACCTAGACTCCTGCTTATACAAACTGAGGCTAAGTGAGAAGAGCAGAACCAGAAGAAATGTGTACACAATCACAGACACATCATATGTGTGACGACCAACCTTGATAAACTGGACTCTTCTCAGCAATGCACAGCTATAGGACAACTCTACAAGTCTCAGGATGGAAGGAGGTATCTACACTCAGAGAAAGATCTAGAAAGACCAGAGTTTAAATGGAGACTGAAGCAACCTACATGCTATCGTTCTTTTCCATGTTTGGTTTTTTCTTTTTTCCCATTGTTCACTCCATTGGTTACAACCCTTCTATACAACTAGACTAATGTCCAATGTGAAAGTATCTGCAGATCCTATACTTGATTGCATGCTACCATGGCAGGGGAGGGGGGAGAAGGAGGGGAGAAAATTTGAAACTCAAGGGATTGTGGAACTGAATCTTATAAACTAAAAGTAAATAAATAAATCAAATAATAATAATAATAAAAAAGAAACCTAGGCCCCTGGACAAAATGTCTTTCTACAACACTGCCAACAAATGGTCATGTGAAAAAATCTCTAGTGGGAGAGAACCCACTCCATCCTGAGGCAGTCCATTTAGTCTCTGAATGTTAGGAAGGAAGGTCTCCATTACATTGAGCTAAAATCATCCAGCACAAGCCAGTCAGTCAACAAACTGAACATTTATTAAGTACTTTACTATGCTCCTGCCAAGGATTGTACTAAGTCCTGAAGACATAAAGAAAGGCAAAAATGCCACCCCCGCCTTCAAGGAGCTCCACCCCTATGGTGTCTCCTCGGAGATTGCTCTGGGTTGTCCCTGTCCTGAACCCAGTTCAGATCAGCTTGTTCTTGTAACAGGGAAAGATAGTTTGTCTCACTGGGGCCCACTCATGAGCTATTGCTAGGCATAGTGTCCTTGGGATGGGGAGAAAACTGTCAGGGATAGTGTTTTGAGGCTAGAGAGGTGTCATCTTGGAAGTGGGGTTCAAGCACAAGCATCCAAGCACCCCCATCAACATGACCAGTGCCATGATGCCTCTGCCCTCTTCCCACTTTTCTACTTGCTCTGGGTTCAAAAATCAAGATTACCATAGTCCTTGTCCTCATCTCTTCTGCGTTGTCTCTATTAGAATATAAGCTCCTTGAGGGCAGGGACTATCTCAGTCTTGAGTCTGCACCCTCAGTACTAATCATAATGTTTATATCATATAATAAGGGTTTAATAAATGCTTTTCCTTTTATTCATTCATATCAGCACAAGGTAAGACTGAAGACAGATCCACATGGCATTCCACTGAAAATATTCTTCCATCAACCTATGGGTTATTCCCCTTTGGAGTCCCTCATTCAAGCAGTTATAAATTCAGCTAAGTGTATTATAATCAAGCCTTTATCTTTCTGTCTTGCCCACAAAGATGGTGTGGGAGACTCTGCTTTGCTGATACTTGGGTATACTATGATTATATAATTTCTTGGATCTACTGATCTAATTACCCTTTCAAAAAAAGGAAATGAGCTTAGTCTAGTACGGCCCATTCTTCATAGCCACATGGGTTTGTAAAGGTCATCACTTCTCTTTTTAAATGCCCATGAATATTCCTTTGTGTTCCAAAATATTGCCAAGGATGTGTGTGATAACATGTAGTCAGTCATCTCAGGTTTACAGATGTGCTGCTTCTTGTATTATAGGCTCTCCAGAAGAGGTAATTAAACTTACTGGGGTCTCAGAAGCAGCCCCTCCACGTTATTGATTATAGAATGTTAGAACTAGAAGCAATCTTAGCACCATCCAGTTCAACTTCTTCAACTGGGTCTTGGAAGCCAGGAGTAGAACCCCCCAAGTCTCTTAACTTTCAGTTCAGCATGTGAAACTCCAACCATGTGCTAGGTACTGTGTTAACTGCTGGATCATGGAAGGGACTTGAGACCTTAAGTAGTCCAAGTCCTTCATTTTAAAGATCAGGACTGACTTACTGAGTATAAGTTGGAAAGCTGGCCATTGACCCAGTACTCTTGAAGCTACACACCACCATATTGCTGCCTTTCTTAGAAGGTCCCCAAATTAGTCTTGAGATTTCTTTTCTTGCCCGTGCTGACAGGAGATGAGCATCCAAAGAAGGGGAAGAGATTCACCAGCTATCACTGTTTCAAAGAGTAGTAATAGCTAAATATTTTTTTGGAGGGGGGAAAGCAAGACAATTGGAGTTAAGTGACTTGCCTAAGGTCACACAGCTAGTGTGTCAAGTGTCTGAGGCCAGATTTGAACTCAGGCCCTCCCGACTTCAGGGTCAGTGCTCTATTCACTGTGCCACCTAGCTAGCCCTAATAGCTAAATATTTATATAACACCTACTACACATCAGGCATTGTGTTATGCACTCTTCAAATGTTGTCTCTCTCATTTGATCCTCAACCACTCTGGGAAGTAGGCGCTATTATTATCCCCATTTTTCAGATGAGGATACTAAGGCAAACAGAGGTGAAGTGACTTGGCTAGGGTCACACAGCTAGGAAGCAAGAAGAAGCTGCTCCTCCTGCCTAGCCTCATGCTCACAAATTCTTACTTAACCTTTAGAGGTAAGAACAATAAAAAGTACAGGCTTTTGACTGACCATGAGGCTCTTTGACATGTCCCTGAACTTCTTTTTCACATTGCCTTCATTTCTGAATTCATCTTTCAGTCCAGAATTTGGATACTTCATACTTGGGAAGCATTCTAGCTTGTGATTTTTTTCTCTTAATGTTCTAAGCATTATGGTGACTGTCTATGGCCAGAATCTCCTGGACAACTTTCCTTCTACATTGTAATTTGCAGAATTCCCACTTGGGGGTCACAGTTGGTTTCAGTGATGTGTTAATTTCAGAAATACAGAATAAAACTGAGCTTATTTTATGGCTGAAAGTGCATCAGGCTGCAGAAAACACAGTAATAGGACTCCCCCTCAGTAAGCTGGATGATCTTGGAGAAATCACTTCAGGTGACTGGATTAGAGAGGCAGTGTGATGTCATGGAAGGAGCGTTGGATTTGGGAGCCAGGAATACCAAGGTTTGAATCCTGCCTCAGACACTGACCAGCTGTGTGACCCTGGGCAAGTCACTGAACGTCTGTGGGTGCCTCCTATTCCACATCTGTAAGATAAGACAACTGGGCTCAACAATCCCTTCCAGCTCTGCATTTATGATCTTATGGGCCTCAGAGTTGGTCTGATTTAGACTGGTGGTTCTCAACCTTCCTAATGCCGTGACCCTTTAATGCAGTTCCTCATGTTGTGGTGACCCCCAACCGTAAAAATTATCTTTGTTGCTACTTCATAACTGTTATGAATCGTAATGTAAATATCTGATATGCAAGATGTATTTTCATTGTTACAAATTGAACAAAACCCACAGGTTGAGAACCGCTGGATTTAGACATTGATAAATCATATCATTATATATAAATTATATAAACAAACCCAGGCTGGTGGGTATTGCTGTCTCCATCTCCCGCTCCCAGGCCTTTGCACACACTTGCCTAGAATGCACCACTGCCTCACAACAAATTTGGATTTGCTTTTTGCTTTAAGAATCAACTCTGGTTTCACCTATGAGAAGCCACTGCTGATTTCTCTAGCTGACAAATTATTTCATATTATATACTGTGGAGAATGTAAACTCCTTAGAGACTGGGGCTAACTCATATCCTTGGTTTTTTGTACAGGGTAGACATACCACCACCAATATCTATATCCTGGGTGTGTGTGTCTGTGTAGACATACCACCACCAATGTCTATATACTGGGTGTGTGTGTGTGTGCGTGTGTGCGTGCGCATGCACGCACGCACGCACACACGTGTTCTCATTCTGAGCCTCACAATAATGCTATTACAAAGGCAGAGTCCGGCCAATTCAAGCTCCATCCTGTTCTGTCATTGCCTGTGCTACGGTGGGCTGCAACTGCTGCAGCTGGGACCCAAGCAGGCTGGGTGAGATGATCTTTAAAGGCCTTTCAGTATTCCGCAACTAGCAATAATGATAATACTGCCTAGGTCAAAACTCATTTGGAGTCATGCACAAGCCTGTCAGGGAACAATTTCACAGACTGAAGAAAAAAGTTCCGTTTAATTTGCAGAGATGGTTAGGTTTTCACTAGTTACAGCTCTCATCACATGAAGAGATTCACCACAGTGTAAAAACAACACAAACTGTTTCCTCCATTACATTTTAACCAAGTAAAATGACCACTGCTCAGCCCATAACATATGTCTGGATAAAATGAAATCAGCAATTGCCTGGGTCACTACATCAAGCAGGAAACTGCTATTTATTTACAATAATCCCCAGGGAACAGAGTGGGTTAAGAGTCGTAATAGAAGAGGGTACAGATTACAAATGTCCATAAAGCTAGAATGCAATAAAATCCACTCAACACTAGGAGAACACTGACCATCACTGAACCTGCCTTTGATGATTCAGAAGGCACTTCAGAACTGTTGCAGGGGGAGCATCAGTATGGACACCAATTTTCACTGTAGATGTGAAGATGAAGAAGGTGGGGCTGACTCCAGGACACCCTCCAGAAGCTGTGGCTTCCGGTAAGCTACTGATCAGACGATGGGAGTGGGGATCAGCAGACTCAACCTCCAGTGGTGGCTGCCCAAACTGGGGAAAACGTAGCAAGGCCCCATGTCTGCCCTGTGAAAATGGGGGTAGCAGCTATCGCTGGCTTGTGTCCTCACAGGCGCTTCATAAACTGTAACGTGCCATAAAATGTGAGCTCTAGTGGTTGGAGGACCAAAAGAAAAGACTTCAAAGTCTTTTGGACTCCAGAAAAAGATCAGCTGCACCTAATGTCATTTACCAAGAAGTGGCACCTTTTTGGCAAAAGGTTCAATCTCGCTATTTGTTTATGTTCTCGCTATCTGGCTTTCCCCTCTACTATTACCAGAGACATGAGCTGGAAAATAAATTATTTTTAAAAATAGTTCTCCTCCAAGTCACGCGAAAGGCTTTACTTCTTGCAACTTCAAACATAAAAATGGGAGGCAAGTTCAGACAAGAACAGGCCCTACTTAGGTCTCCAGCCCATGCTCCTCTTTATTCTGAGCTTTACAAATACAAACAAAAAACCTTTTACGACTTCTCTGAGCCCCCAGCAGTGTGCTGGAGAGGCCAGTATTGGTCTAACCACCACCAGAGCCTTCAGAAGAGGGATGTCTGTAGCTCCTTTTTGAACATGCCTTCAAAATGGAGATCCTGGGCCATGAGCTCTTCTTCAACATCATCTAGTGCCCACTGATGATCAGTGAGTTCCAAAGCTTCCCACTCAGTCTGTGAGGAAAGAACACACCAGATTTGTGAGACAGCAGGACAGGACTGGAGAGGGGGACAGTGACTGGGTTGTCTGGAGTATAAGCTCTTTCTGATTAAGTGGTATGGAAGCTCCTTTGGGCCTCTGTGAATGCAATCTTAGCAAAAGCTAAGTCAGAGTGCTGGCTCTGCAAAAGAATGTACAGGACATTCCTTAAACAGGACAACCTTAATAGCTTGACATTAATTAGACCAGATAAAGACAGATTTGCTCAGAAAATAGAATGAACTCTAAGTGCTTTTATGCAAACAGTCCTGCTTAAATACTTAAATTTATTGAATAGAAATGAGTAATTTATTGCTTAAAACAGGTTCAGCAGAACCTTGCTCAGTGTGAAAGTTATTAAAAGTCCTTTGAAAAGATAATTTTAGATTTCAGTATTGGCCAGTCCTCTGGTTCAATTAGTGAGGTTTTATTGCAAATAGAAACAAAATTAAACATGCTGGTTAATTAAGGATGTGTGTCCTCTGCACCATACTACAGACATCATCGATAAAAATTGTCTCTTTTCTTTATATATTCAGCTCTTAAATCTATTTTATGTTGTTAATTAGAAGCCTTGATCCTTAATCAGGCTTTATGTATCAAAATGAGTTTAATTTTGTAACTAGACTCAAACTTGGCCACAGATAACACAAAATGAACACAAAGACATAAAGACAGGTGTTTCTAATGCAAGAAAAGATGTTTAAATGGAATTTTGTATTCAGAAACATATAAACACATTAAGATCTCACTTTTAAAAAGGAACTCTGTAGCAGGTTCCTTTAAAAAAGCAAAGGCACTGTAGGCATTATTGAACAATGCAGGTATTGCTATGCATTTCAAAGCTTCATCATCTCCTTCCCCCAGAGGACTCTGGTTACCTTGAAAGCTTTGTTGGTATCTGCAGGCATGGCCATTGCTGCCCCTGTCATCTGCTCCTGCATCACTCGAGACTGGTCTGCAGCTGCAACAGAATGCATACAAACAAGATTAACTCAAGAGAGTCAGGCCACTCTTCACTTTTCTGGGGCTTCTTGGGTGCCTTGCCTGCAAAATGAGCGAGCAAGGTCCCTTCAAGCTCACAGATGCATATATGTTTCTGAACAGTCATCTCAAAGGGCATGAGAGATGTAAACATGAAGGATCAACTCACATATGTGGGTGTGTTTATGTATGTATATGTACCTAAGGAATCAGAGGTGTCAACTGACATCTCACCCTCTCTCCAATACCAACAATGGCTCTGGGATCGCAGACAAATCACGTGCACCAGTCTCCATGCTGACCCAGTATCCCCTGGCCTGCTCTAGGGAACTGAATCCATGCTCTGCATGCAGGGCATTTTCTGGGGATGCTTCAGGCTCCACCTGGATCTTAGGATAAAGCTAAGAAACTGGTTACTGGGTGTTAGTTCTGTTGGTTCTTGCAGACCTACCAGCCTACTCGGTATTTACCGACTCAGGTATCTGGTCAGACCTCCTTGCCATCATCAAACCCTGATCTCAGGTGTTTAAAGAGAGAAGTGTAGAAACTAGCCTGGTCCCTGAGATCATCAAACCCTGCACACTCAGTTGGTGAACCCAACCTCCCGGTTCCTCTAATCCCTGTGACCCGGCTGCCATCTGTGTTGATGGGCAGGCCCCTTTACTCACGATCATCACTGTAAAGCTCAGTCCCACTCCTCCCCAGGTTCTAACTCCCTCTATTCTCTGGGACTCTTGCTCTGAATTTGACAAAATCCTCTTCATCTAGCTATTGATTCATATGCATTCCTTCTTCTGGAGCTCACAGAAATCTGACTTTTCTGGAAGAGGCCTCTTTTCTGGCCACCATAACCAGTGTGGGTTGTCCTTTCTGCCCTGCCCCAGCACATGAGGCCACGGAGCAGAGGCTTCATCTCCCTCCTTGCTCACATTCCCAGCTTTCAGCTCTCCTTACTGCTGCAGAGGCCCCCTCAGCAATCTCTCCTTTAAGATTCACCCCATTTATCTGCATTGCTAGGCTCAGACCCTTGTGGATGTAACTGACTGGCCGTCAATACAGTTTTCTTTTCCATCTCTAGCCCTGCCCTCACATTTGGAGGCTTTGGTATACATGTTTGTATCCCTCCAAACACCCAGACTTCTGGGCTCCCGTGACCTCGACTGCTGCACTCTGCCCTGGCTACCTGGAGGAGGCTGGTCACTTCCCGGATCTCCCCGCTGTCTGTTACTGAAGCACTTTGATGATTTCCAACAACTACATTCAATAGCGGCTCTGGGCTCCCCTGTGCCTATGCAGGGCTTTAGCCTTCGCTGCGGGGGTGGCCATCCTGATCCGAGCAGGGGAGGTCAGCGCTGCTTAACTTCCATTCGGAAGCCTTGTGTATCTGACCAACCACATAGCATCAGGGCCTACTGTGGGTTAGGAGAAAAGCCTTTAAAAATAACGTTCGAATACAACCTGAGGAGCCACAATCAGCATTCCTCTCTGTCCCCAACACACAGATATTTTTAAAAAGAGAGGCTCAAACATTCTTTGTTAAGTTACACACAAAATCAGCAAAGGAACAGCTGCAGGCTGAGTTCCAACCCAAGTCAGATGTCATGGGGTGGGGTGTGTGAAAGAGCCATGAACTAGGCAAGAAAACAGGGAGAGAAAAGGGGGGTCACATAAGGGAACAGGGAAAGCACAGCCCTAGATCTGACGGATTGGCCAGCAGAGGGGTAGAGGCTGTTGAAAACTGTGACAGGCAGGCTCCCTCTGGAGACACAGGGCTCCTTCTGATTAGAGTTCTCCTAGTAAACACTAGATAACTAGGGCAGGAAAGAGAGCCAAGACAGGGTGGCTTGGAGGAAGAGAAATAGCAAATATGTGTTTCCTGATAGAAACCTTTTGGTTACATTTATACCCTCTTTTTCGGGGGCGGTGTCTTTTTTTTGGAGGGGGGAAGGCAGGGCAATTGGGGTTAAGTGACTTGCCCAAGGTCACACAGCTAGGAAATATTAAGTGTCTGAGGCCGATTTTGAACTCAGGTCCTCCTGACTCCAGGGCCAGTGCTCTCTTTGCCACCTAGCTGCCCCATATTTATACATTTTAATTTAAAAGGCTCTTGCTGGAGATGCCTCCCTCAGTTTCCCCATCTGGAAAAGAAGGGGGTCTGCTCCAGCTCTACATCTATTTTCCTGAGCCTGCCTCATCCAAGGCCCCTCCCCCTGCAACTCTGCCACCTCTATGGGCCCACTCTGCATCTCCCGCTCCCTAAACAGTAGATACCTCAAGGTGGGGTCCTAAGTTGTGTCCTCTTCTTTCTTCTACACTCTCTCTCCTCATCTCCTGTGTTCCCATGCACTCAAATTTCATCTCTATATAAATAATGCTCAAAACAATAATTCTATCTTTTGAATTCCAGTTCCATATTTTCAGTAGGCTGCCAGACATCAGCCAGATATTATATCAGCATCCCAACTCAACATGTCCCAAACAGAACAAATCATTTCCCTACCCTCACTTCCTCAATTGGGAAAAATATTATTTATGCCTTCAGTTAACTACAACTTTTGAGGGAATGATGTCTTCTTGGTAAATGAAAGGTAATCAATCAATCTTCAAACTGCTTAAGTTTTTTCTTTAACTCTTATTAATGGAACTTTTTTTTTCAAATAGATAATTTATTTCCCAGCTTTAGTGAAAAGGGTACAAAGATGAGGACTGAATTTTTTCTTGATGGCTCAGGGTCATTATTATGAACATCCATTATACTGTCTTATACATGTCAGGGATATGGAACACTGGGCTGCAAATGTGCAGAACTCAAAATAGACCCTGGAACTTACTTTACTGACCAGAAAGCAAGTCTCTGTCTTGCTTGTCTACCTTTTTTTAAAAAAATGGAGCATATAGTTCATAGCATCCTTCCAGGTAACAGAACAGGATGGTTTTTTTGCCAAATGAATTCTTGAATTAAAGGCTAATGCAGTTTTTTCCCTTCTCACCTCCCCCCAAAATCCATTCTTTCTGGTTTTCCCCCCCCAAACATTGTCATCCACCTCCTAAATAGCATTCAAAACCTTATTTCTGCTTCATTTAATACTTAGTAAATGCCTAATATGTATAAGGCAAGTACCACGTCAAGCACTGAGGGTACAGGAAGACAGAGGCCTTGTTGTCACAATGTTTACAGACTAATACCATCAGAAGTGCCAAGTCCCACTTCAGCCACCTTGTCTCAGTCTCCTCTTCTCCTTTAACTTAGCTGGATAGAGCTTGTATTTGTAGAGGGAAAGTGCGCTGACCACATTAAATCCCAAAGGTCAAAACATGACTTTCCTTGATGAGATCCATCCACATAAGGAAAGCCAAGCGGATGAACAATGCCTAACAATCTGATAACAGCAATTGTTTTGGACAGGTGCTTTAGTGAGACAGTGGGCTGGGCCAACAATTGGCAAGGATGGATAGAACAGCTTAGACTGAATTTCAGAAACTGCAGCACTCTCCATGATCCCAAGCTGCTGCCAACACCAAAAGCCATCTTTTTAATATAAATGTCCTCCATAGTTCTACGGATGATAAATATGGTTTCAAATCTTGGAATATCATGATCTCCAAAAAATCAAAAGCACAAGTGACCCAAGGGCAATGATATTATTGTTCTATTAGTGTGCTTTAAATGTCATTTTATTCTCTAAGTTCCAAGAATCTAACTTGTCCCCAACACTGAATGCAATGCCTCTCTTATGCTTTACTGTAGTGACTGAAGAGCAATGCAGAGAAACGAGCTGGCAGTGCCGAGGATGCACTGTCTGGCTGGGCTGTCCCACGAGAGAACGCACACAGCTCTTCTGCCCTGATATGGGCGATTCTCATTTCTGTGAGCAGAGTCAAAGAGTATTCATTTAGAGACTAGCACTACTCACCATTGTCTTGGCCCAGAATCAGGGAATAAATGCTTCGAAGTCCAAACACATTGAGGAAGTACCAAGATGCAGAACTCACCCTAGCAAAACAGGATAAATCTTTGAAGATAAAATATAAGGAGTTTTGTTCCCAATTCTCAAAGTAAATGAGAACTGATTAAACTATATTGAAATTTTTCTAATAAAGAAGGAAGGGCTGAGACTTTGGCAGCTGTTGTAGACATGTTCATCAGCAAACAAAATTAAAGAAGACAGGCAGCATATAAAAAAAATAGCCTTACAAACAGTTACTCACTGTAGGCAAGCAGTTATTTGCATTTTAACAGGAGAAAAGACTGAGGCCAAAGAACTGAGTGATCATGGCAGCATCTCAGGCCATCAGGAAGAGGGGAGGGAATTTTGTTAGAAGAGGAGGTTTTCCCCAACACTGCTGACATCACATCCGACTTTTCTTCTTGTTCCTAAGACTGACACTATACCTTCTGTTCCTGCATTGTGCTACCTTGGAGGATTTGGTACTAGGGCGGCCACTGATATCTCCTCTGCCCTTTATCTCGCAGACACAACAATTCCTAAGCACCTTGCTGGAAGTGAAGCAGGATTATTATATAATGTTATGAAGTCTTTAAAAGCACTGTGGGAGCTTTAGATGATCCAACACTGAATGACTACCTCAATGAACTTCAAAAGTCAGAATCCCTTTTCCTATATACACATTAAATTCCAAGTTTAGTAAAAGAATGTTCTTACCAGGATGCATCTAAAGTGAGCAATTCAATTCCTTGCTGTAGCATGGGTTTAAATCGAAGGGTCAGAGGAAATGGGACCTTGGCTGTGAGGAAGAAAGAAAAAAGCTCACCAAAACTTCCCAACTGTTTTCTGCTACGGTATTTTTAGAAAGTTTTAAGTGTTAATGTGCACAATCTTCTCCCTGAGGATATGTGAAAAAATCTTCAACACATGTTTCCTTGTGAAAATGGATTTTAAAGGCTTTTTGTAACTATTTCTAGCAGATTAAAACGTCATTCTGCTAAATCAGGTTCTCTAACAGTAGTTATTATCTCTCTTTCACAGCAGGGCCTAGGATTTCAACTGTGAACCAAAGACTGAAATGGACTTCACTAATCTGTTGAATTTGAAAACTGAACCTACTTTTTAAAAAACAGAACTGAGAACAGAGTAAAAAAAATTTTAAATAGTGAACTAGTTTAAACCAGAAACAAACTTACTTATTTTCTATTGGCCTGGAACATCAAAATATTCTTTGAACCAAACAGATATTTCATTTGGTTTGAATCCCTGTTGAGAAGACAGTCACAAAGAGAATAAAGCTAAACTGGCTTCCATATCATAAATGAGGTACTTGTCTAGGGTGAACTAGTAAAATTACCATAGTTTAAAAGATCTTGAAACACATTATTAAAATCTATTAGTGGACAGATTACATGGGCTTTTACCTGTCCTAGGAACATTTATGTTTTTCTAAACAAGGGAAAAAAAAGTAAGGTGGTATAGTGAGAATAAGACTAGCTGTGGAGTCAGAAATTCTATATTTCAATCCTACTTATACTACTTAGTACTTGCCAGGTTATTGCTTAAGTCACTTCCTATCTTTGGGACTCAGTCTCCTTATCTGTAAATGAGGGACTTGAACTAGATGATGGCTAAGGTCTTTTTGAATTCAATGAACTAAAAAGAGGTAAAAGATTTAATTCGCAAAGCAGTCGATGATGGACACTCACTTGTTACAAATCCTGAGAAAGTCATATTGATCCATCCACCAATAAGAATCATAGGAAGTACGTTTGTCACATTTCCTTTCATCATGTCTGTGAGCATGGTAGGATCTAAGAATTAAAAAAAAGACAGATCACTGATCTCTTCCCAGTGAATTTTTGATTGTTTTCTAAATGAATATTTAATATTAAATAATGCCTCACATAAGTTATCATTACAAAGGTTATAAATAATTGGTCATCTCTGACTCAAGAAATGAGTACAGTAAAAGAAAAGGCAGCCAGCAAAAGGTAGCTTATTCTGATCGCCTTTAAATATCTGTTCAGTATATTTTTAGAGGAACAAGACTTAACAGACACTTAAGAAACTGAAAAGAGTAGACATATTTGACAATTTCTCGCAATTAAAGCATCACAAAATTGAAAGGGGATGCTTTGACAGGTAGTGAGTTTCCTCTCACCAACCAAAAGCAGGATGAATGAATGTTGGTCAGCATTTTCCAATAATAAATTCTATGAGACTCTTTCAGAATTTTAAAACTCCTTGCCTCCCTTTATTTATATAAAGTTGAAGAAAACTAAGAAAATACCTGTCATAGGCGATGGAGGCACTACCTTCCTCTTTGTTTTTTTGAAAAATCCATCCTCAGGGTTGTTGAAATAATACTTTCGTGTCAAGAAAGACTAAAAGTAAAACGCACATTAAAAAAACAAAATTCAGACACAAAATTACTGAATACAGATATGCTCTAAAAAGGCTATTATCATGATGATTATGATTATATGTATATTTTGATAACTCTTCATCAAAATGTCTACTTTTTAATGTCTTTTTTTTCTTTCAAATTTATTTAATTTACAACATTCAGTTCCATGATCCTTTGAGTTCCAAATTTTCTCCCCCTCTCTCCCCGCCATGGCAGCATGCAATCTGATATAGGTCCTACAAATACCTTCACATTAAACATTAGTCAAGTTGTAAAGAAGAATTATAACCAATGGAGTGAACAATGAGAAAGAAGAAACAAAACAAAACAAAAAAGAGAGAGCAAGTGGTTTGCTTCAATCTGCATTCAGGCTCTGTAAATCTTTCTCTGGATGTGGATGGCCTTTTCCATCGTGAGTCCTTTGGAGCTGTTATAACTTTGCATTTCTGAGAGAAGCCCAGTCTATCAAAGTCAGTCATCACAGATACGATGTGTCTCTAACTGTGTACAATGTTCTCCTGGCTCTGCTCCCCTCACTCAGCATCAGTTTATATATGTCTCTCCAGGTTATTAGGAAGTCTGTCTATTCCTCATTTCTACAGTACAATAGTATTCCATTACATTTATATATCACATGTTCAGTCATTCCCCAATTGATGGGCATCCCCTTGATTTCCAATTCTTTGCTACCACAAAAAGAATTGCTATAAATATTTTTGTATATACAGGTCCTTTTCCCACTTGTACGATCTCTTTGGGATACAGCCCTAGAAGTGGTATTGCTGGGTCAAAGGGTTTGCACATTTTTATAGCCCTTTGGGCACAGTTCCAAATTGCTCTCCAGAATGGCTGGATCAGTTTACAACTCCACCGACAATGAATTAGTGTTCCAATTTTCCCACATCTTCTCCAGCATTGATCATTCTCCTGTTTTGTCATGTCAGCCAATCTGAGTGGTGAGATGTGGTACCCAAGATTTGTTTTCTCTAATCAATAGTGATTTAGAGAATTTTTTCATATGATTATAGATACCTTTAATTTCTTCCTCTGAAATTGCCTGTTTATATCCTTTGACAATTTATCAATTGGGAAATGATTTGCATTCTTATAAATTTGACTCAGTTCTCTGTATATTTTAGAAATGAGGCCTTTCGGGGCTGCTAGATGGTGCAGTGAATAGAGCACCAGCCCTGGAGTTAGGAGGACTTGAGTTCAAATCTGACCTCAGATACTTAACACGAAACTAACCATGTGACCTTGGGCAAGTCACTTAATCCCAACTGCCCTACCTTCCCCCCTTCCAAAAAGTAAAAAAAAAGAGAGACCTTTGTCAGAGACACTGGTTGTAAAAATTCTTTCCCAATTTTCTGCTTCCCTCCTAATCTTGGTTACATTGGCTTTGTTTGTACAAAACCTTTTCAATTTAATGTAATCAAAATTATCCATTTTGTATTTTGTAATGTTCTCTATCTCTTGTTTGGTCATGAATTCTTCCCTTCTCCATAAATCTGACAGGTAAACTATTCCTTGCTCTCCCAGATTGCTTACAGTATCAGCCTTTATATCTAAATCATGAACCCATTTTGACTTTATTTTGGTATATCATGTAAGATATTGTTCTATGCCCAGTTTCTGCCATACTATTTTCCGGTTTTCTTAGCAGTGTTTGTCAAATAGTGAGTTCTTATCCTAGAAGCTGGAGTCTTTGGGTTTTTCAAACAGTAGATTAATGTAGTCATTGACTACTGTGTCTTGTGTACCTAATCTATTCCATTAATCCACCATACTATTTCTCAGCCAGTACCGCATAGTTTTGATGATTGCTACTTTATAACAGTTTATTTTTTTGTTTTGTTTTAGGGTTTTTTGGAGGGAGGGTAGGGCAATTGGGGCTAAGTGACTTGCCCAAGGTCACATGGCTAGTTTTTATGTTATGTGTCTGAGGTGGAATTTGAACTCAGGTCCTCCTGATTCCAGGGCTAGTGTTCTATGCCACCTAGCTGCCCCTATAATACAGTTTAAAATCTGGTATAGCTAGGCCACCTTCCCTAGCATTTCTTTTCATTAATTCCTTTGATATTCTGGACCTTTTGTTCTTCCAAATGAATTTTGCTATTATTTTTTCTAGCTCTATAAAATAATTTTTTGGTATGGCAGTTTGATTGGTATGGCATTACATAGGTAAATTAATTTAGGTAAATTTGTTGTTTTTATTATAAAAGCTCGGCCTAAACATGAGCAACTGATGTTTTTCCAATTTAAAATGTCCACTTTTTAAAAGAGATTGCTGACTTCCACACCCCCACACTTTTTTTTAGAGGTGAGGGACTATGGATGTGGAATATCATATATACTGTCAGACTTAGGTTGATGTGTTGGTTAGTATTGCTGAACTACTTTTCCTTTTCTTTTTCTTAATTTTTTATCATAAGATATAGCTTTCTGGACTGGGAATGGGGAAAGAATACACTTGGAAATAAAGGTGATAGTAAAAACAAGAATTAGTAATAAATAAATTAAGTGATAGCAACCAAACTTTTATTTTTAGAGTGTGCTGATCTTGGAATGTTTACATTACTCAGCAACCAACTTGCTATCCCAGAAATCCCATTTTAAAATGAATTTCCTAAGAAAGACACTCAGAGCAAGCAGCAGGAGTACAGGGTTCAATACCTTTTCTGGAAGCCATCGGCTCTCTCCAGACAGTGGCCTCATAAAACATTTAGACACACCCATTAACTACAAATCGGTCTAGTCAGAGAGATGCAAACAAAAATGATTAAGTACCTGTTTGGGAATGTATTTTCCATTTTCCCTGAGGACTCTACTTCGAATTAAGACTTGACTAGAAAAAAAAAAAACCAAGACAATGAAATTATTAGGATGAAGTACTGGAAAAGACTAGAGATATAGCTATAAAGTCCTAAACAGGAATTAGGTCTCAGTGGGCAAAGACTGTGCAGGGAAGGGAAGGGAAAGGAAAAGAAAGGAGTGAGCATTTATAGAGCACCTACTGTGTGCCAGGCCCTGGGCTAAGGACCTCACAAATATTTTATCTGATCTCACAACAATCCTACAAGGTAAGTATTATTATCCTTATTGTACAATTGAGAAAGCTGAGGCAAACACGGGTTAATGACCTGTCTAGGGTCACACAGCTAGTAAATATCTAAGGCCAAATCTGAACTCAGGCCTCTCTGACTCCAAGCCTACTACTCCATTCACTGCACCGCCTAGCTGCCCCAACAGGGAAGCATCAGAATACAGGTGCTTATACAAAATCAATACTGCTGCAGACTTAATCTGATAAACTGCCAGTGACACTGGTTTTTAAAATAGAAGGAACTGTCTCCCCAGCCTCCCATCCCCCACTCCTAGGCTGTTATATTACAAACCAAGATTTCTAAAGAAGAAAGATTGGGACATTTCCCCAAGTTTTCTATTACCGTTAAGACGGAGAAAAAGATTTTATATGGAAGAGAAGTTTTTGAACAGCCCTATGGAGAAACGTCTACAGGTCTTCAAAGCTCTTCCTTGCTGCAAAAACATGCTACAACGGCAAACCATACATGGAAATTCCAACAGGAACCATTTTCTTTTTCCCATTCTTCCTGTTAAGAGGAACATGATGTTCTTCATTATCTCAGAGGTGTATCAACAAGGACAACCTTAATGTCCTCCAGGAAGAAATAGTAAAAGAGGTAGTACAAAGAACACACAAGATGCAAGAATCAAACAGAATACAGCCTCAGTAATTCAATTCTAACTAGGTTTTGAAGGGTTCCTAAAAGATGATCAAGGGAGAATTAAATCTCAATTAATGAAAACCCTCATCTGAGCACTGAATATATCAAACCCAAAAGTGTCTGACAGACACAAGTCACAAAAAACTACCTGCTTAGTCCCCCTGCCTCTGCTCCAGTTGGTCTCCTCTACTTTCCAAATCGCTCTAACCTTTGTGATGACTCTGGTTCACAATCTTCTTCTTGCGCCGCCCCCCCCCCCCCATAACTCCTTCCATCCTCTACATCTATTTATTTATGGTCTCACCTGGTTTCAAATCTTACTTGTTCCAAGAAGCTCTGCTGGGACTCTGACAAATAGTTTCTTATATACAATTCAAGTCTCAAAGGATACGGAGGAGACAATTAATTATATTGGTATTATTAGTTTTGATAATGGGTGACCCTGGCTTCCCAAAGGCTACACCAGTGAAGGGAAAGCTCTGGCAGGTCTGACCCAGAAGAGGGATCACAGATCTGAGTGAGTTAAATTTGGAGACTGATTGTGAGGCTGGTCAGAATGAGAAATCTTTCCACTAGGAACTCTTTGAAGATAATTACTGAAAAACCAAGATTTGTATCAGATGGAAGATCCACACTGATAAAATTCAAAATACTTCAAAACTGTTTTTCTTCACAAATTTTTTCACATATGTTTTTTTTCAACTAAATTGAACGCTCCTTACAGATGTAGAGCCTACTCATATCTCATATTTACTTTTTATACTCTATAACATCTAGTAAAATGCTGCTATTCACATGTGCCTGGCAGGTCAAACCAAAAACTAAAACCACAACCTTGACTACCACCCCACAGAATATTGTCTGGAACCTTAAGCCTAAGAGTACAGGGAATAGGACCCCACCCCCACCCCCATCCCCATCACCAGCAGACCTGCTTCCAGGACAGTCCTTGACACTGTCATGGAGGAGGGCAAGATCAACTGTCACTGACAGCCAGTAAGCCCAAGAGCCTCAGGACCAGTACCTCTCTCCCCTAAACCAGGGTTTCTTTCAGCCCAGCTGGCAACTGTGTCTGCCAGTGCCAAAAGCTGCTGCCTCCTTAGCAAACCCAACCACAAAGTTCTCACCACCAAAGTCCTTGGCACTTTCAGGTGGTTCAGCAGCAGAAACCAAAATGGTTTTATTAATGAAAATGACATTTTAAAAGCTGCATCACCATCTGCTTTTCTGCTGCATCCCTAATGACCAGAAGGCCTTTCCACCTAACTTGCAGCTAAGTTCTCCTCTATAAGCTGTCCCCCTCTATCAGAATGTGAGCTCTCCGAGAGCTTTCTGTTTGTATACCTGGTGCTTAGCATGGGGTTTCACACAAACTAAGCATTTAATAGAAGTTCTTTCATTTATTCTTTTGTATAATAGGTGCACAGCAGAGGTGATAATAGCATATTGAACCCAGAGTTGGGAAGAGCAGGCTTAAGTGCAGCCTCCACTACCTGCACGTGCTATGACCATGGCCAAAGAGTCACAAACCCTGCCACTATAGTTTCTTCATCTGTAGAATAGGAACTGAAGCACCTACTTCAGAGTGGTTTTGAAGCTCAGATGAGATAATGTATATATATGAAGTGCTTTATAAATTATAGAAATGTGAGAGCTGTTGATGTTTTATTAAGATCATCTTTTAGCCCTCTGCATTTCTTTTACCTATTATCTCTATCTGTGCTATTTCTACCTAGGCTACCATCATGGGGACAGCTAGAAACCTTGGCACTTTACCCTTCCCTCTACATCAACTTGATCATCAAAGTCTGGTTCTTTCTTTCTCTGAAAAGCCTTTTCTTTTTTCCATCCTTTTCTCATTCATCAGAAGATTGCCCACAAAAGACTCTGCCAGCTCTCCTACAGTATGGAGCTCAAACCCCTCTACTAGGCTTCTGCCATCACCCAAGACAGACTCCATTCCCTCAGGCTGCTATTCCTGTACAGGTTGTACTTGTTTTGTCTCAGTGCCTTCCTTTGCTTGGGTTACTCTCACTGCTTCCTCTTCTGCGCTCCAAATGCTTACCTCCTCCTGGCATTCTACACTCCTCCACTTCTCCATCCAGCTTTTTAGATGACTCTGGCTCACAGTGAGCTTTCCCTTCTCTGAGCTCTTCCTGCGCTTCTAATCAGTACAAGGCAGTGTAGCGCTTAATTGCTCTCTAATTACTTCACATCTGTGAGTTTGGTTTCCCTTGCCAGATGGTAATCTCCTGAAGGGTCAGGGCCAAGCCTTAGACTTCTTTTGTATCTTCAACAATGCTGGGCCCAAAAGAAAGGTTCAAAACCTACAGACTAACATGAAAATGAAAGTCAAACTATTTAAGTTTTTCAGTTACTTATATTCAATCCAGCTGAAGACAAATCCTCATTTGCAGCACTGAAGCTACTGCTTTTCCTCTTAATTTAAATATTTAGAATACTATCCACATGGGCTGACACAGATTAATTTCCAAAGATAAGCATTTTATTTTTGCCCTGCGACCTAGAGTCATAGATACTTAATGTCACCTTGGAAGCTAAAATAAACTGGCATAGAAATAGGTTATAGAGGTGGTGGGTATAGGGGGAAAGGTAAAAGATAAACATCCCTGCACTCTAGGAACTCATTAATCTTGGCATTTCAGCACCTAGGACAAGATTCTGCACAATAATGCTTGGCAGGTGGAAGCTGAAGAGTTAATGCACACACAGAGGATAAGAAGTATAGACACACAGTAGTCCTTCTACCACCCTACCTCCCCCCTCCAAAAAAAACAACAACAGGTCTTTTACATTTATCAGTATACATTTTAACAAACAGAAGTTTCCTGATAACAGGAGACCTCAATTATGTGGCAGAATGTGTCATGTGACTTTTTAAAAATATCATGATGTTGTTTTCTAGATATATATTGTAGACTCCCTAATAATAATTCTGAGTAAAAGACAAGCAGGACTGCATTTATCAAGCTATCCTTTTCCTTCTCTGTGGTAACCTCTGCATGTTTCTGTTAGGCAGCTTTGCCTCCAGCGTCACAAGGTCAAGTTTATTCACATTCACTTCTGTGAAAGTACCTTTGCTACAAAGTTTATTCACATTCACTTCTGTGAAAGTACCTTTGCAACAACAACTGAACTTGTGTATGGTGAGGAGGAGAGATTTTTCTTTTCACCAAGTATGGTCAGGTACAAAGTAGCTCTAAATTAAAAATGTCACATGATTCTTATTGAAACACAAACCTAATCTCAGAAATCACTTGTACTAGGTGGTGTTTGAGCAATGACAACCTTAACAAAGCAGCCTTTGGTAACCATTCTCTTCCAAGTCTTCTCCTTTTTCTTTCCTGTACAAATGTACTTTAACATTTCTGTTGTTCCCCGGGCATGGACAACTGGCTAAAGTACTTCCCATTTCCCAGCTTTTTTCTTTTTGTTCTTGTTTAATTATGTTAGAAAGATTTTGGCTCAAGATTGTCTCTTTTTTGCCCAGCAGTCATGCAGGGCAGCCAGAAAAACTCCCTAGGGAGTTTTCTCATCATTCTTTCAATTGAAATGCCTCTTTTCTCCATTTACATAATCTTGTTTTTAAGCATCAGCCTGTTTAAGTAAAGTCTGCCCTCTGGACCAATCATTTTCTTTGCCTTTTTTTTTTTTTTTTGCTAGTCAATTAGGGTTAAGTGACTTGCCCAGGGTCACATAGCTATTGTCAAGTGCCTGAGGCTGGATTTGAACTCAGGTTCCCCTAAGCCAGTGCTCTATCCACTTTGCTACCCAACTGCACCCCACCCCCTATGTAAAGAATTTTCCTGAGCCTCTGTTTTCTTTATTTCTCATCAGATGGTAATACAAGTGGCAACCAAATCACTAATACTATTCATTCTATAGCATGTTGTATATAACATGTTGTTCTACAGCAGGTATAGCCCAAAGTCTCTACTATCTATGACCTGATTCCATGCAAGCTAGAAGAGAAAAAAAAAAATCTCCCTTGATCTCTGAGGGCTTCCCATGCATCCCCAAGGCACTTCCTTTTTTTCCTTCTCTAAGATCCAACTCAACTTCCTTTAACCTAATAGGACTGAACTACATGACTTCTCAGAGCTTTCAGATCTAATTCTATGGATCCTAAGCAACTTGCTCTGTATCCATCCATCCATCCATCCATCCAACCACCCATCCATCCATCCAAACACATCTTATATATATATTTTAGTAAAGTAGCTTGACAGTCTCTTATTCATTTAGCATTTGAAACAATGAAATTTTGACTTCAACACATGACCAGGACAGTAAGATTAACATGAGGACAACTCTTTAAGAAGATGTATAGCAAAAGTAGTAAGAACAAATATAATCACTAAATTTTAAGGTTCAATTAATATTGGTTACAGAATTGCTGATGAACTCATAGGGAGTCATAGAAAACAAAAAATGTA
Organism: Pseudochirops cupreus; assembly: GCA_028627135.1. Lineage (NCBI taxonomy): Eukaryota > Metazoa > Chordata > Mammalia > Diprotodontia > Pseudocheiridae > Pseudochirops > Pseudochirops cupreus. The sequence continues at coordinate 381,062,266 of CM053583.1, read as the reverse complement.
TTTAAAAAATTCTGAATAGACAGAAAATTATCATGCCCCCAATGGTAATGAAATTTCTGCCAGCTATGGTCCACCATATAGTGATCTATTCCAGAATTAAGCTGGACATTTAAAAAAAGTTCATATCTGAGGGACTCAAGGCTATAGAAATCAAACAGGCCACAAAAAGACATTAATGGAAAAAGTGTTCTTTTTATAGCACAAAGAATAAGAGAGACAAAAATATTTTTCAATATTGGCTAAAAATAAATCCTCATTGTCTTGGGGCTGTGGACACAATACACCACATTCTTAAAATTGCACAATTTTGGGGGGGAAAGTTTTCACCAAACTTAGAACAAGACACAATCTTAACCGCTCTCCAACCACCTGCAGCTCAGTGACACAAGACCTTTTTTTGTTTTATAGTATCTTGATTTCTCATAAAGTCATTAGGTTCCATTTGCTCCAATCTAATTTTGAAGGAATTATTCTCTTCAGTGAGTTTTTGAAATTCTTTTTCCATCTGGCAAATTATGCTTTTTAAGGCATTCTTCTCCTCATTGACTTTTTGGGCCTCTTTTGCCATTTGAGTTAATCTATTTTTTAAGGTGTTATCTTCTTCAGTATTTTGTTGGGTCTCTTTTAGCAGGCTGTTGCATCACTTTCATTTCTCTTCCCAATTTTTCCTCCACTTCTTTGACTTGATTTTCAAAATCCTTGTTGAGCTCCTCCATGGCCTTAAGCAGTTCATATTTTTCTTGGAAACTTTTGCTGTAGGAGTTCTGACTTCATTGTCTTCCTCTGGTGCCATGCTTTGATCCTTTTTGTCCCCCAAAAAGGAATCTATGGTCTGACTGTGTTTCCTCTGCTTGCTCATCTTGCCAGTCAACTACTTGACTTTTGAGCTCGGTGCCACAGTAGAACTCTGCTTCCAGAGCAGAGAGCTTTGTCCCACATCACTGGGGTTTTTGCAGCTGCTGGAGCTATCAGGAGGGCGCCCTCTCTATAGCCCCCACAAGTTCTGGCACACTGGCCACACACCCCAGGACCACCACCCATGACTACCATCCAGATCTAAGCAGGTTAAAGCAAGAACAATTAACTTCTGAATGGTCACTTGGTCCCCCAAGATCTGCAGGCCAGGAGCTCTGGAGGCAGCCACATCTCCAACACTTCTTGCCCTGTGGGCAAGGGCTGGACTGCACTCTTCTGTCCCCCTGTTCCAATAGAGCTCCCCACTGACCTTTTACTTTCTCTTTGGTGTTTATGGGCTGAGAAGTCTGGAAACCACCACAGCTGCTGGTGATTCACTCTCCTGAAGTCTGCTCTGGTCGCTGTTGGTCACAGAACCCCGCAGCTCAAGCAAGACTGTGCTTGGCTCCCAGCTTAGTGTCATAGATCCTTTCTGTTGGCCTGCCAGGCTGCCCTCAGCGGCAGATTTGTTTCTCTCTGTCACTTTGTGGATTCTGTAGCTCTAAAATTTGTTCAGAGTAATTTTTTTTTCATGTATTGGAAGTGATTAGAGCAAGAGCTCAAGCCAAATTTGTGCTTTTACTCTGCCATCTTGGCTCCGCCCCCAGATGATCTTTTTTTCATAACATCCCAAACAAAAATATCTTCTTAGCCACGTAACTAATTAAAACTAATTATTCCAACTCAGTGAAAAAGAGAACTCCTGTAGTTTCTGCCCCCAAACCCTCTTTGTGCCATTTTCTCTGACGCAACCTCTGGACTTCTTTCTCTCCTCAAATCCATTGCTTCTCCAAAGTTCCCTGTTTCTGCTGAGAGCATTAATATCCTTCCTGTCATTCAGAATCTTTTAATTATCCTTGATTTTCCCTGTTCCCTTACTACACACATCTAAACAGCTGCCAAGTCTTCATTCTACAAAGTTTCTTGCACCTAATCACACAACCTCAATTTCAAGTCAACCCAAGCATTACTTCTTGCTGGGACTATTCCAAGGCTTCCTAGTTTGTCTCCCTCCTCCAATCTCTAACTTCTTTTTCTTTTCTTTTCTTTGCTTTTTGGAGGAGGGAAGGGTGGGCAATTGGGGTTAAGTGACTTGCCCAAGGTCACAAGGCTAGTAAGTGTGTCAAGTGTCTGAGGCCAGATTTGAACTCAGGTCCTCCTGACTCCAGGGCTGATGTTCTATTCACTGTGCCACCTAGCCACCCTAGTCCCTATTTTCCATCCATTGTCCATATAACTACCAAATTAATATTTCTAAAACACAGATTTGACTATGTCATTCCTCTACTCAAAAAATTTCAAATAACTTCCTTTTCTCTCTTGAACAAAGTAAAAAATACTAAACATGGCTCTTCAAGCTTTCCATTATTTGGCTACCACCTACTTCTTCAGTCTTATTTCATAATACGTCCTTTCACACTCTGTTCTATTCACAGTGACCTGTTAGCAGCTCCCTAGACATGCTATTACATCTCCTGCCTCCAGGCCACTGAAGAAATGGTCTCCCAGAGTCTGTAATACTCAATTCCTCTTCATAGAATCCTAGCTTCTTTTGAAATACAGTTCAGGAGCCACCTTTCCTGATTCTCCCCAGCTAAAACTTCTCTCTCTCTCCCTTTTAAAGTCACTTTGTATTTACAGTACGAGTATAATAAAAGTAAGCTCCCTGAGGGCAGGGACTTTTGGATTTGTCTTTGAATCCCCAGTATTCAGGAGTGCTTATCACATAAGAAGTCTAAAATATGTTTGTTGAATTCTTTGTTTAATCTCTTCTCCCTGCCCCTTTCACATTCTTCAAGTAAGAGCCCCTGTGAGCTACAACTGGACACTAAAATTAATACACTGTGGACTTCAATGTCTTCTCATGGGCTGGGATGAGTCAATAGGGATGAGACAATAATACAGGTTTGGCCGAAGGGTTAACTGTGGGAAGGATTTCTTAACACTCTTCCCCTCTGTCCCTTCCCTTCCCCCACATTTACAAGGAACTCTGAGCCAATAGAGACTAGAATGTCACAATGGGTAATGTAACAACAATAAAAAAAGCAAAATGCCCTGGTTAAAATATCCCTTTAAGTTAAAGATTAAGTTACTCGCTTATATAAATAGGCCTCTCATAATCACTTGGGTTTTATCCAGAAGTAGTTACAATTCAGATATTCCTTTCAGAACCAGTTCAACTGACACCCAACCACATGGAGCAGCTATTTTAACTTCATGTTCCTAATGGAACTACTATTTCTGGCAATGGCATGTAAGCAGATAAGGCAGTGGTCCCAACCTGTTGGCTTCTGAGTTGCTCCCAAAACCACAGAGTTAAAAAAAGTTTTGAGTTAGACCAAACTTTGGATATCATCTAATTAAACCCCTCTCTTATAGATGCTGCATTTTACACTCACAGAGGTCAAAGTGACTTAATCAACTTTCACAAAGTCCTGCTGAATCAGTGGCAGAAACTACAAAATGAGAACTCACATATATATGTTGTTCAGTCATTCAGTTGTGTCTGACTTTTTGTGACCCAATGATTGGGTTTTCTCAGCAAAGATACTGGAATGGTTTGCTATTTCCTTCTGCAAGGAAATTAAGGCAAATAGAAGTTAGGTGATTTCCCTAGGGTTACATAGCTAGTAAGTGTCTGAGGCTGGATTTGATGACTCCAGGCCCAGCACTCTCTCTAAGCACTGAGCCACCTTCGCTGACATACACACACTTTTGTCTTAAAATTTACAAAGCATTTTTCCACAACTCTAGGAGGTAATGCATTTCAAATACTTAAATCTATTCTCAAATATATGCAATTTAGCATTCGTTGAGTGCTTACTAAATAAGCAAGGCACTAAACAAAGCTCTCAACATAGCAATGCAAGAATGAAGAAACTAAGGCTCAAACAGGTTAAACAATTCACCCATCCTTATGCAGCTAGTAAGTGTAAGAGCCAGTATTGGAACGCAGGTCTCTGACTCCAAGTTTGGAATTCTTTCTACAGTATCATACCCCTTTCCTTTTTTTTTAACCAAATTTCTTTTCTCTTGTGTTTATGTTGAGTTGACCTTTTATATTGGCTCAGCAGGTTTGCTTGTGGCTACCTCGGACCTAACTCGATGGCCAGAACGGTCAAAAGAAGTCCATTTTGAGTTTTCCTACCTGTTTTTTTCCACTTCTCTTTGGGCCTTCATTTTGACTACAAAATGAGGGTATTCAGATGTCTCAAAGCCCAAGTAGGGCCCAACCAGATTAAAATGTAACTGGGAAATGTTTAACAAAATAAATGGAAATGCACCATAGATAATAATAAGTCTAGTTTTCTAAGTCAATGTGCAGCTGCCAGGCCTAGATGACCCTCCCAGGTCCGTATCTCATGAATTTATGAACTTTGCTGGCTAAGTCATCTTCCTTCTCTGGGCCTCTGGAATTCTCTCCCTCCCTCCCGGCTTCCTTCAAGTCTCAACTAAAACTCCACCTTCTACAAGCAGCCTTCCCTGATCCCCCTCGATGCTAGTGCCTTCTCTGCGGGTTATCTGTCCTTTCTAGGTCTGGTTTGCAGGTGTTCTCTCCCATCACACTCTCAGCCCCCTGAAGGCAGGCTGGCTTTGTCCGGTGCTCCGCACACAGCAGGCGCCTAATCAATGCTTGGACTCTAGCCTTCCCAGACAAATGACGCGGCGCTGGAGGGGTGGGCCGGGGGGGATTTGGAGCCACGAGGGTCCCTAGGGGGGCATCCGACCCCAGACCGGGGATTTTACAGCGAGGGCCACTGAGGCCCAGCGGAGCTCCTCACCTGTCGGACACCTGCTCCTGCGTGAGCTTCTTGTCGCTCTGCAGCAGGATGGACACGTAGTGGCGGATCATGCCCACGAAGAAGGTGATGAAGACGATGGGCAGGACCACCCAGAGGCGAATGTTGGAGTCCAGCAGCAGCTCGGGCTCCGCCATCGTGGACGGGGATCGTTGACCGCGGGGGACTCCGGCCGCTTCCGAGCCTCCTTCCCCGCAAGGCCTCTGGGGGCGAGTACCAGCGACCTCGACTCCGGCCTCCTTCCACCAGCCCGCTCCCCTGCCCTCCCCTCCCCTCTGAGTCCCCCGGGCCGCGTACGGCCCGCAGTGACGGCGCCCGCCGATGACGTCACGTACAAAGACGTGCACTCCCCTTCCGGTGACGTCGGCGGACGGGGCGTGTCGGGCGGGAAAGTCAAGCAGAGTGGAATCCGGAGCGGGGCGGTGAGTGAGTGAGTGGGGACGCCCGAGGCCCGTGGCCCCTGGCCCTTGCGGAGCAACCTGGGCCGTGCCCGAGGAGGAGGTGACGGCCTCGCCCAGGTGCGGCCGCAAAGACCTCCGGCCGTCTCTCGCCACTCTCGGGCCTAGGGCTGCGGGAGAGAGCGGGCTCCCCGGCCTTGCGTGAACCCGGGCCGCTGGTGGGGGGCGGGGTGGCCTGGAACCGGCACCGGACCCCGGGGCTTGAGCCTTCTCACCCGCCGCGACGTCCCCGAGGTTGGCCGGCATCTGAGGACCTGATTTCGAATCCAGCTCTGGTCCCCAGGGTCTCCTCCAGCCGCTAGTGCCCTTCCCCCCCGTGCCCTTGTTAGTCCTGCCTAGCTTTTACGTAATCCCAGTGGGTCACTTTTATATATCGAGTACTATGTGCCAGGCCCTGTGCCGAGCGCTTTACCCTCACTGCGGCTCTCGTTCGAGGTAGGGGCTTTTATCCTCCCCATTTTACAGATGAGGAAACTGAGGTTAAGGGACTTGGTTGGGGAACATGACTTGTGTGAAGTGGAATTTGAACTCAAGTCCTCCAGACTCCGGGCCCTGGGCTCTCTACTCACGGGGCCGACGAGCTGTCCCGTTATCCCTTTTGTATGTAAGGTCTTGACTCCAGATTAGCATATCTGTAATCACTGAGTTCTTTAAGTCAATTATTAACCTTTTGCACTTATTTTCGGTGAGCTGATCTTTTCCTTAACGAGTGAATGAAGCATTAGGTGTTCACTATAAACTAAGTGCTGGGCACGTGAGGGACTCATGTAGTAAGGTGGTACATAGGTACATGTCTTCCCCTAGCTAGACTATAAGCTGCTTGAGGACAGGCTCTGTTTTCTTTGTGACTAGCACATAGGTGAAATAAGTGATAATTGTTTGATTGATCTATATATGGCTTAAAACGGCACTAAGACTTGGGGATATATGTACACATACACTGTATATATACATATATATATATACACACACACACACACAAAATACACATATGCATACATATATGTATATATAAACATTCCCCTTATATTCACAGAACATAAGATTTTTGAGAACTGGGACTATGTATCTTTCTTGGTATACACACACACACTCCCATATACACACACACTCCACAAAGTCATAGGCACACACATATAACTTGAGTTCCAGGGAGTACAAAGAAAGATACATAGTCTCAGTTCTCAAAAATCTTAGATTCTGTGAATATCTTAGTAAGTATTAATCGACAGCCAGCTTGAAGCAAGAATATTATGTGCCAAATAAATGGGGAGTAATGAATACTAGGTAGCTCAGTCCATAGAATGCTGGGCCTGGAGTCAAAAAGACCTGACACTTATTAGCTGTGTGATCCTAGGCAAGTCACTTAACCTCTGTTTGCCTTAATCCACTGGAGAAAGAAATGGCAAGACACTCCAGCTTCTTCTCCAAGAAAATCCCATGGACAGTATTGGTATTCTGTGGTTCACAGGGTCATAAAGAGTCAGAGGCAACTGAACAGCAAGGAGGAATGCTAACAAAAACATACTTTACTACTTTGGTGGAGGGTAGTCCCTGACCCACACAAAACACACACAAAATCGCTTTAAACTCGTAACCTTGGTTAGTGAAATAAGACTCCTGGAAGTATTTGTATCATAAAAGAGGATCCTGGAAATGGCTTTGCTTAATTCAGAGATGGAGTTTAGGCATCACCACTGAGACGTTTCTGTACTAGGAAGAGCACTGGATTTTTAATTCATTTGATCTTGGTTCTTTCACTGTGTTGTTACCTTGGACAAGTCACTGTAAATTTGTGACTTAGTTTCCTCATTTATAAAATAAAGGGCATCTAATGATACTATCTTCCTTGCCTTTCCTTGGACACAATAGTACATCTCCCAACTCAGACATTTTCACTGACTGTTCCTATGCCTGGAATTCTCTCCTTCTTTATCTCCTTTTCCTGGCTTCCTTTAGTCTTACTTTTTTGTGTGTGCTTTTTGGAGGGGGAAGGCAGGGCAATTGGGGTTAAGTGACTTGCCCAAGATCACAAGGCTAGTAATGTTAAGTGTCTAAGGCTGGATTTGAACTCAGGTCCTCCTGACTCCAGGGTCAGTGCTCTGTTTACTGTGCTACCTAGCCACCGCTGCAAACAACTTTGTACAAGTAAACCATATACAGGATAAAATGAAGATAATTTCAGAGAGAAAGCACTGAAATTAAGGATTGTAAAGGGCTTCTTGCAGAAAGTGAGACTGAGGGGTGGCTAGGTGGCTCAGTGAATAGACCACTGGCCCTGGAGTCAGGAGGACCTGAGTTCAAATACAGCCTCAGACACTTAACACTTACTAGCCATGTAACCTTGGGCAAGTCACTTAATCCCAATTGCCCTGCCTTTCCACCTCCAAAAAGCAAAAAACAAAGTTGTTTGCATATTTTCTTTCCCATTATTATTTGCATATTGTCTTCATTAGACTGAAGGTTGTAAGAGCAGAAATTGGTTTTTATTTTTAAATTTTGTTTTCCTTTGTATCTCCAAGATTTAGTACAGTACCTGGAATGCTGGGAGGGAGGTAGGAGAGGGTATCTTCTAGTTCTGTGTTCTACATTCTTCCTCTGGACTTCTTTCTGTGGGGAAGTTTTATTTCTACACCAACAAAAACATTTGTTAAGAATCTTTATAGTACACTGTATTAGGGACTGCTACATGTGTACTACAGGATATTCTGAGAAGCCAGGATTCCTCGGCTATTGTTACTTAAGGAGAGATGTAGAAAATTGTGGTTCGTGCAGTACTGGGAGAAGCTAAAATATAGAGGGAAATTGATTGTTCATGGAACTGCAGTTAGTTCTCTGGGATTTGGATGGGTTTGATGTAAAGACTAAAACCCATTTGACTCTATGAAACATTTTTCCTTTGAGATCCAATTTTGTTTAGGAATTCAAAACCTATCTGGAGGGTAACATCCTTTCTGACATTACTATAGGAAGTGATTTTGGCTGTTGAAGACATTGTCCACAATGTTTGGAAAAAGAAGACTATCAAGACCTGAAGACATAAAGAACCTGACAGAAGATTGCTCTAGTATGTGAATAGTCATTTATTTCATTCAGCAAATATTCTGAATGGGTTCTCACTGGTGGTGATCAGGTAGAGGCTGAGTACATGGCTATTGGGAGTATTATATAGAGTATTCATGTGTCAAGACAAGAGTTTCTACTAAACACTTCTAATGAAACTTGAGTTTCTATTATTCCGTTTATTAAGTGACTATTTTGCACAAAGCTCTATGTTTGGTGTTGAAGAGGATACAAAAATATATATACATAGCCCCTGCCCTTTAGGATCTTATAATCTAGGTGGAAGGATGACTTTTTTATGGTAGAAAGATGATTTATTTACCTAACACTCTTGAGTAACAATTCCAAGCATACGAGGTAGTGGACAATGGTTGGTTTCAGTGTAAAGGGAGCTCTAGTGTATTGATTGTCCAATTTTATAATAGTATTGCTGATTAATTTGTCTAGTTTGGGGAATTTGTATCTGGCAAAATATGTATTGGATTTTCTTTTGTGTACTTGCAGCAGCAGAAACACTTGCGAATGTAAAAAATGAACAATAATGAACTTTTTTGTTTTAGTAAGAGAAATTTTGGTGATTAACATTGCTTTGTTAAAGGTATTATTAAAGTATATGGTTTTCTTCTCATTGAAAAAATGTTTAAATCTAAATGGGAACAATCTAGTAGTCTGACTAGAAATAAATGGGCTGCTTAAATAATGTTATCTGGTATTGCCAAAGGTAAGAAACCTGTGTATTTACCTTCTTGGGAAGGGGCCACGGTTTAGGGGATGTTCAGTAAATGAATTTTATCTCTTGTTTTTTATATTTATGTTTATTTGCATTGAAAGAGAGAGGATGGAAATCATTGCTAGATGGATCTATTAGCCTCAGCAACATTTAACATTTTGTTTTAAATTTTACTCAGGGGACAAAGAAGTAAAAGGGAAAGAGGGTAGTAGAAAAGACAAGATCAAGAGAGAGGCAGATCATGTGTTCTAGTTCTTACTGATTATTCAGTATGTTTTGAATTCCTCTTGAAGTCAGTCTGAGTTCTGTACATAGGAAAGGCAAAAGTCCATGTTCCTTATATTTATCCTTAAACACTGCTGTTAGATTGAAAATTTTTTGTCATTTCTTCACTGCAAATTATATACAATTGTAATTCCTTGGATAAAAATGAACATATGGAAAGAGGCTCATTCATTGATATAATTTTTCTTTTTTAAGCAGTGATTAACCACTTTTATAATTGGGGGTTCTTTGGTGTACACATTAAGTTTCTTGTTTTGTTCCCTTTTAACATTTGCTTCTCTGTTCATGGAATCTATGAGATATTTCTTTGTTCTGAAGCCAAGAAGAATGAAGTGAATAAAAAGCCAAGGAAATCACTTGCACAGGATGAAGTAGTGGAGAATGACAGTGCTTTTATAAAGCTTCTCAAGACAGCAGGAGTTACTCTTAAAACTGGGGAGAGGCAAAATCAACTAGGTAATATTCTTATCTTTACCCTGGGCTTTGCTTTCATATTTACAATTTTGTGTGTGTGTGTGTGTGTGTGTGTGTGTGTGTGTGTTTTGTGGGATTAAGCTATATACTTTTGAAATTTAATGTCATAGACATTAGAAAAGGCTGGGAAGAAGTGGTAAAGAGTAGGGAAAATGCTATCACCCCGGGACCAGTAGAAAATTGTTTTCCAAAAGATTTCCAGGTCTTTAAAATTTTTTTTAGTTTTCTTTTCTGTTAATAAACTTGACAAATATCAAGAAACATAGACATTTCCTAATACAAAGTACAAAAAAAGGATTATATATGATTCCATGGAAATCTGTTGCAAATAAATTTTTAAAGTATGTATTAATTTAGTGATAGCGATACCAAAAAAGTATTGATGAAATATTTTTTTAAATGTACAGAAAGCAGCAAGAGGTTCAAAGGGGACACAGATAAGGCAATGTTAGATATTCCATTTTAAATATAATACATACTTCTAAAATTAGCTTTATATAATAGAGATTCCAAATGTCACAATAGCATTTACAGAGTATTTTAAAGTTTGCAGAGCCCTTTACATACCTCATCTACTCCTCACAATAGCCCTGTGAATAAGATGCTGTTATTATTCCATTTTACAGAGGACGAAACTGAGACTGAAAGGTGAAGTGATTTGCTTAGGTCATATAACAAGTGACTGGAGCAAAGCTTAATCTCCTGTCTCCAAGTCTGTCTCTCTGTCCAATAGGTCACCTGTCTCATGAAGAAGTTCATAGTTGTTTATGTTTGTTGAGTTCGTAACAGTATAAAAGGGTAGTACTTAGAGTGCTCAAAGTCATAGATTAACTTCTAGGTCCTCATATGTGGCTCTGTGACTGAATCCAAACTTCACAGAACAAATTCTTTTATTAAGGGTTCCTAGAGAGCCACGTGTGGCCTTGAGGCTGCAGGTTCCCCATCCTTGGACCACTGCTGAAGAGAAGGCAGTCTCATTGAAGAGGAAGACACTGATGTTGTTTTGTAGCATTAAAACTTAAGTGGGAAAGATATTTTTATATACATATGTTTTTTGAGCATTTGTTAGTCTTATAGCAAAGCCCAGCTTTGTATTCTTAAGAAACTGGATGGTTTGGGGCTGATATTAAGCTAAAAGACTCTCTGTTGGTCCATTCAGGCTAGAAACATGGAACCTTATGAAAATTAATGGCATTAGGAAGGGTTATAGAACTTGAAATAATAATCTGCATTAAAGCCAATCTAAATTTAATTTGGTCATTGCATCTAACACTAACTTTTTATTTCTTATTCTATAGCTGTAGATCAAGTAATTTTCCAAAGAAAGCTCTCTCAAGCCTTGAGGAAACACCCTTCTTATCCCAAAGTATGTATTTCTTGTATGTATTTTCTGTTTTTACCAGCAAAACTTTATCCTGAGGTGCCAAGAGCTTGAATAAAACCACTGGAAAGTTGATATATGTTAGAATCATATTTGGCCACTGACAAGAAAACTCTAAATAAGGTGTTCTTAACCTTTCTTCTGTAATGGACCCCTTTAGCATTCTAATTATGCCTGGGGACCCCTTCTTAGAGTAATGTTTCTAAATGCATAAAATAACATATATCTGTATGTGTGTCTCCACTGTGACACCTGGGTGCCCTGGATAATTGTATTTCAATATAAGTGGTTTTCTTAGTAAACCCATATGGAAAACCACTTATATTGAAACACAATTGTCTGGGGCAGCTAGGTGTTACAGTGAATAGAGCACTGGCTCTGAAGTCAAGAGGAACCGAGTTTAAATCTGACCTCAGACACTTACTAGCTGTGTGACCCTGGGCAAATCACTTAACCCCAATTAAACCCCCAAAAGCAAAAAAAACAACAACCAAGAAATTCAGTTATCAAAATTTAAAAACAAAACAAGACAATTTTACGAATTCCAGGTTAAGAACCCTTGTTCTAGATCAAACGTCTTATTTCCTTTTCCTCTTTTCCTGAAGGCTGTGGAAGAATTTATTAGTGGCCTAGAGTCGTACATAGAAGATCGAGACTGTTTCAGAAATTGCCTCTTATCTTGTGAACGACTACAAGAAGATGAGACAAGGTGTGGAAAGGGGGGTGTATCTAGTACAGTTGAGATATGACTAGGGTATAGTATCTCTCTGGGGGAGAATTTCCTGAAATTTCATCATATTGCGTCTCTTTTTTCTTCTCTTTTCCCCCTGCCATAGTTCAGCTTCTAGATTATGACTCTTGAGGGTTAAGAGCCAAAGAGTTTTTCTAGAGTTCTTTGAGCAAGCCAATGTGTCACAAGGCATCAACTGCTGTCTTGGTTAAGGGCCATCTTTTCTTTGCTCATCCTTTACAGTGGTGTCTGTGTTTCTCTTTTACAGCATGGTCACTCCATATTATAAGAGCCTTATTAAACTATTGCTGGGGATTGACAGTTTACAGGTGAGATTTTGACTTTTGTTTCCCCAAATAAAAAAGTTTAAAAGGGCTGTAGTTTGTGATAACGATTCAAGTACTGTCAAGAGATGAATGTAAGGGTGGTGTTGGCATGTTCACCCGTTCTGTTGCCTTGTGCAAAGGCAGCAGTAATAGATGGAAGGCAGACTTGGAGATTGCTGATAACATGTGAAGTCCTTCAGCAGCACAGAAAAAATTGAACTTCACACCTAGTTAGTAAGAACAATTAAAATAGGAATCTACCAGATAGCACTTTTCCACATACCATTCTCCTATCCCTGCTGGCCTTCCAGTGTGCCAGGGTCCCTAGTGTCATGGCTATCCCCAGCCTCAGCTGAACTTGTTTTAAAAGTTGATTGAGGGTGCTTCTAGTGCCATGTGTCCTCAGCACCACTTAGGGCTGTGCTGCTGCTTAACTGGATCTAATTCCAGTGGGTTACTTTCTGGGCCATACAGCTGGTCTGTTTCATCCAGTTGACTTCTCTTCCCAAATCCCTGTTGTCCTGATTTACTTCTCTGTTTCTCACCTTTTGGTCTGTACATCTCCGCCAACTCTCTTCTTCTCAAGTTTGATTTTTTTTTCTTCTTCCCTTACCCTTAATTTTTAAAATTCCATTGGAAGCCCTGAGTATGCTTTAGTCAATGTAGTTCTTCAGTGGAGAATCTCAGAGTTGGAAAGTCCTCAGAGTCATGCTTGAACATGAATCTGCTCTACAGCACACCCAACCAGGGGTCATTTGGCCCCTCCTTCAACACTTCGGGTCAAGTGGGATCTTACTAGTTCTGAGGTGGTCCTTCCACTTAGAGTGTCAGTCATTAGGAAGCTTTCCTTATATCACTTCTAAATCTGCCCTTTTCGTCTTCTGTTTATCAGTCTTCATTCTGCTGTCCAGAGCCAACCAGGACAAGGCTAATTCCTCCTCCACTTGACTAACAACCCTTCAGATACCTTTTTGGTCCTTAGTTAAACTTCTTGTTATTGCCTGATGACTGCTTTAACTATTCCATTCTGGGGTGGCTGGGTGGTGCAGTGAATAGAGCACTGACCCTGGAGTCAGGAGGACCTGAGTTCAAATCCAGCCTCAGACACTTAACACTTACTAGCCATGTGACCTTGGACAAGTACCTTAACCCCAGTTGCCCTGCAATTGCCCTCCACAAATAGATAAATAAATAAATGAATGAATATTCCATTTGCTGAATTTGCAGTTAGCTCTGTAAATCTTCATTGAGAGTCTAGCTGTTCATGGTGCTTTGCTGATCATTAGTACAAGTTAAAGATTCATGCACTTTTTTTTTTAAAGCTAGATATCTTTCTTGTGAACTAAGGTATGCAGTCTCGGATGGTTTAACATAGGCTTTTCTGGGCTCGTTGGGGAACATTGGTGACATTGGTCACCATAGGTTTTCTCTTAATGTTTTAGAGTAAGCTAACTTTTTACCTCTATGTTTTTTTTATAGCCTGCCATTATCAGAATCTTATTTGAAAAGTTGCCAGAGTTTCTTTATGAGAGGTAAGTGGCAGATATACAGAGACCCAATGGGACCTGGAAAGTGGTCTTCTCAAGGAAGCTTTCTTTGAAGTGGTTCCAACTTCCTGAAAGTCATATTTAGTAGAAAGAAAACTTCTGTATGATATCAGGATTTGCTATTCATATAAAAAAGGCTAAAACTCCTTGTGTTTCCCCTCTTCTAATATTTCAGTGTTAATAATGATGGACTTAACATGCCTCGGCTTATTATCAATCAGTTGAAATGGCTTGACAGGATTATTGATGGCAAGGTATGCTTTCTGGCCTTTTTTATTTTCCAACTATATGTAAGGATAAACTTTTTAAGATTAAAATCCTTTTTCCAGTTGACAAGAATTGTTTCTCGGCTTCCCATCTCTCTTCTCTTCACTGGGGGTATGTGAGAGGGTGGGAGAACAAGAAATAAGCCAAAACTCTTGTAACGGATGTGTAGAGTCAGTTCAAACGAAGTCCCATATCGACTGTGTCCACAAACTTGGTGATTTCCCTGGTTTTTTTTCCCTTTATCAGTTCCTTTTTTCCGTGTAGTATAGTTTATTGAGAAATGATCACTGAGAATGATGGTGGTGGTTAACTTTTTATAATTTATCCAGAATAATTTTTGTTAGAATATAGTGATTAGATTTTATTACGTAAGAGAAATTTGAAAAGTAATTGATTATTTTTAATATTTAATATAACTTTAATAACAAAAGCAATCTAATAAATATACAAAGAATTTGTAATCTTGAGCATGTAATAAAATATAAATGAAAGCCAAAAAATGGAATGGCATCCTATAATTCTTTTCATATTTCCTCATGTGCTTCATGTTTATCATTTTCATAGCAGAGAAGTACAGATTATCATCTTTTTACTTGTATTTTCTATTATAAATAGGTAGTGTTTAAGTGCTTTAATAAAGTACATAGAAGCCTATTCAGCTATGATAGTATAGTCTTTTGATATTTTATTATTTTTTATATGTGTTTACTTATTTTTGCCTAGGTTATTGCCATATTACCCTATCCCCAACTGAATGTAAGCTCCTTGAGAAAAGAGGGCCTATCTTGTTTTTGTCTTTGTATCTCCTATGTCTGGTACATAGTGGGTATTTAGAGGTATATTGGATAAATGAATAAATAGAGTCCTATCCTGGGCATTGGGGTATAGCAGAGCCTTAGCCTGGAGGTCAGGTCTAGGTAAATGTGTGTGACTCACTAACCAAGGCTTGGTTGAAGTGATAATAGAAGTTTGAGGCCCAGATAATACCTTGTAATGGGGTAGTTTAACCCAATTTGACAGGAACACAGCCTAAGGGTTGTTCAGATGTGATGATGCAGGTTCACCTGTGGTTGAGTAGAAGTGTGGCTTTGGGGTAGGAGTTGAATAAATGTTGTCACAGATTGGTGTTGGTGGTCTGGGCTGTGACACTGTGGCCCAGGGATCCAGGACTTCTGGAGGCTTGTCTTGGAGATCTGGGCCTAGTGGCATTGTTTACCAGTTGAAGCATTTGAGTAATGATTAGGGCTTAGATGAAAGGGTTGTCTACTTGTCTGAGCCAGGCAGGAGTGTGGTCCCCAGAAGTCTGAGGATGGTAGGGTCTGGTAACCCAGTCCTAGAAATGGTAGCCCAAGATATTTAGGCCCATTGGAAGGGCTGCCTTTGATTGTGGGATCCAGCAAAACCCCAATCCAGTATTCGGGTTTTACTGGAAGTATATCCTACTGGCCCATGGGTGCTGGAAATGTGGGCTGGGGGTGTGGAATAGGAGTAGCATCTCAGTGGTTAGGGCCTTCTGGAGAATTCTAGCCTGGTGGTCCAGGAAAAAGGAAAGGATGGCTAGAAGTTCAGGCAAAAATGGAAAGTCAGGGCAAGAAATACGTCCTTTGGGATAAAACATTTAACGTACACAAGAGCCAGTGACGGGCAAAGGAACATCTAGGTGCTAAGTGCACTACAAAATAAATAAAACATTGTCTTTGTCCTTAAGAATTTTAGTCCTACATAGAGATAAGACTATAACTATAATACAAGTATATACTATAACACAAAGCTGAGTGTGGAAAAATGCCCCCCAAAGGGTTAAACAAAGGGCGTCAGAGAATTTCTGAAGATGGAGAAAGCACTTTCAGCCAAGGGAATGGAGGAAGGGTTCATAGAGGAGGTGAACTTCAGTCATTTCATTTCTTTCTTTCTCCTAATCCTCCCAACCATCTCACTGCCCTTCTCTTCCCCCCACAACTTTGAAGTTCAGGTAGAGCTTTACCTAGTTACACGTGGGAACAGATTTTGGGATTAACCCATAATTAAGAGCAGAATATCAGTTTTATACCATTTCTTGCAGATGAGAATGGAAAGCCTTTCTCTGTTGGCTTTTCTCATAATTTGCTGGTTTGTTTGTTTTTTTAAATCTTCTAGGACCTTACAGCCAAGATTATGCAGCTGATCAGTATTGCTCCTGTGACCCTGCAGCATGACCTCATAACCAGTTTACCTGAGATACTTGGAGACTCTCAACATGGCGATGTGGCTAGAGAGTTGAGGTACCAAAATATGGTCAGAGAATGCCTTCAGGATCTTGTCCTAGGATTGGGTTTTTTGGTTTAAAAGAGAGGATCATCCTTCTAATAAGATGTTGCTGGCCCATCATCGGAGCTATGAATGTGTTTTGACTTATTTTTTCAGTGATGTGCATAGATCTAAAGCTGGAGGGTCCTCAGAGGCCATTGAATCCAAGCCTTTACTTTGACTGATGTGGAAATTGAGGCCCCAGGCAGGTTAAGTGACCTGCCCAAAACCATGTGAGTGACAAGATTAGAGGTCTGGTCTTCTTCCTGCAGAGTCATTGTTTCTGTGAGTATAGCCATTTGGCATTAGGGCCAAGCCAGCAGCAGATGAGACCCAAGGTCTTAGCCTCATTAACCAGTCCCCCAACGTGTCAGCCAAGTTTTTAAAAAGTGATAGTGGACTCATGATGAAGGAAAAGCATAATCACCTGACAGTATCATTCAGGTGACAATTCTCTTAACCTACAGGGGCTGATTCCTTCTTCCAGCTGCAGCAGGGGGGTTTACTCCATTTATAGTGCTCCTATTCCTTCAGTTTGTGGTTGGAGAATTCCACGCTCACAGATTGAGGGGCAGGGTTGGCAAACTCAGGACAGATGAAGATGGATGGATGACAGCATGCTGCCGTAGAGTTTGATGTGGAGGAAAAAGGCATTTGGATGTCATTTCTACTGATGGGATACTATTTTTATGGAAAAGTATTTGTGTCCAAATCTAGATGTACTTGCCAAGAGTCTCTATTGTTGTACATCCTTATTGCCTTACATGAACCTGAGTTTTCTGCTGCAGAGCAGTATTCTTTGTCATACTGCTCCCCAGTGCAGTCTGGACCCAGATCCCCTTTTTGTGAAGGCTGCTAGAGTTTCTAGGGTTTTCCTACCCTCTGGAACCCATGCCAGCGCCTTAGGATTATTTCCATGTTCTTCATTTATTTTTTTGCTTTTTGGAAGGGGGAAGGCAGGGCAATTGGGGTTAAGTGACTTGCCTAAGGTCACATGGCTAATAAGTGTTAAGTGTCTGAGGTCAAATTTGCACTCAAGTCCTCCTGACTCCAGAGCCAGTACTCTATTCACTTAGCCACCTAGCTACCCCTCTGTGTTCTTTTAGAAAACAAGAAGTCTTTAGCAGCCTGGAGGTTCATGGAAAGTCTGAAATGTGCTGCTCCTGCATTTGTACCCCTGGAGACAGGTAGGGCAAGACTGTGGGCAATGTGAGGAGAGAAAACTTTGCAGTAACCCCCACCATAGTACAGGGCTTGTGCCAGCTCTCCAGGGGGGAATCATCACTACTTTGGAGAAATGGAATCTGGAGCTGAGCAAGGCTTTTCCACTGACTTGATCTAGTTCCTTTTGGGATTACCTTTTGAAACCATTGCTTTGAACACTGTGGACAAAAAGAAAAGTGTCTGTGTTCTTTGATCCACAGTGTTTACATACACCTTGTGCAAAGTCTTCAATATTTTGGGGGAAATTGTTGTTTAAAAAAGGAGATGTGTGCCTTGCCCTCAAGGAGATTACAAGCTAAGGGAGAAATACTGTACGTATAGTATTCTGCCCAGAGAAGTGGCAGGAACAGAGAAAGGTGCATTGGTAGCTGGAAAACTGACATTTGAGATATGAATAAGAAATTACTATAGAGCTACGTAGGACTAGACTGCATGGGGCACATAAAACTCTTATATTTTTAAAAAACTGGACTTAGGTTTTCATTGGTATAGGGAGTTCCTGACAGATTAGCATCTGTTCTTCAGTTTAGAGAGTTGTCAGGATACTGAGAGGTTGAGGGACTTGGCCAGGGTCACACAGCCAGGATGAGTCAGATGCAGCTGTCTTAGGCATTACTCATTCTGACCAGGCCTTGGGACATCCTCGCTGCATGGCCTGGTTATTACTGACTTGGAGCCATTACTTAGAGACCCAGAATGCAAATAAGCTAAGTCTGCTAAGGTCCCATTTTTGGTGAATCCTGTATAAACCGGCTGTCAAGAGAGGCAGAGTGGTGTGAGGTAAAGAGACTCCTCCCTCTGACATTTTCTGGCTATGTGACCCTGGGCAAGTCACTGAATGTCTCACTGCTCTAGGCCATTCTCTGAGACTTTTAAGTTGCAGAGAAGGTGCCAATTGGGTCCAGTCTGTATTGCCATATAAATCAGTATCAAGGAAGTCTGACTTCTTGGACCTGGTGAACTTTTTTTATTCCCACTGAATTGTTGCCATTATCAGCTTGTGTCCACGTGTCTCTTTGGGCAGGCCCTTGGAGAGCTGTGCCTGTTAATGTATCCCCTGACTAAAGGTTTGTTGGTATTTGGTAAAAGAGGTTTAGTTTGTGTTTGTGTGTCTCATTAACTGAATCTTTCCAAATCTTAAGCTTGCATGAGGCCAGGGTGTACCTGGCCTAAAATAAATAGACTGGAATTGAGTCTTCCTTACTGTGCCACCAGTTCTGTTTACACACTATTGCCATTTTAGGTTTTGGGAGGTTTTTTTTGACTAAAGAATGTGGATTGATGGAAGGGAAGGACATTTTCCACTTTACTTGCTTTAAAAGCAAGATTTTACTTAGTTTAAGTCCTTGGTAAGAACAGAGGGGATATTGTGGCAGTGGTTTCCTCTTTTCCCTTGAAAAGGACTCAGCAGAGGGGGCGGAGCCAAGATGGCGGCGTAGCAGCAGCAACATATCACAGCTCTCACATAGCCACCCCAAAATACCCATAAAATATGACTCTAAACTAATCCTAGAACTCCAAAACGCACACAAATATACCTTCCACTAAAGTCAGCTCGGCTCCGAGGAACCGTATCAGCACTGCAAACGGAAACCAGCCTGGCCTGAAGCCGCGGCTGTTCCTGGGGGCGGCTGGACAGGAAGAGCAGAGGAGCCTCTCTGGTGAGCGGATTAGCGGCAGCGTTCACAACTAGGTCAGTAGGACTTGCGAAATTGGGGGAGAAAAGCCTCCGGCTGAACCGCCTCCAAGGTGGGAAAACGAAAGGCAGAGATTTTGCACCTGCCTCTGCGTTGCAGCTTCCATGCCCGGGCCTGCAGACAGCAGAGGGACTAAGTGATTGTTCAGAGGCCAAGGGCTCTTGCGTTGAGCAGCTTGGATCCGGATCGCGGTCTTGGGCTTTCAGTTCTGGAGTCTTCATTATCTAGTGAGCCAGAAGTAAGTAGGAAGGGACCCAGCACCTTCCTGAGAGCTACGGCAGCCGGGAGGACCCCAGCGATTTGGGACAGAGCTTTCCCTTCTGGAAGCAGAGCCCCATAGAGATTAAAAAAAAAATCATGGACTGACCAACCATGAGTAAGAATAAGCATAAGAAGCAAAGTAAGAACAGCACCCAAACCCTAGATTCCTTCTTTGGGGAAAAGAAGGATCATGGCAAAGAGAGGGAGGAGGAGAGTGCAGCCAGAGCACCCCCACCAGGGGCCTCCA
>CM053583.1:380974176-381042036 GCA_028627135.1 Pseudochirops cupreus | reverse complement strand
GAGAGAATAGACTGGGGGAGGGGGGACACACTGGGATGGCTGTTTTGGGGTGGTGGGTAGGGGAAAGATGGGGAGAAAATATGTAACTCAAAATCTTGTGGAAATGAATGATGCAAACTAAAATAAAATAAAAAAAAAAGAAAAGAAAAGGACTCAGCATCTTCTCATCCACGAGGTTATTTCCCACATTGTTCCAGAGTGAGGTTTTCTTAGTTATCTTGCATACCTATATGGTTACTAATTCAACCCTTTGAAAAAGAAAAGTGATGCTTTTACCATAGTCCACCATGACAACTAACCTGAACGTGATCCAAGACCACATTCTGAAGGGAGAGATTTTCCTAAGTTTGCATTCACTTACTTCTCTGTTAATTTCTTATGTAATTCTTACTTGCACACAGTGATCTTCTGATGAACAACACGGCGCTGACAGTCCCAATTCTGGATGTGCTTTCTAGCCTCCGCCTTGATCCAAAGCTTCTGTCTAAGGTAGGGAAGGAAGGATTGAGAGTCAGCTGTCTGCCAATTTTTCAAGGAACAAATGCTTTTTAAGAGTCACTGTAGTGAAAATTGCATATTGGAAGTACATTACCTTGTTACTTATCCTACAGATGAGGCAAATAGAAACCTGATTGTTTTAGAGATGGATTGTAAATTAAGCTGCAGCAGACTAATGGTTCATTTTGTTAGATACTCAGATTAGAGTGAAGAAAAATGTGTTTTGTTGTTGTTGTAGTAGTAAATTCTAAATGCCTAAATTTTATGTAATACTCTACATGGAAAGAATGGATTCCTGTGCATTCTCTACCCTACCCCACCCCTTTCTTCTCACTGTGAAAAATTCAGACTCCAAAATCTGAGAAGATAATAATAACATTTTATGTATTATATGTCTTTAGTAATTACCTTTTTAGCATTCAGTTTCTCTGAGATTTCAGTTGAGGTATTTCTCTCCCCACTTCACATACGGGGAAAGCAAGGCACTGAGAGATATTTTTCTATTTTTTCCACAGTTTGATAGTTCTGAATATTGAATTTAAGAGACTAACGTAGTTTTGCATTCCATTTTAGGTGCGCCACTTAGTGATGACGAAATTGTCGGCTGTGACACTGGACAATTTACCTGTGATAGTCAAGTTCATCCTTCATGCAGTCACAGTCACAGATGCGTTAGAGGTACATTGGTATTAATTTTCTCACCGACTACCTAGAATGGTGCTAAACATTGCAACGTATATAGATTCGGGTTTAATCTTGAGGGAGTTTCTATTCTGAGATGGCAGAGAAACTTAAAAGCATAAAGTAGTTTTTACTCATACTCAAAGAACCAGAAAAAAAAAAACTGCTCATCTTTCCATCTAGCTTGTTGTCCCCCATATCTCTGTTTCCTCCCCGCCCCCATCTCCAGACTGATTATACCTGGGAGTACAAAATAGCACTACTGGTTGTATTCATTCTCATGAGATCATATTTGCTCTCTTATAGAAGGTCAAACACAGCATTTTGAAGGTTATAGCACCTCATTATTATCAATCTTTTATCTTTAAAAAAGTGGGTATCTCATTTAAAACTAAAAAGTCAATATCATTTTAGTGGTTTGAGCTTATCCATTGTAAATGATTAGAACACACCAGGAGTCCTTTGCTTTCTGCAGGTGATTTCTGAGCTTCGGAAAAAGTTGGATCTAGAATACTGTATTTTGCCATCTCAGCTGCAAACTTCCCAGAGCAAGTTGAAAAATAAAGGTCATATGAGGTATATAATCCTTAACACCTCTTTCCCCTCATCTCTTTGGTTTTCTACTCTAGCAACAAAGCTTCTCTTATGTTCATTAGAGAAGTCACTGTCCTGAGGGGTGTTTGAAAGGCAGAGCACTTAGCTGGGCAGTCTTCAGAAAGTAGCCTAGCTGCAGCTTAGTAGAGAGTGACGCTTCTGACTCATGGACATAGATGGACATGGTTTTATTTCTCTGCTTATAGTTCTGGAAATCAAGAAAACAGCAATCAGGACTGTGTTTCTCTCCTCTTTGATGTGATCAAATCAGCTGTTCGATATGAGAGGGCCATTTCAGAAGCATGGATTAAGGTAACTGCCCAGTCCTCCAATAAGACCTTTGTGGTTGCTTAGCTCAGTTAGTTAGGCCATGTCACTACAGAGACCACTGGGGTGATGGGTTGGATCCCCATGAAGGCAAGTGAGCCTTTTGGGTTTTGCTACCACATTCCGTGCTCACCTTAGCTATTCTGCAGTTAAGTGATGCCTAATGCAAGGATGCATGTGTAAGATCCAGACAAACTGGTCCCTCCATTCATATGAAGGCTAGTGATTTTATTAAGTTAGAAGAAAATGTACCAGAGAAATTAATTTCTTATTAATCACATTTAAGTGTCTTTCTAGCTTCCAGAGATTTCTGTAGGCCACACGTAGACTGGAAATTGATAAGATGAAAAAATTATAATCAAAAAATGGCACTGATTTTGTAAATGTTGTGAAAGAAGTGGTGAGATTTGGTAGTGGCTTTCTATAGTTCTGAAAAACTGTTACAGAAAGAAATACAACTTAAAGATTTAATGACTGGGTGACCAGTTAGCCTCTTTGGTTGGAAAAGTGAGTAGAAAGAGAAGCTCAGGGAGAAAGGCTATTTTCTGTGCGTTGAGTTTCATTTTATCATCAGTAGATATTATCGTGTACCTACTGGGTGCTGGGTGCTGTGTTAGGTTCCAGGCATATAAAAAAGTGTAAACACAATATCTCACTACAGTGATGACTCATATTGATAGAGCTCCTTAGGATCTACAAAGCACTTCACTAACGATAATACTATGAGGTAAATTGTGTGTTATTATTATCACCATTATACGGGTGTGGCAACCGGCTTAGTGCCTTTCCTAGAGCCCCTCCACTAGGAAGAGTTGGAGCCTTGATTTGAACTTGGGGCTCCTAGGTGTGGTCCAGCACCCTTTATAATCCAGTTGGGGAGAGAGGACCTGTACTTAGAGAAGCAAATAATAATACAAGGTGCCATCTAGACATGTCAGCTCTGTTTATGAGGGAACACTGAAATAAAATAAGGTGCTACATTCTACTTGTAAATGTTCTTTTGTTTCTATTCTCTCTCTAGGCAATTGAAAACATTGATTCTGTGTCTGACCACAAGGTGACCTTTATGTGCCATAATTCCCTAATCATATGCATTTGGGGTTTGGGCCTTCCTTAGAAACATAGTTATTCTTTGGGGTTTGATCACTCTGTAGTGACTCTAGATACCTTTGTTGGTGATATCAGGTCATCTGGGGGGAACTTCTCAGATGCTGTACCCCTATTCTTTTGTTCATTGTCATTATAATGGACCTTCACCCACCACAAAGGAAAAGTTGTGAATTCTAAATGAATCTTCCTATTATACTCCAAGACCCAGTCTCCACTGGTAAGAAAGTGGAAAATTGAGATATTGCCCATTTAATTGACGTCTCTCTGAGCTTCATTCTCACATATTGCCCCTCCCCATGCTCTCCGTTCTTTTATTTCACTAATAATTAGGACATCTGACAAGGCAGTACTAAAATTTCTATCCACTGCCAAAAAGCCATTTGGACTAACCCTAGTCCTGCTCTGGTTCTGGAAATTCCGGCTCCTTCCAAAGAGTCAGAACTCCATTCTGCCTCTCTTGGTACTCGTGGAACTGTTTTGTCTCCTTCACCGGCTCTTCGAGGTGTCCCCCGAGTGGCTCTTTGGGCTTGCTTCGGGCTTAGCTGTTTGGATGGCCCTTTGCACTTGGTTATCTCACTGTCATTTTCCTTCTGGAAGGTTCTTGACCTGCTGATGCTTCTGATCATCTATAGTGTAAACACTCAGAGCAAGAAGTGCCTCGAGAGGGTGCTGAGAAACAAGGTTCAATCAGGATGCATCCCCGAGCAGCTGCTTCAGAGCACGTTCTGCACGTACACATCGGTAAGTTTCCAAGACTTTGGAGGTTGGACTTTGGAGGTAATTCTAGTTCTAACTCCTGGCTGTAATACTGACAAATGCATCCTGTCAATCCAGCCTTAGATCAGGCACTTAGAGTAATATCTCACGCATGGTCCTGTATCTCTTATTTTTCCAGCCAAACTCCTAGAAAAAGTTGTCTGCACTCATTACTTCTGCTTCCTCTTATCCCCCTCACGTTTCAGTCACTTATAATGTGCCTTCTGATCCCACCACTTAACTGAAATCATCCTCTCCCACATAAGGATCCTTATCTGCTTAATCTGCCCTTTTTCAGGCTGTATTGTTTGACATCCTCAAAGCTTTTATCCTGTGGACCACCCCTTTTTTTCCTGGAAACTCTTGCCTTTTTTGGCGTATGTGACACCATTCTCCTTATTTCTCTTCCTACTTGTTGGACCATTTTGTCTCCTTTGCTAGAATATTATTCTTTTTTTGTACATTAAAAGAGGAGGTGTCCCTCAAGAATTTGTCCTGAGTTTTCTTCCATTTTACTCTATTCCTGTTGTAATGTCATCAACTCCTTGGTTTTATTATCTCTTTCTATAGACTCCTGATCTATATATCCAGTCTCAGTCTTTCTCCTGACACTAATTTGCTTGTCTCTAACTATCTACTAGACATCTCTACCTGTAAAACCTATTATAGGCAAGTTGGGCTCAGTGTGTCTGAAATAGAAGGATATTTCTCTCCTTAATCCATCTCTCTAAACTTGTCTGATTTTTAAAAATTGATTAATTTTTAGTTTTCAGCATTCACTTCCATAAGATCTTGAGCTCTAAATTTTCTGCCCCCTCTCCAAGATGGCGTGCAATCTGATATAGGCTATACATATACATTCATATGAAACATATTTTCACATGAGTCATGTTGTAAAGAAGAATTAGAACCAATGAGAAAAAAAAAGAACAACAAAGAGCAAATAGTATTCTTCAGTCTGCAGTCAGACTCCAGAGTTCTTTCTTTGCATGTGGACGCATTTTCCATCGTGAGTCTTTTGGAGCTGTCTTAGATCCTTGTATTGCTAAGAGCCAATTCTATCAAAGTTAGTTATTGCACATTGTGGCTGCTACTGTGTACATTGTTCTCTGGGTTCTGCTCACTTTATTCAACATCAGTTCATGTAAATCTTTCCAGCTTTGTCTGAAGTCTGCCTGCTCATCATTTCTTGTAGCATGATAGTATTCTATTACATTCATATACCACAACTTGTTCAGCTATTCCCCAGTTGATGGGCATCCCTTTAATTTCCAGTTCTTTGCCACCACAAAAAAAGAGTTGCTCTAAATATTTTTGTACATGTGAGTCCTTTTCCCATTTTTATGATCTCTTTGAGATACAGCCCTAGAAGTGGTACTGTTGGATCCAAGGGTGTGCATAGTTTTATGGCCCTCTGGGCATGGTTCCAAATTTCTCTCCAGAATGGTGGGATCATAAACTTGACTATTTCTATGGATGGTATCATCATCCTTCCTGCGACCCAGGTTCAGACCCTGGAATTATCCTTGACGCTCCCTTCCTTCTCCTGCCCCCCCCTCCCAAATCTAGTCAGGCTCCAAGTCTGATTGACTCTCTTCTACCACAATATTTCTTGCATCTGTCCCCACCTCCCCACTTGGCTTCTGCCCTAGTTCAGGATCCCATCATTTCTCATCTGGATTATTGCAAGAGCCTCTTAATTGATCTCTCTGCCTCTAATGTCCTTTTCCTAACCTTCTCCAAACAGCTACCAAATTGATAGTCTTCCCAAAACACCTATCTGATCATGCCACATACCTATTCAGAAGCATAGAATGGGCTCCCTGTTACCTCTAGGATAAAATATAAAAGTCACAGCCTGACATTGTAAAAAATCTTACTTGTGTGGATCACTTTTGTTTTTATGTCACCTTCATTTCTGAATCTCTTCCTGCCTCTGCCCCTATCCAATGTGCCTTGCCTTTCAAAAAAGACGAAAAGAAGGAAGAGAGCAGCCCAGCCAAACTAACCAGCCTCCTCCCTCCCTTTCTGCACTGTCTTCTACCCAGACTGGCTTTCTTGCAGTTCTTTTGGCTCCACGGCTTTGCACTGGCTGTCCCCCATGTTTCGAAGGCTCTGTGTCCTATACTCTGTCCTATACTCCAGCACTACTTTCTACAGGAAGCCTTTCCTGATCTCCCACAGTTGCTAGTGCCCACCCTCCCTAATCCACCTTGTATTTATTTATTCAGCGTCTACTTTTATATGGACCTGTCTTCTCCAGTATAATGTAAGCTCCTTGCAGGGACTGTTTGGTTTCTATCTTTGTATCCCTTGCACCTAACACAGGACCTAGACCATAGTAGGTGTTTAATAAATGCTTGTGGATTGGCAGTCTCTGAATTTATCATTTTGATAATTTCATATGGCCCTGTAGTATTCCATTGTATTTCTGTACCACCAAACCCAGTTCCTACTTCTTTGTTCCACAAAAAGTAAAGCTGTGAATATTTTTGTGTATGTGAGAACTTTATTTCTTTGGCCTCTTTGGGGTATATGTCTAGCAGTGGCATTTCTAGGTCAGAGAGTATGGACATTTTCATTATTTTTAAAGCATTGTTCCAAATTGTTTTTGAGAATAGTTGAACTCATTTATAGTTTAAATAGTGAGCAGGTGTGCCTATCTTTTCAGGATCTCTCCAGCATTAAATATTTACTGAATTTTCTAAGTATTGAAGAGTGTTTTGCCAGCCTTGAAAATGAAATTAACAGTGTAACTTCCTAGAAATTCTGGCTAGACTATTGAATTGAGCCTTCCAGGCTTTTTTAGCGGCAGGAATGTTTTGGTTCAACTTTATGATTTTGTACTAATCTATGCTTGCGTTGTTTTTCCTCCCCTTCCTTGTCACTGTATTGTTCTGTCATAGATTTTAAACTCTTAGAGAGCCAGGAAACTTTATGCTAAATTTTTTTGTATATTGTCCAGTGTTTTCGCCATATATCCTTTTGGGTATTTAGTAAATGCTTTTTGATAAAAAATAATGAAGCTTGACTCAGAAGTTGTTTACTTACATGATGTAGCAAAAAATCACATTTACATAGTGCTTTTTTGCGGGGGGGAAGGTAAGGCAATTGGGGTTAAGTGACTTTGCCCAAGGTCACACAGCTAGTGTGTCAAGTGTGTGAGGCCAAATTTGAACTGAGGTCCTCCTGACTCTAGGACTGGTGCTCTGTTTACTGCACCACCTAGCTGTTCCCACATAGTGCTTTAAAGTTTCCTACAACAACCCTGTGAGGTAGGCATCCACCAATGGCCATCCAGCTGCCTAGTATTGGAAGAAAGTCAGCAGTCCTCTCCTGGTGCTTTTCAGGCAAAAGCAGCTTTAGGAAGTTTGTCATCTGAGGCCACGTGGTTTCACTTTAAATCTTCAAGCAGAACTTAGCCTCCTACTTGTAGTTTCCTTCTGATAAAGAACAGGCAGTGTATGGGATCCAATGGAGGGAAGGAAGAAAGCTCAGAAATGGCAAGTTAAGCAGTCTGATGTCACAGAAATTGTACTGGTCTTGAGTCGCTCAGAGCTGAGCCCCGGCCCACCCACTTCTAGCTCCCTACTCTGGGACAGGTCCTTTGGTCTCTTTTGGTTTTATTTTCATCTATAAAAAGGGGATAATGTTATTAATACTTAATCTGCCTCACAGGGTTATTGTCACCATCAATGTGGATAGTTTATATTAGAGCACTTAGTAATCCTTGAAGCACTGTGTTAACAATTTTTCAGGTCCAAGAAGTTGAATGTTTCTTCCCTGTCCCATTGACTGTCTTTGTTTCAGGTTCTCAGAGATGTCTTTCCATCCATCTTGTCACTGGCTCAGAGTTTGTTGCACTCCACAGACCAGAGTGTGATCTCCTTTGGCAGTCTTCTTTACAAATATGCCTTCACGTCCTTTGACACATATTATCAACAGGTATTCTGGAACACACAGCTGGGGGGCAAATGGGCAAGTGATAGAGTTCTAAGTGAATAATTTGGGGTTTGGGGGTTGTTTTTTTTTTTGCTGTTTGGAAAAATTATGATTCAAACTTAGCATTTGGGTTGACTAGTTTTGTCATAACATTTCTTTACTTGATTGCAATGACAACCATTAGTTAATTTCTCAACTTGAAGTATGGCTATTGTTATGTTTAATTGGACTCCATATAGCAGGGATTGTTAAATAATTTTAGATTTGAGTGTGATAAGGAGAGAGGCACAGTTTTACAATTTAATTATAAATATCTAGTTGTCTATTGATCCTGGAGCTGTTTTCTTGAAGAAAACATAAGAGTGTGCCAGCAAATTAAAAATGAGCTCCAAGACCAGGGTTCTTCACCTTTTTGTGATCTGGGCTTCTGAACCCCTTCTCAAAATAATATTCTTAAGTGCATAAGATTACAAAGAAAACCAACTATTTTAAAATATAGTTATCAATTTTTTTTTAAGTTCATGGATCTCAGGATAAGAAACTCTTTCCAAGACTCCTTTTTCTGAACATGAGCCATGAAGTGAAAGTGATAGCAACTGTAGTTCTTTAGAGAAAAATTATGAAAACGGTGCTGGGCAAATCATACTGTATAGGGTGGAAAAGTAATTGACCCAGGAGTCAGGAGAGTCTCAGTGCCCAGGAGCTCTGTGACGCATTTCCTATATGACAGACAAGGCACTCCATTTTTTAGGGTCTCAGTTTTCTCATCTGTAAAATGAGGGTTATAGGGGCAGCTAGGTGGTGCAGTGAATAGAGCACTGGCCCTGAAGTCAGGAGTTCCTGAGTTCAAATCTGGCCTCAGACACTTAACACCTAGTAGCCATGTGACCTCGGGCAAGTCACTTAATTCCAATTGCGCTGCCTTGCCCCCTCCAAAAAGCAAAAAAAAAAAAAAAAAAAAAAGAGGGTTATAGGATCACAGTGTCATAGAGTGAGAGCTGACAGCATCCTCAGAAGCCTTCAAGTCTAACCTCATCCCTCTACAGATGGAAATACTGAGCATAATAGAGGTTAAGTGACTTACTAGTGTCTGAGACAGGATTCAAATTCAAGGTTTCTTACTCCAACTCCACCCTTTGCATCTCCAAGCTACCACTTATTAAATTTGCCCCAGAGCACTTAAGTGATTTTCCTAGGGTTTCCAGAGCTAGTAAGTTTCTAAAGGCAGGATTTGAACCCAGGTCATCCTGACTCTAAGCCCAATGCCTTATCCACTGTACCACCTAGCTAGGTATTGGGCTTGAAGACTGAAAAGGACTCCACCAGCTTGATCAGTCTAATACAGAGGTGAGAGGGAAGTAAAACACACACACACACACACACACACACACACACACACACACACACACACACACACACACAGAGCAAGAGTCTGCTATAGGAGTGATTTAGATCTGAAAAAAACTGAAGTAAAGAGAGGGAAACGATGTGCCTACAGTGTCATGTCTAGTTAAAAGTGAAGGGAACGAGTGAGTCAAGGGATGTGGTGGGTGCAAGCATGCTTACATCTCTGTAATTCTAGCGGTACTATAACTAGCACTGAGACATGATAGGCACAGTCTGCCAGAGGGCAGGAAAATATGCAAGTTGGAGAAGAGACGGCACAAGACCACTGTACTATAGTTCTTTGTTTCACTTTTTTCTAATTGCTTTTCTCCTGGCAGGAAGTAATTGGCGCTTTAGTGACTCACGTCTGCAGCGGGAATGACACTGAAGTAGATATCGCCCTCGAGGTGCTCTCAGAGCTGGTGGTTCTCAATCTGTCTGCTGTGAGACTTTATGCTGTCTTTGTGAAGGTGCTTTTTGCTCCTCAGCCCTGGACCTCTTTGAGAGGATGTATCTGTTAGCTTAAGCACATTTTTTAGTGCCTCTTCTTGTGTGCAGACCATAGTCACACAGCTGTTAGACAGCAAGGCCAAGTGTTTATGATTGGGGGAAGCAGTGCCATGTCTGGAAAGAGCTCTGGATTTGGAGTCTCAAGACCTGAATTTGAGTGGCAGCTGCCGCTTCCAAATGCCTGTGTGACCTTGATCAGGTCCTAGAGTTCTCTTCCACCTCTTGAGCTATGATCCCACAATCTGCTTGGGGAGGTAAGGCACATGCATGAAGAAACAGGAGAATAACCCTTTTCAGAACAGCCATAGACTGAGCTGTGAGCTGAGCTGGTGGGGACAAGGGTTAGAGGCTGTGCTTGATTTTACTGTGAGAGTCAATGGTTTTTCCTCTTGGTTATTAAAGTGATAAATGAATAGCATAAGATCTCCAGTTAAATCCTCACTCACAAGTCATCATGAGATGAGATCTCTAACATCAGCTGTTACAACTGGAGCTTCTTATACTATCTTTTGAACCTGTGCATTGTGTGCATGCACGCGCATGCGCGCTCACACACACACACACACACACACACACACACACACACACACGTGTGTGTATTTAATCATTGGCTAATAAGATTTCAAGATGACATAGTCCAATTCTTCTTTTCACAGATGAGCAAACTGAGACCCAGAGAGTAGAAAACAGCTAGTCACAGAACTAGGATAGGAATGTGGGTCTGACTCCAAATCCAGGATTTGTCTACTGTACCCTTTTCTAGGCAGCTAATCCACATTGGTCTCGAGAAAGTGTTCATTCCTATACTTCATGGTGTGATTACTATGGTGTTTTTCCTTCACAGGGCATTCTGGATTATCTGGATAATTTGACCCCTTCTCAAATACGAAAACTGTTCTACATTCTTAGTACACTGGCATTTAGCAAAGGACATGAAGACAGTAGCCACATTCAGGTAAGAGGCATCATGAGGGGGAGAAAGCTGTCATCCTATATCTCTCCTCCATTTTTCAGCCAAATTCTTTGAAAAAGCTGTCTATACACACTGTCTCTCCTTCCTTCCTCTCAAGCATCCCTCAGCCCTTTGGAATCTAACTTCCAGCCTCATTCAACTGAAAATACTCTCTCCAAAGTTAGCAATGATCTCTTAATTGCCAAATCCGATATACTTTTCTTGGTCCTCATCCTTTCTCAACCTATTTGCTGCATTGGACACCATCAGCTCCTCTCCTTTCTGGGTTTTCATTACACTACTCTTTCCTGGTTCTCCTCTAACCTTTCTTAACCATTCCTCGGTCTTATTTGCTGGTTCATTATTCATGTCACTCTCCCCAATGTGAGTGTTCCCCAAGGTTCTAAGCTGAGTCCTCTTCTCTTCTCCCTCTCTGTGTTTCTCTCTCTTCCCCTCTCCCTCCCTCCCTCTGATGAAAGTCATTGGTCCCTACGCAAGAAAAGCTCTTAAATTTCATGTACCAACAGTTAAATCAGTGCTTATAGACAAATATGTTTGATTTTTTAGCACCCACTGCCCCTCTTCTGCCCCTTTACCACCACTGCTACAAAAACAGAAGGGGGCCACAAAGGACTGGGAGCTATTTTGTATTTTTCTTTCTCATGGGTTATGATGACCAAACAATTAATCACCAGATAACTAACTTAGTGGGGATGAGTTTCTTATACTTAGCTAGGCTGATCATCAGAGAATAGTGTATTACCATGGTTTTATGTAAAGCCTTTCCAGGATGGTAGATCCTGCCAGAAGTACTTCCCTGGCATAACCTTTGATAACTCAGAATTACATATTTGCCGTTCCTGGTATGGAAGCAAGACTATGGTGTTCTCTGGTAGTCTGTCCTCCAAGAACCAGCCAGAGCTATCCCTGCTTAGCTAATGAGATTGAATTAATTTTTCTAAAATACAGCTTGATCATGTCACCCCTTACCCATCTTAAATACTTTTCCATGACTCTTCATTACTTACCAGATTAAGTCCAAACTCTTCCCCCTGGCATTTAGACGCTTCTGTGTTTTGGTCCCACCTTCATTTCCAATCTTACTTTTCTTCCACTCTTTCAATTTATACACTCTGTATAGTGTACTTAACTTGTACAGTTCAGATCCTTGGATATGTTCCTACTGTTTCTCACATATGTGTATTTTTGTGGTGTTGTCTGCCAAAGATCCCCTGAGCTCTTGCCTGCTCCTCAAGGCTAAGCTCAAATACACATTGCTGCCCTGAAGTCTTTCTTGATCTTTTTCCTCCTAGCCAGAAGTCACTTTTTCTTTCAACTCCCATATGCCTTTGTACCTATCTAATTGTACTTGAATGCCTCTGGTTCTGCCTTTTTAAGTTTTTTGTTCCTGTTTTCTCTTCCCTTCTGCACGTAAGGGAAGTTTCCCTGTGAGCTCTGTGAGGACAGAAGCTCTCTTATGTTCTTCTTTGTATCCTCAATGACATCTCCCACAGTGCTTTACGTCTGTTACCTAATATGTATTTGGTAAATATTTGTTGAATTAATAAATGCCAAAGTGGATGAACAGATTGTACTGGAATCTAAAATTCCTGGGATCAGTTCATGCATGTATATGGAAGTTACTATGGAATTTAACTTTGAATAACAAACAGCTTCATTGTATTTCTACTAAGGTGTTTTTTAGTACTGCTCTTTGTAGAATAGTGAATAGGATTTCCTTGTAAGATTTTACACCTTATATTTTCTTAAGTATCTCTCTGAAGACATGTGTCTTAAGGCTAAGGTAACCTATGTAGTGCCCAGTCAGAAGGTACCCATTCCTGTCTTTTCTCCTGGCATGAGGCTTTCTCGCTTAGGTTTTTCGTATTGTTGTTTTCTTTTTTTTAATTTAAATTTTTAAATTTTATTAATACTTTTTGTTTTTACGTAGCAGACAGATCCCAACAAACAAGCAGACAAATCTTCTTGTGTGTTTATTTAGAGCAATGATTTTGAAGCCTTTAGGAACAAGGAACCTTTCTATATTGCTCATCACATAGGAACTACATAAGAGCCATAATGTTAAGAGAGAAGCTGGAAGTGATGCAGCAAGCAGAAGTCAAGTATGGTTCCCCTGACCATGCTTTCTTTCCTGGAACTCCTCAAAATGCTTTGTGGAGCTTGGGGAATTTAAAGGAACCATATATGGAAAACATGAGTTTAGGATCAAGAAAAAAGTACAGAGATGAATAGCATAAGGTGGGAATTCCAATATTCTTTCCTTAGGGTCTGGTCCTGGATGCTGCAGTTTCCATCATGCCACATGAGCCTTTCTATTAATTCTAGCAACACAGATAGATCCCAGGAACATGAAACAGGCCGATAGATCATTTTCTTTAGAAGAATCATGTTTGGATTTATATACATGTCCCTGATGCCTCTACATATAAGTGGATAAGTAATTTTAGTTTTCCATGTTCTCTTATAGACTGGTTAGAAAACATAATAGCTTATTTAGGATAGCTAACAACTTCTTTCCTTATTTTTCTGTATCCTTTGTAGGATGATATGTACCTGGTGATTCGAAAGCAGCTTTCCAGTACTGTATTCAAATACAAGCTAATTGGGATTATTGGTGCCATCACCATGGTGGGTAGTATGGCAGCAGACAGGTGAGAATGGGCTGAGTTTGAGCCTCCTAAAGCTGTAGATTAGAAATTGACCTTATAGTCATAGGGTCATAGAACCTTGAGATCGTCAGGTCCACCTTTCTGTTTTTAGGCAGGGTAGGTGGTATCATCCCCACTTTGCTACAGCCTAGATCCAGGAAGGCTGTGATTTACTTGTCCAGAGTTTCAGAGCTGTGAGTAGCAGAAGGAAAACCATAACCTACATTAAAGAGAGCAGAGCCCTAGACTGAAAGTCAGAAGAATCTTGGCTCTAGGTTTAACTCTGATACTAGCTAGCTGTGTGACTTTGGGGAGGTCACTTAAACTCTCATTCTTGATTTAGTAAATGAACAGTTTGGGCTAAATGAACATTAAGGTCCCTTTCGATTTTAAGATCCCATGTTCTATATTTCCTGGCACTTAGTCCTCTAAGTTACTATGAACCACGATAATAATGGTAACCTCCCTTCACTGCCCCACCCAAAGTCTCACTTTTTTTTTTCATTTTTGCACAGATTTGTCGGTGACAGATTTCACTGCTTTCACAAGTAAAAGAAAAAGAGTTCAGTTTGTTTAACTTGTTAAACAAGCAAGAGTTTGTTACTAGTTATAGCTCTTATAAACATGTTCATGGTATGGTAAAAATAAACCAAATGATTACTCTAGAGAAAAATCACCCTTGGGGAGATCTTCACTTGTATACAAAGAAAAGGAAATCAGCAGCTACTTGTTCTTCCCTCCCTTTATTAAATGGATTTATAAAACTAAATGGTGAACTCCAGTTTATGCAAAATGACTCATGGATTGGAGATTCAGAATTCAGAGCTATGTATAAGACGGGAATTGTAGAGTTATTCTAGAGATTGGCTATGGCTGAGGTCCCCAAAATGTTTTCATGGCTCAACACCCTTTCACATTCTGCAGTTCTTTTCCCAGAATCTCACCTCCTCTTTTCCCAGTATCGACCAGTATAATAATAACCTATGTTTTTGTAGTGCTGTTTTCATCTTATCTGTGACATTGTGGCTGTTGCTTCATTAATGGTCTACTTGTGAAATTGAACTTCCAAATTCTGAACTGTCCCAAATGATAGCAAAGGGATTGGAGTCCTAGCAAGGTGATGAACTTGGGGCGCAGTGACTTCTACTTGGAATTTTTTTGTCAGGGTATTTCTAAGGGTGTAGGAGACACTTTTGGAGTCCCTCCAAATATCTTCAGGATGTAGTGGAAAGAACATTGGACTTGGAGTTAGGAGACCTGGATTTAAGACTTGGTGCAGCCATTTATTAGCCCTGTGACTGTGGAGAAGTCATTTAATCACTCTGCCTCAGATTCTCCTATGTAAGAGGGGATATTCGTAGTAGTGCAGCCTATATGCGGCATAGGATGAGGAAGGCATTTTTAAACCTTAATGAGCTACAGAAGTAATAGTTCTTTTATTTGCTCTTCATAATATTCTTAGGTTAGGAGTTATTTACATTGGTGGACTTTTCTTGATAAGGATTTTCAGTGCTACAGCCCATCTTGAGTACAACCCCCATGAGCCCTCCCCCTGTGCTTTTATCTCTCAGGGAAAATTGGACCCATTGACTTGTTTGTGGCAAAATGTTCGGCACCACATTTGTACAACCGAACTCATTGTCTTCCTGCCAAAATCTTTACTGCTTTTAACTTCCCCATTTCCATCAACAGTGTGGCTCATCACCCTGGGGTCACTTGGGAGCATTTCCTCACCCTCACATCTAACAAGCTCTCAGGTTGTTTCGGTTCTGTCTCCACAATATGTTTCTTTCCATTCCTGCTGAAGCTGCCCTAGCGCAGGCTCTGATTAGATCTCAACGATAGAATTACCTCTTAATTGTGTTAGCTCTTAATGAGTATTTCCCATCTCTGCACACCATCCTTCACACTTTTACCAAAGTAATCATCCTGCGGCATGGGTCTGGCCAGCTGAATCCCCACTCTCTGGCTTTAAAACACTCCATGTGGCTTCCTGTTGCCTTCCAAGTAAATATAGACACCTTAAAACGGCATTAAAGGTCCTCCAAAGTCTGACATTTTTTAGCCTGATTTCATGCAGTTTACCATTGTATGTTTTACTTGCTAGCCAAAATGAATTTTGTGGCAGTCCAGTCTGTCTTTTCTTTTCCTCTCTAACCTCTCTGCATTTGCCCGCGCATCTCCTGTGTCTAAACCAGACCAGTCCTACATCACTGCCTGCTGAAATCCTTTCTCTTCCTTTCAGGCTTCGCTTGGCTGCCATTTCTTCCATGAACCTTTCCCAGCTAAAAATGATCATTCTTACTACACGCCTATTGTGCTCCTCTGTTTGGACTTTTCCTATGAATTTGGTTCCATTCCAGCCTGTGTCGCTGTTATTTTTCTTACGTCTGATCTCTTCACTTGACTGTAAACTCTTTGAGATTAGAAATTCTTTTTTTTTTAAATCTTTGTATCCACAGTAATTACCAACAGTCATAGAATATCTTCAGGACGTATATAACTTGATTGGTGTTGGTGTTCCCTCCACCAAGGCAGATAGCAACTCCTTAATAGACAGTCGTCATTAGTTTCTGTGGCTGAAAAAAGTGAGATCATTTTGCTTATGATTTGTCTCTCTAAACTTAACTAATCTGATTGGTCCTCAGACAACAGAAAACACATCCTTGCTAAACCCTATATTCCAAAGCATGTCAGGATAGAATCTTAGGGGTGGGAAACCTTTGACGTAAAGGCCACATGTGGTCCTCAGTGGCCTTCTAGGTCTTCAAGTGCAGCTCTTTGACAGAATCCAGACTTCACAGAGCAAATCCCTTTAATAAAAGGATTTGTTCTGTAAAACTTGGACTCGGTCAAAAGGCCACACCTAAGGACTTTGAAAGCCACGTGTGGCCTTGAGACTGCAGGTTGCCTACCCGTGATTAGTAAAGACTTAAATATAGAAGGTACTTAATGAATGTTTATTTAACTGAATGGAAAAATAAGAACTGAGGTTATTTACTGTTTCCCAAAGCGATGCTTCTGGCCACAACCCAGATGGAGCGGAACTAAGCAGTGATCGCTGCAAGCAGGTAAGTGGCCTTTTTGCTTATAACAAGATGTAAGTAGGTGCGTGACGGTTCCCTCACTGCTAATTCAGAGAAGGAGGAGAGTGGGTTCCACTCACTCACGATTCCCAAGCACATGAATTTACATTGTTTTGGCTGATACGGGGATAAGGATGGGCCATCAGCATCGCTCCAGAGGTGCCTGGGAAGACCTTGCTCAGGAGGCAGCGGGGGCTCTGGAGTCAGGAGACCCGGGTTCAAATGCAGCCTCTGACGCTTAGTGCCTGTGTGACCTCGGCAGTCACTTAATCTCTCTGAGCTTCCCTCCTGCTCCAGATCTGGTGTTTTCCTTGTGAGAAGGCGAGGCTGAGGTCCCCCACAGTGCCTCGGGGCAGGGCTTGGTCGGGGAGGACAGAGGGGGTGGGGTGGGGTGGGGAGAGTGGCTGGTTTATTGTTGCTGTTGTTTTTTAACGTGTGCTAATAGGTAGGTTTTATTCTTTCCCTACTTCCATAGATGACCTCTTTATTACAACTGGTGCATTCTTGCAGTGAACAGTCTCCCCAGGCCTCTGCACTATATTATGATGAATTTGCCAACCTGATTGCAAAAGGAAAATTGCCTCCAAAAGCCCTGGTATGGCTGAGTATTCTGAATCACCAAGTGATGCGTGAGACTGGCTCTGTAGCTGTGGGTACTTTAGATGATCCTTACTGACCGGGAGGTTGGGGGAGGGCAGTGGAGAGGGACAGAAATGGAAAGGAACATTATCTGAGGTGTGTCTGAGCTCTTTGGGAAGGACCAGTCCTTGGCTCTGCTGTTTCTTAGTGGCCTCTTGCCCAAACATATTTCTTCTTTGTCTTTTGAAGGAGTGGATTGAACAGACTATATGTAGTGATTTCCAGGATGCATTTGTGGTAGATCTCTCTGCTCTTCCAAAGGTTAGGTAAGTACTCTCTGTCCCCTAGTTTGGTTCCATTTTCTTGTGACATTTTCTCCTATTCATTAGACTTTTTTTTCCCTTGCATTATTAAATGTCAGACATCTGGCATTTAATCTGGCATTCAGGGTTTTTCTAATATCTTCTTAAAATCAATAACATGATTATTTTCCTCCAAGTCACAAGGCCCTTCCATTACCAGAGCTGCTGTCTTAAGTAAGAAGAGTCTCCCACAGTGGTATTTGTTTCCCTCTTGGTCAGACAGCTGTTTCTATGTCATTTCCTTCTCCCAAATCAGATTAAAGTTGGCTCATTAACTTGGTATAATACTTCCCCACAACCTCAGCTACTACTTGTTCTGGGAAATATGAGGTGTTTTTTTTTCCTTTGCAGAGATTATCCCTTTCTGGTAAAAGCCATGTATGGCCTGGATGAAGATGAGAGTCAGGATGGAATCGCCATCAACCTTCTGCCACTTCTCCTGCATCATGATCTTGGGAGTGATATGGGTGTAATGACTTCCCGGGACCAAGACCAAAAGTCAGTAAAGTTTCTCTTTTTCCAAAGCCCCTGTCTATGTCTTAAATGTCCACTGGCAAGCCCACAGTTCTTTGAGGTCTCAGACACTTGGGCAGGAATGGTTCTCCTGGCCTGGTCACAGTAGAAAGGGTGGAAGAAATAGGGGGCTTCCTTGTTCCTAGTCCAGGAGACTGTATGTCCCTCTCACTTAGCCGTAAATGGTATGATGGGCAGTTTTCTTTTGCCAGCATTTACCTGTTCCTTTGCCTTTTCTCTTTGAACCTGCCTTTGTCAGCTTCACTACCTGCACCCCCTACCTTCAGTGAGACCAGAAAATAGTTGCTAAGTACAACCTCTTTACCTAGTCCTTAGTCCCTAACATTAGTTGGCTTCCTCTGACAAAATCCTTGTTACTAGTAGTTGGGCTTCCTTAATTATAATTTAGAAATGAAATTGTAAAATGACACTGAGAAGTCTTTGCTCTTTTTTCTAGGTTAGTGTCTCCAGTGTGCCTGTCACCTTATTTCCGGTTATTGAGGCTTTGTGTGGAGAAACAACATGGAGATTTGGAGGAGATTGATGGTCTGTTAGGTACACAAGAAAGCTTTGGGTCCCATTTCTCTGTAATCTTTGTTTATCTTTTCAGTAGATTGCAGGGGAGGCTACATCTGAGTGCATGGTGACAAGGTCAACTTTCTGTGGAAAAGACCTATTCTTGAGATGTAAGGGAAGTAATGTTATTGTCCATGAAAGAATCCTTTTGCAAGTGTGGAGAAAGGTAGTAAGTAGGAAGTAGGATTAGCTCTTGAAGGTAGCAAAATCTGGAACCTTTAGTTTGAATTAAAGGAAAGGAAAGATTTTTTTTTCCTTCTCTTTCAGATTGCCCTTTATACCTCACTGACCTGGATCTTGGAGAGAAGCTAGGATCCCTCTCTGTACAGGAGCGTTCCTTTAGATGCTCACTCTTGTTCCTTGTTATTAACTGGTTCCGAGAGGTATGTGCACACCTGCTGAGAAGGATAAAAGAGGTCCTGGAAGGCAGGGTCAGTCTCGTCTAAACTTTGTACTTCCCCAGTAGCAAGTCTAGTGCTCTGCATCCAGGAGGTGTTTAATAAATGTACTTGTAGGCCTGCATCTAGGAGGTATTTAATAAATGTACTTGTAGTCTTGCATCCAGGAGGCAGCCCATTGTCACATTTACTTCTACCCAGCCTCCTTCCATTCCTTGCACCTAAGTCTGGGAAATATTTCCATTTTCTGTTTCTTAGATTTTTGGCAGTTGTGGTTAATAATAGCATCTCATATTTGTATAGTATTTTTACTTTCCAAGTCTCTTGACATTCATTGTCTCATTTACTGTCATAATCCTATGAGGTTCAATAGAGAGTTTTTTAGTCACATTTTCCAGATGAAGGGACTTGAAACCCAGAGAAATCGAATGACTTTCCCAGGGCCCCATAGCTAGTGAGTGACCTCATCTTTGCACCGTGATCCCAGCAATCTGCTTTTGGGCTGATCTGCAGCTACAGGTCCCTGACTGTGCTGATGAATAGCATCTTTAAGGAATTCACTTCAACCTTTAATCTGCTCTTAGAACGTTCAAGTCATTGTACCAAGTCATGTAGGAGAGACATGAGTAGCCTTGTCCTTAGGAATTTGCTTGTTGATGGTAGTGCAGGGATAAAACTAGTATATAAATGACTGTGTCCTGAGAAATGCATAAAGTGCTGCAGAGGTCCATGTTGAGAAGGGTCCTAGGATCATAAGTTTAGATTTGGAAGGAACCTGAAAGGTCATCTAATTGGACCCCTTTAATCCACGGAAGAAGAAAATTAGGCCCAGGCCTCAGGCAGAATTTGAACTGAGAGTTCCCTGGCCCAAG
This sequence comes from Pseudochirops cupreus, assembly GCA_028627135.1. Classification (NCBI taxonomy): domain Eukaryota; kingdom Metazoa; phylum Chordata; class Mammalia; order Diprotodontia; family Pseudocheiridae; genus Pseudochirops; species Pseudochirops cupreus. The sequence goes on along the minus strand of CM053583.1, from coordinate 381,022,225 downwards.
GTCTCAGAAATCCTGTCCACGTGGCTTTCTCAGCCTTAAGAAGCTCAGTCATTGCCCATGAAGGGAAATGGCAACGAAGAAACCCTTGAAGGACCAGTTAGTGTTTATGTATTAGAGGCTGTTTGGTGGTGGCAGGAGCGCTGAGCCTGGAGCTGAGAGGTTTTTAGTTTTTGCTCCAGTCCTGGGCAAGTCAGTCTCTGTTTCTGAGCTTCAGCTTTCTCATGTCTGAAGTGAGTATGATCATGACCAGAGCCCCCACTTCATAGAGTTGTGAGGCTCCAAGGAGACAAATTATGGAAATTGCTTGGCAGATGTTAATAACCCACATAATCATTAGTCATGATTATCATGCAGCTCTTGGTAAGGGTGTCTTATGGGCTTTTTCAGGTTGTGAATGCCTTCTGCCGACAGAAGTCAGCTGAGATGAAGGGGAAAGTGCTGATCCGCCTACGGCACATCACTGAGCTACAGATGCTGCTGGAGAAGTATTTGGCAGGTGAGAAAAATAGACCCTTTTTGCCCTTTGTTATGGCACATTAAGTTTCCTTAAATACTAGTATCACAGTTCCTTTAGCCACTCATTTAGTCAACAAGCATTTTATATTTTTTAAGGGCTCTGAGCCAGGCACTGTGCTGGGAGCTGGGAATATAAAGACAAAATGAGCTGTCCCTGCCGTCCAAGGGCTTCCATTCTATTGGAGCAGACAACATGTACGTGCATAAGCAAGTCAGTGCACCAAGTAATGTAGGAGACATTCCTGTATGCAAAATAAATATATACTTATGTTGGGAGGGAAGGAGTAGTAGGGAGAAATTAAGGAAGTGATACTTGAGTTAGGATTCTTCAAGGTGATGGTCAGGAAGGGCAAAGGGGCAGCCTGTGCAAGGTATGGAGATGGGAGAGTAAGTTATTATGTGTATGAGGAAAAGCAGGAAAGCCAATTGGACTAGACCATAGCATGTAGTAAAGGGAATAAATTAAAATAGGGTTGGAAAAGTCTAGATCGTGAAGGGCTTTAAATGCCAAACAGGAGTTTTTATTTGACCCCAGGGGTAATAGGGAGCCACTGGAATTTATTGATTAGGGAAATGACAGTGTCAGACCTGTATTTTAGAAAAATCATTTAGACAGCTCAGGATGGTTTAAAGACCTGAGACAGACAGGCAAATTTGGAGGTTATTGCAATAGGGCAGGCTAAAAGTTTTTGAAAAGACCTGAACAAGAGTATGAGAGGAAAAGAGAGACAAATGCAAGATCCATTATGGAGATAGAAATGGTAAGATCTGGGGTGGTTGGCTATATGGGGTCATGGAGAGTAAGGTGCCACAGATGACCCAGAGGTTGGAGACATAGGTGCCTGGAAGCATGATGACACCCTCAGCAGAAATTGCAGAAAGTTCAGAGGAGGGGTGATTTTGTGGGAAAAGATCCTGAGTGCTGTGTTTGGGTATGTTCATTTGGAGGTGCCAGCAGGATGGCCAATTCCAGGTAGTACAGTGCCCGGGAGAACAGAGAACTGAATCTGCAGATTTGCCTAGAGATGGTAATTAAGTCCATAGATGTCGATGTGGTCACAAAGGGAAGAAAAGGGGGTCCGAGGTGTCCAACGCTGCAGAGTGCTCAGGGAGAGTGAGGAATGGGAGAAGAGCATCAGATTCAGCCATCAAGAGATCAAGAGTAACTTTGGAGAGAGCTGTTTAGTGGTAGCTAAAGCCAGGCTGCAAAGAGTTGGCAACTGAGTGAGAGGAGAGAGAGTGAAGGCAGAGAGTGGACAGACTTCTTCAGGATTTTGGTTACAAATGGAAGAATAGAGAGAGGATAATAACTTGAGGGGATAGTAAAGGTGAGGGAGATGACTTTTCAGGGACTGAGGAGACCTGGGTGTGTTTTTGGACAGCATGGAAGGTAGGACGAAATGGAAAATTATTGAGAAGCTGTGGGGGCAGTTTGCTGGCAGATGGGAGGGAATAGCATCACAAAACTGTGCAGAAGCATTAGCCTCAGTAAATGGAAGAACCTCTTTCTTAATCAGATCCTGGAGTGAATCATTACTAGACACAGACATTCTAATAAAAAAGAACTAAAAAGAGGATCCCCTATGAAACTATGAACTTGGTACTTGCAGGTTTTTTTGAAAGTGTATTAAATTTATGATAAAATTGCCCTGTTTTTACATGTTCCTTTCTGAACTTTTAAAGTCTTATATTTATTCTTTTTTTTTCCTCATTTCTTCCATTCTTTCAACAAACATTAAGCACTCACCTTAGAGAAAATACCATGCTAGGGACTGGGGAAGAGAAAAAGTTTGGAAAAAATATAGCCCTTGAGCTCATAGAGGGAAGAAAGGAACGAAATAAGCATTTCTTTTTTTGGGGGGGGGGCTTTTTTGGAAGGGGGAAGACAGGGCAAGTGGGGTTAAGTGACTTGCCCAAGGTCACATGGCTAGTAAGTGTTAAGTGTCTGAGCCTGGATTTGAACTCAGGCCTCCTGACTCTAGGTCTGGTGCTCTGTTCACTGCACCACCTAGCTGCCCCAAAATAAGCATTTCTTAAGTGCCTAGTATGTGCCAGGCACTGTGGCCAGTGCTTTACAAATATTATCTCATTTGATTCCCCCCAACAACCCTGTGAGAGGTCCTATTCTAATTTTACAGTTGAGGAAACTGAGGTAGATGGAAGTTTGTTTGGGACTGGCCCAGAGTCACACAGCTAGTCAGTATGTGAAGTTGGATTTGAACTTGGGTGTTCCTGACTTCAAATCCAGCTCCCTCTCCACTGTACCACCTAATGGCCACCACCCACAGGTGGAACTTGTACCATCTTCCCCCCAGCCTGCTTTTCCTCCCAACTTCCCTGTTTTTGTTGATAGTATCACCATCCTCCTAGTCACACAGATTTAAAACCAGAGTCATCTTTGAATCTCTGACATCTCCAGTCAGCTACCAAGATATCATGTTTGTCTCTGTGATGTATTTTATCCATCCCATCATCTCCATATGCACTTCCAGTACCCAGGACAAGCCCTTATTCCCTCTCACCTGGGCTATTGGAATCATCTGATGATCTGCTAAGTTGCTTCCAATTTCTTCACCCATCACACCCACCCCTGTCTCCCAAACCTCCTTTCCCCATCCATCCTTCATATAGCTAGATAGAAATGTAATCTTTATGTCTAGGTCTGACTATATTATTTGCCTGGTAAAAATCTGTCAGTGATTTCCTTGTAGTATCTAACTAAAATACAGATTCTTCAGCCTGGCATTTAAGGCTCTCTTCAGTCAGGCTCTAGTCTGTCTATTTTATTTTCTTTTGTGCATTCTATATTCTCTTCAAACTAGACTACTAACTATTCCCAGTCTTGTCCTATATTCCCCCAAGCTCCAGGAGTTTGTGGAGGGCCTGCCTTATGCTGAGAAGGCCCTGCCTCCTCAACCCTGCTTGCTCAGATCCTTTGTGACCTATCTCAAATGTTATCCCCTTCCATGAATCATCCTCTTCCTCTGCTCTTCCCCTGATGAAAGTCATCTCTAATATCAAAGAGCATTTTTTTTCTGTCTTATATCATACTTTTCTGTGGAAATGTTATGTTTCCTACCTCAGATGATAAAAGAGTTTGGGGGCAGCTAGATAGCACAGTGAATAGAACACCAGCCCTGGAGTGAGGAGGACCTGAGTTCAAATCTGGCACCTGACACTTCACACACTAGCTGTGTGACTTTGGGCAAGTCACTTAACCCCAATTACCCTCCAAAAAGCAACAAAAAAAAAAAGAATTTGGAAAAGGGGATGACGTTGACCTTATTAATCTTTGTAACCCTAGCTCTTAGCATGGTACCTTTAATATGAAAGATATCTAATCAATTAATTGTCTCTGTATTTTCTGTAAAACTACTTTAAGCCAGATTTCTAGATAATCCCTGTCTGTATTTCTGGGAAACAGATTCTGTCAGTGATAGTTCGTTTGTAGAGAATGTTGTCATTTCTTTTGCTGTCTTTGAAACAGGAGAACCAGTATGGCATGATGGGAGAATGCTGACCTTGAAGGGTCAGAATGATCCCATCTCTGCCATTTACTGGCTATGTGACCATGGAAGGAATCACTTAACCTGTCTGGGCCTTCATGTTCTCATCTGTAAAATGGGAACAAGAACCCATAGCACCCACTTCCTGAAGTTATTGTGAGAGAATTGAATGAGGGCAGTATTTGTGCAGGGGAGAATCAGGGAGGGTACAGGCGTTTAAAAAGTGCCAGCTATGTGCTAGGCACTGTGCTAAGCGCTTTGCAGATATTATCTCATTTAATCCTCACAACACCCTTCACCCTTGCCCTGTGAGAGCCCTATTTACCCTTGAGGAAAGTGAGCCAGACAGAGGTTAAGTGACTTGTGACTTTGTGAAACTTTAAATCACAAATAAGTGTCAGTTCTTACAATTAAATATAGTAGAGGTGACTTTGAGGGAAGCCAAAAACGGAGGCCTGTGTGTTTTTGCTCACCATCTACAAGGATCTTATGTTACTACCTAGACTTTTTTCACTTGTTCAGTTAATGTAATCTGTCTGTCAGGTGTCTTGGATAGCTTGCCGAATTTCATGACAAGCCAATTAATGTAGCTTTGTTTTATACCGTCTCACAAAGACCGAGCTGTGACCAGCAGTTTTTAGAAGACTTTCTGCCTGCATTTGAAAGCCAGTGGTGGCAGGGGATCCATGACTGGTATTGTCTGGCATGGTCACTAGTGAGCTTCTTTTCTCTCTATTTCAGTTACTCCTGGCTATATCCCTCTTCTTGCAAATTTTGACTTGGAGACTTTAGATGGAGGCCTTCCCACCAGCACTCTTGTTGCAGTGAAAAACAAAAAGAAGGGAGAAAAAGGTAAGCGTTCCTTTTTCCCTCCTTGTGGGTTATTTTGAGCTGACTCGGTGACCTTGGCTGTCATGCTGACATCCTCTGGCTCGTGTGCCAGGTGTCCTGGGGCATGAGGTCTGTAAGGGGACTTCTTGGACAGTGTTCTTCCATTTGGTTACTCCTTATACTGATGCCACCAGAGTCCCTTCATGCCTTATGTCTTCATGAGTCTCCATGGCCTCAAAGAAGCTCCTCACCTAGTAGCCAGTCCTCTAGTGATGAGCGTTTGCAAGTGGAGCCAGGCTAGTCTTTAGATGACAAAGAGTCATGAGATACCCCTGGAGAGGACATGTCCCAGCTTCCTTTGGACAGTTGAGGGCACCTTGACATCACAAAGACACTTTGGCTTGGGGCTTTGCAAAAGAGAACATGCCATAATGTGTGCAGAGGGGAGGATGTTAAAGTGTCGTATCTTCTCTTGTGATGATTCCTGTGCACAGGGCCATTCTCTGGACAGGTTTATTGTTTGTTGTTTTTCCTCTGAAGCACAGGGAGGAAAAAAACGAAAAGCTGATGGTGGCAAATCTTCCTCCCTGGAGAGATTTTCAAAGGAAGATGGTTCAGAATGTGAACATTCACAGACTGATAAAAGTCAACTAGAAAAGGTATTGGGGAAGGGAGAGATTGGTGAGGTTGTTACCTCATACACTCATAACCTGGCATATTCTACTCATGTAATGGTTCCTGTGCCCCCTCTCTACTGGACAACTGAAAAACTCCAGTCGTTGTCTTCTGATTAACAGCCCTTCTCGCCTGGGGGCAGTTGCCTGAAGACTGGGAAGTCGGGGATTGCCTCTTCCTATCAGTGACCCACCTCTAACATGTTAGGCTCAAGAACGCTGTATTGTGAGACTTGCTATAATAGAAATGTCATGCAGAAGTGAGCAATACAGCACTGTCATCTGCTGTTTCACTATTCGGGTAGCTGGTATATTAGAGAAGGAGCTGATCTAGAGGTCAGAAGACCCTTGGTTTGATTCCCTCATCTGATAGTAGCTTGCTTTATGACCCTGACATCTTGTCTGTGCATCCATTTTCTCATCTATGGAATGTCAATAATACATGTTGTTTACCTCATAGGCTTGTTTCAAGAAAAGTGTTTTGTAAATGTCATGGTATTTTCTGAGTATGGACTACTGTTTTTATTTCTGTTATTTTAGCAGCTTATAAGTGAGCCACCTCAACAATCTGAAACCTTAAGATACACAAGAGAAAAATTATAAGTGATTTGAAGTAGCATGGCATAATAGGTAGAGGGCTGGTTCCAGCACCAGGAGGCCTTGGATTCAAGTCCTATCTCTTTTCCGTCCTGGAGGTGTGACCCTGGGCAAGTTACTGAAGCTCTTGGGGCTTCTGGTTGCCCTTCTATGACAGAGGGACAAAGACAGTGACATCATGGCTCTGCTGCCTACTCCTGCCCTTGCTAATCTGTAAAACAGTCTTTTAGTGTCAGTTACAGATAATTAATGTTAAAGTACACACTCCTTTTGTTAACAAACAGCAAAAAGATGAGAGAGTTGGATGTGCTGTTGTTGTCTTGTGATAATCACTCTTTTAGGCAGCTCTGTTTAGCTTTTTTGTGGGAAGATAATATGGAGTGGATGATTATTGGGAAGTGACTGATATGTCAATATAAAGTATATCCATTTAAAAGAGGACAAAAATTAGAATGTAATTTTTTAAATAGCTTCCTAAATAAATTTAAAATTTGATTGCATTTACATACACTTTTTCAGAAATGCATCTTTTGCATAAAATTAGATACATTAGTGTACTGTGTAGTTTTTAAAAAAAAAAAGTAGATTTAGCCCCAGGATTTACTGTATTGTATGTGCTACTGCCGTTTTTGCCCAGGAGTTCACAGAGAAGGAAGAGGAGAAGGCTTCAGTGTCCCTCCACAATTACACCACTTTCTTCCGAGAGTTGGACCTTGAGGTGTTCTCTATTCTACATTGTGGACTTTTGACCAAGTCCCTGTTAGATACTGAAATGCACACAGAGGTAAGAGATTGAGTGGGGATCTGCTAGCACTGGGCTGCATCCTTCTATAAAAAGTTGCTGGACCTTATTCTTGTTTTTCAAGAAATCACAGAAACAAGTAGTAGGAAGGTTTGGAATTTGTCTTGATAACCTCTTGTTATGTCTTTTTGCCATAAAAAATGGGGAGGAGGGATCAAGTATTTCCTAAACACTTACTTTGTACTTGGTATTGTGCTAAGCACTTTACAGATCTTATATCTCATTTGGCCCTCTTACCTCAGGCCTCCTGGTTAAAGGCGTCATTCATTTTACATCTATACAATCTATGGAGGAGATTGACTTCTGCCTCTATCTCTATGAGGAATTTTGCATTCTGAGGTATTCACAGTACTTCTGTAGGGCAGCCTAGTTCTGGGTTGGCCATGGCCAACTCTGCTGTTCTTTTTCTTTCGAGGGAGAAAGGCAGAGCAGTTGGGGTTAAGTGACTTGCCCAAGGTCACACAGTTAGTAAATGTCTGAGCTCGGATTTGAACTCGGGTGTTCCTGACTCCAGGGCCTGTGCTCTATTCACTGCGCCACCTAGCTACCCCCAGCTCTACTGTTCTAGAGAAAGGATATATCTTGCCATGTTCTTCTGTGAGACTGGAGATAAATACTTAACCATCTGAGATGTCAATTCCAACATTTGGGATAGATTTCCTTCTGTTCTGTATAACATGGTGACATTGGAGTAGCCTGTATTCTAGTTGATAATACCATACACCAAGGGGAAGAAACTGTGAAGGTAAAAATAATTTAACCTGAGGAAGCACATGGTGTTAGCCATGAATGAATCACTTTTCATCTCTGGATTTTTAGATGATTTAGTCTGAATCCATAGGTAGAGGGGAAAGCTGAAGGATTCATTAATTCAGGGTAGAAAACCATTACTGATGACTCTTCTCATTAGGTTTAATTCACTGTAGAAAGTTTCATTATTTAGTCATGTCAGAGGTCAAAGCACAGTAACATTGCTGAACTGTGAAATGGGAGGATTTTCCTGTTAGACATTTAGGTTTTAGATTTTTGGAAAACTGGAAAGGTGAGAATTCCTTTTCACGTGGAGAGGGAGCAAAGGTAAAATGTGTCGATTTCAGATCACACATCTCATCTGGCCCCTTCATTTAAAAGTTCAGGAAACTGGAGCCTGTGTAGGTTCAGAGACCTGCTCAAGGTCACACAGATAGTTAAGTAGCAGAACCAGAACCTGAATCAGATTCACTTACTGCAGATCCAGAATTCTTTCTACTGTTATCATGAACCTGATAAAATGGTAAATTTTAGCTGCCAAGATGAAACCCCAGCCTTTTGATATGAGAACCCTTAAATGAAAACAATCCAAACTGAACAAAACTGATTTGCTTGTGGTTGGAGGACACTAATTACAAGCTACAGGATGTCCCAAAAGTCTTAGTGCAGTTTAAAACTTTAGTAACTTCAGAAGTATAAATGATACAAATTTACCCCTCTCCCAAAAAAAAGTCTTATTTCTTGAACTTTGTAAAAACGTTCAACAGCTGCTGCTCACTGCCTGCAAAAGATTGCATTTATAATCTTCACCTGAAGTTCATCCAAAGAAAGCAGTTTTGATGCATACACTACACAGACCAGGCAAGAAAAGTCTAATGGAGGCAGATAGAGGTGACCAAGCAAGAGGATCTTCTTTCCTGACCCACCCGTCTGGGAAAGTGTCATCCAGAAAGTGTCATAACGACAAAGTGCCTCCTCTTGTTAAAATTAAGATTTTAAATTTATTATTGAAAATTTACAAAATAAGTGTAAAAGAAACTTAAATAACTTTTTAAATGTTATTTTTCATAAGTTTGTAGCCTTTATGCTTCCAAAATTATTAAAGCTTAAAACTGCACCAAGAGTGGAATAGCCTTTGTAAGTGAAATTGATCTTTATGATTTTATAAAGATTCCAAGTCTTGTACATAAATATAGATAAATTAATAATGTATTGCATGATGTTGTGTTAGCAGCCAGGCTCAACTATTTATTTGCTTTTGACATTGTTAGTTCACATTCTTTGAAGATACATGGAATAGATCATGTGAGAGGGAGTTGCTCTGAAGATAGTGTTAGGTAGCAGAGGCAAACAGCATATAAAATTTGTCATGGATGTTTGATGTGCAGATAACAGTAATTCATGTGATTAAGGATACCCGGCATCTTTTCTCCAAATCACAGGCTACTGAAGTTGTACAGTTGGGACCCCCTGAGTTACTTTTCCTACTGAATGATCTTTCCCAGAAACTGGAAAATATGCTTGTGCCTACTGCTACCAAGCGGATCTCTTTCCTCAAGGTTAGTACAAGCAACCACAAGGGGTCTTACTAGCAAGTAATTGCTGATAGTTTCTCTCTTTTTATTTGCATCATTGTGCAGCAAGCTACTGCTGGGGATATTTTTATTCAACTTAATAATGTGACAAGTAAAATGTATTTTAAATGGCATGTGAAATAAGGAACGTGCTCCCAGACACCCACCTAGCTTCTCAGTGTTTTCTATCTTAAATGAATCATGTTCTTACCCAATTTTATATTTAACAACTCTTAAACTAACCTATGTTCAATATCAGTATTGTAGCAGGGTGCTCACACACAAAGCATACAAGCAAGGGTGTATGGCTTTCCCTACGTGATAACCCAACAGGAGCTGAGTGATGCAAGCAGGTGAAATGTTCAGATCTCCCTAAGTGTGAACAAGCAGCACAGCACTGATTCAGGTGCTCGGCGGCTCTTGGTGTCACATGACCACAGGTCTTGTAGATCTTGGGGTTCCGTTTGTCTAGCCAGGCCATGTGGATACAAGCTCCTAAGCAGCAGCAGGGATTCTGTCATTTTTATCTTCTTTTATGGTGACCAGCATCATGCTTGCTGTTATGGGGGCTTGATTAAGAAGTTTTGAGAATAGCACACTCCTCCCTCCTCAGATGAAGAACAGTTTAACATAGCATTTATGTGGAGCTTTTTACAAGTTATTCAAAGTATTCTCACATCCACTGCTGCATTAAATTCGTCTAGTAAATTCCTACTGTAGGACCTCATTGTAGTTTAGAAATGTTCTAAGGTTCCCAAGTACCTGCTGAGTTCAGTCTTTGGCTTGGATTCAGGGTCCAATGAGCAACTATTTGTCTTTTGTCTGAGGATCCACCTTCATGTTTAATGTCGAAGATGCTCCTTAGCAAAATGATAGCTTCCAGGAACTTTCCTTTGGATGAGAGCACCCATGGAAAGGCCTCATTCCAAGTCATAAAGTAGTTTTGATTTGCATCAGTGGAAGAAAGTGTCCACATGATGTAGTCATGTCTTTGAAGGGGTGAAGCATGCACATTAGCTGCTGGAGGCTCTGGGTTTATTGTTCCTCACTCTTCCTGCTTACAATATTTTTTCTGTGACCTGGAAGTTCTGAATTTTGGGGATTTCCTTTTTGGAGTCTTTTTCAGGAGGCTATGAGTAGATTCTTTGTTGTCTTGTTCCAGTAAATCTAGACAGTTATCTTTCATGATTTCTTGAAATAGCTAACCCCTTTTAAAAATCATGACTTTCAGGTAGTGCAGTATGAAATACCTTCCATTTCCTTCTATCTTTTCAGTGTTTTGGCTTTCTTTTAATATTTGTTGTTGTCTCATAGAGTCAGGAACTTCATTTTGCCATTCTAATTTCTCATTCTGTTGCATGGGTAAAGTTTTACATCTTTTGTGTTAAGATGTTAATTCTCTTTCCAAATCTTCCTCCACTACTCTCATTTCTTTCCAGGTGTATTATGTAGTGCTCTCATGTATAAAATAATTTTTAATTCCTTTATTAAAAATTTTTGCTTCATCTCTTCCAGGAATTCTAGATGACCTTGTGCCCAAACCGTGTTTTTCTTTGAGTTTTTGCTTATAGGTGTTGTGGAGTTATTCTCTTATGGGTTTATGTCTTGGGTATCATCATAATATCTCTTTATCTTTTTTTGTTGTTTATTCATTCTTCCATTCTTACTTCCCAGATTGAGACCTTGTGTTAGGGCTAGGCTGCATATCTAGTGTCCCGCTGTTAGAGTTAAAGTGACAGAGCCTGGCCCCAGGATCCCTCTTCTAGGTCAGAGTATCAGCTCAGTTCTTTAGCCAAAGGCTGAGTCTGAAGTGACAGGCCATCCATGCTTGGGGATAGAGTCTATGGTCCCAGTCTCTATTTCATGGTCAGTGACAGTATTATAGCTCTGTTCTGTACCACAGTTCCTGCCAAGTTGCTTGCCCACTGGTGAAATTTGTGATCTTGGGCTGGAAAGATAACCCACTGTGATTTTCTCTTAGATTTCCAGTCATTACTTAGCCTGATACTCCTCTGAGATCTTTGTTGGAGTGTTAATTAGTAAACCTTCATTAAGTTTCAAGTACCATGCTAAGTATCTGGGATATAAAAAGAGGCAAAACATAGTCCCTGCCCTCAAAGAGCTTACAAATTAATGGGGGTGACAGAATGCTAACAAATGTATGCAAAACAAGCTATATACAGAATAAGTAGGAAATAATTAACATAAGAGAGTTACTAAAATTGAGAGGGGTTGGGAAAGGCTTCCTGTAAAAGATGGGATTCTACCTGGAACTTAAAGGCAGCCAGGGAGGTCTGTAGGTGTTGTTGAGGGGAGAGAGGGTTCCAGGGATGAGGGGAAGGGACCCAGGGAGGGGGGGATGTCAGCCAGAGACAATGCTCAGAGCTGAGAGATGGAGTGTCTTGTTCATGGAATAAGCCAGGAGGCCAATGTCAGTGGATGGTAGACTATATGTAGGGGAGCAAGATGTAAGAAGACAGGAAAGGTAGGAGGGGGCTAGGTAAAGAAGAGTTGCGTGCCAAAGAGAACTTTGAGTTTTGATCTTAGAGGTTATAGGGAGCAGTGGAGTTTATTGAGTAGGGGAGTGACATAGTCATACCAGTGCTTTTGGAAAGTCACTTTAGTGGCCGAATGGAGGATGCATTGGAGTGGGGAAAGACTTGAGGCAGGCAGACCCACTAGCAGCCATTGTAGTCTGGGTGTGAGATGGTGATTATCTGTCCCAGAGGAGGGGCAGTGACAGATGCTGCAGAGGCAAAAGGAGCAGGTCTTGGATATTGGGGCTCAGAGATAGGGAGGATGTCTTCTAGGATGTGGGCCTGAGGGAGGATAGTGTGGCCCTTAGAGTGATAGAGAAGGTAGGGGGAGGGGAAGGTTTAGGGGAAAAGATAACGAGTTCCCTTTTGGACATGTGGAATTTAAGAAGTCTACTGGACATCCAATTGGAGATAAGAGATTGGAGCAGGAAAGGTTTAATAACCTCAGATTTAATGACCATCTTTCGGCTGATGAGATCACCAAGGGAAGCAGTGTGGAGAGAGAGGAGAAGAGGGCCCAGGACAGAGCCTGAGGGGCACCTGTCCATGGTTAGGATCTACCCAGAATGATTGAAGAGGATCAGAGAGGCAGAAGAACCAGAGGGCCGTGGTGTCCGGAGAGAAGGAGAGAATGATCAGCCGTGTCAAAGGCTGAGAGAAGCTGAGAGGTCACTGGTGACTCTGGGGAGCAGGTTCAGCAGAATAAGGTCAGACTGGAAGGGGCTGAGGAGAGGCAATGGTGAGGGCAAGCAGCTGGTACTGCTGCTTTCTCCTGCTCCACCACGGCCGCTCGTCGGTTCCTTAGAAGTACATTTTACTCTTCTTCTGTGAAGGTAAGGAGCTGTGTGGCAATCTGTCGTTATTGGACTTGGGCTTTTTTCCACCTCTGGCTTCCTTGCAGGGCAAAGGAAGCCGCCACGTTGCATTCTCCCATCTGCATCAGAGATCAGCTAAGGAAGTAGCTCGCTACCTAGTGCTCCTGCTGACCCCACTGTGTAATCACCTGGAGAACATGCACAATTATTTTCAGGTCAGCAGCCTCCCAGTCTTTCAAGCCGCTTCTGTAATTGGGAGCAGCTGTGTCCAGCCCAAGTGGAAATGAGGACCACTAAACTGTTCATAAGGAGCCCCTACAGGCTGGCTAATGACTGAGAAAACCACACCTTACCATTATCTGTGTTCTGTTGTTTTTTATTTGTTTTGTTAAATATTTCCTAATTACATTTTAATCTAGTTCAGGCTAAAGTGTGGCTGGCCACATGTTTAACTCCTCTGATCTAGAAGCTCAAAAATTATCACTTAAATAGAGAATTTCATCTCTTTTGTTGTGATGAACTGGGGAAAATAGAAATACTCACTAAAGAACTTGACCTAAAAACATGTTCCTCCCTTTATTTAAGTGCTTGGCTACCGAAAACCATGGTGTGATAGACGGACCCAGAGTAAAAATACAGGACCACCAGATAATGTCATCTTGTTACCAGAGGCTGCTGCAGATTTTTCTTGCCTTGTTTGCCTGGTGAGTGTGTGGGATGTAACTCAGGCAGATGTAAAGGAGTTGTGGAGCTGCTTTCAGTCCTTAATCACCAACTTTATGGCGCAGAGTCAGAAAAGACCTGAGTTTGAATCCCACCTCAGATACTTAGTAACTTTGTGCCCATGGGCAAGTAATGTAAACCTCCCCCAAGCTCAGTTTCCTTATCTGTGAAAAGATAAAAATACCTACTTTATCTGGTTGTTGTGAGGATTAGTTGGGATGCCATGGAAGGAACTTTGCAAACATTAAAGTCCATAAATGCTATTTGTATGATTAATATGATTACTGATGAGAGGCAGGTATTTATTGTGCTTGGCATTCATCAGAATAGAAAAGAAACACAAGCCTTGTCCAAGATCACGAACATTTATATCATTTTTTAGGTTTTTCCAAGTATCCTTGTGTACATTGTTTTGTACTTGCTTTACCTCATTTGGCTTTTATTGCAGACATTATCACCCCATATTAAAAATTAGAAAATTGAAGCACCAAGAGATGAGGGGACCCTTCTGAGGTCACAGCAAGTTTCTGACATATGACTGAAACCCACAGTCTGGAGAGGCTTTGTCCCCGAGGTCGTCCCACACACACAGAATGGAGGATCAGACTTGTTTCCTGGCCTTCACTTGGATACTTTCCTCCCATAGCCTGAGTGTCTGAAATTCTTAGATACTCTTGTTTAGAAAATCTTCTGATAAATACTTAACTTTTGGTAGTCCTTAAATAATTTTTACCAGCCTGTACATTCTTTTTGTAGATAGTAATAATGATACATTGAATTTATGTGAGACCTTTCTTTTAAAAGCTGTAGGTATTTAATTTTTCCTTATCATGTCCCTATGAAGGAAATTTTAGATAGTCATTATGCATTGTAGCTTATTAATAGAGAAATTTAGCTACAGAGAGGGTATGTTAACCTGGATCCCTCGATTTGTAGCATAATTTTGTTTATACCAATTTATACTTTCTGTGATAATATTAGGGAGAATGGCATTACGCATTATATACTTAAATATTTACAGGTTAATACAAAATATGTCTTCAGGTACAACTGAGTATTAAAAACTCTAAGTCCCATAAAGTTCAGAGAAGGAGGTTATTGTTGTAAACTAGAATTGTTTGGAAGGTTTTTAGAAGACAGTAGGACTTGAAGGATAGGTAAGTGAGAACAGAGATGAGGACCAGCATGAGCAAACACATATCAGGAAAGAACAGGAGCCATCCAGAGGATGCATGCAGACCAGCCTGGCCAGACCAGAAGGATGGCATGAGCCAAGGAGGCTCCAGAGGTCTCAGGGAAGTTGAGACTTTGGGCAGTTCCTGGATTTTCTTGAGCAGGGCAGTGACATTGAGAGCATGTTGTAGGAAGATTAATGTGGTGACCATGTACAGGATGGAGGGAGATCAGGCCTGGATTAAAGCAGCAACAACAGGCGTGGGAAGGACACTCGTGAAAGACAGTTGAAAAAATTGACAAGACATGATACCTGGTTGAACAGTAGGAATGAAAAAGAAAGAGGAGCCTTTTCAGACCTTTCTTCCTTTAGTGAATCTAGGCAAGACCTTAAGGAAGGTTAATGAAATGAAATGCGTTGCCATTCCCATTCTGATCACACAGACCTGCGCCACAGACCCAGAATTGAACTCTGTGTAGTTTCAGTTTGCCCTTTGTCAGTTTTACTTATTTCTGGGTTATGTCACTAAACTACAAACTAAGAGTCCCCAGTGCTGTACATCCTTGCCTGAAACTGTCCTAACCTGCTCTTCTCTTGGCTTATTTCTAGGGGTGGCTTTTCTCAGACGGAAAACCGGAACTTAATGCTAGAGGCCCTGAAAGTCCTCGCCAGCAGACTGAAACAGGGAGACCATGAAGCACCTTTAGGAGAGTTACTTAGGTGCATAAAAAACACCCTGCTGAGTTTTGTCTTAGCATCCTCCACCATCCTTGGACAGTTAGGGAGATTCTTAGATCTGCTTCCTTAGAGCATCATTGCAGATAAACACCAAAGGTTTACTGGTCTTCGACCATTCTCATTTGCAAGGTCATTCACCCTCCAGACTACAGTGCCAGTCTTTAACATGTGATGCTGCTTTGCACTAATGTTGCATCCTGCTTTTAAAAAGTTCTGGGTGCCTCTGCCTCATTTATTGCCGTTTTTCTTCACATCCTGATATGGAAAAGTGAGGACAATTTTTGCAGATGGAAATACCACAGATGAACTGTCTAAAATCACCAAAGGAGTCACAAAGTCAGCCAAGAAGTCCCACTTCCTGACTCCTTCACCCGGTCCCCCCTCTCCCACCTTCCAGCCCCAGTGTTCCACCCTGATACTTCCTGGTTTGGGGCATTTTGCACCTCTGTCTTAGAAGGGAGAATCAGTCTTTAAGCTCTTGAAAATGTAAATGCCTTGGATAAGATAATGGAAAGAGGAGTAAAATCCTTGAAATGGATTTAGGGAGACATTAGTTGTAGACAGAACTGGAATGACTAGTGCTGCTTTTCCTCCTCTTCTTTTTTTCCTTTTTTACAGCCAGAGCTTCCACTACTTACAGAATTTCCATCAGAGTGTTCCCAGTTTCCAGTGTGCAATTTATCTCATTCGGCTCCTTATTGTCATCTCAGAGAAATCTGCAGCCTCCCAGAACAAAGAAAAGCTAGGTGAAAGACCCTCTTTCCTTGTTCAAATGGATAACACTGTTCTTTTGAAATCTAAGGATCTCCAAGCACTTTATGCATTTGGCCTTAAAAATCCCTTCCCTTCTTAAGGTGGGGAGCAGTTATTGTCATACTCTATTTTGTAATAAGAGCAACCCAGTCAGGTAGTGACATGACTTTCTCCTTATCTAGTATGTTTCCTCTTGTTATCCAGAGTAGGAGAGTTGGAATCTTTATGGAATTGTAGACTGTCAGAATTGGAAGGCACCTTTGAGGTCTTCTAGACCTCGGAATATAAATCCATAACCCGGATTCTCAAAAAAAAAAAAAAAGCCAAGGCTGTGATTAATTAACTCAATTAGTTAGGCTGTGGGATTGATAAAGTCAGTTTTGAGTCCTGTCTAGGCCAGTTAGCTTTTCTCTGTTCCATAGCTAATGAATTCAAGAAGGATTTTGGGAAGGATGCATCTGCAAAATCTATAGGAAAACCAGATTAAAAACCTAGGTTCTAACAACCATAGGTTAGTGGCATTATCTATCATCTTTGTAGATAAAAAATAACACATTCTCTGCTTAATTCTCCTAATTCTCTGACTCAATTTCTTTACCTACAAAATGAGAAGTTATTTGGAGGTCTAACGTAACAGGTATTCTTAGTCACTTTATGTGACTGAATTCCTGCCCTAAAATCTAAATTTAAAAATTGGTTTCAGAAAAGCTCCTTGGGGAAAAGAGTTTGCTAAACAAAGCTTTCAACCTTATCTAAAGTTAGCCTTCACCAATCTGACTTAGCCCCTGTAATAGAAGCATAGGATTTAGAGCTAGAGGATATTTGGTCCATTGTCTCATTATAATCATGAGGAAACTAAAGCTAAGCCACAATTTGAACCCTAAAACCTTCAGGAGTAAACTGTGTTTGTGTTTAGTAAGGCTGCTGGGTTGAGGAGGCCAACTGTAAGCTCCTTAACAGCAAGGACTGTCTTCTGCTTCTTTGTGTATCCCAGCACATAATAGGCATTTAATAGATCTTGACTGCTTGATTGAGGCAGTCACTTCTATCTAAAGTCTTATTCTGAACCTTAAAAGGTTTAGAACTTCAGTTTGATCAGTTCACCCATGGGTAATTTAAGCACTAGAAAACTCATTAACATTAAACAAACTCATAAGAAACGTTAAACCTCAAATGTGATTGTTAAATTATGAAAAACAATTAAAATATCAATAATGACATCCATGGGTAACCTTCAAAAGAGACCAAGTACTTGTTGACTCTTTTAGCATGCACCTTTCCCAGGAGGGAAAACTATGGGAAGCCAACTTAAGATGGGGAATTTGTTTAATAAATGTAGAATCTCAGTAAATGGGGTCTTAAGAGACATTAAGGGTGCCAGGGAAGGCATGCATATGTTAGCTTCTTTCAGGTTTTCTCTTAGGAGACAGGGTCACAAGGAGCTGCCCTTTTAAAGACTGATGCTTTGCCGTTGTGCCCCCAAGGTTGGACTGGGACCCTTCCAAGCCACTCATCATGCCTGTATTCTTCCAACAGCTTCTCTGTCGAGGCAATTCCTCTGTCAAGTTTGGGTGCAGCCAAATGGAGAGAGAGAGAAAGGCAGCAGCTTTAATGACCAACTGCACACTTTGCTCTGGTGAGAGAGTTGGCTTTTGCTAGGAGAATCAAATGTTTTTCCATTTGTTATTTGTGGGACTCTTTATCTGGCAAAAAGTTCAGAAATGGCTGGTGTCGGCTTTAGCCCTCAGTGGGGTGAACGTTGGAAGAAACAGAAAATGACTGGATAGGCATAAAATACTTGTTACAGCATTAAATCTGTAAATTAATTTAGATAATTTTTAAAATTAATCGGAATGGAATTAATGGAATTCAGCCATACATAATGATTTTCTTGTTATTTAAGCCTTCCTTTATTTCTGTAAAGAGTGTTTTGTAATAGTGTTTATAAAAATCTTGAGTATGTCTTGGTTATAAGATTGAAATGAGCCAGACTTGGGACTAGTGGAGTCTATGATCTTTCCATTCAGTGTTAAATTGCCACATTAACTCCTTTGGTGAAACAGAATAATTGAGGACACATAGAACCCCTCAGTCTGTGATATGCCCCTTGTTAGTCGATCAAAACCATGTTGAACTAGGGACACCAAAGGACATAAGCTCCCAAATTTATTCTCTCTGTAGGTTCGGGAAGAGAAACTCCAGACTATGACATTTCATAATCAGCTCAGTGAGCTCTAGCTTTTCCTTCCATTTATTATGTTTCATCTCACCCTGAGAGTTTAGAAAAGAAATGAGACTTTATTTTGCAAATAAATAAATGCTACTCTGAGCCTCCAAGAAAGGAGTGTTTAGTTTGTTCTAGAGCCATTAGTCTTTCTGTTCCTAATCAGTTATATGGTTTTCTTAGTGCAGCATTTACCTGGAGCGAGCAGACAGTGTTCTCAAGCTTATAGAGGAGATTGCTAGTACTGGGGTCCCAGAGCTAATCCAGTCTTCCAAAGATGCTTCTTCTTCCTCTTTCCCTACACTGACCAGGTATGTCTTAGATGTTGTTTCTATAGAAGTGTTCACAAGAAAGTCTTCCACACCCCACCTTTTCACTGTCTTGTTTTGTCCTGAGGATAACATTTTGTTTTACTTCAGAAGTATTTAAATAAGAATGCAATAAAGCATCATACACATGGTCTCATTATTAAGCTAGAACCAAGCTGTCTAACCTTTTTCTAATGTTCAAATGATTCCCATGTTCTACATCTGTCCTTAAATGTTTCTTATGAGACATTGGTGGAGTTTCTGTGACAAATGTCACACTTTGATTGACTTGTTCTCAACTAGTATAATTCAGATATGAGAAAATCCTATTGAGTGGTATTAGAAGATTGGGTTCTTAAAGCTGGCAAGATGCTTGGAGGAGGGGGAATCCAGTTGCATAATAATTTTATCATTTAGCTTTGAGAGATCATCTAGCCCATATTCTAGTTACTTCATTTTTAAGAGGTTAAAAGTAGGAAAAAATGATTGTGAATAGAGTCCTATATCCATTCTCTTATATCTTCCTCACTGGCCCTTGTGTTTCATCAGGTTCATATTGTTTCATAGGTTTCATCTGTGATTTGCCCCTTACTCTCCCTTCTATTATAATGGGTCCCGGTGGCAGGATGCTGAGGGAGCTAGGAAGGAATGGCCTTTGCTTTCTTCACAGAAGAAATGCAAGTACGGACCCATGCTGGCATGCTCATAACTACTTTACCATAGGCCAGGAGCTTACAAATCTTCCATTTTTCTAGGCAGACATTTGTAGTTTTCTTTCGCGTAATGATGACTGAGCTGGAGAAATCAGTGAGGAACCTTCAGGCTGGTACTGCTGCAGACTTGCCTAAGGTAAGGCTCTGATATTGGATAATGGTTGAGGATTGATTTCAAACGACCACCACTACCACACGTCTCATTTGGCACTGTTCACTCTAGAGGGGCTAGGTAACAAGAATATACATCTGTCTTTGGTAATGAACTCTAGATTATCCAGACCCCTATACTCACATGGGTACCATGGTCCCAGTAAGTTGTTCCTCCCTCACTCCTCTATCCGAAGTTCTTCATAGGTTTCTCAGAGCAACTTCCTGCCATACCTGTTCCCCTTTCCTCCCTCTCTGTCAGCTGACCCCAGAAATGCTGTGCCAAGGCTAGTTCCTATAGTCTCTCCATCCTCTTCCATAGCTCATCCTCTGATCTGTTCCTTTGTTTTCCTGGAGGCTGGACTATGACTCACTCACTGGATAGCTTTGGCCCCGTAATAGTGAGGCATGATCCCTCCCTCATGGACCTGCCCCCAAAAAGCCGCCTCTGCCATGCCCTGGTGGTCACCTGACTAGGATGCTTGCTTTTTAGGAGCTGAGATAGGATTAGAAGGCATGTCTCTTGTTATACTCTTTACCAGATCCTTAGGAGCTAGCTCACCACAGCTAGTTTAGGTACAGACTCTGCAATAATGTTGTGTGAAAGAGCCCCAGAGGTCTCATGGTCATTAGTTATTTTGAGGCCAAGATCTGCTTTGAAACCAGGTTCTTGGGGCGGCTAGGTGACACAGTAGAGACAGCACTGGCCCTGGAATCAGGAAGACCTGAGTTCAAATTTGACCTCAGATGCTTAACACTTACTAGCCGTGTGACCTTGGGCAAGTCACTTTACCCCAATTGGCCTGCATTCCCCCATGCAAAAAAAAAAAAAGAAAAGAAACCAGGTTCTTGGTTCTTGTTTCTTGCATGTGTTTTGACGTGACATATGAGTGTATGAATGAATGAGTATTTATTAAACACTATGTGCAAAGCACTTTGCCAGATTCTCGAGACACAAATAGAAGAGCAAGACAGTCCCTGCCCTCAGTGTGCTCCCATTCTAATTGTGGAAACAATGCATGTGTAAGGTTTCAGCTGCCAATACAGATTTTTTTTTTTTTTGCTTTTTGGAGGCCAATTGGGGTTAAGTGACTTGCCCAAAGTCACATGGCTAGTAAGTGTGTCAAGCATCTGAGGCTGGAGTTGAACTCGGGTCCTCCTGACTTAAGGGCCAGTGCTCTATTCACTTTGCCACCTAGCTGCCCCTTCAGCTGCCAATCCTATGAAAAGAACTCATGGTCCATAGGGTATAGCAGCAAAATCGATAGTAACATGTCTTCTTTAATGTCTTTTCCACTGATAAAATCATATCACTTTCTGATGTTGAACCATTTGACAATGCCAAGGACTTTTGTCTATGTAATACTTATAACCACTTTAAGGGTGAGTGGCTGTTTCCTCTTGGTTTGAATCTTAGAGTCTTCATGTGGTTTTTGGATTTGATTGCTAGAAATAGAACATAACAACAGAATTTGGCTCTGATTGTGGGGTGCCTGTTTCTATGACTACTGCTAGGTGCATGAGGAGAAGCTTCAGTATTGGAACATGGCTGTCCGAGACTTTAATATCCTTATCAGCCTGGTTAAGGTAAGCACATGGGTCTTGGTCCATGTCTTTGGATCCTGTATCTCTTTAAGGAAGCAGTGTGCTTTCTGGGAACATCCATCCATCAGGGATGTTTCAGCATCATTTTCCCAACTTCCCCTTCTGGGTAAGAGCTAGCCTTGACTGTCCCCTGCCACCACTCAGATAATACCGTCTTTCTCCCCTGTGAAATTTGTGAGGAAACCAAAGCTCATTTCTCTCGCTATCCCATGTACCCTCATAGTGGCCCATTATGAGATGAGGAAACTTGGGAGCCAGTCCATGAATGAGACACAGAAGCTCTTTCTTTTCCTTCTTCTTTGAGCAAGGCTTCCTTCCTTCCTGCCAGGATCACCCTGACAGATGTTGATCTCCACCGCCTCCACCCCTGGACTGCTCTGTTATCTCCATATGCCATATCAGTTTCTTTTTGTCACTTTTTTTGTACATGCAGAATACGGTGTATCACTCATTAGGCATGCTCCTGCACATTTTACTGGCACATTGATTCTCATCAGATCAGGGTTTTGGCTCCCTCTTATCATCCCAGAAGCACTCAGTCATATTACTATATGATTCCTATTGCAGTAGAATTCAGACTGATATCCTGCTACCTAAAACCCTGCCTCCTGTGGCTTTGGCTAAAGAACTGTGGGAGGCTGTGTGGTCCAGTGGGAAATGTGCACTACTTGAAGGTCATGCACCAGCTGTGATGCACATTTGTAAATGACTTGCCCTCTCTGAGTCTCGGCATTCACATCTATAAAATGTGGGTAAAATACTTGTAGTACAAACTACGTGGGGCTATTGTGAGAAAAGTACTTTATAATCATTGTTGTCATTGGTATTGTT
Organism: Pseudochirops cupreus; assembly: GCA_028627135.1. Classification (NCBI taxonomy): domain Eukaryota; kingdom Metazoa; phylum Chordata; class Mammalia; order Diprotodontia; family Pseudocheiridae; genus Pseudochirops; species Pseudochirops cupreus. The sequence continues at coordinate 381,000,404 of CM053583.1, read as the reverse complement.
ATCTACCTACCTAAGAACTAGGCCTAAGCTTTTAATGGTTTTTCTTACCTCTCAGGTATTTGATAGTCGGCCAGTCCTGAATGTTTGTCTGAAGGTAAGGGAGATTTGCTGTTTCATTAAGAAACAGACCCGTTTTGTATTGGATTTTCCTTCCAATCAAAAAGAGTCTCCACTGCTCCAGGAAAAGCTTTAGCCAAGAAGGTTTTGGCCATCCCTTTCCCCACAGGCCTTGAGTCTCAGGAATTAATGCTTCCCGGGTGGTATTTTGGGAAGAAGTCAGTGAATGAGTCTTCCCAGATTCATTGGATGGTTGGAGCATCCAATGTTACTGTAGCTTTAAATCCCTTGTTAGAGGCCAAGGGAGCAAGTCAAGGAAGAGTTGGGGATGCAGATGCCCTAGGAATAGCTGGGAGTGGTCAGTGAAGGCTGGCGTAGCAATGGCTGCCTTGCCCAAGTTCTCTGGGCAGGTAGGAGGAAGGAGAGAAGGCAAGAGAGCCTTTAGTCTCCTCCTTTTGAGGCTCTATAGCCAAGTGATGTAGCTTTAGACCATTGGATGTAAACTCTGCCTTCTTTCCCTTTAGTATGGACGTCTCTTCGTGGAAACCTTTCTGAAGCAGTGCATGCCCCTCCTGGACTTCAGTTTCAGAAAACATCGGGTAAGAACAAGCCAGTGGAAAACAAAGAGGCAAGGTGGGCCCTGGGATTCAGTCCAGCCCTTGGATTGGGTCCACTCCAGGCTGGGAACAGAAGAACCAGAATAGAGCCAGGCACCTACCCCAGAGGAGACTACACCAAGACTGTCCAAGCCTAGTTTAAACCCACCTTCCTAGGTCTGCCCCCAAGATGGAAAAAACCTCGCTGGTGCATCCCTGTTGCCTGGAGTGTCCATGTTCTCATCTAAGCCTCAGAGCCAACTTTCCCTTCTTGTTTATCCTGTTATCAGAATTGACATTAACAATGACTTTCCAGAAGAGGAATACAGTGGGCACTTTGGATGAAGACACAGCCTTTCAGTCCTGTTGTTTCCTTAGCAGAGTTATTACCCTATTCTCAAGAATGGGACTGAGGTCCAGATCATTCTCAGGGTTCAGGATACTTAACAGTCTATCTTGAGAAAGGACCATTATTCTAACTTCTGCCAAGTCATTCCTCCTAGCGGTCTTGTGAGATTAGTCTGTGGGATCACAATTCCCAGGTCACTGGGGATGTGACAGTCAGATGGATCACATTTTATTGCTGAGCTTTGGGTACTAGCAGTGGGGGAGCTGGCTAAGTCTTGAGGACACATTGGCAAGCTTGTATAGGTATAGAAGGGAGTAAGCACATGGAAGACTGACCCTTTCACCTTTGGTTCATTCTTTTAAAAGCCATGCAAGATACTGATATTTGGGAGCAGCTAGGTAGTGCAGTGAATACAGCACCAGCCCTGGAGTCAGGAGGACCTGAGTTCAAATGTGACCTCTATACTTGACACACTGACTAGCTGTATGACCTTGGGCAAGTCACTTAACCCCAATTGCTTTGCCTCCCCCCCCCCAAAAAAAAAGATACTGATATTTGATTCTCTTGATAGTTCTCTCAGGTGCCATTTAACAGGAAGGAACCTGAGGCCCCGGAGGTTAAGTGACCTAAGCCTCACATCTAGACCCGAACTAACGAGTGTCTGAGTCTTGAGCTCTTAGTATAAGGTTCTTTCCAGTGAACTGCACTGTCTGTCATGGGACAGGAGATGCTAGGCTTGAGGAAGACATCTTCCCACCCCATCACCGCCCCTTGTAGACAAGGACCAGGCAAAGATGACTTGGCCATGTAGCCAGGACCCTTTTTGGTCCCTTCCTTGTGGGGTTCTCCTGTCTTAACCTTATTTTTCGCATTTGTAATGAAATGAGGATTCTGGTTGCAAAAAAAAGAGGAAAATCTTTTTTAGCCTCAGTCAACTTGCTAGGAAGAGCAATTTTTACATAACAGACCTTTCTGGGTTGGTTTCAGGAAGATGTTTTGAGTTTGCTGAAAACTTTCCAGTTGAGTACCAGACAACTTCATCATATGTGTGGGCATTCTAAGGTAAGAAGGCATACGGGACATATTAGCAGCCCTTCCATCTGCTTAAAATCTGCAGGCACTGCTTACCATTTCATAGACTCGGATAGTTTCTTTACCTTCTTCTAACTTTTTATCAACCTGGTACTCTGTCTTAAGTCATTTTATTTAGAGTTGTAAAGACTTTGGGGAGCTGAGTGATGACGGCAAAATTTCAGCTAAGACAAATTTCAGTATGTGAAATCAATTCACACCATATCTGTTCCAGAAGGTGTTGTTAGGGGAGAGAGACAGAATGCCCGTGGATGCATTATGTAAGTAGAGAGTCCTGCTGGTGAGTAAGTGACAGGAAGCCAGCTGTTGGAGCCCTCTTTACATTTATAATCTGCCTGGCAGACTTCTTGCTTCTGATAACACTTTAGGCACAAAAGAAAAAAGTGAATTTTTTTTCTTGCTAGATGCCAGCCCCATGATGGGCTGTTGTGTGTCTTAGTCCAAAGGATCAAGGGACTGCAGAACTCAAAGGCTGTGTGGCAGATGCCTGGGGCCTTCTACCTCGGCCCTTCTGCTAGCGGTTTTCTCCTCTTGGGTCTATTTTTAGAAGGTGCTTCTAGTGAAGATTCAAATAACATTTCAGCCAGTTAGAGCTAGTCTGTGTGATTTGTTATTGACATAAATAGCTTTGTGAAGAGTCTTGATAGATTCTTACCAGATTATTAAAAGGGTATTTGAAGTGTCTGTGATGCTTCTTTTGAACTTGACATCATGGAAGGCAAGTACTTATGCTCTTCCACAGAATATCCTCTCTTCTCTGCCCTGTAAGGGAGTGAATCCTGAATAAATGGGCCATTGACCTACTTCAGTGGTTTGTGACTAAGGACCTAATAAATGGAAGAATGTCCAGAGGAGGACAGCCAGGATGGTGAAGGGCCTTAAGATCACGACGTATGAGGACCACTTAGACCTGGGTATTTTAAGCCTGGAGAAGAGACTTAGGGGAGGCACAATGGTTATGGTCAAGTATCTGAACGATTTCATGTGGAGGGATTAGCTTTGGTCTGCCTGGTCCCCTATGGCAGAAACAGGAGCAATTTAGTTTTGATGTCAAGAGAAACTTCCTGGCTGTTGAAGCTGGTGCAGGGGGAATGGGCTGGCCCAGGAGGCAATAGACTCCCTCTCCATACCGGGCTTCGTAGAGAGCCTGGATTGCCAATTTGGAGGCATGTTATTTATAGCAGGGATTCTTTGGGTCTGTGGGTTGGACTAGAAGGCTCTATTGAGACCCCTTGTAACTAACTCTTAGATTCTCCGATTCTGAGTTCTTGACTTCCTGACCTGTGACGATTGACCACCCCTTTATATTGGAGAAATGGGCATCTAAGCTCCAACTCTCTCACTTCTGTGTATGTATCCCCAGCACCCAGCATGTAGTGCTTAACAAATGCTCAACTGTTTGGGAAGTGCAAGAAAGTGGTAAGAATCCTCAAGGGTAACACAAAGGAGAATAGAGTCTACTTGTTTAGGTACGTTTGGTTCCACTTTCAGATCCACCAAGATATGAGTCTTACCAACCATGTGCCTTTGTTGAAGAAAACCCTGGAGCTGTTTGTGTATAGGGTGAAAGCCATGCTGATCCTCAACAACTGCCAGGAAGCTTTCTGGCTGGGCAACCTCAAAAACAGGGACCTGCAGGTGAGCACGGGACCCTCAAAATAGACTGGGTCAGTCCTACCCAGGAAAACTCGGGAGGTTCATGTCAGGGAAGAGTGGGAAGAGAAAGACATCTGAAATGCAAAGCAGGGATGGCTGCTTGTAACTCACCCTGGCTAGCTTGGTGAGTTACAAGACAGTGTTAATGAGGCTTAAATTATGGTTAGTCTCCTACGAGCCATTCTGTGCCATGACCACATACTGTACCCCCATCATGGCAACCATCTTAAAACTGCGTGTCATTGATCCTAAGGGACAGTGAAGGACCTTATGGAAAAAATATCTCACTGCATTTATTCCCTGCTGAGTCACCTTTGTATATGTAATGATGCTATTTCTCTTCTTCCTAAACTGGTTTTGTTCCTGGAATTACCTTCAAGGTTCATTCCTAAAATCCTTTTGAGAGTGCTTGTATCTTTATGGGAAGGAAAGTGGTTGGTACTATGCAGAATAACCCATGAGCCCATTTAGCTGAGTTGTAGTGAAGGGTCCCATCCCCAGACTTGGGTTCATTGCAGTTACATTTTGGATTTCTGTCAGGCCTTTTATCCTAAAGGCTCTCAGCATACTTACAGATATCTTATTACCCACCCGAAAGTCCTGGTATTATTCATCTACACTTACGAAGGAAAATAGAAACACTGATTTCTAGTTGCCTGTGTGGCCAGACCACAGCAGAGCTCAGGGCAGAACAAACTCGAGGCTTCTGGCTCGGCTCCAGCTGTCCCTGCTCACTCTGTAGGGAACATTCCTTGGACTCCACCTTTCCACTATCGATTTACATACTGTGGTCTGGAATTTTGGGGAGCACTAGAGCCTGTACCCATGTCAGAGAACGTGGTGGGTTGGAACCTGTTCAATGCCAGTGAAAGTTGTTGATAAGAGCTAGTGGGAAGAGAGGCCCGCTACCATCTACAGCTTATCACTTTCAGCAGTCACTTGGCCTTCAGCTTCTTGAATGACCATTTGTGTTGGGATATTAGGTGAAGTTAGAAAGTCATTCTGCTCATATGTCTGATACTATTTAAGGAATATGTGAAACATACCCGAGTTTTTTTTAATGTCTTTGTTAACATGCTGTTATGCCAAATAGGGTGAAGAGATCCTGTCACAGCAATCCCAGGAAAGCTCAATGGATGAAAACCAGGAAGAGATGCCCTCTCAGCTCTCCAAGCAGGAAACAGAGGAGGTATTTCTGTTGCCTTAGTGGTTGGATTTTGATAGTCAAATGTATTTAGAACACTTTTAGTATAGCACACAAATTCTTACCCTCTCCTTGTCCCTCCCTCCCTTCTTCTCTCTCTCTCTCCCTTTCTCTCTCTTTCTCTCCCTCTCTCCCTCTTTCTCTCCTTCTCTTTCTCTGTCTGTCTCTCTTACACACACACACACACACACACACACACACACACACACACACACACACACGCCTAGCCAAATGGACCCTGTTCTCAGCTCTGGGAGGCAGAGAAAAGACTAAAAGTTGTCTAGCCTATTAATTTTGTGGCAATGAGGGTGGTTCATTTCTTTCCAGCTCACTGGTTTACCTGTAGTTGGTCCTAAATATCCTACATTTGGGCCTCAATGCCAGTTGAGTTTCCCTGTATCTTCCTGTTGGGTTCGTATCAGAAAACTTCCTGCAGGATGGGGTCTTGCTTAATTTTTTTTCCTGCAGAACATGCATTTGGGAGGAGAGTCTTGAGTTACACTAATTCTTCTACTTATGCATTCAGGGAAAATGTATACTTGTACCAATTTTGTAATGTGTTTACTTAAGGTATCTGCATCTTTCCAAAGTCTCATAAAGAAGAAACTATTCTCAAAGGCCATCAGTTATAGTGCTTCAGAGTTGCCTCAGGGCACCTGTGATGGGTAGAAAATGTGAGTCTGCACACACACACACACACACACACACACACACACACACACACACACACACGTGTGAGCTGGGACATTGGCCCAATGCCAGCCCACAAATATAAGAAAAAAGTGAAGGTCCTACTTGGAAAAGTTATCTACCTGAGGAGTGCACTAGCACTTGCACATGATAATGCTCCCTTTGTCCATGTCCTGGACTGTGTCATTACGCAGTAAAACCAAGCACAAGGTCCTGGTGGTACTTCCTGTAACTAACGCTTGGGCAGTCACAGCCCACTCATGCCACCACATTCCACACGCTGGAGTTATTAGGGCTCAGGCTAGTTGAAAAGCTTTAATTCTTTGTGACTTTTTAAAGTTCATCTACTTTATGCTGTTGCCTACAGTTCCAAAAAGCCAAGGAATTGAAGAATGTTGATTTGTCTTTTGAATGTTTGAAAATGATGGCTGGTAAATAATATATGTACTTCCACTAGGAGTGGCGAGCGAGCGTATATCTGACCTTGGAGATCTGTTCTCCACCTCCACTCCCACCCCTCTGCCCCACCCCACCCCACCCCTTCAGGGGCACTGCAACAACATTTTGCAGAATGTTTTAGGGTCTACAATGCCTACAATATTCGGTTTGTCAGTTTGGTTATTCTTTGCTTCAGGAAAGTACAGATGAAGCAAGTGTTGGTGGGAATGGAGAAGATGGCGATGAAAGTGATGACTGATTGGAAGTGGAAGAGGCTCTCCCTCTCCTCCCAAGCCCCCTTTTCCCACCCCTCATCTTCCCTCATGCTGCCTGGCCTCCTTAGAAGCATCTTATTCCATATGTGAAGATGAGGAATCTTTATGGCATCATCCCAGCCATGATTTTTAGACTGTCTGCCAGCATCAAGCCTGCTGTTATGGGAAGTGACATTCTTCAATGACACACATGATTCATTTCCCTTTTGGCTTGTGAGAAGATCACTCTGCTGTATACATAGTGTGAAGACTGTCTATGTTTAATATGATTTCAGGTCTTAGAAGCTAGACTGGAAAGCAAGCACTTTAGTTGGTTCTAAGGATGAGGCTGATTCCTCCTCACCTTTTGGATAAATTCCTTTACCCTGCTTGGGCTTTCCACCTTTCCTTGAGTGTTTGGGGCAATAGATGGAATGTCATGGTCTTTGCCGAGGAATGGACAAGACTGATACTAAGAATAAAGTTATATGGCAGTATGTGTCTTGTCAGGCCTCCTGCTGAGGATCCCACAGGGGAAGACGTGCCTGACTGCTGTGTAGGGCAGGCTAGCAGTAACAATGAATACCCCATCATATGGAAAAGGAACCTCAGGAGGAGCCTTCCTGCAGCTGCTCCTCATCCTCATCCCATTATGGCAGGGGTAAAAGAAGCAGTTCAGAGCTCAGGTTTGTTTGCGCAAAGTTTATTCTCAATTCCCATTATGTTGGGTGAGTGTATGCTGATAACAGTCACAGACTGCTCTAAAAATCCTTTGCAGTTTGTTTGAGTTACCGCAGCAAGTGAGGAATGTGGATTGTGGAACTTCAGCTACAGACAGCGAGTCTGAGAGCCTGGACCCCCTTCGGCCCTTGCTGAGAGGACCCCACCCCCTCCCCTCCTTGTCTCTGTCCTGCTGGAATGTCAGTGGTTTTAATCGGGTGTTTCTACCCGTGTGGATTCTCTTCCTTCTCCCTCCAGGCTTCTCTTTTGACTTAGGACCCATCTAACAGAGGGTTGGATGTGATGCCCCTGGCTTCATCTTGTTGCCGTAACAGACAGACCGTGCACCATATACTCCTCCCACTGTTAAAAACTATAGCCATTTGTTGCCTTAAATTTAAAAGAATGACAAGCCAGCCCCTGGGCTCTTTGGTATATACTGTTTGTTTAATGCTCTTCATTATCACGCGCACATGTGCTAGTTTGACTCATCTTTAAAGTGGTTTAATTTTACAAGTGAAAGACGTTCTTTCTTGCTCTGTGTCACCGGCCCTTCTTAGTGGGGGGGACTCCTGCATTGTCTTGTCTTGACAGAAGAGGTAAGACAGCTCCAAAGATGTTGCGGTTTCCTTTACATGAGTTTCCATAAACTCCAGACACTTACCAAGGGACATGGTATGAGTGTGACTGCAAACCAGGGAGGGGTTTTACTTGGAGTGTTGCAAGGCAAAAGTGCACTTCTTGTAAGTTGCGTATAGTAACAGGATAGACCGCAGCATCTGCTTACACATAGTCACTGTCATTTGGATTTGAGGCTCCTTTAGTCCAGTGGGCCACTGATGCTCCCGACTGATGATTTTGCAAAATGCTGATTTGTCTGAAACTCGAAAGGTCCCCGTCCACTTCGGGGGCTGAGCCGTGATGATCCTGCCAAAGACAGAGTCCACTCCACTGAGGCGGACAGGCTGAGGCTTCCTGACGAGACCTTTCTTACTGTTCATCGTTCGGAGCTCTGATGTGTGACAGGGCAATTTGGGGCTCACCCCGGGTTCTAGAAAGGGGCTGTCTAGAACAAGGGTGACCTCTTGGAAGCAGAGCTGCACTTCCAGGTCTGAAGGAGTGTGTGGGAAGCAGTGAGAGGCCCTAAAGGGGTGCTTGGAAGAAGGGGTAGGTGTTGTATGTCGCAGCCACTGGAAACTCTCATCCAGTGGGGTCCATGGTGACCAGAGCTGATATCCTGCCATTGTTACACCTAAAGGAGAGCAATTGACATATGGAACCTCTCTTCATTAAGGGTCAAAGGCTGCTTTCAGCCCTTCTAACCCATTAAAAATCATGTTTTTCCTCTACAAATCGCCAGTCATTCTAGTTCCCTTAAAGAGGTTCTAAGGTATTAAGATAAATAAGCTGTTAAAATGGCTCTAGATAAGGCTCTGGAAAAAGAAAGATCTCCAAATACCAACTATTTTTAAAAATAAAAGCCAGCTTCTGGTTCTGGATGGGACGTTTACTAGTCTGTAGAATATATATTAGATTCATGGCCAAGTCTTTTATTTAGTATTTGATATCCATCCTCCCTCCTCCCTTTCGACTCCAGTGAACCAAGTACCCAGGGTGATAAATATTTCTCTCATTTTCCCAGACAAATGTGCCTTTCTCTGACCCTTATTTCTCCACCTATAAAAAGGACTAGATTTTCAACCCTGGGAGATCCCATTTAATTTAATCTAGAACCTGAAAGTTCTAGAGGTTCACACCACCTTAGTTTGTGAAATCTTAATGAGCTAATGTCCCTAAAAAACTCCAAGAAGTAAAGGAATCATTACATATTCTGAATACCTCACCCAAATACTCTTTTTTGTGTCTGTAAACATTAAAATAGAGTGCATTATTTTCCATGCAATTTTAGGAATATAACTGAAAAGAACAAAATGATCTCACTTTCTTTCCCTGCACTCAGCCTCATTTACCTTTACTTATTGGGAAATACCAAGACAAATTTTAACTGCAGGATCAGTTTCCTGAGAAATGTATGAATTGGAGCTTACAGCTTTTAGCCTCAGAGGATATATCTATGAGACCATCTCCCCACTCCACTCTTTACAAATGAGGAAAGAGGCCGGGGGAATGAGAGTGGCTGCTCAAAATCCTAACTCCTAGTGGAACAGGATCAGAACCCAGATCTGCTTTCACTACAGTGGTCTTTCCGTGAAACGATAAATGCGACTAAATATGATCTTTTCACAAGGCATCAGTTTTACGGCCTCGAGCTCTCCCCAAGTCCCTTAACCATGTAGGCTGGGATGACCCAAGAAGAGAGGGAAACAAGGCGGTCTCCCAGGAGGTTCAGAAGAGCCCTAGGCATAGCTCTGTACCTCAACTTCTCCACCTGGAAAATACGGATGCAGAACCGCAGCCGAGCTGTGGTGTCACCTCCAAGGCCGACGGTGGTATTTCGAGTGGCTGGAGCTCCCGGGCTGGGTGTGGAGACAGATCCGCCTCCTAGCCGGACAAAAAGGGATTGTCTCAATCTTAGCCCGGGGGTGACGGAGGAAAGGGGACCTCGCCCGGGGTGGAGACTAGAAGGTGAGGCCGGCCAGAGCCGCAGCCCGGCTCTAGTCCCAGCTGCCGGAGCGGGTGTTGGACGGGATGGGGAACTCACCTGCTGGGCTCTGCGGGTCGCACGCTCCCAAGTGGCGGCCGCTGTTCCCGGGGCCGCATCTTTCCTCTGCTGGGCGCTTGGCAACGGCCTTTGTGACCCAGGCCCCGCGGGAAGAGCCCGCGGCCGGGAGGGGGTAGGGGGAGTAGGAGGCCTGGAGACCCCCGCGAGGAGCGGCTACCTCGGAGGGTTTCCTCCGCCAGCCCCTAGATCTCGACCCTTTCGGAACACCTGGATCTGGGTATTGAATTTGACTCTAGGTTGGTCCATTCATTCTCCCTGCCTGGGGCAGGGTTACTAAAAACTCATTTTCTGCTCTTTACCAGCTCGCTGACTGGTCGGATCCTGCCCCTGCCTTTTCTTCCTTATTCGGGGCTTCTTCCAACTTCTCGAATCACTTGTAATTTGAATGGAGCCAGAGCGAGAGGGTACAACGTGTTCGTAGGCAACAGGACTGCAAGGAGCATTGAGAGATCATTAGTCCTACTCTCATCTTACTGAGGCCCAGAGAAGGGAAGTCACTCGTCCAAGGTCACACAGTTAATTAGGAGTCACTGCTTCTGAAGGGACAGAGGACGTGGGTTCAGATTCCGCTTCAGACACTCCTTGTGTGACCTTGCTCAAGTCATTTACATTCCTTCAGCCTACCTGTTTAAAAAAAATAAAAGAATGAAGGGTTTGGACTAGGTTGGCTTCCCAGGTCCCTTCTGGATCTGGGATCCTATTGAGTAAGGAAGGAATCCACAGGTTTAAAGGGAATACAGGTTGGAGCACCAGGCTATAGCAATGACAGTGAGTTATGGCGAGAAGCAATAGGGTTAGCCTGGTGTTGAAGGCAGGGGCTAGATAGGTATGGTCATAATTACAATCCTCATTGGCAAGGGCTTTCCTGTGTGGTTTCATACAGCTCTTGGAATCACAGAACCTGGTCCTTTGAAAGTCATTGATCATCTTTGAAAACTAAGGACAAATGACAAGAGTAGGACAAATGACAAGAGTCATCCTTGAAAGTTATCCGGATTACTGAAGTTAAGTGATTTGTTTGTCCAATGTCCCACTGGCAAGAAGTCAAAGCAGAACTGGAACTCAGGTCTTCCTGGCTCTGAGGCCAGCTTTCTATCCACTACAAGATAATGCAATTATTACCCTATTTTGGAGATGAAGGGGGGAGAGCTCAGAGTTGATGTGCCCAGCCCATGTTCACCCAGCTAGTAAGTAGGATTTGAACACAGATCCTCTGTTCCCAGGTCTAACGTATTTTCCAGGATTCCCTGAAGTTTGAAAATATAGGGATTGTCCCAGAAGACTTATTAACTATTTCAGACGAGAGAGAAAGGAGCAAAGGTGGGTATTCACGTTCATGAGTTATTATCAAAATAAAGACTTTATCCAGCAAAATGATAGGTGATTTCTTTCCCCTTAATCAAAAGAAGAAAATCACATTATTGTAAATAATATCAGTCTTTGAAGGACAATTGTATATTAAAGTACTTGAAGTAAGAGTGTAAGCATTCTATTAATAGGCTCCCATATTTAGAGCCAAAAAGGAACTTTAGTTTGTTTGTTTTTTGGAGGGGAGGAAGGCAGGGCAATGGGGATTAAGTGACTTGCCCAAGGTCACACGGCTAGTAAATATTAAGTGTCTGAGGCTGGATTTGAACTCAGGTCCTCCTGACTCCAGAGCTGGTGCTCAATTCACTCCAGCACCTAGAAGGGACTTGTCAAAGTCAGGCATGTAGTAAGTAGCAGAGCCAGAATTTGAACCCAGAGCCTCTGACTCTAGAACTAACACTCCCCCTGTACTATGCTTCCTCTCAATTCAGGACATTTATTAAGGACCTACTATGTGCTGGGTAGGTACTGGGCATGGAAAAATGAAATATCTCTCCCTAGTAGAATTTCAGAGAAGTCTCTGAAGCTGTATTAGTTAATTGGATGGCTTTAGTGGTATGTATGATATGTGTTCTCTCCTATCAGGTATCAGGTGATAATGATGATGATGATGATAGCTAGCATTTACATAGTCAGGTTTGCAAAGAACTTTACAAATATTATCTCATCTTATCTTCACAACAATCTTGTAAGATATAGGTGCTCCCATTTTACAGAGGAGAAAACTGAAGTAGAAGTTAAGTGACTTGCCCAGGATCATCCAGCTAGTAACTTGCATGAGGCTGGATTTTAACTCAGGTCTGCCTCGCTCCAAGTCCAGTGCTCTTATCTGCTACTTGCCACTGAACCAGTATGAACCAGCAATGTGGTGCAGTGGAAAGAATGTTGAATTTGGAGCTCAGAAACTAGAAATTCAGTCCCCAATTTTGACAGTAACCAGCTCTCGGACCTTTAAATCTCTTACCTCTAAGATGAAAATATAACCTATGACTCACAGGGCTCCTTCACATAAGGTCTTACTCTGAACTCATTTGAAGTCCAGATTCATTCTGGGAGTGATGGGGTGCTTGGGTGCCTATGTTTGTAACATCCAGTTCTAACATAAATTTGTAAAATCACACTTGTGTTTGGGTACCTATGTTTGTAATATCAGTTTGTGAAATCAAGTTGTAAAATCACATTTTCCCCAGCCTCAAAGCATTAACTCTGCCTCTTCCCGCAGCAGGCACTCTGCGTAGCAACAACTCATGAACTGCTTATCCGTGCTTGGTATAATAACGAGCTATACCTATGATTCCTTTACTAAACCATCTATAAACAATTCCTTTAGCTTAGAGAAATATATATCTCCCCTTAGTGTAGTGGCCAGCTGCACCTATGAATCCTTCAATGCACTATCAATAAGTAACTCCTTAGCCAATTAGGCACATCCTGGATCCCCAATTAGCCTAGCTTCCCAGCATCCATCTTGTCAAACAGGACATTGATGGGTAGCAGACTGGGCACTTCTGTCAGCACTGACCACTAGGTGACCTAGTGACGTTTCAAGCCTAAAACCACACCTCCATGTAGCCCTCCCCTGGGCTATTTCCCAGTGAATTATAGGGTAATATGCCTGTGCAATAGATATGAAAAGTGCATGTCCCCTTAAGCACTAACTACTCCTTCATTCCTCTGTAATCCCACCCTTACTCACCTAGTTAGCATAATTGGCACAGGTTATACTATGGATTATCTATAAAAATATACCTTTGACTCCTTTAAGGTTGCAGGTTCCCTAAGACCTCCTGCCCACTGTAAAGCATAACAATAAACTTTTACAATCCTGACTTAAAAGATTGCTTGAGTCCTAAGAATTCTTTCCAGACTGGCCCTCCAGGGATTCATTGGGGTCCCTGAAACACTTATTTTTTCTCCCCCTCATCAGGGGTGGCCTGATCCCAAAGAGAGGGGATAGGGCTTCTCATCCTCTCTGGCTTGTAATACCCTCACCCAAAGTTCCAGACTAAATCTCTTAAATCATTTCACAAGCATTTATTAAGTACTTACTGCTAGACCATCATGCCAAACACCGAGGATGTGAAGAAAAAACAAAAGCAGTCTCTGCCCTCAAGGAGCTTATATTCTAATGGGGAGACTACAAGCGCTAGCCCACAAATGATACAGAGTGGATGAAAGAGAGGCAGGTACTAGTAGTGGGAGACAGGGAAAAGTAGTCCAGAGGAAGTGGCATTTGATCTGATTCTGGAAGGAAGCTAAGGATCCTCAGAAGTGAAAGGGATGAAAGATAGCATTCTAGGGATAGGGAACAGCACAGAAATGGAATCTGGAGGGTCAAACAGGCCATTATGAGTGGACCAGAGATGTGGAGGGACCAGAAGAGAGGGGTCAGGTTGTTGATGTGCTTTAAAAGTCAAGCAAAGGAATTTATATTTGATCCCAGAGATAATAGGGAACAACCACTAGAGGCTGAGCATAGGGGGAGAGAGTGAGGTTGCCAGATTCACACTTTAGGAAAAAACGCATTGGTGTTTGTATGAAGGACATTGGTTATAGTGAGAAAATTGAGGTTAGGAGGCTATCCCAGTAGCCCAGGTGAGGGGCAATGAGGGCCTGAAAGAGGGTGGTGGCAGTATGAATAGAGAAAAGTGAAGCAGAAGAAGGAGAAAGTAGCTGGTATACACTGGGACATGGTGAAGAAATGAATTCAGTGTGCAACCAAAGGAAAAATGAAGAGATGGTTGGTGTGGGTGAGAAAGTTAGGTGTAACTTTTCAAACTAGGCTAGAAATTAGTAGATGGCAAGGAATGGACGTGTTCCTTCTACCTGGTAGCCAACAGTACATACTATGGCCAGAGATAGTTCTTTGGGGCCAAAGGCAAGTCCTGCCGTGTTGACACTGAAAGCTCCCATCCATCTCCTTGGAGGGCCTTCTCTTTGGCCTCTTGACCTTGAAGATCCTCTCTGACTATGGTGCCTGATTGTTGCCATCTTGTTTTTATGGATGACTTGTATAGTGGGAACTGGGCTGCTGAAGTAATCCTGACACTTAAAAAGAGGCCATAGACCGAGAGAGAGGTGGGGTCTACATGGCAAGGGAGGGGCGATGGCCACAGTGGTGAAGGGAAATCAGGCAGAGGAAAGAAAGTGAGTGATCTTGGAGGAGATGCTATCCCTCACTTAAGGACCTGGAAGGGCATTCATAGGTTAAAAAGTGTCTAGAGAAGGGGAAGCAGGATTTGAAAGAACAGGCCTATGAGCGTTAGTTGAAAAAACTGGAGATATTCTGCCCAGAGAAGAGAGATTTAAGACCCTCCAAGGCTGCATTTAAGTAATTGAAAGTCTCTCACAGGGAAGAAGGATTAGACTTGTTTGGTTTGACCTGAGGGGACAGGAGGAGGAGCAAGGGGTAAAAGTAACAAAGAAACAAATTTAGTAAAAATCCTTTTACTCAACATTCATTCATTCATTCATTCATGCATTCATGCATGCATTCATTCATTCATTCATTCTCAAGTGCTTACTATGTTTCAGGCACTGTGCTTGGTGTTTTGGATACAAAGAAAAATGAAACAGTAGCCACATTCAAGAAACTGACATTTTACTGAGAGGGAAACAACCTGTACTTGTGTGGATAAATACAAAAAACATATGAAGTACAAAGTAATCCCCTATTGCCACCAAAAAAAAAGAATCCATTTATTTCTGAAATTGGAAAACAGAGAAAAGAGCCTCTAGAGCCGTGAAACAAATTTCAGTGTTTCCTATGAGTGAGGCATAACAGCTAGATCCCATTTAGAGTGAATAATGAATTCCCTGAAGTGGTCACTTTATTTTAATCCAAGCCACATATTTCTACTGGGCTAGAACCATTCTTCTCTGAGATTCTTTTATTGTATATACATTTTATATATATATATATACACACACACACACACACACACACACACACATGTATATATATACCCTGTGTGTATACATACACATATAAATATATATGACATACTGTATATATGTGCATATAAATATATGTTATATACTATATATTATATATACTTATATACTGCATATATACATACACGTGTAGATATATTATATACTGTATATATACATACACATATAAATATATTGTATGTATACATAAATATATATTACATACTATATATACATACACATATAAATATATATTTTATGCTGTATATGTATTGTATATTCATTTTTTTGCATGATGCTGTCCTCTTTAGAATAGAAGATCCTTGAGGGAAAGGACTGTTTTGTCTTTTTTTTTTTTAAACACCTAGAGCTTAGCCCAATGCTTAGTGCACACTATATACTTAATAAAATGCTTGTTGCTTGCCTGAAAGAATTGTTGGAAGCCTATAACCTACCTATGGGGTTAACTCAAAAGAGCACATTGAGGAATAAATAAAGGTATGAACATTCAATTTCACTCTCATGAACTCCAGCTAGAGATAGAGTGACAACCAGATTGCACACCATCTTGGGGTTGGGGGGAGGGGAGAGGTGGGAAGAAAATTTGGAACTGAAAATTTTATGGAAGTGAATGGTAAAAACTAAAAATAAATAAATTAACTTTTTAAAAAAGGTGTCATCTCCTTGAAAGTGTGCAACTATTGACACCTCACTGTGACATGGAGGTGACCATGACCTTGCTTCCCCCCATTTTTAATGACATAGTTTTTATATCATTCTTGCCCTCCTCCCCCCAATGCAGAGAGCTATCCTTTTTAACAAATAATTGAAAAGAGAGCCAAAAAAAAAGTTGAGCAATTTTTTTCAGCCAAGTCCAGCCACTAGACATCAACTGAGTCTAACAGTAAATGCATATTTCACATCAAAGATTCCTCACTTCTGAAAAGAAGGGGGGGAGGGGCAGTGCAAGCTCATATTCTTTCTTCTGGACCAAGTTTAGACCTTTTTAAAGACTCTTCCAGTAAAGGACACATCCTGGCAGGCAATGCCAAACTGTACAAGTTTCAAGGATGGACCCAGTGATTCACTCTCTACCTCTGTCTGAGGACCAGGCTAGCTAATTTTGAAGGGACCCATCACCAGACTAGTTTCAGGATGATAGATTTTTCACCAATAACTCATGAAGACTCTTCAATCACAGAGAAGGGGTAGTGGGCTGAGTCAATAGAAATATAGGTCTTTTAATAGTACTTTAATAAGAATAATAATTGACATTTATATAATACTTTGAGTTTTGCAAAGGGCTTTACTTCTCTCATTTGAGTGTCGTAATAATTCTATAAGTGCTGCAGGTATAATGGTTATTCCTTCCATATCAAGGGGGTTAGGGGTACAGTGCTCTACCCCATCCAGTAATGGAAAATCCAATTAAATCCCGTAAAATTTTTTGACACTCCCTTTGTACCAGAGAAGAAATCTGAATTATTATTGTATCTAAAGATAAAACATTTTAATATTATACAATACTACAAATATTTTATGCATTTCTGAGTTTCTAAACTTTTTCTGTGTCATCTGCTGGCCTTCATGTGTTGTCTACAGCTTCCACAAAACTACCAAAAATTCCCATTTAATTTCTTATGCTGACCCATGATATATCAAAACCACAATGGGAAAAGTCTCAATGTAGAAGGGATAACTGTATAATTCCCATTTTACAGATGAGGAAACTGGGGCTCAGAGAGCAGAAGTAATTTTTGTGGGGTAAATAGTATTTTATTTTTTCCAATTACACGTAAAGATAGTTTTAAGTATTCATTTTTATGAGATTTTGAGTTCCAAATTTTTCTCCCTTCCTTCCTCCCCTTAAGATGGCAATCAATCTGATATAGGTTATATGTGTGCAGTCATGGAAATCTGTTTTCATATTAGTCATGTTGTGAAAGAAGAAAAAGAACAAAAGGGAAAAGCCACAAAAACCAAAAAAAAATTTAAAAAGTGAAATAGTATGATTTGATCTGCATTCGGACTCCATAATTCTTTCTCTGGATGCAGATTACATTTTCTATCATGAGTCTTTTGGCCTTGTCTTGGATCATTGTATTTCTGAGAAGAGCTAAGTCTATTATAACTGATCATAGAAGAGTGTTGCTGTTACTGTGTACAATATTCTCCTGGTTCTTCTCACTTCACTATGCATCAGTTCATATAAGTCTTTGCAGGTTTTTCTGAAATTGGTAGTAGCATATTAGGTAGTATTCAAACCTAACTGCTCTTGATTGCAAGGCCAGCAGTCTATCCACAACGCCATGCTATAAAATTTAAACATTATGCTTTAGGATTTAAGGATGAGTAAGAATCCAGGCAATGAGGGATGGGGGACAGCATGGAGGATATTCCAGAACAGTGTGAAAAAAATTGTGGAGGCAATTTTTGGAGACATTCATATAGCAGAGTTCTATATGAACCTTCATCACTGAATGAGAGTTGCCTCAGTGAAACTGAGACCTGGGAAAGTCCTTAGCTTAAAAAGTCTAAGGTCTCCCACTGCATCCTGGGTCATCTCCAGTCATTCTGATTTCTGTCTTTCCACTGGACCCAGATGGCTCTGGGGGAGAAAGTGAGGCTGGTGACTTTGCACATCTTGCCTCACTTAAATCCAATTCATTTGCATGTCATGGCAACATCTTCCTGATGTCATGGTCCTCTTTGAGAAAGAAGGAGAAACGACATCCTGGACATCCAGTGTGTGAAGTTGTATCTCCTGCTATGGTCGTCCTGTATTCCACCCTCCTGTCACACAGGACCAGCTGTTACCTGATCTTACACTGCCCTCTTCCAGCTCTTTGGCATATTTCTGTTCCTTCAAACCTCAGCTCAGGTTTCACCTCATTCAGAAACCCTGCCCTGATTCTCTTGGCTGAAGGTCAACTCATTTTCCTCCAATTTTCATGTGTCACAGTATCTGGCTCTCTCTTCACCTACCCGACAGCTCATTTCTCAGTATTCCCTCAGTAGAATATAAGGTCAGTGAAGGCAGTGACAGTATTTTGGTTTATCTCAGTGTTCCCAGCATCCAACATAGTGCCTTATACATTAGATATGATAGGGATTCATAGGAATAAGGAATTACCCAGTAAGGAAACTTTTCCTAAATCAAAGCCACACCTTTCCTGCAATTTAAGGTGTTAAGAAGTGTGGGCAGCTAGGTGGTACAGCGAATAGAGGACTTGCCCTGGAGTCAGGAGGACCTGAGTTCAAATTCGACCTCAGATGCTTAACATTTACTGGTTGTGTGAGTTGTGTGACCTTGGGCAAGTCATTTAACCCCAACTGCCCTGCCTTCCCTCCTCCAAAAAGAAAAAAAAAAGAGGCGTCAAACACCATCCAGGACCCATAGCACTCTCCAGTTCAGGCTGAACCAGATTAAAGCATAACTGGGAAATATTGAACTAAATCAAAATACAATACAACATATATCATGTCAATATGTGGTTTTCTAAGTCAATATGGCCCACAGGGATCCTCATGGTTTAATGGCCACTATTTCTGATACTGTGGGTCAAAATTTCCTAGGGCACTGAGAGATTAAGCAACTTGACCAGGGTCACACAACCAGCCTCGACTTGAACCCAGGGACAGCTCTATCCCCCAGGTTATGCTGACTGTGCTATGGCTGTTAACCTGCAGCAGGCACTTCATGAGAGTTTGTCAAATTGAATGAAGAAACAGGCTGAGACAAAGTTATTTGTTCCACATCCCAAGGCTGGTGAGTCACAGAGCCAGATCTCCAGCTGAACTCCTCCTGAAGCCAAATCCACTGCCATTTTGACTCTGCCATTCTGCTTGTGGTGTCTGTGAGCTCCCAGGGACTAAACAGGGCAGCACAGATGTGGCATCAGAACCCAGCTCTATCACTGTTTGTACTGGAGGCAAGGAAGGAAGGAAACAAGCATTTCCTAAGCACGCATGTGTGAGAAACTATGCTAAAATGCTTGGCAAACGTTCCATCATTATTTGATGCCATTATGATACCCATTTTACAGTTGAGGAAACTGAGGCAAAGGTTAAGTGACTTGTCCAGGATCACACAGCTAGTGTGTGAGACCAAATTTGAACTCAGGTCTTCCTGACTTTGGGCCCAGCCCTCTGTCCTGTACTATTTAGCTGCCAAGGAAAGGATGTACAATTTAGCATGGCATACTTAACATAGGAGGGATATATCTTATATATTGTGTATATTCCTTAGCTTTGCCATGACTGAGGCAACTGGCTCCCCTGACTTACCCTTGTAATAGCTCAGGAGAAACTAATTAAGAAAGATATTCAGCAAGGAGACTGGCAGCCCCAGAACAAAGTGAAAGATTTTTCTAATATAGGCAGTGCACATTTTTGGCCAGTTTGAATCCCACAGCTCTGCTCATTTGGGGTTGCCTAAAAAAGACAGGAAAAAGCACAGAAGCCCTGGCTCTGTCATTGACAAGCTTTGTGAACTTGGGTAAGTCCCTCCCTTTGGGGTCCCATCTGTAGATGGAGGGGAGGTTGGGTTAGATGATCTCTTAATATCCCTTCTCATTCCAAATCTTTGATTTGGGGTAGCTTCTTCCTTATGGAGTGGTGGAGATGAATGGTTGTACCTCCTCTCTCCCTAAACCAGCCAATTTCCAGGATTACCCCCTCCCCCTAGATTGCCAACTCTTGTTACTAGGCAACCTGTTACTAAATTCAGAACCTGTTTCTGACACTTAAAATTATTTTGGGCAAGTTATTCATCTATAAAATGGGAATGTGACTATTTATCTGCCTCCCTCTTAGGTTTTAGTGAGGATCGGATTATGTGGATTCCTTTCAAGTCAATGCCGCTTGGTGATCAGTGGAAGGAGCTGGCCTTTTTTTTGCCCAAAGAAGACTCAAGAGGGAACACCGCAGCTGTCTTCAAACATTAGAAGGCTGTTGTTTAGAAAGGAGATTTGGCTCCTTTGGGTTGGCCAGCGGGCAGAACCAGAAGCAATGGGTAGAAGATGCCTGGAGGCAGATTTAGCTTTGTACAATGGAAAAGTACTATAGGATCAGAAACTGAAGTTTGGAAGGGACTTGAGAAGTCATGTAGTACAGCCTCTTGAATTTTAAAAAAGAGGAAACAGACCCAGACGGTCCCAGATTTGAGGGCAAGTCCTCTTTCCACTTCCTAATTAACAGAACAGTCCCATAGTGTAACCCATTGCCTGAGAAGGCAGTGACCTTTCCCTGAAGTCTTTAAGCAAAGGCTGCATGACCACCAGCCATGTATGTTGGGGAGGGGTTTCTTATTCTGGCATGGACTGGACCAGATGGCCTCTGGAAATCCTTCCAGATCTGAGATTCTGGGTGGTAATGTCAGCATTCTGTAAATCATAGGCTTGAGGTATTTGTGATACAGATTTAGGACTGTAAGGGACCTTGGAAGGGCCCCTAGAGGTCATCTAGTCCAACCCTCCCTGCCTTATTTAAAAACTATTGATAAATATCTTTTGTTTCTATATCACCTAATTTCCTTGGCAATCCCTCCTCCCACCTCCTAGAAAGCCATCACCTGTGACAACGGATTATTTTTTCAAATATTTTCTTCCTAATTACATGTAAAATTTTTTAAACATTCATCTTTTAAAACTTTGAGATCCAAATTCTCTCTCTCCCTCACCTCCCTCCTCACTGAGAAGGCAAGCAATATGATATAGGTTATGCATGTGTAGTCATGCAAAACATTTCCATATGAGTCATGTTGTGAAAGAAAACAGCCCCCAAAACCACAAAGAAAATAAAGTATGCTTCAATCTGCATTCAGAGTCAATCAGTTCTTTCTCTGTAGGTGGATGGCATTTTTCATCGTGAATGCGTCAGAATTGCGCAACGATGAATTTTAAAGAGGAAAAGCTTCCGCAAAACCACACTGGAAAACCTCTGACATCTTGTGCACTTTGAATCTCACATCTCACATCTCTGGGCAACGAAGGGACACAAGCTAAAAACTCCTATTACGTATAATTCCCCCCTAATTCTCCGGTATATAGCTCGCTTTGATTAGGTGTTTAAATGTTGTCTCCCCCATTGGACTCCGAGCTCCTTGAGGACAGGGACTATGTGTGGCCTCCTTTTGTAGTACAATGCATAGCACAAACTAGCCGTTTAATAAATGTTGCTTGGTTGATAAAATGTCAGCTAGGGTTATTGATTATGAACAAGCAGCAGGTCCTGTCTCTTCTCCTTTCCCAAGCAGTGACACGATTCTTGAATAGCACTTTGTGACGTCCCTGCTATGGGGAACTTCCCTTCCTCCTCCACTGATGCAGATCAGCATCGGCCCTGGATGGAGTTGCTTAGTGCACAGAGGTCAGGTGACTTGCCCAGGGTCACACAGCCAGGATGTGGCAGAGGCAGCTTGAACCCAGGGCTCCAGGGCTCAAACCACTGCACTACCCTTCCGCTTTCAAAGGGCACTTTGAAAGTGATCTCTAGGGCTCGTCTCCAGCCCTTTTGTGACCAACGTTCAGAATGAGACCTTAGGAGCCGCTAGGTGACACAGTGAAGAGTGCACGGGCCCCGGAGTCAGGAGGACCTGAGTTCAAATCCGACCTCAGACACGTAGCACTTACCAGCCGTGTGACCTTGGGCAAATCACTTATCCCCAACTGCCCTGCCCTCCCCTCTCCAAAAAAGCAAAATAAATAAATAAATAACAGAATGAGACCTTAGAGGCCAAGGTTGCCGGGTCGGGCCGGCGCACGCGCGCTCCCCCTAACGCCTTCAACAGCTGGGAGGCCCCTCCCCCACATTCTTCCCCTCCACCACACTGGACTCAAGGCGCACGCGCAACGCCTCTTCGAGGTTCTCTGCAGAGTCAGGCGGGGGCGGTGGTCCAGAGTGCGCACGCGCATTGCTACCGGCTCCTCCGTCTTCCGGGAGCCGGCCGGGCGCGAGCCAAGGGTGCGCTTCCGGCGTGGGCGGCGCAAGCGCGCTGGGTCGGGCGGGGGCCATGGCGGGGCAGGAGGATCCGGTGCAGCGGGAGATCCACCAGGACTGGGCAAACCGCGAATACATCGAGGTCATCACCAGCAGCATTAAAAAGATCGCGGACTTCCTTAACTCCTTCGGTGAGCGCGTGAAGGAGTCGGTGAAGGCGGCTGACCCCCTGTCTCCCAACCGGCACTTCCCCCCCCCCTCGCCACACCCCGCCCCCGCGCCGGGTCTCCCACCGCGACCCCCGCCCTGCACCCCCCACCCCCACCCCGGTGGGGGTGCCCTTTGCCAGCTGGGCTCATAGGAGACGGTCCCTTCTCCCCTTCTCGAGCGCTTACGGGGGGAAGGGAGAGAGAATTCCCATGCCCCCCACGGCCGGGAAGCGGGAAGGTCATGGGTCAGGGAGGGAGACGGGGAGTAAGGACGCTGCCCCTGCCCTCGGGCAGCATCCCCTGGAGGGGAAGTGGCGGCTCGGAGGCCACTGGGCCGAGAGAGCGGAAGCGGCGGAGGGGGAGGGGCCGGGGAAGGCTCCCCAGGGAGGGCTCGGCACCGGGGGGCCCGGAGGTGGGGTGGGGAGGAGGGATATGGACCCCTTGTTTAACCCGCGGTGAAGCTGTGGCCCGGAGACCCAGGCCGTGAATCAGTGCGGGCACTTACTGTGCGCCTACTTTGTGCAAAGCCGGGGCCTTAGAGATGGAAAAGTAAGAGAGGCCTCTGCCGTCCGGGAGCTCTCAGTGTAAAGGGCGTTCCAGCTGCAGGTCAGACGGCCTGTAGGGTACAGCAGCAAAGCAGGTGGCATTGCCTCCTCTTTGATGTCATTTCCTTTGAATCTAAGTCAGCCCTCAAATTCCATGCCGGGCTCCATTTATTCCTTCCACAGGTATTTATGAGCCCTGTTCTGGGGGAGGTCTGGGCACTTTGTGGGGAGTATGCAAAGGTGAATGAGACCCTGCCACAGAAAGCTTATAGTCTAGTAGGACAGATGAGAAATGTAATGGTCTGCCTCCAGTGATGGTTAAGGCATAGAAGTGGAATTACAGCTTGCCAGAAGAGGGGACTCCAAACCAAGAAATTATAGCTATATTTACGTATGGAATAGGGACAACACCTCACCATTTCAGCTCAGCATATGATTTAATCTGTGCAAGAAGCAGAGCCAGATTCTGAAGATGCAGAAGTCTTATAGTCTTTGCCTTCCAGGAGCTTACATTCTGTTGGGAAGATACAACACAAATACAAGATAGTTTGATGAGGGAGGACAAACATAGGCTTCACCAAGGAAAAAACCCCTAAACTGAACGTGGAAGGAACATAAAGTTTCTGAGAGTTAGAGATGAGGAAGAAGACACTGCGGTCATGAGAGTACGATTGTGTAAATTAGATGAAATCTGAAAAGAAAATGAAGAATTTGGGGAACAGCCAGTAGTCTCATCTATGGCGTACATGGAAGAGTAGGTAATGTGAACAAAGTCTAGAAAGGTGGGTTGGATCTAGGGTATGTAGATCTTCTGTGCCAAGCTGAGGAATTGATATTTGATTCTAAAGGTAATAAGGAACCACTGAAGATTTTTGATCAGGGGAATAACATGATCAGACCTATGCCTTAAGAAGATTATTTGGGCAGCTTATGTGATTGGAAATCAGATTGAATAGAAACAGAACGACCAGTTGGAAATACTCACGGTGACAGGTGAGAAGGACATGAGCTAGGATGGTGGCCATGTGAGTGGAGAAAGGGGGCTAATTGGAGCTGCAGTGAGGATAGGATTGACAAAACTTAGGTGGCAACTGACAGGATATGGGGGATGAGGTAGTGGAAAGACTGATTTAAAGCTAACTGTGAGGGCATGAGCTATGTCTTTAACAGAAATGGGAAGGAGTAGCAGTTTTAGTGGGTAAGATACAAGATAATGAATTCTGTTTTGAACGTGTTCGGTTGGCCTTGCCAAAAGAATATCCTGGCAGTGTCAGTTGACGGTGTTGAGTTGAGGAGAGTTTAGGACTGGATATATAGATTTATCATCTGAGCAGAGGTAATTGAATTCATGGGAGCCAGTGATATCACCAAAGGAGAAAGTACGAACACCTACTTTGGGAGAGTAGTTTGAGGAGTAGTCAGAGAGGTAGGAAAAATGATGTCACATCCAAGGAGTGACTCTTCCAGTAGAGGGAGTGAGAAGTTGGTTAGCAGTGTCAAAAAAATGCAAAAAAAGATGAAGGAGAATGAAGACTGAGAAAAGACCCTGAGATTTAGCACCCAGCAGATCCTTTCTTGGTGGCTTTGTAGAAAACAGTTTCCATCAAGTGGAGAGGCAGATTTCAGGGAGTTGAGGAATGAGTGAGTGTCGAGGTAGTGGAGGATGGTATAGGATTCTTTGTAGGAATTTGACAGAGGAAGCCCCTTCAGGATATAAGATAGTAGCTTGAGAACATAGCAGAATCAAGTGAAGGATTTTTAAGGATGGTGGAGACTTGGAAGTGGTCACAGGCTGCAGGAAAGGAGCACCTAGTTAGAGAGATAATGAAGTTGAGCAAGAGAATGATGGAGAGAGAGGGCACCCTCCTAGAAGAATAGGAGGGGATCTGACTGGGGGCGCCTTTTCCTCAGCGGGATCAGCTGAAGGAGGAGAGCCTTGGGGAAGATATAGGTGTTTTGAATTGAATAGGGAAGGTGAAGGAGCTCACAACCAGTGATCTCTTTTCTCAGTAAAGTAGGAGGCAAGGCCATCAGCTGAGAGATGGAATAGAGGGGTTTACGGATCTGACTTCAAGAAGAAGGTTTGGAATATATCCTGTGGAGTGTATGTGAGAGTCAGAAGAATAAAAAGATTGATTGCCATGTAGCTGTGAGGATCTAATTAAGATTAGATAACGTGAATTTGTAGTGGAGCCAGTCACATACTTGTGTGACTTCCTCCACTGGCATTTAGCTCCATAGAAGGGGCAGTAAAGGCAGGTGGATGGTGAGGGATGGTCCAGGGTTGAGTGTTGGCAGGGCCTGAATAGCAGGTGGACAAAGAGGGCAGTGCATAGATGAACTAGTTATGTATAAGGTCAAAATTGTGAAGGGAGGAAAATGAGGCCAGACAGGAGTGGTGGAACTGGAGAACATCAAGGGATTGAGAGCCTGGAGAAATAAATGGTTGGTTTAGGAGAAGAGAAGGAGGTCAGGAGACAGAAGGATAGGAGGTTATGATCAGAGAAGGGAATGTCAGCTCAGAATCATGAAGTGCAAACAGGTACAGGTATAATATCAATGCTAGGTCTGTATCCCAGAGAGATCAGAGGGAAAGGACTAATGTGTACAAAAGTATTTCCAGCAGCTCTTGTGACAAAGAATTGGACACTGAGGAGGTGCCCCATTAATTGGGGAATAACCTAACAAGTTATAGTATATGAATGTGATAGAATACTGTTGTGCTTTAAGAAGTGATCAGAGGGGCGTTTTCAGAGAAATCTAGGAAGACTTGAATGAACTAATCAAAGGGAATGGAGCAGAACCAAGAGAACAATTTATATAATAATGACAGTATTGTAAAGACAGTTTTGAAAGAACAACACAAAAGCCACCTTCAATTCCAGAGAGCTTGTGATAGACCATCTGCCCAGCTTCAGGTAGGGAAGTGATGGACTGGGGGGGGGGGTAGATTAAGATGGTTTTGTTTTTCTTGCTTTCTCATGGCTGGAAAAGTGGGGAGAAGAGAATTTGGAGCTGAAAAGGAAAATAAAATTGAATTAAAAAAAAAAGAAACACTTATGGGTGATGGAAGGAAAATTTAGGTCAGGGGTTGAGGAGGCCCAGGTGTATTAGGTGATATTTTTTTTTCTTTTTTTCTTTCTTTTTTTAAATTTTATTTTAGTTTGCATCATTCATTTCCACAAGATTTTGAGTTGCATATTTTCTCCCCTTCTTTCCCCTACCCACCACCCCAAAACAGCCATCCCAGTGTATCCCCCCTCCCCCAGTCTATTCTCTCCTATGTCAGTTTTCAGTAGGGCAGGATGGATCTCCCAAGTAGTGCCTGTGTATCTCAAGTTCCAGTTGGATGTAGTTAATAATAATAATAATAATAATTGCATATATATATAGATATATATTTGTAACATTTGATTATGGAACTTTAGATTCTAGATTCTTTCTCTTCCTCCCTCGTCACCCAGCCCCACTGGAAGGACAAGCAATCAAACACAG
>CM053583.1:380924149-380973676 GCA_028627135.1 Pseudochirops cupreus | reverse complement strand
TCTCCTCCACCCTCTCTTTGCCATGATCTTTCTTTTCCCCAAAGAAGGAATCTAGGGTTTGGGAGCTGTTCTTACTTTGCTTCTTATGCTTATTCTTACTCATGGTTGTTCAGTCCGTGATTTTTTTTTTAATCTCTCTGGGGCTCTGCTTCCAGAAGGGAAAGCTCTGTCCCAAATTGCTGGGGTCCTCCCGGCTGCCGTAGCTCTCAGGAAGATGCTGGGACTCTTCCTACTTACTTCTGGCTGACTGGATAATGAAGACTCCAAGAGCGAGGCCCAAGATGGCAATCCGGATCCAGGCCGCTCAACTCGAGAGCACTGGCCTCAGAACAATCGCTCAGTCCCCCTGCTGTCTGCAGGCCGCACTGGCCTCAGAACAATCGCTCAGTCCCCCTGCTGTCTGCAGGCCGCTGGTGGGAAGCTGCAACGTGGAGGCAGGTGCAAAACCTCTGCCCTTTGCTTTTTCGCTCTGGAGGCCTTTGGGTGGGACTGCTCCTCCCTCCCAACTTGGCAAGCCCCAGTGACCTAGTTCTGAACGCTGCTGCTAATCCGCTTCTCTCCTCTGGCCGCCCCCGGGGCTCAGCAGAGGCTTCAGGCCAGGCTGGTTTCGGTTTGCAGTGCTGATATGGTTCCTCGTAGCCGAGCTGACTTTAGTGGGAAGTATCTTTGTGTGCATTTTGGAGTTCTAGGATTGGGTTAGAGTCCTATTCCATGGGTATTTTGGGGTGGCTATGTGAGAGCTGCGATATGTTGCTGCTGCTACGCCGCCATCTTGGCTCCCGTATTAGGTGAAATTAATGCGAATATTGAAAATAATAGGACCTCCCTCATAGGGTTGTTGTGAGGATCTGTATCAACAATGCAGTATTCACAATGCTTACCATAATTATAAGTATGCTGATATGGTTATTAATCACAAGATGTAACAGGCTCTTTACATGGGAAATATAGCCAGAACATTTATTCAAATACCAGAAAACTGAGTTCCAAAACCAGAAAGTCAAAGCTATCGCAGTAGTTATGAAGTTGGCACATGTAGTTAATGTAGTAAACACCCACATTATCAGCCCTTCAAGACAGGACAGGCTACCTCAGGCAAAGATCCCTCTCTCCTCACTCAAGGCAACTGCTCAGCATCCAGGCTTACTCCCAGCAGCTCTGGTCCCCTGCAGTTCCCATCCCAGGCAGTCCTCAGCAGGAATCCTTAGCAGAGATTCTGGCTGCAGCTGCTGCTGCCAGCTGCTTCCAGTCACCACCTCACCACTGAAGGGATTCTAGTTTGGCTCCAGCTTTTTCTTGCTCCACCCCTTCCTGCTACATCAGCAAGTTCAAGGGGCATGGAAGATCTTCATATTCCACAACCGTTACAGGATGAAATGAGATGCTATTTGTAAAAGTGCTTACTGTAGTGCCTAGTACATAGTAGGTGCTGTGTCAATGCTTATTCCTGCCCTCCCCCCTCCCAAGGGCATCGTGTCAGTCTGACCTTGGTTCGGCTTAATATCCTCAGTTTCTTTACTTTGGAGAAGGGTGAGGAATGGTTCTGAGTTGAACCACCTCATCCAAGAAGCCTTCCATGATCTCGCCTTCAGCCTTCACAGAATACTTTCTAGAGAATGAATCATAGACCTAGAGGAAGAAGGAACTTGAGAGGCTATCTAGTCCAGTCCCCTCCTCCCCCCTTTACAGATGAGCAAATCAAGGTCCAGAGAAGTTAACTGACTTGCCCAAGGTTACACAGATAGTGAGTATCTGAGGCTAGGTTGGAAGCTAACATCTTTGACTCTCTTAGCACGTGATACTTTTGGTAGCTCTCTCTATTCTTGTCCTGTCTTTGTTACACTGCTTCAGGCAGGATCTTGTCTTAGTAAACTTTGTACCTGGCCCACATAAGAGGTACTTAAATGTTTGTTGATCAGTTGGTACCGTGCTGGAAAGAAGGAAGAATTGTAAGGGTTGTAGATAGCCAAGTAACTGGTCCTGGGGTTGGTGCCATATTGGGAAGAATGCCTTTCATGTGTCGTGGGAAATCCAGAAGAGGATGATGCACCAGAAGTCAAAAGCTTGGGATCCTTCTAATCCTACATTGGCAATGAAGTAGCTGTTAGGACGTAAGACACATTGAATGCCCTATTTAGGCCTTAGTTTTCTGTGTGAAATGAGAGGTTTGGACTAAACAACTGAAAAGGTCTCTTCTTGCTGTAATATTTCAGGATTCTCTGAATTGGACAAAGTTATAAACACCTGTCTTCAGTAGAGCTGGATTTAAATCAACTCAAAAAGTTGAGGACTTTCTGACATTGTGTTAATTCCTGACATCTTGGCCTTCCAGTGTCACTGGGAGAACAGAAACTAATACATTTCCTCACATGGGTTTTTGACTCAACAGTTTCTTTACTGAAAGGCTGGAGACCTTCCATGCTGTCCATTGGAAGGTTAGAGGGAGTAAGAGGATCATTGACTTTGTCTTATGTCTGAATGTAATAGTTCATGATATTAGAATTGAAAATCAGAAGAACTCAACCCTTCAGATGTATAATTCTTTTTTTTGTAACAAAGAGATGTAGAAGATTGTTTCTTTCAACTTTTGGTGTACACATGTTACTGTGTTTCCAAAGGAGATTATGCTATCTGATCGAGCATTTCATGTGAATCACGAGGCCCTCTTTCTAAAATTTGATAACAACCTGACATTCTGTTTGCCACATTTTGTTCATCAGCCTTGTCTTGAAAAATTGGATCAGATGTGGTGACATTATTTCTGCACTGATGAGCACTCAAATCAGCCATTTTATTCTTAGTTGAAGTGGCATATCATACTTGCTGAATTTAGAACTGAAGAGTCTTATGTCCAAACATATCTTAAAGAAAAGTTAGGCTTTTATAGTTTGGACCTAGGATAATGGAAACATGTTTTTTTAAAATTCATATATCAGTAATTGAATTTTTTCCTTCATACGGAAAACGTTCTTACTGTACTTGTGAACTAAATGATTTTAACCATACAAGTGTGTTTTGTTTTAATCCTTAGCCATAAGAAGTGGCATGACTCTGGGCCTAATCT
Source organism: Pseudochirops cupreus (assembly GCA_028627135.1). Classification (NCBI taxonomy): domain Eukaryota; kingdom Metazoa; phylum Chordata; class Mammalia; order Diprotodontia; family Pseudocheiridae; genus Pseudochirops; species Pseudochirops cupreus. Next base: position 380,970,612 of record CM053583.1, on the reverse strand, counting down.
TTGTGCTTGCAGCTTGATGAAATGTGAATTTTGTGATTGGGTGTGACAGATGGTACAGGGAAGCAGTAGGAGGCCCTATCACTTTGAGAAGATGCCTTAACAATTGAGGGGAATCACTGCCCTCTCCAGAGGGAAGCTGTCAGGGCCCCTTGCTTTTGAAATAGAAACCAGTTCTTCAGCCTAATTCTTGGCTTTCTGAGCTGTGCTTCTTCTATTAATAAATATCTAGTGGGGTTAGGAGTAGGGTAGTAACTTCTGCACAGTTCCTGCTTCTGAAATAGATTCTGGGGACCATAGAGCTGCCCAATAATATGGTTGCGATTCATGCTTTGAGATTTACAAAGTGCTTTCCTCAAAGCAACCCTTGTGAGGCAGAAAAATGAAGGAATGGAGGCTCAGAGAGGTTAGATGAGTTGGCTAAAATCACGTAGCTTAGTAAGTGTTGGGATTTGAACTCGTGTCAACATCAGATCCAGCACTCTTTCCACTGTAACCCTGCTGGGGAAAAGTTTCTAAAGATCCAAGTATGGAGGGATCTAAATGCCCTTTACCATGCTGGTCCCTCTTTAGACACATTCTAGGTCAGTGGTGTCTTTTCTAGAATTTGTCCTGAGTCAGCCACGATGCTCCAGGTGGGGTCCAACCAGAGCAGACCAGAGCTGTCTTGTCCTCCACACTGTGCCACTAATGCGTGAAGTGGCATTAGCATGTTGGACTTATGTATCATGATGTTGGCTCCTGTTCAGCTTGCTGGCTTACCTTTCCAATCCAAAGATCATTTTCCTAGACAGAAATTTGCAAAGCAAAATAGAGTTGAGTACTTTTGTCTCCTTCCTGTCCCCCATTATTATTGTCCCATCCACCTGAGCCATAGCTGTAATTGCCTTTCTTACAAGATTCCCTGACTTTTGTATTTTTCTTCCATTACCTCCTCTTGTTTCTTTCTTTTTATTTTTAAAAATGTTCCATTGAAAGCTTTTGCATCATTTTCATTTCTAAATGGTACCTCTCTCTCCTACCTGAAGAACCATTCCTTGTTAGAAGAAGCAAAAAAGGGAAGAAACAAAATCTACATCCATTTCTATAGATACCTTCCCTTTTTTCTGCTCCATTCTGTCTTTTTTTGTATTTTCAGAATGTAATTTTTGAGATCTTCCTATCCCTCCCATGCTGACGTTCTCATAGCCTAAAGCAGGCCTGCACAGCCTGTGGCCCATGGGCATGCCAAAGGATTTTGGGGTGGACCCTGAAAAACATGAAGGATGTTTTCCTTTACATTTTTCATGAGCAGCCCAAAATCCTTTGGCATGTGGAAAGCAGCCTGTGGGGTTGTGCAGGCTTGACCTAAATTTTTATAGGGAGCCTACCTCTTGTTTTATATTAAGGCTTTTTGAAGTCTGTCATTTTGAAATTCAGGGTCCAGGTCAGACTATGGCTCTCTTTCTTCTTTCCCTATGAATTCTAAGGTAGAGTGGCTATTTTCCCCAGAAGTTCTCATTTCTGCTTCATTACCTAGCATTCATATCACATGCTAATTGAAGTAAACTTAAAGAATACATTGGGGCCTGAAGGATGAAGAGAGGGAGTCTCATGTGAAGGTAGAAAGAACACATTCGAGGTATCTGGAGATTCAGATTCTTGCATCAGCTCTGCTGCTCACTGTAACTATAACCATTAGTCTTGGCTTACTCATTTCATTTTTCTGAGCTTTGGTTTCCTCAAAGGTAAAATAAAAGAGATAAAGAAGATGATTTAAGGTGCTTCTTGTTCTAAAAATAATCTTTGCATTGATTTCTTCCATGAACATTTAAGGTGTTACATCTTCAGGGGACTCTATCCTAGAGTTATTTGAGATTTTTTGTCTTGAGTTTTAAAAATATGCCATCCCGCCCCCTCCCCATGCTATTGCTTCCTTCCCTGTCCTTTCTTTATCCCCAGTTGAAACCCTTAATTTCCTTATAAGACTTCTCCTCTCTTGAATGACCATTAACTCTCTTTTCTTCTGCCATCTTGGGTAGGAACTTCAATTGCTCCAGACTTGGTGGGAACACTGAACTGTGGAGCTACACTTTTTAAGATCTCTCTGCCTCTAGGCTTTACTTTAAACATGTGTTCTACCTGAGGTCTCAGTTCCTCTTCTTGGGTTGGGGGTATGGTTTGAGTCTGTGGGTTGTGACGTTGACTTTGAGCCTTCTATATCCTTTTACTAGATATGTCCTGTCGTTCAAGGCTTGCAACACTAAATGAGAAGCTTACAGCCCTGGAACGGAGAATCGAGTACATTGAAGCAAGGGTGAGCGTGACCAGGGAGATACCTTGTCTTGAGGTGGGGCAGAGATCCCCAAGGGAAGAGTTTGTTTGGGAGTTCTGGATGAGGGGACTAGATAGATATACCTTTTCTAATCCTTGTAAACTGAGTTGTGTCTATTTTCCTTTGACAGGTAACAAAAGGTGAGACCCTTACTTAGACCAATGGAATACACCTGCTGGACAGTCGCCTTGGAGAACACAAGCCTGTGTGGGAGAGGCGCCAGCAGACTCCAGCTCCTTCCTGACTCCTTACAGAGTGCCAGGGCTTGTTCTTGCTTTTCTGTTTTGAAAATGTGGCCTTTGGGCTCTACCATTTGCATCTGTGGGTGTACGGAGTGGGGGAGAAATCCAGGGGGAACTCTTGGAAAAACATTGGGCATTTTACTTAAGTGACTTTTTTTTACTTGGAGATATTTGTCAAAGTGGATGAAAAGCTGGAAGTTTGGGACCCTCCTTAAGATGCCCTTATCAACCTCTTCTTCAGTCCCTGCCCCCTGCAGCTTCCCAGGTTTGAGATGCCTGAACATTTCCATCAGACCCACATTGTTGTTTCCAGGAGGGCTCTTTGTTCACTGCTGATTGTTAGTGGGGGTGCTGAACTTCATTCTGAGGGGGAGTGGTGTCGAGGTTTGTCCAGGCTGATGCCCTCTGCTAGGGCGTGTTGGCTGCCATACAATGTTGTGACTAATCTGCCAGGTTTTCTGTCCTTTTAAGGGAGATGGGGCTGGGCTCTCACATGGCTGGAGGGGCCATTTTCAAAGTCTGTTTCTTTTTTGTCATGTGAGGTGTCTCTGCCTGTCATGTTTTCCCAATAAACTTCTCAACTGTACCTGATTGATGTGATTGACATGGGGTGAAGACCAGATGAAGATGGAACGAGCCCCTTGGTCTGCCCCCTGGTCAGGGACGCTTGGTATTCTCAGATGCAGGCCTTTTTGTGTGCTATCTCCATTTCTCTCCACAACCATACCCAGTGCTCAGACAGCTGCCTGTGTGGTCCATCCAGGATACGATGGAAAGTGCAGAATTTGTTGTCTAAAGAGCTGGGTTCAAATCCCAGCTGTGCCACTTTCTCCCTATCTGACCTTTGGCAAGTCATCTCAGGGCCTCAGTTTCCAATATTTCAAAATGTAAGGGTTGAATTAGATATGATCCCTGAGGTCCTTTCCAAATTTAAGTGGTCATAGAACTCAGGAAATCATATCAGGAGGTAATAGATCCCATTTTTCTGAAGAAAGACCCTCCTTTGCTCTGAGACCACTGCCAAAACTTGTGAGATATTTTTATTAAATTTGGAAATTAGTTCAATGTAGATACAACTGAACTTACTATTTTAAATGTTCTCTTTTATTGTTGCTGTTGTTATCAAAGAGGCAGCATGGCCTCAAAGCCAGGAAGATCTGGCTTCACATCCTACCTCTGACACATGTTAGCCATGTGACTTTAAGCAAGTACTGAACTATCCCATTTGTGAAACGAATTTCCTCATTTGGGAGTTCTTCTGGACCAAGGAAATCAAGGGTCCAAACCCCTCTTCCTAAATATTGTGTAGTTGCAGTAGTTACTATTTAAATGTTACTAGAAGTATCTAAAAAAGCACTTTAAACAATTCTGGTTCATTATTCCTGCCTCTTTGGGGATTAGGATGCAAGTGTCTCTAGTGCCCCTAGCTTTATCATTATGCAACCTGAGACCAATTTTAGGAGCTAAGAGTAGCCAGGAACTGGTCTGTCTAGCTGGGCAAGTACTTTGCATATGCATGACTGCCTATTTTAATTTCCTGTTGCTTATAAATACGTAGAAAATTTTAAATTTGTTTCCAAGGAGCTATGAAGTGGCTTAATATATTCTGCTCCTAATAATAACCCATTGACTATAAACAAAGCAACCAGTAACACCTGGTTCATTTTCTCTGGATAGAATGTTTTCATGTGACACTCTGGGGTGTGTCAGTCTGCTTATTTTTCTCTAGGATTGCACTCATTTTCCCTACAATTTTTAAAAGTAAAATATCATGTCTCCCCACCATTTATTCCTTATGCCTGTCTATTTTTCCTTCTAGAATGTAAGCTTCTTGGGCACAAGGGCTTTCTTTGAATTTGTATCCCCACAGCTTAGCTTGGTATTTGGCACATAGTAAGTACACTTAGCTTAATAAATGCCTTTTCATTCATGTAAGTGACCCTTCACGCAAGTGACCCAGGCCATAATAGCTATCCTTGCTTCCATTTTTTGGGCAGCTGGGTGGTGAAACCTGTGGACTGCTCCCTACCCCCCAGTCAGGAGGACCTAAGTTCAAATCTAGCCTGAGACATATACTAGCTTTGAGACTTCAGGAAAGTCACTTAACCCTGTTTGCCTCAATTTCCTTGTCTGTAAAAAATGAATTGGAGAAGGAAAAGGCAAACCAGTATCTTTGCCAAGAAAACCTTAAATGGGGTCATGGACAGTTGGAACAAGGCTGAAATGACTCAACAACAAACTTCCTTTTTCAAGAAGGTTTGGGAGTTTCCCTATAATAGGCCTTTGCCTTTTTCATCTATACCACCATTTCCTTTGTTGGCAGCCCTAGCCATAGGCTTTTTGAATGTCTCCTTTCAGTCTTTAAAGACCTTGAAGTAAGCCTTTTAAATTAGGTTTCCAAAAGACTTGTGCTTGCAGTGTGCACACTTAGATTCAGGCCAGCTCTCCCGGGCCCAAAGGTGTTGGAACAAAGCCTGGCAACTTTTGAAAGACCCCGCTTCATCAGAGAAATACATTCTTACTTGTCAGTCACATACAGGTATGTCCATGGGTGTCATGCTAAATTAATTTTCCTTCTAAAATGCTAGTCTTCATCCTTTTATTTTTTTTTCTAGAAGAACAGCTTTTCCACCAATGAGTGATTATAGTTGACTTGGGCTTTTCTACTGAGTCTTACTCTGACCAAAAGTGGCAAATGAATACAAAGTGCAAAAAATTCTTCCTTGGCTACTTACTGTACTAGGAACCTTCAGAGCATTCTGTTCACTGCATTACACTTGGGTGGGTGCTCTCTTCAGGGGACTGGGAACTGGGAGTTTCTTTGCTTGAATAGTTTTCAAATCCCCTTTGTAGATGAAAGTAGCCTGCTCTCTTTTTCAAATCTGTGGCCTGAACCAGACTCTGCAGGGATGGGGAGAAATAGAATGCTTACCCAGTTTCTAAGTAAGGATTGTTAGCCTCCAGAATTGAAAGACAAATGGAATTAGGTTGTTTGCCTGTTTATTTCTCTCAAAGTGGGCAGAACTGCGGTCAAAAGCTGAACTCTCTGGGGTAACTGCACTGTTTCTGTACCCGACAGGCTGCTGTCACTCTATCTTTTCACCTCTGGGCAGAGAAAATACCTCTTTACCAGGACCCTAGCCTCCCCCCTCCAGATTTGGGCCATCTAGACAGAAGAATCTGTCTCCTCCAAAGCTGGAGCAGAACACAATGGCCTTTCCTACTTTAGATTAAATTCCTTGTGAGCTTGGGTGAGAGCTGATCAGGATAAGGGGAGTCAATGCAATCTCATTAAACTTGTTTGGGGGCTGACCAGGGTAAGGGAGGTCAGTGGCATTCTCATCAATAATGTTCTTCTGAAGAAAAAAAAACAAGTTGGGGCTTTGGAAGAAGGGGGAAGCTCTGAACCTCCCCAAGATATTTATTATTAATCAGTTTGTTATCATACTTTGGAGGGATTGCTAACACTGCAAAGATCTGGGGCATCTTGAGCTTGAGGGATGCTCAGTTTGCTTCCTGATTGTCTGATTCCCAGGTCAGTTTAGCCTCCTGCATAGTAAGCAAACTCAAGCAGATTGAGATGGTTAGTGTGGTCATTAACTATTCTATTTCTGCAATTTTTACAGGACCAAATTCCAATTTCTCAACCGGGTTATTTATTTTGTTTTCTTTGTTTTTGGAAACAAGGCAGTTGGGGTTAAGTGACTTGCCTAAGGTCACACAGCTAACAAGTGTCAAGTGTCTGAGACCCTATTTGAACTCAGGCCCTCCTGACTCCAGGGCTGGAGCTCTGTTCACTCACTACCTAGCTGCCCCCTCAACTGTGTTATTTACTCTGACCTCTGAACTTTTATATAAAGTCAAAATAGGATTATATAGGATTTTATATAAAGTCAAATAGGATTCTCATAGAAAATACTAAATTCAATGTTCTCTCAAAGATCTCTCCCAGATGTTGCTTTTTCTTTCACAGATGCCCCTCAAAACATTTGTTCCCATTAATTGTATCCTCAGCCCTCTGATGATGTGCTTCAGGAAACCTTGTTTTCTAAATCTAAAGGTTGGTGGCTCCATTGCCAATCCTAAAGAAATGTGGCCAGTTACACGGGGTAAGTGCCCCACCCTTTAAGATTGTCTAAAAAAAATCAAACCTAATTTCCTTCTCTAGAGAAAGCAACACAGGTACAAGTTGTCACCAACTCTGTCACTACTAGCTCTAAAAAGCCCCTAACACAGAATTTCAGAGCTATCTACTACTACCTAAGCTGCAATTCATAAATCAGTTATCTATTTGTTCTTCCACAGAAATTTTTTTTTTAGTATTCTTATCTTGCTGGCACTCTGATAATCTATTTTTTAAATAAATTTATTTATTCATTTACTTTTAGTTTACAACATTCAGTTCTACAATCCCTCGAGTTCCAAATTTTCTCCCCTTCTCTCTCTTCCCCCTCCCCCCATGGCTGCATGCAATCGGAAATACATTCTACAGATACCTTCACGTTAAACATTAGGTTGTAAAGAAGAATTATAACCAATGGAATGAACAACAAGAAAGAAGGAACAAAACAAAGCAAAAAAAGAGCAAGTAGTTTGCTTCAATCTGCATTCAGACTGCAATTCTTTCTCGGGATGTGGATAGCCCCTTCCATCATGAGTCTTTTGGAACTGTCTTAGTGTTGCATTGCTGAGAGGAGCCCAGTCTATCAAAGTTAGTTATCACAGATATGATGTGTCTGTAATTGTGTAGAATGTCCTCCTGGTTCTGCTTTCCTTACTCAGTCTCAGTTTATATATGTCTCTCCAGGTCTCATAATCTGTTCTTTCCAAAGACTGGGAAAGGCACTATTTCATCCTATTGTCTTGGAGAATTAAAAGAGGATAAGTCAGTTCTTTGCTAAAGCCATTGTTTCCCTAGGAACATCTTCCCTTGAGAGAACACCACAAACATTCCCTGTTTTCAGCCTCTGACTCTATTTTCTAAGATGTGAGAAAAACTCATCTTACCAAAAAACTCCACATGGCCTTAGTGAATTAAGGACAGATTTTATTTTACGTTGTTTTTGGATGGGTGAACTGGCTGACCCTCCCTTGTGGGAAAGGGTAACCTAGCAGTCGAAGGCACACATTTTAAAACAATTACAAAGCCTTTTATGACATCATGATTCTCATTTTCCTTTTTATCCCATTGTGAACAAGGTTCATAGCCTATCCCAAAACACCTAAAACCCACCCCCGTGTGGATCTCTGCCCCTTTTTACATCTCTCATTTCCACATTTCATCATCATTGTCTTTATAGTTTATTTAGTAAAGAAATGCCAAGCCATAAATACTCTTGGTCTGCTTCACTCATGTTTTATGATCTCCGTAGCATGAGAAAGGAATTTTCTTGATAGCTAAGAGAGTTGACAAAAGTTTGAATTGAAGATTAAACCCAGGATATCCATAAGAAGAGAGTGTCTGCTCTCAATTTCTGGGCTAAACCCCCACTGCTTTCTACTACAATCAGTTTATCTCTTATATTTGCCATAAGCATGACTCCTTACGTTTCACAAATTATGTCTGTATGATTTCTATGGAAATAAAATTAAATCATACCTTACATAAGACACACTTGGATTCAGGGATGGAGTAGGTATCTACTTTCTCACCTCTTCCGACCCAGTCAAGTCAGTTTTGGGGTTTTTTTTGCTTTTTGAAGGGGGGAAGGTAGGGCAATTGGGGTTAAGTGACTTGCCCAAGGTCACATGGCTAGTAAGTGTCTGAGGCCAGATTTGAACTCAGGTCCTCCTGACTCCAGGGCTGGTGCTCTGTGCCACCCAGCTGCCCCCAAGTCAGTTTTTTTTTTAATGTCTCCAACCATAATTTGGTTGGTAATTTATGTCCAGATTCATATCATCTATGAAGACTAGCCATCTTCACTCTTTATGCCATGTCTACCGTTACTTTTCTTGTCCAAACCTTTTGATATCAGAATTGGTGATGAGCAAGGAAACAGGAAAGAATGTGTGTGGCCACGCCCGCCCAAACTGTGGAGTGCTATATTTCTTGATACGGGTGAGAGGTAGGGGCTTTCTTTATATCTTGCATTTCTGAGAATCTCCATATGCTTCATTGAAATAAATTGTTTTCCAAATCTACTCAAATGTTTCATAGATAAGGTTCGTTTTTTGGGGGGAGGTCAGACCTCCCAGTGTTGCTGCATATCAGTGAAACCATTACAGGCCTAGTTTATTATACTGTGAGTAACTAGCTCACACTGGCTAATCTTTGATGTGTAAACCAGGATGTCCATTTATTTACTTAGGCAACCTCAGCAATTATGAATTCCAAACCAAGTTAAACAGGTTCATCATTCTGACTTTTTCAGTCAAGAGCTTTTATAATTGGGTGAGGGGGTGTTCCCCAAAGGGCTGTTGTCCCCAGTCCATTGTATGCAGATTTTACTTTAAGGCAATATTCCTTGGCCTCTCCTTTCTGCAAACTTTCCCCTAATTTCACCTTAACTTGTCCCTGTTTTCCAACACTTGTATACAGGGATAATTTTAAGCTATCAAGGATTTCCTTAGTTCTGGTTCAGGGTTGTTTATCTTGGAATACCAGTCCATCTTCAAGTATTTTTTTAAGCCAGGCACAATGCTAGGTGCTGGGTTAGGTGTTTTCCTTGCTGTTTGTCACCCCTTTTTTCCAAATCATCCCTTCTTGAGTCTCTTACTTTGGCCCTCTACAGATCTGTGACATTCATTAACCATTAGCCCATTCATGCCCATGCATTACTGCTACCTTAAATTCACTCCTGCCCCTCCATCTCTTACTGTCAGATGTAATCACACAGAGTTCTTCTTACATTCGTTGTCACCCATTTGGATGACATCAGTAGTTGAACACAAATCTTTGCCACCATCATTCCTGCTTTAGGGAGCCCCACAATCTGCCTCAATTTCACCCACTTTTCCCTTTTTTTTTTTTGTGGAGGACATCCTTTAACTCAATCAAGCAGGTGTTTAGTTACGATGTTTCCACCTTTCACCCAGGTCTTAAAAAGGGTGGGTGCAGAGATACTGAAATAAAAATACGTAAAAAGTTTTAACAGTTTCTCTTAAAGGAACTCTAAAAAATTTCCCACAATTTTACATTTAGCTCCTCTGACTTGATAGAAAAAGAGACATTTTGGAGTAGTCAGAAGACCCAGGTTCCCCCCACTGCTGTCTTCACACAATTAGGAGCTTTGAATGAAATCATAGCTCTAAGACAGTAAGGTGTCAAGTCTAAAGCAACTATGAACTAGAGAAAATCCCCCTCCAACTTACCCCCCTGTCTGCAACCACCTTGATTACTGGAGAATATATGTGAAATGATTTGCCTAAAGTAATTCTGTGAGTCATTAATAGATAGAGGATTAGATAATGGCTTTTCTGCCTGATGTGCTGATCTTCCATTTTCCTCGCCCCAAAGGTATTCAACAAATCCAACAAACAGAAAGTTTCAGCTGTGTTCTAGGTGTTGTAGCTTGGGGTGCTAGGAACCCTGAAATGTAAGGGTACAGAGGGGTCTAGCTGGAAAGAATTGAACCACTTGAGCCTTCTTTCAGTCAAAGTATGAGGGTTTATTATAACACCAATAGAGTGAGTAAGATTCCTAGGGAATCTGCAAATTTTCTAACACAGGTATGGTGGGCAAGATTCCTAGTAAATCTGGAATATTGTAGAGCCAATAGGAGCAGGCAGATTCCCAAGTGAATCTGCATAATGGCGACTAGATTGGTATTTATCTACAAAAAAGATCTGGATGATATTAAGGAGTGGTAAATTGTCTGGGGTGGGCCAAATGAAGTAGCAGTCATCTAGGCTATAGAAATGTATGGGAAAATTCAGGGTTTAGGTTTTATCACCCCATCACTAGGCAGCTGAGATTAAGAAAGAAAGAAAATCCCTGTTTCCAAAGAGCTTACATTAACTGTGGGCCACTTTTTTTTTTTTTGCTTTTTGGAGGGCAGTTGGGGCCAAGTGACTTGCCCCAAAGTCACATGGCTAGTAAGTGTGTCAAGTGTCTGAAGCCAGATTTGAACTCCAGTCCTCCTGACTCCAGGGCCGGTGCTCTTTTCACTGTGCCACCCAGCTGCCCCAAACTGTGGGCCATTTTAACAGTGCAGATATGGAAGGAAGCCACTGGAGGTGAATGATAGGATCTTATTTCTTACTCTAGAAAGGTAGGTCAGTACCAGTGATCTGATCCTCATGGACTTTGGAGCATATCCTGAAGCAGATCTGAAACCTCCAGGGTGACTATGGACCATCTGGCCTCTGTGAAGGGATGCTGTGGACCGGGGATGACCTATATCTTAAGGCTGAAGCCAAACTGGATTACGGGAAGGGAAGGGCATTTGGCTTGAGGATTTTGAGAGACTCCCTTTTGTTGCACTCACTGACCCCTAGCTCTCTTGATTCACTCTCCCTCTTCCATGCCTCCACTTCCTGAACTCCTACCATCATTCACATTTCTTATTCTTACATCATTAGATTGAAAACTCCTGATGGGTGTAGCCTTATGTCTTGTACATCTCATGTTTTCCCTATAGCACAGAACCAAGCATAATGCTTGGTTCAAAGACTGTGCTTAATATATAGGTACAGGGTTGATTGATCATTTCCACCAGCCATCAGGGATACAAGTGCATTAGTTGTGTGTGGGGGGGGGGGAGATGTAGGGGGGTCGGTGGGTTCGAGTGCTAGAGCTAAATAAGGTTTTCCTTTAGCAAACATGCTCAGTAAGTTCTTCCTCATCTTAAAATTGGACCCTTTCCTCTCTGTGGTTTATGGTGAAAAGATGCCATCAGTCATGTGTTTACTCAGAAACTTCCTGGACAGGACTGGAGAAAATTTAAAATGGGTCAAGGCTGAGACAGAAGGCTGCTGTAGAGACTGAGACCTAAAAACTTTTAGCATTTGCAGATCTGACCTAGAGCTATTTCTGCTTAAACTCAGTGGTTATGTATGTCAGGACTTCACCTCATCCTCCTTCTGGGCAGGAAGAGTTGGCCTACATAGATAACTTGCCTTTTTGTGTCCACTTTGCTCAGCCCTTAGTAGGCACTTTACACATGTTAATGAATTGAACAAAATAGGGCTGCAACCTTGGGTGACTTTCAATGTGAAGCGCATTTGAAGTCTTCATTTTCCTCACATATAAAGTGGGGTCGGAATGTATGAGATCCTGGGTTAGATAGGGCTTTTAACCTGGGGTCCATGGACTGCAAGGGTTCCATCGGTAGATTTCAGGGGATCTGCATACTTGAAGGGAAAAAAAATTACTTCTTTATTTTCACTAACTTTTGGTTTTCTTTGTAATCCTTTCTATTTTAAAATATTCTGAAAAAGGGTTCATAGTCTTTACCAGATTGTCTAAGCCAGAGCTGGGGAACCTGTGGCCTTGGAGCCCCATATAGCCCTCTAGGTCATCATGTGGGGCCCTTTGACTGAATCCAAACTTGAGGACTTAGAGGTATCTCACAAAATAGACACACCATAGAGAAACAAAAACAGGCCTGAATACCTCAAAGTTCCTCCCTTGTCTCCCCATTGCTGAGTAGTGAAGGGTGTACAACTTCCCAATCTGCCTGTTGCACAGTTCTCCTTGATATGTCACCCCTCCTACTACATGCATTGTATGACCATTAAAATGAACCTTTGGTCCTCACAGAGGAGAAGTTAATATTCATTAACTTATTATGCATGAGTATTCGAAGCAAGACTTAACTTTTACTCTAGTCTCAAAACAGGGATAAAACCAGTTTCTTTGCCCATTGTCTTCTGTGTGAGAGAAACTCCTTCGTTATGTATCTCATTCTACTGATTATTACTTTGAATTTATGGAAACATCTCTCTATTATATCTCTCAATTTTCCTCTTCTGCTGGAAGATAATCTAGTACTAATCTATGTTGATAATGTCCCTGTTTAAATGTCTCATCCTTGACAGCCATAGTCAGAGAAATTCTCTTAGGTATGCTGATCAGCCTGATGAGTGAAAATGTTTAATCAATACCCCCCACTTTGTTCTTCACAATCAATTTATTTTCCTACATTTGCTGCAAGTCAAAAGACTTTCTGTTGTGTATGGATCCTTAGATTTCTTTCTTTCTTTCTTTGGTCTTTTTGGAGTGGGGAAGGAAGGGCAGTTTGGGTTAAATGACTTGCCCAAGGTCACATAGCCAGTAAGGGTTAAGTGTCTGAGGCTGGATTTGAACTCAGGTCCTCCTGATTCCAGGGCCAGTGCTCTATTCACTGCTCCAACTAGCAGTCTGATCCTTAGATTTCTTAAATCATGTATTACATAATTTCTGCGGAAACAAGTTTTAATCATTTCTCACATGGTCTAAGAAGTCCATAACACACAAAAAAAGCTTAAGAATTCTCAACCTAGATCATCTGAGATGTTGAGTCTGTGGAAGTCACAGAAGGAGTTGGAGGAGACCTCAGCGAAAATCAAGTCATATCTTTATCTGAACAAAAATACTCTCTCTAGCAGGAAGAATCATGGTACCTTTGGCAGTAATAGGGAAGTTGGAATGATTGAGGTGGGGGAGAAGACAGTGAATTCTATTTTGGACATGTTGAATTTGAGATGCCAGCCTATGGTTCACCCAGTTCAAAATGTCAAGTGTCATTAGTGTCAAGTAACCTTTAGTGTCTAGATGTCATCCTCATCATATTGCTGATAGATGTGGGATGGGAGCTGCTGAGAGACTCGGGCTAGATAGACAGATCTGTGAATCATCTGCATAGGTATGATAATTGAACCCTTGAAAGCTGATGAAGAAGGAAATGAGATAGAAGCAATTGCTCCTCCTGTGAGGGAGGGAACTGGAAAAATTCTGGGGCTCATTGTATAATGACTGGAAGCAGCTATAGCGAGGAATAAGAGTAGAAATGTGTTCATTAGCCAGGGGCATGTCTAGGCAAAAAAGGAAGCGGGGAGAGGGCAATAACTTTCTTCAGAGAAGAAGCCTTAGTTAAGTGAAGACATTCCAACAGATGGAGAAATATAGCTAAAGGTTGCTGCAGGAGCCAGTCTGTGGAGGGAGCAGCTTTAGAGGCAGAATAAGGTAGGGAATCCTACTTAGCTTTCCAGGAGATGGAGCTATAAGACACTTCTCAGCCAGGTTGCAATCCTAGGAAAGCAAACTTCAAAAGTCCTTTCAGCTATCAGTGGAATGGGAACCTATGGAAGAATATATCCTTATTGTGTAAATAGGATTTTCCATTTTAATTTTACTTTTCTATTCTGTCCTAATTAAAATCTTTGCTGTTTAATTTATGAAAGAAAAAAATTAATACGTACTCTATATTTTAGGCATAAATCTAGAAATTTTTTAAAAAGTTAATTTAATATTAATGTAATATACAAACCATTTCTACTTAGAGAGATGTCTAGATAGATAAAGCATTTATTAGGCTTTTACTGTGTGCCAAACACCTAGTATAGTCTAAACAAGGACAGCATGCAAGCATCCTTCCTCAACCCTCTAGTCCTGGACACTAAGTCTCTTTTAATGCAGTCTAAGATCACATTAGGCAGTTCTGATTGCCAGTTCCTTCTCCCGAATCATATTAAGCTTGCAGGGCACTAAAAGCCCTAGACAATCAGCTGTTTGACTGTGACTCCTCCATTTTGGATTTGTGGAACTGATTTTTTTGACCTAAGCGTAAGACTTTACTATTTACCTCAAACCATTAATGGATCCATGATTATGTTGATGTAGGTGCTCCTTCTAGTAGCACAAAATGGAAACCTAGCCATGCTTTCTTATTTTCTCTTATATATTATTATATATTTCTCTTATATATTCTCTCTGGTCTGCGTTCTCCCATAAGCATTCCATATGTCCACCCAAACTCCTGGGGCTTTACTTTAGATGTCCTGACATTTTGTGGGTACCAGTGGAATTCACGGAATTCATTGATACATAATATAATCCTTATCCTTGATACATGGCCAGTCCATCTCCTCTTCCCATTATACAACTCTCTGATAATATGTTTTACATAATTTCTGCACAGTCTTTGTTGTGATATGTCTACTTATGTTCACCATGAACTGCTCCATTGCCTTTTAGGGAAGGTACAATTTCAATTCCTCAAAGATTATGGTATTCCATGACTCAGACATTTAGCATCATAGAAGAATTGTGATGTTAAAGAGATGGAACTAATTTAGGGAGAAACTTGGGACACCCCTCTCTCCTAGATTTCCTTCTACCTCTCTGATTGCTCCTTCTCTGTAACCTTTGCTGGATTCTCCTTCAGATTACACCCTCTATACATGCGATCATTCTTTTTCACGTTTGGTTCTCTTTCTTTTTTCCCATTGTTCACTCCATTGGTTACAACCCTTCTTTACAACCAGATTAATGTCCAGTGTGAAAGTATTTGCAGATCCTATACTTGATTGCATGGCACCATGGGGGGGAGGAAAAGGGAGGGGAGAAAATTTGACACCCAAGGGATTGTGGAACTGAATCTTGCAAACTAAAAGTAAATAAACAAATCAATTTAAAAGATTTAAAAAAAAAGATTACACCCTCTAACCATAGATGTCTTCCAGGATTCTGTCCTGGGCCCTCTTCTCTCTCTTTCATTGTTGTTGTTCGTTCATTCTCAAAGAGGACCTGTGATTTGCCAGTGAATTGGAATTAAGTGAGGCAGAGCTATACAAAATCATCAGCCTCATTCTCTCCACCAGGGAAAAAAAAATTAATACTGTACTCTATGCTTTAGGGACAAGTTCAGTGGCCAGAAAAAAGTGAAGCCAAATGGCAGTGGCCCAGGATGCAATGGGTGACCATGGCCTTTCTAAATTAGGTCATTCCCAGGTCTCAGTCTGTCTAAGACAACACCCTTTCAGTGATTAAATGCCTGCTGAAAACTGAGACAATGGCTCACAAAACTATCAATCTGGCATGAGAAAACCCTTAGAATTTCTGGCCAGAATAGAAAACATCTAAAGATGGCTCATTCTAAACCACTGAAATCTATCCTGTCCAAGCTACAAAGGCTTGGGCTATTATTGGACATCAATGAGCACCAGAATGATTTGGGTTTAAAGGCATAGTCTAGTAGCTCCATTTGAAACATAATAGGCTTTTTGAAAACCTGTTTTTTCAGAGCTATATTTCAGGAAATTATAAGTGAAAACTTAGGCCAAAAAGTAAATTGTTGAATCTTTCAGCTACAAAGTCAATCAAAGGAGACTATCCCTCCCCACCTGATAGAGGACACAAAGAGCCTCCATGTTAGGCAATCTAGGTATTCCCAGGAAAGCACCATCATATATATGTCTTTTGGTGGAAGGAGTATCCACCGCACTGAGGAAATCACAAGTTCAGCACCAAATCCCAACCAAACTCCAAAAGTGATTTAGGGATTTTTTTTTTTAATGGAGCCCTATAAGCAAAGAGGAATGATTACTAGCTTCAGGACTTCTTTCTCCTCCCCTTCTCTGTAATCTCTCTTGACCACAGTTAGGTAGTGAACCGGGAAAGGGTTGTGTGGCCTGAGAAAAAGAATGCAAATCATCAAGTCCTTGGTTTGAATCTGCCACTTTCTAGCTGTCTGTCCTTGGGCATGTCTTGACATCATACAATAGGTCCCTTAGAGAGCACATCTGGTTCTCATTTGAGGATGAGGAAACTGGGACCCTCTTTGGGAACTTCCTGCCCCCCCTCCCCTCCCCCCCGCAGGCTTTCAGCTTCCTTTTCGCGTATCTTTTTCTGTTAGACTGTAAACGCCCTGAAGTTAGTGATTGTCGGGTTTTATTTGTATTCCCAGCACTTAGCACTTTGTCTGGCGAGGAGTAGGCACTTAAATGTTTATTGACTGATGAGCTTCTTCGGAGCAGGGATTCTCCCTCTCCCCCCCGCCCCCGTTTCTTGTATCCCTAGTGCGCTTAGAAAATGCTACTTGCCTACCTGCACAGGTGCCAGAGATGACGCTTCAACCTGGAACATCCGAGAACGGCTTGGACTAACACGCTAGGAAATGCGCTCTAGGAACTAATGCTCTAACGGGAAAGTGCTTAGTTTGATCAGTTATCGTTATTACTGATAAACTTTAAAGCAGGCGAAACATGTGGTTATTTGTGTCACTTATTTCTAAGAAGGCTTTTGACTTGAATTGACTCCTGGATTGTACTAGAACGTGAGTCATAGAACTTGGCCCCAAGAAGGGGCAGAGGGGTCCTAGGACCCTGGGCGACCTCGAGAGCCCGCTACTTCTCTCTAACCCGCCCTCTCCGAGGGCTCCACCAGTTCTGCCCCCTCCCGAGGGTTCCGCCAACTCCGCCCCCGCGCGTGTGCGCAGGCGCCTTCCCTCCCGGGCGTAGGCCCCGCCCCCACGTCGGGCACGTCGCCGCCGCTCTCCCTTAAGGAAGAAGCGGCCTTGGGAGCCATTGGCCGCTGGGACGCGTGGCTCGTGCGCCGCCTCCTCCGTCGCTCGGTAGCGCGGGATCCGAGGATGCCGTCGGAGCCGCCTCGGCTGCGCTCCGTGAACACCCGGCAGCCGTCGTCCGTGATCTTCTGTAACCGCACCTGTCGCCAGGTGCTCCCTGTATGGGTCAACTTCGAGGGACAGCCGACGCCTTACCAGATGCTGCTGCCCGGCACCGGCCGCAGGATGAACAGCTACCTGGGTGCGGGGCGGGCGGGGCTGCCCCTTCCCCGCGGTCCTCGCGGGCTGGGCGGAGTTGGGGGGGGAGGGAAATGCCGTGCCCCCGAGAGCGTCCGCGCGTCCGTCCCATGAAGGAGGGTACTTTGCACCTGTGTGTTATAAACCCGATGTAGAATAGGTGCAGAGTAATTTCCGAAGGAAAGGCGGTTCTCGTAGGAGGCAGCGCGTGGGGAAGCGGGTTTTTTCAGGCATCCGGGGGGCCCAGGTGAGCGGGAGACCTGCCCGCCAGGGCCGACAGGTGTGTGCGGAGGCTGTGGGTACCGCCGGGGCAGGCACCAGTGGGAGCCACGCTGGTTTAGCGCCGGGGGTGTTTTAGGGGGTGGGGAGCCCCTCGCTCGCAGCCGCCTTTGAGTAATCTCGGTTTGGCAGCAGCGGTGTGAAAGGTGAATCTCAGAGGGAAAGAACGGGCAGCAGGGAGAGACGTGAGGAAGCTTTTGCTATAGTGTAGGTGAGGGGTAACTTGGCTGGGAGTGGGGCAAAGGGGGAGATTGGGAGGCAGAATCTACAAGCCTGGCAGCTGATTGGATTGGGCGACGAGGGAGGAGAGTCGGACCTGGGTGACTGGTTGGTAATACCCTTAATAAAAACAGGGAAGTTAGTAAGGGGGGAGCGCGAAGGAATTGTGGGAAAAGACTTGGTTTTGGACGTGTTGAGTTGGAGATCACAAGGACGATCTTTCGGAAATAGTGATCTGGGATTGGAACTCATGAGACTGTATATCTGTATCTATATACATATGTTTATATATATATGTCTGTCCAATCTAATCTATCTAATCTATTCTTTCTTTCTTTCTAGCTATCTGTCTGTCTGTCTATCTATCTATCTAATCTCCAGGTCAAATACTCTTTTCGTTGAGCATGTAGCTCCATATAGAGGATAGCCCTGGAATAAACTCGTTGAATAGAAGGGTATGAATGATGATCCAGCAAAGGAGAGGAAGAAGGGGTGAAACAGAAGAGTGTCACAAAACTCGGAGAGCAGAGTATCTAGGAGGAGGAGGAGGAGAAGGAGGTGGTGGGCAGTGTCAGAGGCTGTTGAGAGATAAGTGGTATGAGAGCTCATAGGACGTTGCATTTGGCAGTTATGTTATTGGTAAACTTGGAGAGTGCATTTTAAGTTGATTGAGGGCCGCAGGCAGCAGCCAGATTGTACGAGGTTGAGAAGTGAGAAATGGAAGCAGGGATTCTAGGAGTTTGATAGAAAGAAAGAGAGGAGAGCCTGAGGGGGGTGCTTGGTCAAGTGAAGGTTTCTTAGGATGGAGGATCTGGGCATGGGTAAGTGGTTGTGAAGGAGGCATTGGGACAACTTCATTCCTCTATCTGATAGAAAGGCCAGTGACCAAAATTTGGAGCTACATGCAGCACTTTAGGTCTGGCTGTACCATGTACTTATATCAGGGCAGGATGGAATTTTTTGTTATAGCACAGATTTCTGCCCCCCCCCCCCCCATCTCATTTTGTTGATTCATTGCTTTGATGCCAGCTTCCTTTCTTAAGTTTGGTTATTTTCCTTTCACTTGGCTACTTTTTTGCATTGCTGCTTTTCTTTTTTTAATTAGGCTTTGGTCTTTCTAGAGTACCTGCTCTCAAGCTCCCTTTATTCTTTTTTTTTTTTTTTTTTGCTTTTATTTTTGGAGGGGGGAAGGCTGAGCAGTTGGGGTTAAGGGATTTGCCCAGGGTCACACAGCTAGTAAGTGTTAAGTGTCTGAGACCGGGTTTGAACTCAGATCCTCTTTATTCCAGGACTGGTGCTCTGTTCACTTCGACACCTAGTCTCCCCTTGCCCCCTTTATTCTTGTGCTATTCCTCAAAGGAATCAGCAGTTGTCTTTTTTCTCGTTTAGGCCTAATGCTTAAATACCCTATATTCCTATTCTTTATTAGAGTATTAGCTTCTCATTTACTTCTTGATTGACATAGATAATTTTGTGCAACGTGGGCATAATGGGGTATTTAATGTTTACAAGGTGCTTTCTATTTACAACAAGCCAGTGAGGTGGGTAATGTAAAAATAATTTACCCCCATTTTACTGATGAAGAAATGGGTTCAGAAGTTAAGGGAATTTCTCAGAATACTTCAGAAGTGTTGGAAGATTGAAACTAGGGCTCTGTGGAATCCAGGTTAGTGCTTATTCTCCTCTCATTTGGAGTGGCCCTGGTGAGTAGAAACTTAGAATTGCTTAGTTGCTAGGAATTGTTTTCTGGGTCAGTAGTGGTTGACTAGGAGGCTAGGGAAGAAGCCCCATGAGAGAGGAAGGCCTGGGCTTGGTTCTCCTGCCTCAGCTGTTGGCTAGTTTGGTGACCTTGGGACTGGGAAGTAGCTTTTCAGGGCAGACCATCTTATCTTTAATGTTTGCCTTTCAAAGTATCTCAACACAGATTTTAAGTGACTTGCCCCAGGACATCTGCACCAGTAAATTGTTGAGAGGAAAAATAAATTGGTGACCTCATAATTAGGCATGATCAGACTTAACCAGCAATTGCTTATTTTACTACAGGTCATTTTTGGTTATTCAGAGATGCAAATACAGGTGATGGACTTCTTGTTAACCAAACTGAATTATTTGTGCCATCTCTCAATGAAAATGGACAGCCTGTTTTTGCCAACATCACACTTCCAGGTAAGATACAACTTTTCTTTATTTAAAGCTGCCATCCTAACCTCTCCCACATAGCCCCTAGCCTTTAAAAAAAACAAACCCCAAAGAACTCCGCCCCTAGAAGTAGCTTCCTGTAGCTTTTCTCCTTTTCTTCAGACTCCTGGACAGCATTGTCTGCATACAGTTCTTCCCATTTCTTCACCTCCCACTGCTGCTTTTCTGTCTTCACATCTTTTTTTGTCTGGAGTTTTGGATTTTTTGGCATTGTTGACATTGTCTCTTTGGCTTGTCTCCTGTGCTACTGCTCACTGAGTTAGTGTGGTGGGAGCCCAGTCTGCATTAGGCAGATGTGGATGCTTTCCTCTTAATGAGTTGAGGACTTGGTCTTCAGACTTTAGCTGGTCTGGGGGACTTGGACTTGAACCCCTGACATTGCTTCCTTGTTGCCTGAGGCATTAGAAGCCCAGCACCTGAAGGGCACCAGAAGTTTATCACAGTTCCTATGACCCTCCCTTTCTGGCCCAGGGTGGTTGCCATGGTAAAGGCAGAGGCAGAAGTGGACGGTGTCTATTTTAGTATTTTCATCCTTTTAAATCTCTGGTTGTTAAGTAAATTTCTTTTTATTGCATTTATAGTCTGCCCCTGTTTAATTATATCCCAGTCTATAACCTGAATCACTGTGCTGGCCTGAGCTTGGTCTGTCTAAGAGCAAGAGGCATTCCCCAAGACTCAGCATCATGGGGCTTTTTCTTCCTTACTATTTTATTTTAACTAACATCAAATAAAATGGACATTTCCATAAACATAGTAGAAATGAAAAAGGATTGTATGTGAAATTGCAAGTCTCTATTACGTTGCAGCTTGCTTTTCTTATTAAGTATATAATTTTATTCTATAACTTTCAAAACTGTCTGGCCTGTCTGTGCTTGTTTTTCTGTTCACAGCATTTTTTTTAAAGATGCCTGAATGACCTTTCATTATTTCATACCATCCCCTAAAAAAATGGGGAGGTGGGAAGGAAAATATTTGAAAATTGAACAGAAGGAATGTCAGAAAGGATATGGGGGGAAGTAGGACAAATTTCAAAGTTACATGTTGAATTTCTGGATTAGGAGTGAGGAAGATGAGCATTTCACCTGGCCTCAGATACTTCTTGGCTGTGTGATGCTGGGCAAGTCACTTAATTTCAACCATATTTTCTTCAACAGTAAAGTGAGGATAATAGCACCTACCTTGTGACATAATTTCTCACTTTGACTCTGATAATGTGGGTCATGTTCTACTCTGTCAAGATGTAGAAGAGTTAGAATGAAGGCTTCATGACTTCGTGCTATTTTGGGATAAATTGCTCTGGTTCTGCCCGTGCCACTAACTCCACCCCGCCTGTCCGTACAAGTCTGCCCTGGTTTTTCTTCGTGAGCAGCAGCAGTCTATTGCGCTTCTACGCCATTCAGGGTTAGGGAGGCAGGTGGGCAGAGTGCTGGGCCCTGGCACACAGTAGGTGCTGCCCTGGACAGCCTCTCTCCCTCCCTTCCCAGCAGGTGAGTGGTCTCCTTGTTGCCAGACCTTTGCTCCCGCAGGAAGCGCTAGAAGTGATTCTCTGCCTGTGAGTCCTTTTCCTTCTTTTATGTCCTTGCACAGGCCTCACAGTGGCAGTTGTTTTTCCTTTTTACATCCCCCTTGGTCGTCTCATCCGCTTCTTGGGTTTAGTTGTTTGATCCACCACTTTGTGAGTGTTGTCCATTCACACTCTAAAAGTAGTTAGATTTAAATGAACCGAGACACCCCAATGCCGTCCTTAGTTGTCTTTTGCCTTCAAACAGGTTCTCTCTATTTATCTCAGGGGTTGTTTTGTCTCACCCTCCTCATAGACTGTCTCTAAATTTTATCTGCAAAGTTTCTTCATGCACGCACGTTCTTTTTTCTGTTCTCTTTATCAGCCAAACTATTAATGTATGGTAAGGGGCAGTGCCATATCTGTGAATTACTGATTTGCTTTGTAGAAATTCCATTTACAGGCAGCTTTAGAGGAGCCCATCTTTTTGTAGGTTAGATTTAAATAGCATAGCCCAGGGATGGGGAGCCTGCAGCTTCATTTTGTGAGGTTTAGATTTAGTCAAACGGCTGCACGTGAGGACCTAGAGGTCCACATGTGGCCTTGAGGCCGCAGGCTCCCCACCTCTGACCTAGCTCAATGCTACGTGAACTGAATTCTCTACAATGAGTTGTTGTTACTGAGGTTTTGTTCCCCTGCAGTTTATACACTGAAAGAGAGATGTCTTCAGGTTGTTCGCTGCCTAGTCAAGCCTGAGGACTACAGGAAGCTGGACATCGTGAGGTCACTGTATGACGACCTGGAAGACTATCCAGATATCCAGAAGGACCTCAGGAGACTTTCCTTGGAGCACCTTGAGTCGCAAGGGGATGGAGATTAAGATAGGAACTCCTAAGTCTTGGCTGTGGAAGTCATTGAGTGATTTTTCTTTAGCCATGGTACTGTGACTTTACTGGCATTTTCAGGGTGTCTCCCTCTCAAGAAGTGAAATTTATTCCAATGGTAAAGGTGCTTCAAGCATTAGAACATTAACATATAAATTCTGTAGCTGAGATGGAAAACCATCACTGGGATTCATTAGAGCAGTGGTTCTCAACCTTCCTAATGCTGCGACCCTTTAATACAGTTCCTCATGTTGTGACCCCCAACCATAAAATTATTTTCATTGCTCCTTCATAACTGTAATTTTGCTACTGTTGCGAATCGTAATGTAAATATTTGATATGCAGGATGTATTTTCATTGTTACAAATTGAACATAACCCGTAGGTTGAGAACCGCTGCGTTAGACCTTGTGATGTTTAGGAATTAGAAACACAAAATGCATTTTAATGAGCGTCCTTTAAGGGAACATCATCTACCTTTTGGTAACATGGGTATTGTTCAGTGGACTGGGTGCTCTGACTTTTCCTGAGTAGGGATACCTAAAACCCTGGACCAGATGATCTCTGTAGTAGCTTCTAGCTCTGAGTACTTGATCTACCAGGTTTACAGAGTTAGGACTATGGCCGAGGCTTTGGACCAGCTCAGGCTGGTTCTTACTCTGTGAGGCAGTGTTGTACATATAGAACCCATTTGTTTTCCTTTGTGGAAAATAAAGATTTACCTAGATGGGTTGTAATTGATCTGAAATGTAGAATTTAGAAATTTTTATTTCGTATGAAAAATTACGAGGAACGTTTATGGGAGATGATTAAGTGTCTGACTCCTAGTGATTCGGGATTGCTTGTGTACAGGGGTATTTTGTGGGGGAAAAGCATTATTACCGAACACTAAAAGTGTATTGCATTACTTGTGAGACTGGGAACATAGGTTTTAATAATGAGTTATTTATTTGAAAGTGTTTGGAAAGCTTTTTGTGGGTGGAACTTGTAAAAACTAAGGTGATTATTTGTTTTGTGAGGCAGTCACTTTTTAGAGGGCACTTTTTGTAATTTTCTAAATTTGATTTTTTCAAAGAGCCAGAGCAATACTACTATGGGTAAGTGTTTCTAAGCTGTGACTGTCTTAAGCTGTGTCTTGGTTTCTACACAGTGAACAAGGGAGCATTATCAATATGTGTATTTCATTGTAGCTTTAAACAATGACTGTGAAGGTAAGAACTTCATAGTACTGTGAATGTTTGTATAGTTTTCTTTCTTAATATATCTGTCATATGTATGTATATATTCCTTTATGCCATCATATTTTACAAAGCACATTTTTTTAATCATCCACTGTAATTTTTCTACCTGAGGAAATGCTTTTATATTTCTATTTTTATCCTACTGCTGTGTATTTTAAAGGACTATATGTATACATATGGAATATGGTGAATTCACCTCAATTTATCCCTTATAAACTTAACTTCTTTGTTATAAACTGGACTTAATTTCATTAATTTCAAGCCCTCCAAGAGACAGTCCATAAAGGCCGACCTTTTTTCCCCTTACTTTCCTTTTCCCATGGTAATGGGTTGCCTGATACTGACCGTTGGAGTTCTTGTGTTCTGACTTGGCAGGGAGTCAGAGGCAGAAGCCTAATGAAATAATGAGCAGTTATTCCACCACACCTTCAAGTCAGAATTCCAGTTTCTTTCCTTTCATATTTAAGTCCTAGAGCCCTTTGTCTGCAGTGTTTCCTACTTAACCTTTCTCATTTTGTTTCATGTCTAATTTGTCTTTTTTCCCCTCATGGCTTATAGTATAAGGCAGAAGGTGGGGAAGGTAATGACTCCATAAATTTTGCAGAGGCAGGAAGTGTGCAGTGCTGTTGGAAAGGGCAGAGATGTGCATGTTAAAAGGGATAGGAAACTTTGGGGAGTCAGTTTGTTCTTGGTTTCTGCCGTCAGAGACAGTAGGGTATCATGGGTTCAGGACACAGACAGGCTCTCTAGGCAAGTGACTTAGAAGACCCTGGGCAGCTGAGACAGTGGTAGAGAAGGCCACGGCCTGCTTTCTCATTCTCAGAGTCCCAGGTCTTGCCCCTCGATCCCGCCCCTCATTTTCTTAAAGTCTCTCTCTGATGTTAGTCCTTCATTCACAGTGAATTTTTTTTCTTCTTGTTGAATCATGCAGTTTCAGTACTTCTGATACAGGCTGTCCAAGGAGCACTGGCATGTAGCATTTTCTGTTTATGTTTCTGTAACTCTTATTACCGTTTTTAATGAAATTGTACAATTTTTTTGTCTCAGCTACAGTTTGGTATTAAACAATACTGAACAGAATAAAGAGTTGGGTCCATGGACAGGCCCTTGTTTTGTTTTTTTCATTGTCGTCATCATGCACATTTTTTTCCTGTTTCTATTTATTTCCTGTGTTTTTAAGTCCTTCGTATTCATAATTCCATCTGAAGCAGTACTTATTTACATACTTCATTCTTTATCCATTCATGAGCAGCTGTTTCATTCCTTACTATGACAAGAAAGTCACATTTTCCTTGGTCCCACAGCCACGCCCTGCTCGTCTTAGGACCTTATCATTGAACACACCTATCCCTGCTCTTTTTCCATACATTTCTATAAATATGGCATCTCACAGGAAAGCTAAGTGGCTTGGAATTAGAAAGATTAGAAAATGCTGAGGAAGATAAATAATCATGAACTGGTAGATATAGTCAGAGAATAGTGAAGGTTTGCTTTTATGCTTGGCCTTCACTGCTCCTGTGCCCTGTGCAAAGGAATGGTTCTGAGTCCCCAGTACTTTGTGTGGAAAGCAGTACCTCATGGCCTAAGGGATAAAGAACATAGAAGACCCTTTCCCAGAGCGGAAGTGCCTGAAGGAAGCCGGAGTGACTGGGGAAGGCTGGTATGGCAGAGGTAGTCCAGGCCCAGATAGAGAAAATCGTGTTTAGATAGCTAATTGAATAGATAAACTTTGGTTAAACTATATACAAAGATCATGGCTGAATGTCTGAAACTCAGGGTGACAATTTTGCTAAAGAAAGGATCTGAGCCTAGCGGATACTCGCATAGTCTTTTAGGGGCTCACACCCATTACTCATCTGAGTCTCGTGGCAGGCTAGTGTGGGCAGCCAGGTGCCGCAGTGGATAGAACCCTTGACCTGGAGTGGAACAGATTTGAGCTCCAGGCGCTTCCTAGCTGTGTGACATGGGGCAGGTCATTTAACCTGATGCCCTCAAATTTTCTTCAGCTGTAACATGGGGATAAAGTAATAGCACCTGCCCCTGAGGGTTGTCATATTTGTAAACCACTTAGCACGGTGCCTACCGAATAGTGGGAGTTTTAATAAATGCTGGTTCTTACTAGTGTGAAGTGGGTGGTACATATTTCCCTGTCATGTAACCCAGAAAGGTAAAACTTCAGCCACAATCACCTTGGAGGTAACATCACTCTTCTTTCTTCGTACCGGCCAAAGTGGTCCATTTTCTGTTTCTATCTAAGAGCACTCAGTCCCCTCTGTCTGCTTTTTTTTTTCTAGGCTATTTTCCCTGCCTACAGTGTAGACCCTCCTCAACCTTTGTCTTGTAGAATCCCTGGCTGCTTCTGGGGCTCAGCTTATCCTCTCTGTGATGCCTGACCTGATCCTTACAATTGTTAGTTGTCACCATCCCAGAAGTAATTTTGTTCCACATTTGTTTTGAGACTCTTGTCCCATTCTAACTCCTCCTCCCCCAATAGAATGTCAGCTCTTTGAGGGCACTGAACATCAGTAAAGCTGACTATATCGAACATGCAAGCTGGTGTTTTAGGGGAGATGAAAAATGTCTTAAAATCTAAAATCGCTTGTATCCATAGCAGAGCAGCAATGATAGAATAATAGTAGTTTTGATGAAGGCTCTACAAATAGCTGATTTTAGTTTACCTTCACCAGGAACCTGGCATGTAGGTTCTGTTATTGAGGCTGAGGAAGGTTGAAAATGACCTACTCAGGGTCCAAAGACATCCTGGGCTCCACGGCCAGTGCTCTGTCCCCTGTGCCACCTTGCCTTTGTAATAAATTTTGGACAAGACCCAATAAAACTAATACCAGGAATTTCTGACAGTGAACAAGACCCCTTGCTCATAAAGAAATGAGTTATTTTTCTCAAAAGTAACATCACAAAACCTTTGTGAAATACAGCTTCATTTTGACATAGGACCAGCATTTCATTAACATTTCTAGGAGCACAGAGGTGAAGGTGGCTGTTCAGGCTTCTGTGTGAGTAAGCCACTAAGTCATTGATCCTCATATTTGTGCCTCACTTAATGGGTATCTGCAAAGGAAGCTGGCCAGCTAATTTGCCCCATCAGATCAGGTTGAAATGTACTGCTATGCTTCTGGTGTAGACGTGATGTTTTCCCAGGCTTTCTCTTTATATAATTCTAAAAGAAACTTGTGATGCAATGCCCATCCCACTGAGGTTTTAATCTCTTTCCTGACTCTTAAGTGGCTCTGAAAGGATTTCTCATGTAATCAGATTGCATTTTTTCCTTTTTTTTTTCCTATGGAGGTGGGGGTGGGGAGGCAGGGCAATTGTGGTTAAGTGACTTGCCCAAGGTCACATGGCTAGTAAGTGTTAAGTGTCTGAGACCTCATTTGAACTCAGGTCCTCCTGACTCCAGAGCTGGTGCTCTATTCACTGTGCCACCTAGCCACCCCGAGATTGTATTTTTAAAAGCAGAATTGAAATGAACAAAAGGTGGGGTTAGATGGTTTTCTGTAGGTATTTTCCAAAGAGCAAGGGGATCGCTCTGTAGAAGGCCAAGACTGACTCAGGTCGTCTAGTGATTCAGGATCAAAATGAGACCCTTGTAGATTGCTTAATAGTCAGCAGGAGTATGTTTACTTGACTAGGCTACAGTAACTTCCCTGTCCCTACTATCAAGCTTGAAGGAGAAGCCTCTGACTCCTCCTATGCTGGCTTTTGTGTTTAGGTCTCCAGGCCTTACCCTGGACTCACCATTCCAACCAACAAAAATCCTGGGAAATTGGAAAGCAGGATGGTGGAGATTGGATAAGGATCCACATCTCCCCCCGTTTTCCAAGGTAAACTCCCGATGGACTTGTGTCTTGAGAGACAAAAGGTCGCAAAATAGAGGAATGTAAAATGGGACAGGGACAGTTACGTACTGAGAGTCCTTGGGGTGGCCTCTCCACATGTGCATAAGGCCAGGGAGCCTCCTTCTGGGAGTCATGATGGTGTCTGATGGGAGGGGCTCAGAGAGCCCCGAGCATATGACGCCCACGAACACAGGCTCCCATCCTCGTCCGTCTCTGGTCGTTCTGTTTTTCCTTTTTAGGTGAAAGGATTGAAGTCTCCAACCCTGGAAGTTTCAGATCCAGATAGCGTCTGGATTTTTCAGTCAGCTCGGCATTAATGCCCCGATCCAGCCCATGGTGGCCGAGATGAGGACTCCTGTAACACATGCCTCTTCTGAATGTGACCTTGGTGGGATCAATGGTATATTAAAAAATTGTGCTAAGAGGGTCATGCCCTCAGTGACTGAGATGGGACCTGGGAGATTGTGTTCCCTTGCTGTGGTGGGAAATGTTTATACTTTTATTCTTGTTGTATCTTTGAAGTAAATATCCCTTTGTAAAACCTAATTGATGTTGAGTGGTTAAAGGGAACTGGTGTGCTAATCACTGTTGGCTAAGAGGGCTGGGGAACACAACCAGTGAGGGCTTGACCAAGTGGCATTAAAGAAGAAAAATCCCTAAAAGTCCTTAAGATATCCCCTAGAACCCCGAGGGTGAGATGCACCTGACCTCGTTTATACAGAATAAATGAGTTTTCACAACTATCCATAAGGGTAGAGCTCATAATCAAACAAGGGATGGGGAGGATCCCAATAACCAAAGCTCAAATGGACAATTTTCATTATACAGAATAAAACATTTTTTCATAAGCAAAACCAGTGCAGTTAGAACTAGAAGGGAAATAGCTGACAGCTAATGAGGGAAAAAAGAATCTTTACAGTACTTTTTTGGGAAAAAATCCTCATATCCACTCTTATTAATGCAATGGCAATCCATGATTCCAGAGGACCACCTACCTCCTGATGGAGGACTGGAGATGCAGATAAACACACTTCATTTTTGGACGTGGTCCATGTGTAGGAAATTGCTTTGTTTGGCTATACATGTTACAAGGGCTTTCTTCCTCTTCCTCTTTTCCTTCCTCCCTCTTCCTCCTTCCTTTTCTTCTCAAGGTGGGGGCTAGAAATAAGAGAGAAAGAAAACAAATACTACTTAATTGCATGTGATTGGTGAGAAAAGATTGGGTGTAAGAGATATTGTAGAAGTAGAAATTGCAACAAAACAGTGAACCTCCCAACACCCCTGTAAAGTAGGTGCTATTATCCCCATTTTACAGATGAGGAAATAGAGTCATTTGCCCACTGTTAGACATTTAGTAAATATCTGAGGCAGGGTGAGGACTCCACTGTTTTTGATTTCAAGTCCAGTGCTCAATACAACACCCTGATGACTAATTTGAAGAGATCATGAATGTACCCTGTGATCCAGGAGGCTCTAGTCAGTGACTCTGGGCTTACATGTATATTTTTTGTGGAGATCCTAATGCCAATATTTTTGCCTCAACTCCTCAATCCCAGAACAACTCCAGGGAAATCTCTAAAACAAAATTTTGTTCTGCATCATACCTTGTTCAGTCGTTTCGGTCATGTCCAACTCTTCTGGAGCTCATTTGGGGTTTTCTTTGCAAGGGTAATAAAGTGGTTTGCCATTTCTTTCTCCAGTTAATTTTGCAGGTGAGCAAACAGATAAATAGGGGTTATGTGACTTGCCCAGGGTC
Organism: Pseudochirops cupreus; assembly: GCA_028627135.1. Classification (NCBI taxonomy): domain Eukaryota; kingdom Metazoa; phylum Chordata; class Mammalia; order Diprotodontia; family Pseudocheiridae; genus Pseudochirops; species Pseudochirops cupreus. The sequence continues at coordinate 380,941,443 of CM053583.1, read as the reverse complement.
ATTCAACTAGTAAGTGTTTTAGGTCAGATTTGAGCTCATCTTCCGGACTTCAGGTCTGGCACTCTTTCCATTTCACCACCTTCTGCCCCTCATTATATCTAGAATCTCCTCAGAATAATAGCTAGGATGTCTATAGCACTTTATGGTTTGTGAAATGTTTTATCATTTGAGCCTTACCACAACCCTGGGAGGTAGGTGTTGTTATTATTCTTGGTTTACAGAGGAGGAAACTGAGGTACACCGAGATTGAGTGACTTACCCAGGGTCATGCGGTTACTAAGTGCCTAAGGCAGGATTCAAATTGAGGTCTTCCTGACTCCTCTGCTGTGCCACCTAGAGGTAACTCTAGAAAAGGCGCTCATTGTACAATAAGGGCCTTGGGAACAGGACATTTTATTTTTTCCATCACCCCCAAAACTCATAGGCATGCACTGACATACAGAAAAGATAAAAATATCTCAAATAGTCCATTACATTCGCTGTACTCCTGGGAAGGCAAAGGCCCTTGGTGGGTCTGTGGAATAGATACTTTGCACTGACCTCAGACATTCAAGGGAAAATCGGGTCAGCCTGGACGTGACGTCTGCTGCTAAAGAAACCTATTGCTGGCTAGCCAGTAGCTGACTCAGGTACTCAAACAGGACGTTCTTGCCCACACTGGGAAGTGCATTTTAAAAGGTTCTCTTTTTTAGAATTTTTTTTTGTCTTGGTCTTAACAAACACCAAATGAAATGAGCGTGTTCATATATACAGTAGAGCAGAAGAAGAGGTCATACTGTCAATGGCAAATCTACATTCGGTTTGGCTTTCTTTTGAGATATATAAAAATTCTGACATTTAACTTTGAAAGCGGTCATGCTTAGCTGTGATTCCTTGTGTTCTCTTCTGTGCATTTAAAAAAATACTTCAATGACCTTTTCTTTCTTTTGCAACTCTGTGCCTATCTTCAGTCTCCCCTCATCCCCAACTAAAAAAAAGAAAAGAAAAGAAAACCTTTGTAACAAATACACAGTCAAACAAAGCAAATTCCCACATTGGGCATGTCCGGTTTTTTTTGGCCTATCAAAAGAAACAACAGATCAACATAAACTCAACCTCCATTTAAGGAGGAGAGACAGAGCAGACATTTCCTCAGACATCGCCTCATTTCCTACCCAACTGCACTCATTTTTGGATTGATTTCTGCATTATCTTGTAAAATCCAATCAGCCTCGGTACTCCCACCTCCTTAGTACCCTCCGCTCCCCCATTGGAGCCATGAACTCCTCAGGCTCCATTTAAGGAGAGAGAACAGGTCAGATGTCTTCCCTGGCTATACTTATTTAGGAATTTCTTTTTAACTTCTCCATCGTGTCCTCATGCCATGTCATCTCTCTTCCCTCCCTTCACCCTGTGTTCTAGCGCTCTTGTGTTTTGTCTTCCCACGTTAGACTGTAATCTCCTCGAGGGCAGGGACTGTCTTTTTCATATTTGTATCCCTAGCACTCAGCACAGTGCCTAATATATTGTAGGTACTTAAAAATGTTCGTTGACTCTGAGTATTATCTCTAGCAAAAACTATACTGCACCCTCCAAGATATATAATAGTTAAATGGAACAGTTTCAGTGGCCAAACTCTAATGGTACCCTCCTCAGAGTAACCTCCTGTGGTTGCTGATTTTATCTACTCCCATGACCCGGGTAGTTTAGCCTGTGTTCTAATCACTCACTCATTGCTCTTTGGAAATGTCACTCAAATCAGTCACACTCATTCCACCACCTAGAGTGCAAGGTCTTTTTTTTTTTTTTTTTTTTTTGCTTTCTGTAGGGGCAGTTGGGGTTAAGTGACTTGCCCAAGGTCACACAGCTAGTAAGTGTTAAGTATCTGAGGTCACATTTGAACTCAGGTCCTCCTGACTCCAGGGCCAGTGCTCTGTTCACTGTGCCACCTAGCCACCCCTAGAGTGCAAGATCTTTACTACATTAGGGAGAAATTTCAGGATTCAGGTACTATAGCAAGTCACGGGTACATAGTTTACTTGTAGAATCCAGCTTGGTTCAGCTTAATTCCTAAATCTGACTTTCGTTCTTGGTGTCATCTTGCTTTGTACCTAGGTCGTGGAGGCCACCTGGATCCTTTTATCATAGAGGAAACAAGGAATTTTCTAGGTAGTTGCTCTGGCATTGTGTGCCTAGCACACAGTAAGTACTTAAATATTACATGACTGACTATGCCCAGAATTTCTTGAACTGGATTCGTTCTCTAGGCAGTGAATTATTTTTATTTTGAAAATTTTTTATTGCTGCCTTTTGTTTTTTATGTATTGGTTATTTCTCAGCACGCTTCTCTTTCAATGGAACCTTCTGTTGTAAATAATAAAAACATTAAGATGGAACTGACCAACAAAATGACCACATCTGACAGTGTATGCCGCACTGCACCCATAGTCTTCCATCTCTCTACCATGAGGAAGCGAGTGTGTTTCTTCATCCACATTCTGGAACCAAGACTTTTTTTTATTGCAATTAGCCTGTGTTTAAATGCCTTTTAATGGCTTTTATCTACAATATTGGAATTGTGTCCATTTTCTGTGGGTTCTGCTTTCTTTGATGTCCAGTCCAATCTGATAAACATTAAGTACCTATCATGTGTCAGACACTGTGCTAAGTGCTGTGGATATAATTAATAATAAGAAAAAAAAAAGATAGTCCCTGGTCTCCAGAAATTTACAGTCAAGTGGAGGGAGATAAAACACAAAAAGAGACAGGAAAAGGGGCAGGAGCATCTTGTTCTATGGAGTTGAAACAGGCAGAGTGGAGTGTATCATTTCATACACACAATACACATTTCTCTAAATGCCTCATGTTCTTTGTTTCTTGGGTTCAAGAATATTCCATTACACTCATAAACCATAATTTAGCCATTCTCCAATTTATGGGCACCTGCTTTTTTTTTTTAGGTGCTTTTTCCCCTTCTCTCACACAGTACTGCTATGTGTATTTTGTTAGTTAAGTCTCGGATAATGAATCCAATAAAATAGTCACATGTATTGAAATTCAAAATATTTTATTACATAAAATATGATAAATGGTTCTAGTCTAGTACAAATCTGAATAATGCCACCACTTCATGATTCATTGGTTGACTAATCAGAACCTAATGCTATACAAGAGACTATCTTGCCCAAGTTAGAGGGTACTGGGATTAGCTGCTCTTTCTAACTCCTGCTCTTGATTAACCCCAAGGTTTCCTCCTCCTCGGTTCTCTTCCCAGTCTTTGTTTTCATCTTAATGGGAGCCAACTACTATAATCCCTGTTTTCTCTGTTTCCTCCTCGCCCATCCTATGTAAAGCTGCAGCTGTATTCCCACAACGTAGAGCTTATCTATGGATCCATATAGCTTTCCAATTGAGAACAAAGGCTTTTTAGTCACAGAGGTGGTGCTGCATGGGGTAGACAAATACTGGATTTGGGGGTCAGATGACCTCTGTTTGATTCCTGGCTCTTCTATTTACTTGTAAATTAAAATGAAGGGTCGTAGTTAAATGGCCTAGTTAAGGCCCCTTTCGACTCTAAATCCTATATTAGGGCAAACCAAATCACTTTGCCAGATTCTGAGCCCCTGTTCAATTGGACTCAGCCTCAGGTATTCCACTAATTAGTTTTGTCGCTAGGAAAACTCACTCAATTTCTTATGTCCTCAGTTTTATTATCTATAAATGAGAGGCGTGGACTGTTTAACAATTTATATTTTTCCAAGTACTGCTTATATTGTCCCAGTCATTTCTTCCGAACAGAAGAGAGAGTAGGTTAATAGCCTGACTTGAGAGCAAAGGAAATGGAAGCTTCAAGAAGTCCTCTGACTTGTGCAGTTTCCCAGCTGGTAAGTAGTCTGATTAGGAAGCAGTAACAGATCCCAGGGCTCAGCCCTCATTTCTGATTCCTTCCATCTTTTGGGTTCAAGTTTTGATTCCCAAGGCAGAGAGCCCTTGGCTAGAACTATTGTGTTACGGCTCTTAGATGCAGCTGGATGGCAGTGTTGCTCAGTCCAGCTCACCCCACTCCAGCTCAATTGAGCTCAGCCCAACTTCCTGGAAAATTGCAGCTAGTTACCAAAGAACCTTCCCTTTGGGGCTCCTCCCCTGAGTCAAGAAGCTTGGTGCCGGCCGCTTTCTGACTCATACTGGGCTGAAATTTAGCCTAGCAGACATCCTGTTGACAAGTGGGAACCTGGACCAGAACACAGAAAGCCCAATGCCTTGTTGTTAACAAGGGGACGCCCTGTTTGGGTTCCTCCCCAACAAGGAGGGGTTACATTAGCCCAGGAGCTGCTCAGTTGCTTATCTTGAAAGGAGAGAACAGATCTGAGGTCCTGGCAGGCTGATGGCTGTGAAGAAGAAAGAGCCTTGATTATAATAGACTGTAAACTACTGGCAGCAGGGAAAATGGCCTTACAGCCCCCTCTGCTGCCACCTCCACCTGCTCTCCGGAGCCCCAGGACTTCCCAGTATATCTATCAGCTTCCTTCTTGGGTGCTCGAGGACTTCTGTCACAAGATGGACAGCCTGAATGAATGGGACTGGATGCAATTTGGTGAGAACAGTGTCAAGGGGGCCTGGGGTCCCTGGGAAGACTAGAGGGTTAGGAAGATGGGAGTCCTACGACTGGCTGGCCTGACAGGGTACAGTGGGCTTATAGGGGACTTAGCTGATAGGGTCATCCAGGAGCGCATAACCTATCTTTGGCAGAGACCTTAGTGATGGTATAGTCCAGCGGTTCTCAACCTGTGGGTTATGTTCAATTTGTAACAATGAAAATACTTCCTGCATATCAGATATTTACATTACGATTCATAACAGTAGCAAAATTACAGTTATGAAGTAACAACGAAAATAATTTTATGGTTGGGGGTCACCACAACATGAGGAACTGTATTAAAGGGACGCGGCATTAGGAAGGTTGAGAACCACTGGTCTAGTCAGACCCTTTCATTTTACAGAGGAGGAAATGAAAGCCTGCGTAGGAAAGGGGAGAAATGAGGAGTCTGAGGCCAAGAGAGGGGACAGAACTTTTCCCAAGGTTGTACATGTAGTCCACAGCCGAGCTGTGATTTGAACTCAAATCCTCTGACTTTATGTCTCAGAACACTTGCCAGCACCCTATTAAGCTCGCTTTTTTCTTGTCTAAATATTATTCTACCTTTTGCTTCTGAGCTCTTTTTTTTTAGCTTGTTCTACATAACATAATGGACAGAACTTCGGAATGGTAGGCGAGATTGGGGTCCTTAGCTTTTGCTCTTCTATAATATGAGGAGGTTAGACTAGATGGTTTTTTGTGTCTCCTTCCTCTCTAACATTCTGTGATTTGTTAACCTGTTTGATGATTAACGTAGCCATGGAGGCTATATTAGAACTATCTTTGAGAGCTGACCTAGGGTCAGGAAAATCTAGGTACAGGTCTCACTGCCCATACATGCTGACTTACCCCTTAATCTAGGCTCTTCCATACCATAGTGGAGAGAGCACTAGGTCTGAGCTCAAGAAGACCTGAGTTTGAAGCCTACTTTACACACTTCCTACCTAGTTGTGTGACTTTTGCACAAGTCACTTAACTTTTTCTCAGTTTGCCCATCTCTAAAATGGGGGTGACATCTACCTTACAGGGCTGGTGTGAGGTTCAAGTGAGATATAGGTAAGTGCTTTACGAGCCTTTACAAAAATGTTAGCTGATACTTACTATTGTTAGTTTCTCACAGACTATAAGTTGAAGGGAAGATACCAACTCCCTTTGGTCGTGGGAATTTCCTCCTCTGGGCATTCCCTGCTTGGTAAAATCACTAGTCTAGTGATTTTCGAGAACCTAGAATCTAGAAAAAAATGTGTCATGGGGTAATAGTCCTCTGATATCAGTTACTAGTCATATGTCTTGGTGCTACATACTGAAAAATTAGTTACTAGGTCTGACTGTGCTTTGTAATAATCGTGGTGATCAGAGGGAAAAAGAATGATGGTATATAAAATACCACTTCTGTTCTCCATGGGGAAGGCGCTGTAAATGTGCCCTTCTCTGTGCTGTCTCCCCAAGGATCCTGGGAAATGAATTAGGTCTGAGGGTGCTGGGGAAATGAATCATAGCCTTATAGGAAGAGAAACCATCTTAGGACCTGGTGAAGATGCAGACACTTGACACGTTCCCTTAAAAAAAATACCCAAGAAACAACCTTCCTTTCTGTCTGCTGGATTTACCACATATTGCATGGTATTTTGGAATGCAGAGGTAAACATTGAGGATGTCTGTTTATAATCGGGGCAACTAGGTGGCACAGTGGATCGAGCACTGGGCCTGGAGTCAGAAAGACTCATTTTCCTGAGTTCAAATCTGGCCTCAGACACTAGCCATGTGACCGTGGGTCAGACACTTGACCCTGTTTGCCTCAGTTTCCTCATCAGTAAAATGAGCTGGAGAAGAAAATGGCAGACTGCTCCAGTATCTTTGCCAAGAAAACCCTAAATGGGGCCACAATTGAAAGAAGTGAACAACAACAACAACAAAGAATTAAGTTAGATAAGAGGTGGAACACCTACTTTGGTAGGGTTCTTTTATACTAGACTAGCTTTCTTATGAAAGGCTGTGAAATCTCCCTGGCTTGGGGTAAGGGGTGAACCAGGAGGGGTCTTTAAAAACAATATTCTCTCATTCTTGCTCGTTTGTTTGGATGCTTGTCTATGGCACTGGAAGTGAAAAGAGGCAAGCATCTCTTGGGATCTAGGCTGTTTTTAGTGTATTGCTGAAAGGGCTTTGGGTTTGGTCTGAATTGGGATGGAATCCAGACTCTACTTTACTAACCAGGGATCTTGTACAAAGTCAATAAACCCTTGCCCCTCCTTGGATCCTAGATTCCAAGTGAGAGATGACCCTCGAGGCCATCTGGTCCAAACCCCTTCGTATTACAGACTTGGAAACAGAGGTCTAAAGAGGTTTAATGACTGCACCTAAGGTCACATAAGGATATGTCAGAGGTGGAATAGAAGTATCTTTCTCATCTATGTCTACCACATAGAAGGTATTTAATATATTCTTGTTGGTTGTCCAGTGAGGAATTTGGATTGGATGGTTGCTAAGTTTTCTTCCAGTCCTAAATCATTCTGTGAGTTTGTAAGCACCCTGTTTTAACCTCAACTCAGGCTGGATCTGTTTTTACCACGTCCCTGACAGGGCTCCCACCCAGCCTCAGTGTCAGGGGGAGGCAAGGAGGCCAAAGGGGCTTCCAGTCCTCCTCAGTCTATGATTTGTGGACTTTATGGAGGGGAAATAAATCTCCCTTGCTGATGACTGTGAATGGGTACTTTACATTTATAGATGAAAAAGAGACATTCAGTGAAGCTTTATCTTGGGCTCCCAGACTCAGCTAGGGTTCTGTTCACAATTTTCCTAGAAGATAAGTTAGATTCCTAGACCACAGGCTGGGGCTGAGGGAAACCTCCTCATCACTGCCAGTAGAAACTTGCTGAGAGCTTCCTATGTGTCAGTAGGGATCGCCAGTCTCTGTGCTAAGTCCTGGGGATACGAAAAAAGGTGAAAACAACTTGATCCTTCCCTCGAGGAACTCATCATCATTACCCACCTACTACTAGCCTCGATTGAGATTTCTCTCATTCTCAGGAAGTAAAGTACTTTCTTTGGGTGACTGGGTGACTTTGCCCACTCCAGGATTGTAATTGAAAGGACCCTTAGAAATCCTTGAGTGAACCCTCTGCTTTCAGAGGACTGTGCTAGAGGCTCAGACTGGCAGAATGTGATGTTCAAGGTCCGGCCATGAATGAATAGAGCCAGTCCTAACCCCCTTACCTCCAGTATCCTGTGACTGGAGCTCTTTCCTCAATAGCTTGGGGAGGGAGGTGGGCATGCGGAAGTCAGTCCAGGACACATGGTGTTCCTCTTAAGGTCCTCGGTCTTTATTGTGGGCAGATTTTGTCCAGCCCTGTGACGATGGTATGGTAAATTTCCACAAACAGGATGGTGTTTGGGGATTTCTAGTGACTCAGGTGGCTGAGCCAGCAAACTGTGATTCTTGGCACATCATTTCCCCTCCCTATGCTCTGGATGATTTCCCCCCTCCTCCTGAGTAGACTTGAGATGGGTGTGGTAGCTAGGAAAGTTACTCACCCAGGACTAGCCAGTCTCTGACTCCCTCAGCATGGACTCTTTTTCTGGCACAGACAATTTTCCAGGTTGGCATGACTTTAAGGGCATGAAGAAGTCCCCAACTCCCTTTCTCCCCGCTGCGAAAAATAAGACTTTGTCTTCTGTTCAAATACTATTTTCATGAGGATAGGACATGCATTAAACTGATATTAATAGTTTTCTCAGTTGGAATCAATTTCCAATATACTTTGTTGAGCAAGTTTTCAATGAGGAGACTAACAGGGTCTTTGGTGGTGGTGGAAGCAAGGTTGTCTTGGAACAAAAACACAGAGAAAGGCAGAGTCAGAGAGGCCCTGGATTAAATTCTGGTTCTTCTATTTTCTACCTGTGAGACCATCAAAAGCTACTTTGAAAACAGGATGATAGCCAGTGTTTGTATGGCACATTGTCTCATTTTATCCTCAGTACGAGCCAGGGAGGTAGATGCTATTATCATCCCTACCTTACAGACAAGGAAACTGAGGCAGAAGGAGGTTACATGGCTTGCTCAGGGTCACACAGCTTGTAAGTATCTGAGGCAGGATTCAAACTAAGGTCCAGATCCAACATGTCTATACACTGTGCTACCTAGCTGGTGATTAGAGGGCTGTGTAGAACAGCTGTACCCTCTCAGTCCTTGTCCTAAAGATAGGGGAGTTCAGCATCTTTGAGGGTGAAAAGAGGGAATTTGGTGAATCAGAAAGGGACAGGAATTGGGATCACAGAATCATAGATTTAGAATGAGAGGAAACCTGAGAAGTCATTGAGTCCAAACCTCTCATTTGCTCTTATTTTCTTGGGGATGGGGAAGTGGTAAGGAGTTGGGAACCACATTATCATCAAGAAAAGAAAGAAGAGAGGAGAGGGTCATTGGAGTAGTTTTAAAAATTCACAGAAGATAACAGAAAAAAAAGCCAAATAAGCAGGATCCCTTTGAAAATTGTACGTTGAATTTTATTATATTTAAAAGAAGAGCAAACTGTACAGAATAGAGATTTGCCGTTTCATGTACAAATCTCCTTTTCTGTTTTACTGTGTATGTGTAAATGCTCATTTTATTTGATGTTTTAAGTCTGGAATTAAATAAGCCATTAAATGAGGCAGTGATTGCTGCCTAGGTAATCTTGCAAGTGCCATCCAAATCTGAATTCTCTGATCTCATAAATATATATCACAGCATCAATGCCTGATGAATTTATCTTTGTAGCTCCATCAATCAATAAGCATTTATTAAGGGCTTACCATGAAAAGACTTGGACAAGAGTCACATAGAATGAGATGTTTTGGAAGGATTACAGTCAGCATGGTGGGGGGAGTCGTGATTTTTGATGTGATCAGGGGGCCATTGGAGCATCCCCACATAGTACTTTATTTTCATGTTGCTGTTATTGTGTTTTTTTAGTTGATTATCATAACACCCTTTGAGGTAGGTCATGCAAGTATTTGGGCTGGACCTGGGATTTTGTTAGCATAGGGAATTCCCAGTGTGAAAACTTCTTTCATCAATGCAGGTCAGCCTTCTGCTCACAGGTGTATAAATCTTATTTGGGGGCAATAAAAGGGTGTCTTGCCCAGGCTCATCAAGATGGGATCTTTTAGAAGTGGGACTGGAACCCAAAGTCTTCTTAACTCTAGCTTTATGCTTCCTGACCTTTTACTGTACACACACACACACACACACACACACACACACACTTTGCAAATGTGGAAACTCATGTTCAAAGAAATCAAGTGGCATGGCATGTCAAAAGCCAGGATTCTAACCTCAATCTTGATTCCTAAATTCATCAGACTTCACTACTGTCCACTGCTTCCCCTATGCAGATGGTCTCTGTGAAACAATGCATCTCTCTCCAGTGATATTTCCCTTAGAGTCAGAAACCACGACCATTTCATTTACTTTACTGCCTAATGTCACATGTAGGTAGGCCTTCCTTAAATCTTTTGCCGAAGATGATATTTTTAAAGGGGCAGTGCCTCTGCCAAGTTTATAATTGGACAAGATCACATTCTCATTAGTGTTTAAATACATTGTATGTAGTATAGTGTGTATAGTATAATATTATATCATCTTTGTGAATGCATGGTAATCATTTTTACCTTCACTGCCCTTATAACATTCTTGAAAATGCAGAGCAGTTCATCACCATAAGGTGAGGAAACTGAGTCTGGAGAGGAGATAACTTGCCCAAGATGATCATATGTTAAGTAAGTCACTGGCAGGATTTGAATTCAGGACCTCTGACTCCTAAGACTGCTCTTTTCCATTGTGTGCCTCTCAGGCTGTCTTAGCCTCGGTTTTCTCATCTCTGAAGTGGAAATAATCATGTTTAAAAGTTTTTACATCTCAGGGATGTTATGAGGATTCAGTGAGATAATATATCCAGACATTATCTTTGAAAACTTTGTAAGCACTATATAAATGAATATGATGATGATTCCATGGAAGCTCCAGGTTTTTCCCCCCAAGTTGGGACACTCTTCTGTATCAGAGTAAAAGAGAGAGTCTTCCTTCTGGTTCTGTTGAATGTTTTCCTTAAAACACATGTAATCAAGCCCCAGTTAAAACTGTGACCTTGGCTAAGGACTTAACCTTAATGGGCCTCAGGCAACTCTTTAAAACCAGTTGTAATTGGTTTGGGTGCAGGAAGTTCCCAGAAAGAGGAAACCACAGGTTGTTGGTGAAATACCACAGGTCAGTAATTTGATAAACTTTAAAGCTGGTGGGAGGCAAAATAAATTTTTTTCCTTCCTTCCTTCCTTGCTTCCTTCCTTCTTTTCTTCCTCCTTCCTTCCTTCTTTCCCTCCCTCCTTTCCTTCCTTCCTTTTTCTTTCCTTTCTCTCTTCCTTGAGTATGAATTATAGTCTTTCCATTTTAGATCTTTCTTTCTCTCATTTCTTCACTCTGTGCCTCCCTCCTTTTTTTCCTCCTTTCCTCCCTCTTCTATGTGCTGACAGCTCAAATTTGAAATTTTTCATCCACGCTAGATGTTGAGGTATGTTAATATGTTGATCCTCTGGTCTGTCATTAGATGAGCATTTATTAATTGCTTCCTATGCTAAGCTCTGGAGATGCAATAAATTAATCAGCAAATTTTTTTTTTTAGGGGGGAAGGTAGGGCAAATGGGGTTAAGTGACTTACCCAAGGTCACAGGGCTAGTAAGTGGGTCAAATGTTTGGATTTGAACTCAGCTCCTCCTCACTCCAGGGCTGGTGCTCTATACACTGCATCACCTTTCTGCCCCTCAATTTTTTAAACCATTTAATTCATTTTACTTAAACCAATTTAATTCATTCATTTAATTCATTAAAATTTAATTCAATAATCTTGACTTTGGAACAATCTTCCTCTCCCCTCTTCCTTACCCATTCGTTGAGCAGGCTAGAAACACAAAACAAATCTTCAACCACCATTTAATAAGAGTTTATTACTCTGCTAAGTTTGAAAAAAATTCTCTGCCCTGAAGAAGCTCAAATTCTAATAAGGGAAACACCGTGCAGATGACTAAGTGCACATAAGATCTGCACAGTCTCCATGGAAAGAAGTCTCTGAGGGAAAGCACTAGCAATGGGGGAGTAACATATCTGCATCCAGGGATCTCCTAGAGATACCCAGCAGTTTAACCCAAAGAACTAAATCCAATGGTTTCATTTCAGGCTCTGTGGCAGTCTGGGGGGCGGGAAAAGGAGGAATTGGGTGGGTCGGAGATAGGAGGGATGCCTTTCATTGCCCTCCATACTGGGCCAGGCAGGCAGCTACTTAGTTAGTCTCTGGGTAAGATCAGCTCTATTTAGGCATCTAGATAAAGGCCATTCTGAACTGGGAACGTTCTCTGTTTGCTGTCTAGCCTCTTATGTGATGACTGACCAGACCCAGTTGAGGAAGATCAAGTCCATGGAGAGAATCCAAGGAGTCAGCATCACTCGGGAGCTGCTGTGGTGGTGGGGGATGAGGCAGGCCACAGTGCAGCAGCTCCTGGACCTCCTGTACCGACTCCAGCTCTACCGAGCAGCCCAAGTCATCCTGGACTGTGAGTAACCGGAGCCCAATCCTACCCTGGCAGGCTTAGTCATGCCGTGACTGAATGTGACTTGGGTCTCTCTCGTTTCCCTTGTCAGCAGTTCCCCCTCTACATGGCACACAGGGCCATTTTCATCATCACCATTCACAGTGATATACAGTTATCCCTTCCACATTGCAGGGGTTAGGGGTGCAGGGCCCCTGATATGGAAAATCTGCATGAAGTTTTTTGGCCCTCCCTTTGTACCAGAGAAGTCTGAAATTTTTCTTTTTCTTTTATGGGGTACCTTATTGCAGAATTTGGGTTGAGTAATTGGTCATAGGTTCTGTGTTGTCTGCTGGCCTTCAAGTATCATTTGTGGCTTCTGCAAAACATTCCCATTTAATTTCTTATGCCGACCCATGATATGTTGAAACCACTATGGGGAAAGTCAAGATGTGGAAGGGGTTACTGTTGTACTTTACAGTTTAAAAATAGCTTTCCTCAAACCACTGGAACGCGTGAATGGGGCACAACATTGAATTGCTTGACACAGCTGTTGTTAAACTGTTTTCAGATGTATCTGACTCTTTGTGACTCTATTTGGGATTTTCTTGTCAAAGATACTGGAGTGGTTTGCTGTTTCCTTCTCTAGTTCATTTTACAGATGGGAAAACTGAGGCAAACAGGGTAAAGTAATTTACCCAAAGTCACACAGCTAGTGTCTGAGGCCAGATATGAATTAATGAAGATGAGCCTTCCTGACTCTAAGCCTGGCACTCTTTCCACTGTGTCAACTAGCCACCTACAGGATACCCAGATGGCTTGTTCTCAAGGGACTCACCAATGAGAGGAGTCTGGTATTGCTGAGGTCTAAAGTGTTGAGGTTTAGGGGTGCTCAGGACCTGAAAATACTGACAAATTGGATCCTGCCTGAATGAATGGGACCCAAACCTTCTTTCAGCCCAAAGAAAACAGAGTTTATTAAAGATTCGCCATATTGCGTAGACTCTTAAGGTGCCTAAGCATTTGTGACTCTTGTATTGACATGCCAGCCAGATTGAATCTGAGCACCTTCATGGAGGCAAGATGGATCATATATGCAGAAAGACTATGGGAGGGAACTAGGAATGGGCATGTTGTCTGGGCTGACTAGAGGGGTTTAGGGAGGGTCTTGAGGAGGAGTGTAAGGAGGATCTTGAGGGGACTGAGGTCAGACTCCAGTAATGAGATTAAGGGTGGGAAATAGCTGGAGGCTACCTGAAGATGACAGACAGTGGAGCCTAGGTAACATTTGGGTGTAGATACTTTGATAAGATCAAGGGTGGGAAGTAGCTGTACCTTAGAGGGCTAGGCTAGGTTAAGAGTAACAGAGATTTGGGCCTAGGATAATGAAAGGCTTCTGACCTCAGGCAAATGCCTCATCTAGTGGGAAGATTCAGTCAGAGTTAAGGGGTTTCCCAGAGCCTGTACCCCATCAATATGATCAGCAGCAAATGAATATAGTTGCCCAGTATTTTGAGAATTATAAAGACTTAAGTTTTGGGTGGAGGGCTCCAGGGAGGATCTAGAGGAGGACTCTAAGGAGGATCTTGATGGGAGTGGGGTGATTAGAGGAGTAATAGGAACCTAGAGTATGGGATTAAGGGTGGGAAGTAGCCTGAGGCCATCTGGAAGTAAGGGACCGTGGAGGGCTAGGCTAGATTAAGGGTATTTTGATAGGATGAGAAGAAGCCAGATTGATAATGGAAGGAAGGCTTTTGGCCTCTGGGGAAAACCCTCCTCCCATCACCCCAGACTACTAGACCACCCCTAGATCCCTCCCACAGTCTTTCTGTATATAAGATCCATCTTGCTCCATGAAGGTGCTCAGATTCATTCTGGCGCTCAAGACAAGCATCACAAATGCTCAGATTCCTTAAAAGTCTAGCCAAAGTGAAGTGGGAAGATTCAAGGAGAGTACAAGGGGGTTCCCATCAATATTACCTATCAGACTTATGGATAGGTGAACAACTTATGAACAAACAAGAGGTAGAGAATGTAAAATAGATAATTTTGATTACATTAATTAAAAAAGGTTTCATACAAATAAAACAAATAGAGCCAAAATCAGAAGGAAAGTAGAAAACTGGGGGAAAAAATTTTATTGATAATTCCTCAGATAATGGTCTCATATCTCAAATATATAAAGAACTTCGCCAAATCTATAAGAAGTTGAGTCATTTCCCAATTGATAAATGGTCAAAGGTTATGAACAGGCAGCTGGTTTTTTTTTTTTTGGTGGGGAACAAGTTTTAGAATTCTTGGAATCGTATTAAGCCTGATGCTAAACAGTTTTATTGATGCATTTTAAATGGCTGTACTGTCTCCTCCCCAAAGAATCTTTATTAGTAACAAAGAAAAAGTCAAACAAACAAAAGCAGACTATACCAGTGACTAGTGTTTTTTTTATCTAACAGTGTATGCAACATTCTGCACCCTTAGCCCCCCACCAATAGGATGTGATTCTTCATCTTTTCCTGGTGGGAGGGGGGGGTGAGTGATCGTTATAATTACTCATCATTTAATCTGCATTTTAGTATTCTACTGGTTTGCATTTTTATGGTTATATATTTTTAAATGTCATCTTCCTGATGCAGGAAGAGGCAAAAGACAGTCCCTGCCCTCAAGGAGCTGACAGTCTAGCAGGGAGACAGCATGTGAACAGCTAGGACTGAGCTAGGTGACAGGCCGTGGGCAGGCTATGTCATCTGAACCTCAGGACAACCTTCTGATAATACTATGGGAATCCTTATGTTCATTTTGCCGATGAGGCTCCTGAAATTCACAGAGATCAAAGGACTTGCTCAGCTCATTTCATTTTAATGTTGGTTTGTTGGAGTCTTTTTGGTGGTGTCATTTGGTCCCTTCCAAGTCTTCGTGACCCCATGGACCATAGCACACCAGCCCTTCTATCCTCCACTGTCTCCCAAAGCAACCTCCACACTATCCACCTCATCCTCTGCTGTCCTCTTTTCCTTTTGCCTTCAATCTTTCCCAACATCAGGGTCTTTTCCAACAAGTCCCATTTTCTCATTATGTGGCCAAAGTATTTCAGCTTCAATATTTGACTTTCCAGTAAATAGTCTGAATTAATGTGGTTCAGCCCAACAAATGTTTAGTGAGCACCAAGTATAAGAAAAATGTTCTGTAAACCTTAAAGGACTATTCATCAATAAACATTTATTAGGCACCTACTGTATGCCAACCACTGGGCTACAAAGTGGAGGAACAAAAATGAAATAGTCCTGTCTCCCAAAGAGATTACAATGTACTACGCTGATTTTTGTATATATCCTCATATATCCTGTGTGAAGGTAAATATAGACACAAAATACAATAAATACAGAGTAACTTGGGGTGGGCACGGGAGTGGGGAAGGGAAATTGGGAAGATCTTGGAGGGCTTCCTTGAGGAGGTGGTATCTGAGCTGTGCTTTCAAGCAGAGATGTCAGACACATGGCAGCCAGCCTTCCGGTGCCCACAACACTCCCTGGTAGAGTTGAACCAGATTAAAATGTAAGACAAAAGTATTGGACAAAATAAATAAAAAACACAATAGAGCATAGATAATATTATATTTTAAAACCAAGTCAATATATGCCCACAAGGATCCCTGTGTATAGATTAGTGTCTCTGTTTCTCTTTGGCTCAGACCTCACTGCTTTAAAGGAAGCTGAGGGTTTGGAAGAGGGAGATCTAGGCATGAGGAACAGCTTGAGCAAAGGCAGGAGATGGAATGACATATGTGGGGGGAAGGCAAGTAGGCAAATACAGTCCGAAGTCCTTAGCTTTCCAGGGACTCAGTTCAAACCCAGGTTTCTCTTGACCAGGTCCAGCTCTCTGTCTACTGTATGTTTTAGTTTATCTCCTCATTGAATTATAGAATTTAGAATAGAAAGATCATTTAGAGAGCATCTAGTTCAACCCCTTCATTTTACAAATGAGGGACACTGAGAGTCAGAGGTAGTAAGTGACTTATCCAGGATCTCCTATCTCTGAATTCAGTGCATCTAATGACTATCTCATCTAGCCTTTCAAACTTCATGATACTTAGAATAAAAACAATCAATTCATCTGTGCTATGGAGAGAGAGCTCCAAAGAACCTTAACTGACATCCTAATAATAATAGCTCATGATCTCATTTTAAGCCTCATGACAGCCTTGAGAGGAAGGTGCTGTTATTATCCCAGTTTTATAGTTGAGGAAATTGAGGCAAACCAAGCTTAAGTGACTTGCCCGTGTCTGAGATGTGGTTTGAACTCAGGTCTTCCTGACTCAGAGCTCTGTCCACTGGCACTGCCTAGCTGCCTTGTACCAATGAATACACTCAAAGGTTGGCAAGAGAATACAGTCAGCTGCCACCTGACAGCCTGCCTTAATGCAGGCAGAAGAGCTACCTGGGTCCTGAAGGATCGTCAAGAGGGCTGGTTTGTCAGAGCATGTCCTGCTGTGCCACTGTCACTGCTGCTGCTGCTACTATTACTCCTGCTGCTGTTCCTGCTCCTGCTCCCTGGGCTTGGAGAAATGCGTCCGCCTGGAACATTGAAGGAGGCGGAAAGGCTAAGACTGCTTGTCATAGCCCTGGTGCTTTCCTTTTGGTGAATTGTGTGGTTTTCAGGTAAAACGTCATACCCACCAGCTGGGGAAGTGGGAGGCTGTGTCTGCTTTTCCTTCCCTGGAGGTTGGGGGAACTGTGGCAGATATCAGTTCAGTTTTCTGTGATAGTGATAAGAATGGGTGTCTTTTTTTTTTTTTTTTTACCAGTGAGGACAGATTCTCAGAGAAATACACACCAGGCTGCCTTGGTTCTGAGACTTGCCCTGCCCCCTTGTCTCCCTTATCAAGGGCATGTTGGAGAGCCAAACATGGAACCTTTGTCATTCTTTGAATGGATACTTATCTTCAAGTAAATTTAAGAAGGGAAGAAGGCTTTTGATAAAAGGGTAGAGGCTGGCAGAACCTAAACAGCTGCTTGCCAGTTCTGATAACTTACTTGGTATTTGGGGCACCAAAGCCATCCCTCAGCCAATTGTGGAGCAGGCAACATCTGTGTGGCTTTTCCCAGCTCTTCCTATAGTATATTTC
>CM053583.1:380896544-380923649 GCA_028627135.1 Pseudochirops cupreus | reverse complement strand
TGTGTGTGTGTGTGTGTGTGTGTGTGTGTGTGTGTGTGAGAGAGAGAGGGAGAGAGATGGTCGTCCTGTTCCTCTGATGCTTGACTGTGAAGAGCCTAAGAATTAGATTCTTATAACTTGGGTTATTTCAGTTTTATTATTATTATTATTATTTTTTGGAAGTAGAATCACCAGCAATTTGCAGACGGTAAAGCAGGAATTTTAAACTGTGTGTGTGTCTCCCCCCCCAGCGTGTGTGGAAGCCTTTGTACCTCTTCTCAATAGTGTTTTTAAATGCATAAGGTAAAATACAAAATAGAAAAGATACCAGTTATACTGAAATACAGTCATCAGACCAACAATATGAATGCGAATGAGTACAAATAAGTACTTTACACGTATGTTAACAGCATTTTACTGAGCGGCCGCTCTCCTGAGGACAACGTGCCGGTCATCAAGTAGCCATTTAATTAATTAGTTTCACTATGAGGAACAGATTTGTGAATCGGGAATTCCCCTGGTGGGAAGAGAAGACCCCGGAAATCACAATGGGAAGGGAAGGGGAAGGTGGGTCCCAGGGCTTTCCCAGGTGTCCTGGAGCTCTGCAGGAGCCGCACTAGTCAGGTCTTTGGGGTCCTGACTTGGAGGGCCACAGGAGCAGAGCTCTGTGCCAGGACAAGGTTCTACAGTCTTTGATTCGCTTCACAGGGATGCCCGTGGTTGTGAGCATTGTCAGAGGTTTGACTGATCATTTCAAGCTGCCTTGTGAGCCCTGACTCACAAGCTAGAAGAGGCAGTTCTGAAAAATTTAATCTGTTAATGCATTCATCACACCTGTCAATCATTATAAAAATCATCATCCCTTCCCACATACAAATAAATAAATACAGATTATATACAAGTTGAATACAAAATAACTTTAGGGGGAGAGAGGAATACTAGCAACTGGGGGAAGGAGAGAAGATCTCCCAGAGGGTGCAGCTCTGGAGCTGAGTTTTGAAGGGTGCAAGGAGGCAGGAGGAGGAGGAGGAGCGTTCTAGCTACTGGATTTGTTGTTCAGTCACTTTTCAGTCCTGTCTAATTCTTTGTGACCCCATTTGGGGGTTTTCTTGGCCTCATACTGGAGTGATTTTCCATTTCCATTTTTAGCATTTTACAAATGAGGAAACTGAGTCAAACAGGGTTCAGTGACTTGAGTACTTCATAAGAGAAGGAAGGTGATTTCTGTCTCAAGAGGGGATTTTGACTGGATGACTCAGAAGGGATTTTGTTTGGGTTGTGGCCAGTAGGCTAGCAGCCAGAATTCTCTTAGGAAATTCTCAGGCCTTTCTTTCCAGATTCTTTTTTGTGTCATTAATTCCTCTTCTGATTGCATAACTCTTAACAAGAGTTTCTGGATTTCTTCTTCCTGTGGGGAGAAAAAACATTTCCTTTCAGAGGGTAAAATTTCATTCTAAGGAACTTTTTCTTCCTCTTAGCTAATTATAAGTGAATAAAATAGGAATTTCACTAGATTTTGGCTGAAAAATCTCTTAAAGATCAGCTAGTCCAATCTCTTCATTTTACAGATGTTACTCCCTCCATAGAGGGGAATTTACACACACACACACACACACACACACACACACACACACACACACACACACAACCACACAACTAGTAAATGGCAGAGTCTGGATTTGAACCCAGGCACCCTGATGCCCAAACTAGCTCATTCTGCTGTCTCTCTTTCATTATGAAAAGCAAATGAAGATGATGATAATAGCTGATATTTCCACAACATTTTACAGACATTAATTTACTTGATCCTTAAAATGATCCTCTGGAGTAGATAATAGAGATGCTATTTGTCTCATTTTTTGAAGAAGAGAGCTCTGAGGCCCAGAAAGGTTAAAGTGATTTGCCCACGATGGGTCAGCCAGAAATATCAGAGGCTTCATTGGAACTCAGGCTTCTGATGACTTCAGGTCCACCATTATGCCATAGTGCCAGTCTCCATATTAGTAATTCAGTCTTTCATATATATATATATATATATATATATATATATATACATACATATATATGTATATATATGTGTGTGTGTGTATATGTGTATATATATGTATGTATATGTGTATATATATGTATGTATATGTGTATATATATATATGTATGTATGTGTGTGTGTATTTTTTTTTCTGGTTCTGTGGCTTGTCTTAGATAAGACCTCTTCTCCCTCTGAACCTCCCTTTATTTCAGTTCAATGCATTTATCATTCAATCAGCTTGAGATAATGAGGACTCTTGTTCCCCTCTTTCAGTCATGCCTGACTCTTGGTGACTCCACTTGGAGTTTCCTTGGCAAAGATACCAGACTGGTTTGCCATTTCCTTCTCCATCTCATTTTACTGAGATGAGAAAACTGAAGCCAACAAGGTGAAGTAGCTCGCCCGAGTGTCAAAGGCTGCATTTGAACTCAGGTCTTCCCAACTCCAGGGTCTGTGCTCCATTCACTTCACCACCTCACTGCCCCTAGCTTGGATTAATGGGGAGAAACAAACAAACATGGGCTTGACGTTAAGAGACCTGGGTCTGAATCCTGGGTTCAGACTCAGTAGCCACCTTTGGTAGGTCACTTCACCACTCATCTCTGAGCCTCAGTCTTGCCTCTGTAAAAAGGATAAATAGTATTAGAACTCTCTTCCTCATAGGCTTGTTAACTATGAAGTATATACAGGATGTCCCCAAACAGCTTTGGGGATTTGGGGGGGATTTTTTCTTTTTTCTTCTTTTAGCCACAGCAGTAAATGAAATGTTTAGGGGTTGCAACTTCCATCTGTGGAAGGAGGAAGAATTCATGCTGATGAAATCATGGCTCTTTTCCAAGTTTCTGTGCTAACTAGTAGCGAAAGTGATACATAAGACATAGTCCTGTTCTCATGGCACTTATAGCCTAGTAGGCAGATAGATAACACTTAGACAAATAACTATAGTAAAATGGAAAACAGGATGCTCTTTCAGTCAGTCAACAACCACTTATTAAGTGCTATGCATTGAGGACACTAATATAAACTAGAAGTATTGTAGAGATCTGTCAGTCAGCATCCTACTATGTGCCAGGTTCCATACTGAGTGCCTTATGAGTATTATCACATTTAATTTTTACAATAACCCTATGAAGTAGGTGCTTTTATTATATCCATTTTATGGTTGAGGAAACTGAGGCAAAGAGAGGTTAAGGGACCCCCTCCCCCAAAGAAAGGCAAAAGACAGTCCCTGCCCTCAAGGAGCTCACAGTGTGACAGGGGAGACAACATGCAGACAGATAACAATGTACGAATAAACCTTAGAGGGAAGGTGCTAGCATTGAGGGGGATTGAGAAGGGCTTCTTATAGAAGGCAATATTTTACCTGGGACTTGAAGGAAGCAGGGGAAACTGAAAGGTGGAGATGAGGAGGGAGAGGATTTCAGGCTTGGGTGAAAGTCAATGAAAGGAAATAAAAATATTGTTGTTGTTCAGGCATTTCAAGTCCTGTCCCAATGCTTTGTGGTGACCCCGTTTGGGGTTTTCTTGGCAGAGATACTGGAGTGGTTTGTCATTTCCTTCTCCAGCTCATTTTATAGATAAAGAGACTGAAGCAAACTGGGTTAAGTGACTTGCCTGGGGGCACACAGCTAGTAAGTATCTGAGTCTGGATTTGAACTCAGGTCTTCCTGATTCCATCCTGGGCATTCTAACTACTTTGCTATTTCTACTCCCATTTTATAGCTGAGGAAACTGAGACTAATGGTGGCTAAGTGACTTGCCCAGGGTCACACAGCTAATAAGTGACGGAGGAAAGACTTGAACTTGAGTTTTACTGACTCTCTGAATGGGCAGCACCTTATTAATCAATCCACCCATCTGCCTTGATGGACTATTGTGTCTGAGGAGCAGCAACGAGGCCATTGTCACTGGATTGCAGTGTATGAATGGATGAGTAAGGTGTCTGAAGACTGGAAAGGTAGAAGAGATGTAAACCAAATGTTAATCAAGGTACAAGGAAGGAAAGATCATTTCTGACCAGAGTGTCAGGGATGGACTGCATGGAGCTGAGTCTTAAAGGCCAGGTAGAATTCATGTAGAAATGGGTTAGGACATGAGCTGGAAGGAACAGTCTCATCAGCTTCCTAGAGACTGTGTTGTTCTGTGGTTGGATGATCCCATATGTGAAATGTAGCCCCTTCTCCAGCACTACTTCCCAACTCCCATGGCAGTGGACTGGCAGATTGGGTCACCAGATGGGGACTGATGACTTCTCCCCTCAGTGTACCAGGAGTAACCCCAGAGGCTGGATTGGTTTCTCTAGTATTATCTTTCATAAGCTTCCATCCTGCTGGTATCTTAATCATTATCAGCTACCCAAGTCTAATTTTCTTTAAGAAAAAGGTATTTACTGATACCACACGGTAAGAGTCTGGGACATGCCCTCCCATAAGTACATACACAGTATGTAAGTGGTTTGTGGCTGTGTAGACTCAAGCTTAGCACCTGTGGCAAAGGAATAACAGCTTCCAATTGGATAGAATCCTTTTATCCTTTTCTGGGGTCCTCAGGAAGGTCCCCTGAAGTGTAGTTCTGGGTTCCTGGGATCTGTGAATCCTGAAACTGCCTTTCCTCTGTGTGTCCTAGATATATCTCTCTGATTTAAATCAGCCCCTGGTGTTCTGGGGCACTGCTAAGATAAGGTGTGATAAGGCACAGATAAGAAATCCAAATCTTCTGACCTTTTGAAAATCACAAGGTCATGCTGTCATCTAGAGAAGGGGGTGAGGGAAGAGAGAAACTCCATCTTCCCCTTTCTCCATTTCTTGCTATCTGGTTACAAAGCAAGGGCTTGGCCTTCTCAAAGATCTCCCAGAGCTTGTCTGTTTTCCTGTTAGAATCCTCCTGAGGGAGCACAAATGCTGGGTATTCCTTGTTAGGCTATTGTCATCAATTCTGACCATGAAGACCCACTAGCTTCAGTAGTTCTGTGGAGGGGAAAACACCCTCTGTCAACCAGTACATCCTTGTTAAGGATTCCAGCTACTGAAGGGAGGTCGCTGGCCACTTGCCTGATCCGTTCAACATTAAGGATCAGTTTCTGGGAATTACGTACTCTTTCTGGTACCTGTGGACTGTACTTAACACCAGAGGGCACTTGGGGGAAATGCTAAGTAAACTCCCTTTAGTTCTCAGAGAGGCTGCTTTCTGGGTGACAGTGTGTAGTTTTAGACTTGGAGTATGGCCTTTGCATATGTATCCAATTTGGTTTTTTGCTCACCCTCATTTGGGAAGTTAAATATGTATAAAATGACATGTTGATGGGGCTGCAGAAAAACAGGCCCATTCATGCATGCTTGGTGGAGTGGGGAACTTGATACAGCCATTCTGGAGAACAATTTGGAAATGTGCCCCAAAAGTCACTGAACTGTGTATACCCTTTGGTCTAAAAAGTTTATGCCAAAGAATTAAAAAAAAAAGAAAATGATTCATACATAAAAAATATATATCAATAGCAGCTTTTTTATTTTTGTAGTGGCAAAGAACTAGAAACTAAAGGGGTACCCAAGTTAGGAAATAGCGAACAAATTATAGAATATTAATGTGATGGAATACTGTTGTGCCATGAGAAATGAAGAAAGGGATCATTTCAGAGAAATCTCAAAAGACTTGTATAAACTGATGCAGAATGAAGTAAGCAAACCAAGAGAGAAATTTTTACAATAAGAACCGATGTTGTAAAGCAAACAGCTTTGAAAGACGTAAGAACTCTGAACAATACAGGGACCAAGTATAATTCTGGAAGGATGAAGAGGAGGCCTGCTGCTGCCCACTTCCTGACAGAGAGGGCTGGACTCAGGATGCAGAATGAAACAGACATGTTCAAAAACGGCCAATGTGGGAATTTGCTTTGCTTAACTGTATATTTATTACAAGGGCTTTATTTTTGTTTTCTCTTTTTTTTCCCTTAAATTGCGAGGTGGGTGGGAGAGAGAGAAAAATCCTTCTTAATTTTAAAGTAAAACAAAAGATAAAAAAGCACATTAGACATAGAGTCCATGAGTTTTCATTCTCTTTTACTAATTAGCTATGTATTGGGCAGTAATGGTAATAGCGGCTAACATTTTTACTGCACCTACTACATGTCATCTACTTTGCCAGACACCTCACAGATAAATGACCGTAACTGCTGTCAGTCTCTTCTTCTATTTTTGCAAAGTGGAGACTATATCGTTTGCGTTACTGACCTCACAGAGTTGTTGTGGGAAGCAAAGGAACATGGTGCAAAGAATACTAAAGATTAGTTTACTGTCCTGAAGGTAGCTGATGCTGGCCCAATCTATCGACAATTTAGCCTTGGTCTCTAATACATTTATTGGCCAATAGTCTACTCGGCCTAATGACCTTCCCTTGCCAAAGCCTAGTGCCCAGGCATAGCCAAGATTTGTGACTGTTGAGAAATGAGAGTTGGAATCAATCTTATTCCAGGATGAGACAGACAGGGTACTTTTGGACCCATTGAAGTGCTTTGGATCCATTGTTTCTGGGGCTTTTGGTTTTAGCAGAACCGTGAGTCACCATTTCAAGAAAACTTGATCTCATTTTATTTGTCCTTTGTTGGCAGAAGGGAAGAGAAATATTGGACCAGGCAGGTTCCCTCAGGAATTTCCAAGCCTTTACCGCAAGGAAAAGCCTGGGAGGGAAGCTTTGAACTTTTGGGCTTTACGCAATGGTAGTCACTCCTGCCATCCTTTCTACCCGACACCCAGTTATTCTGGTTATTGTCAATCCTGAATTGACTCTTTTATGAAAAATCACTGGGCCCTAGAGTGAACAATAAAACCCACAAATAGTCAAAGACAGATGGACACGAGTACACACCCCACACTCCCTACACACCTACACACTATACACAATTACAGACAAACAGACACACGGAGATATCCAAAACATATCCAGTATAGAAATACAGGCAAACACCGACTTGTGTATAGACACACAAGACACATACGGACACAATTACATACACGTGCAAGACCAATATAAAGTTGCTGTCACATAGAACTCACAGACCTCAGACTAATAATAATTAATATTAATAAATATTTAATATTATTTAATAATTTAATAATCTGATAAATAATCAATATTAATAAATAACTGATAATAATTAGTTAACTAATAATAACTGATATGCAGGTATTGCTTTTTATAGTTTGCAAAGTCCTTTACATATGAATACCTTAGTACTCATATGTACTTCACATGCGAGTGCACATATCTAAGTAAAAAGCACTTTACATGCTAAACTTCTCATCTGACTCCCATGACAAACCTGTGAAGTGAGTACTTTAGGCACTATTATTATTATCCATTCCCATTTTACAGATGAGGAAACCGAGACCTATAGATATTAATTGCATTGCCCAAGGTCCTACACTTGGAGCCAGCAGGCCTAAATTTGGATCCTGGCTCTGCCACTTACTATATGGGTATGTGACCTTGAGCTGGTCATTTCTCTCAGTTTCCTCATCTGTAATGGGGAGATGATAATATTTAGGTAAATGTACATCAGATATTTAGGACCAATTTCACAATGCGCCCTGTGCTTTTCCCATGGCTGTGGCCCCAGACCTGAAATTTGCTTCTCTTTCCTCTTGGAATCCCTGGCCTTCTTTAGAAGTCAGCTCAGGTAATATCTTCTAACTGTATTATTTATTTTAGATATTTTCTGAATGTGCCTATATGCCAGCCTGTTGTCTCCCCCATTACAATTTACATTCTAATTGCTTCTGGAGTGCAGGGACTGCCCCTGTGTCCTTGTATCCCCAGGACTTGGCATGGTGTTTAGTAAATGTTGACGGATGGTACAAAGCGCTTTCCCTCCTTCCTATGAAGGGGGAGACTGCAAGTATGATTATTCCCATTTTGAGATGAGCAAATAGTCTCAAAGAGGTGAAATGTGACCAGCTCGTGGTGTTGCCTGGCAGTATGTGTCAGAGCCAGGATTGAAACTCTTGGCTCTGGATTTCGAGTCCAGTGGTTTTCCCATCATTCCTCATAGCCTCCAATGAAGGCGATACCAGTTTGAGAAGGATTTCTCTTCCCATTCCCGGGACTGATTCATGCTGGTCACCTGACCTCTTTGGGAATTCAAAGGTGACCTTTGAATGGGTCACCTGACCTCTCTGGGAATTCTCAAGCTCAAACCCTATGACCTTGTTTGCACTAGTTGCTGTGTAGCTAAAGTAGCCAGATGTGGAGTTTCACCCAGCAACCTTCACTCTGAAGCCCAGAAATGAGCTTGCCCAGTTCAGGGACAAGCAACAAGGAGGGCTGGCTTCTGGGGCCTAGGAGTTTTCTGCTCTATGAAATCATTTTCATTTCTAAGAGTCGATGATAGATTAAATCCTTCTGGTCTTTTCATTAAAGCAGGCTCCTTAAGGATCCCTGTCTGCCAAGAAGCATTTACTTGGGCTAGATCCCGAGTTCAAATGTGGCTTTAGACACTTACTAGCTGTGTGACCCCGGGCAAGTCACTTAACCCAGTTTGCCTTAGTTTCTTCATGTTTAAAATGAGCTGATGGCAAACCACTCCAGCATCTTTGCCAAGAAAACTCCAGAATGGGGGGGGGTCACAAAAACACAACTTAAATGACTCAAGTACAACAACAAAATATCTTTTGAAATTGTCTGGGATTGAGATCTTTCACTAACTTAAACACCTTCCCTGCTTCTTCCCCAGCGTCTAACAGAGTGCTTTCTGCATAGTAAGTAGGTGCTCAATAAGTGTTTGAATGAATGAAGACAGAGATTTCACAGAAGGATCAAGGCCAGAGCAAATTGTCCTTCTCAGTTAGTTTAGGACTCTGGAACTCTTCCTCTCTGTCCCTTGTCGAGATGTTTATGTGTTTCTAAGACTTCAGAGGTGCAAAGAACCTTAGGGAATTTCAAACATAATGCTTAATTAATTTTTTTTTAAACTAAAGATTTTGAGACCCAGAGAGACAGACTGATTTGTCCAAATCATGTAGCCCCCATTGCCCAAGGTCAACTTTGGACTAGAATTGAGGGCTTCCGACTCCTGCTTCCATGTTCTTTTCCCCAAAAGGTTAAGCTATGCTATCTTCTAGAATGAGAGCTACCACAAGTTTAATGTGTGCTCCTGTCTGGAAACTTAATCATGTTCTGTAGCATTAGGTGAGTAGTGCATGGGAATCAGATGTTGTTAAAGGGACCTTGAGAGCCAGTGTGCCAAGACGGGACCCACCCCCCACTTACTATCTGTATGAGCCTCGAGTAGTAGCAATCCAAGACTAGACCTTATCAATGGATTCTCAATGGAGTTTTTACAACAAAATAATAATAATATTTTCGCGTATTATTGTTGATATAATAATATGTAAAAATAGTAGTGGTTTAATATATAGTATTAATACATAGCACTTTAAGGTTTGCTAAGTGCCTATCAAAAGCACTTTGCAAAATTAGAGATCCCTAGCATATTCAAGTAAAGGTACTTTAGAGACCCTCTTCAGGGTTGGGAAACCTGCAGTGTTGAGGCCACATGTGGCCCTCTAGGTCCTCAAGTGTAGCCCTTTGACTGAACCCAAACTTTACAGAACAAATCCCCTTCATAAAAGGATTTGTTCTGTAAAACTTGGACTCAGTCAAAAGGCTTCACCCAAGGACCTAGAAGGTCACGTGTGGCCTCGAGGCCAAAAGTTCCCCACCCCTGTGTCTAGTTGAGCTTCCTCATTTATGAGTCCCAGACAGGTGGTGACTCACTAACAGAGGGAGTTAGTGGCAAAGGTGGGATTAGAACTCAGTCTCCTGGGTCTTAATGAAAGCAGTCTTTTTCTCTATATCATCTGGCTCCTCTTCACTGACATAAGGAAAACCCTCTTCTCATTTTCTCCTGTTTCTAGGGGATGCAAATCCTGAAATTGCTAGTGCTTCTCATGTTCTTCCTGACCCAAGCCCTAGGAGGTCCTCTCTATCTTCATCAAGAAAACCAGAGGAAATCCAAGAACAAAGTCCTGCGGAGTCCTCAGGATTGACTCCCTTCTCTAGCTCAGGTATTTCCAGGAACAGTATGTGGTGACCCAGAACAAAAGCAAGTTTTCTAGGGTATGGAGTCACGGATAGATTGAGCCACCCATTTCATAGTTACTCCTCTGTAAAGCACTGGGTCAGGGTCTCTGCCTTACCCATGAATAAGAATGAGGTTGGTGGTAATAACAGTTATACTGAATTAGTAAATCAGGGGAATGCTATGGATATAGTTGACCTATATGTTTAGCAAAGAATTTGACTAAACATCTTATGATACTCTTATCGGGAAGCTAGGTGGAAAAAATGCCTGGCCTGGATTCAGGAAGATTGCTCTTCCTGAGTTCAAATCTGGCCTCAGACAGTAACTAGCTGTGTGACCGTGGTCAAATTCCTTAAGTCTATTTGCCTCAGTTTCCCCATCTGTTAAAAATGAACTGCAGAAGGAAATGTCAGACCGCTCCAGTAGTTTTGCCACAAAAACCCCAAATGGGGTCATGAAGAGTCAGACATGACTGAAAAAATGACCAAACAACTGAACTGATACTCTTGTGGGGAGTTAATGGTTCTATGGCAGCTCAGTGGAACAGTGGATAGAGTCTTGGCTCTGGAGTCAAGACAGTCCCTAAGTGGTGAGAGAGGAATGTACTGGGAGAATGAGAAAGGGAGATGTAGAATTATCTCACATTAAAGAGGCAAGAAAAAGCCTTTACAGAGGAGAGGAAGAGGAGGGAGGTGAGAGGGAGAAACTGAACCATACTCTCATCAGAGTTGGCTCAAAGAGGGAATAACACACACTCAGTTAGGTGTAGAAATCTCTCTTACTCTACAGGAAAGTAGGATGGGAAGGGGATAAGAAAAGGTGTGTTTGGGGGGGTGGTGATAGAAGGGAAGGCAGACTGGGGAAAGGGGGTAGTCAGAAACATAATACTTTTGAGGAGGGATAGAGTGAAAGGCGGGAGAGAATAGAGTAAATGGGGTGGGGAAATAGGATGGAGGGAAATACAGTTAGCAACAGCAACACTGAAAAAAAATTTGAAGCAAGTTTCTCTGATAAAGGCCTCATTTCTCAAACATAAATAGGACTGATTCAAATTTATAAAAATAAGAGCCATTCCCCAATTGATAAGTGATCAAAAGATATGATCAGTTCTCAGATGAAGTAATCAAAGCTATCTATAGCCATATGAAAAAATAACTTACTATTGATTGGAGAAATGCAAATTAAAACAATTCTGAGCTACTACCTTTTACCTCTTAGATTGGCTAATAGGATAGAAAAGGTAAATGATACATGTTGGAGGGGATTCCATTTCTGAATCTGTCTAATGGTGCTTTTGTCTAGCCCACATCTTTTTCACAAGGATAGCATGAGATGCTTTATCAAATGTTTGGCCAAAATATAAATTATGTTTATAGCATTTTATGTCTAGGTAAGTTATATCTATATCATTCCCCTGATTTACCAGCTTAGTAATCAGGGTAGAAAAAAGGTCAGCAAGACCTGTCTTTGTAGAAACAATGCTTTTTTTTTAAATTTCCATTTTCTTTCTTAGAGGTCCCCTTTAATAATAGTTTCTAGAATTTTTGCCAGGAATAGACATCAAGCTCACAGGTTTATAGTTTGCTGGTTCCATTATCTTTTAGTTTTAATTTGGAAAATGTGAATAATAGTTACTTCTGATTAAGGGGAGAGGAATCTAGAGAAAGGCATGGATAGTATTTGAGCTTGGCATTGAAGTGTGGACAGAGTTTCAGAGGGCAAAGGCATCTAGAAACAGAATGACATGAACAAAGACACAGAGTTAGGAAATGTGGGAACTCATTCAAAGGGTGGGGAGTGGTCCAGTTGAGTTAGATTGTTGAGTATGTCAAAGACAATTCTGGGAAATAAGACAGGAAAAGTAGGTTGGAGCCAGATTGTGCAGGACCTTAAATACTATCCTATCAAGTTTGAACTTTGCCCAGTAGGCAATAGGGAGCCAGGGATGTTTTTTGATCAGTAGAATGATGAGAACTATATTGTAGAAATGGTTTTGGCAGTCACATGCAGACTAGATAAGAGAGGGAAGGGATTAGATATAGGGATACTAGTTAGGAGGTTATTAAAATAACTCCATTTAGAGTTACAGAGGGCCCCTCCCAAGATGATTGCAGTAGAGTCAAAAGGAAGAGACAGATAGTGGAAATTTTTCAGAGATAGAATGGACAATATTTTCTGACTGGAATGATGCAAAGTTTTGAACTTGGATAACTGGGAAAATGGTGGTGCTATTAATGACAATGGGAAGGCTGGAGGAAGAACATGTTTTTTGGAGGCAGATGATGGGATCAGCCTTAGGTGTGTTGAGTTTGAGGTTATGGCAGGTCATCCAAGTGGAAATGTTAAATGTATAAGTGGAAATAAAGGGCCAAAGTTCAGGCTAGAAGTTGGAGTTGAAAGTATAGATTGGGGGGTCACCAGAAGCCATTTTGGAGTGGTTGAGATAGTCAAAACATAATGTACTGAGGAAAAAGAAAAGAAACCTGAATACAGAACCTTGAGAATCACCTACATATAGTTGTCTGGAGCAGGAAAGGGAGCTTGCAAATAAAAGAAGGATGGTCAGAGAGGAAAGAGGAGAACTAGAAAAGTGCAGTATCATGGAAGGCAAGGGAGAATGGTTCTAGTGTCAGAAATTGCAGGAAAAAAAGTCAAGGAGGATTAAGATTGAGAAAAGACCATTGGATTTTGTGATTAGGAGTCATTGGGGACCTTTGAGAGAGAAAATTCAGTAAAGTAGGCAGGGGTAGAGGGAATAGATAAGAACTAGTAGGACCTTGAGTTAGTCTTTAGTGGTATTTTTTTTTGAGGGGGGAAGGCAAGGCAGTTGGGGTTAAGTGACTTGCCCAAGGTCACACAGCTAGTAAATGTGTCAAGTGTCTGAGGCTGTTGAATTAGTCTTAAAATCCTATTGGCCACTGAATGGGCCATTGGATAGAGTGTTTCCCCCCTTGACAAATCCAGTTCCATGTAGTCCAATATGAATAAATATGATTGATGCAGTCATATTTCATGCATTTTCCATTTCAGGGCCATGTCCAAGTGGATCCACAAACCAAGCCCTACAACTGCCTTTCATTGAAGAGGACCTCTATCGTTTCTTAAAAACAAATTCTTCTACTTCATCAGATATGGAGGTAAAATTCCATCTGCTGTCACTAAAACTCTAGGTAGCAGTTTTCATAGCTAAAGTTGTTTGTTGTTTTTCCCTACCAGAAACAGTATTCTTGAAAAACCTCACTCAGCCTGGCTTGAATTAGTAAGAAGTCTTAGTCATAGAATCTTTTTTTTTAAGAAATCAGTTTTGAGTATTTGTAAGTATATCACCAAATTAAGGTGAACCAAATGGAAGTTCTCTCTGCTTTGATACCCAGATACAAACCCATTTTCCAAACATTTCAGTCACGACCAACTCTTTGTTACTGCATTTGAAGTTTTCTTGACCAAGATACTGGAGTGGTTTGCGATTTCTTTCTCCAACTCATTTTACAGATGAGGAAACTGAGGCCAACAGGGTTAAGTGACTTGCTCAGGGTCACACAGCTATTGAGTATTTGAGGCCAGATTTGAACTCAGGAAGATGGATCTTTCTGACTTAAGGCTTGGCACTCTATCCACTGCACCATGAGGCTGCCCTTAAGAACATTATCATAATTGATTATTCATTTAAACTCTAAGAATGCCACAAGGTGACTACATTTAGGGTGCTTCATCCTCATATGAAGAATAGGGCTTTATAATCTGCTTATCTCTTCTCTTTGGGTTCACAGAATTGCCACATCTACATTCCTCAGCAAAAACCACTTGTGAGTCTAAATGGCAAGAGCCTTTATTGGACAGAAATGGAGGTGATCAAGGCCACCAATGGATTTAGCCAAGATAATAAAATCAGTGAAGGGAATTTTGCCGATATCTATAAAGGGCAACGACACAACATGCTGTATACCTTTAAGAAGCTTCAGAAGGTAAGTCTTTGTCTATCTGATTGCTACCCAGGGCAGCACTGAAGCAGGGAGGGGTGGGCAAGGTGGTGTTCAGCTCTGGAGATGCATGTGGAGAAGACCACTTTTAAAAGGATTTTCATGTAAATTTGTTTTCAACAGACGAGGTGCCCACGAGACATATCCATTAAGAGTTTCTTCCACATGGAAGTCCAGATTTGTCTTAGGTAAGTGTTTGGTTGGAAATAGCTTCAGTTAAAATTGTGTATCCACAGTAGAGTTCCAGAGAAGGAGACAAGTAGAGACATCATCTCACCTGACCCCTTTATCTTACAAGTGAGGAAACTGAGTATTAGAAGGGAAAGTGGTTTGTCCATGGGACTGGAGCATAGGTCTCTTAAATCCCAGACCCATGGTCTTTCCCATGGTATCGTACCACCAAATCATTTAATCCAAATACTCCAAAATATACTAAGTTTTACAGTCCTCCATTGGCAAATGTTGCTACAATGTAATTATAATCAATTTTAAAATTAATCTGAAAAATTAAGGATCCTATAAATTTGAATGGTACTTAAATGTAATTCTAGGCTTTTCATCTGAGGCTTTTAAAACTATTCACCAGAATTTTTATTTTATATAGTTACTTGTAGTATCAGTCCCATTTTACAGAGAGGACAATCAAGGCATAGGAAAGCCCAGTAACTGCTGTACTTGTGACAGTGATATCACAGTAACTTTCTTGATGTTAGACAGTCGACTAGGAATAAAACTTGGCTGTACTGATACTCAGCTGAGAATGAATCCACCATTAAGACAGAATTTTAGGGTTGGAAGGAACCTTAGAAACAATTACAATTGGAGCAGGGCATGGAATCAGGAGGATGTATTCATAATCTGCCATTGGTATTCACTGACCATGAGGCTTTGGGCAATTTCCTTCATTTGTCAGAGCCTCAGTTTTCTCATGTGACAAATGGGTATAATATCTGTAGTACTTACATCATGGGGTCATTGGGAAGTTCAAATGAGATAACCAGATATAAAGTAC
This sequence comes from Pseudochirops cupreus, assembly GCA_028627135.1. NCBI lineage: Eukaryota > Metazoa > Chordata > Mammalia > Diprotodontia > Pseudocheiridae > Pseudochirops > Pseudochirops cupreus. The sequence goes on along the minus strand of CM053583.1, from coordinate 380,908,575 downwards.
TTTACAAACCTTAAAGTGCCATATCAACGTCAATGATTGGTAAGTTTTATTTAAATGTCATCTATTATTAAGTTAGGCTTCAGCAGCAGTCAAGGGCAGATTTAGATTTGCTCTAAGGAAAACTTACTGACAAGAATTATCCAAATGAGGAAAGATGGCCTCCCTTGGGAGGTCGTGGGTTCTTGTCATTTGAGGCCTTCAAGCTATGTCCAGGTGATTACTTCTCCGACATGATGGAGTGGAAATCCTTTTTTTTTCTTTTATGTATAGGTTGGGCTAGATGGGCCCTGAGGGCCCCTTCACCTCTGAGATTCTAATGGAATGGACATTACAGAACTCATCTCTCATTTTTCACACATGAAATTGTGCTTGTTTCTAGGTGTTCCCATGAAAACATCTTACCCTTGCTCGGTTTCTGTACTGGGGAAGTGTTTCACAGCCTGATACACCCTTATATGCCCAACGGCTCTGTTGAGGACAGACTCCGATGCCAAGTAAGGGCCTCTGGGTGCCACTGTGTTCTAGTGCTAAGTCCAAAGTTTCATGTACATTATTTCCCCATCGTGGTTCGATTTTTATTTTGCTTCTTAAGGAAACATTCAGAGCATCATACACCAAACATCGTACAGATGCTTTCCATTCACTTTTGTCATCACCTATGGATCCTCGATGGGTTGTGTTGTGATCTTTATTGTTGAAGGAATACATCCATCAGTGAGAACATTGGAAGACACTGCCATTCAATGACACAGTCTCCATGAGAATTATCTTGATGGAGGGGAAAGAGCAGATATTTTTAAACAGGGATAACTTTATCGTAGTGGGCTCTTCTTTGTAATAATATGCATTGTGGTTGGCTTTTATCTGCATTTATCTAATGTAAGAATCTGTTCACTGAGTGGGCCCTTGAAATTTACGGATGAATTGGAAGGCACACTGGACCAAGAGATCTTCCTTTGAGTCTCAGCTCTGTGTTTAACTAGCTGTTTGACTTGAGGCAAATTATTTCCCCTGGGGGGAGAGAAATCTCCCCCCTCTCTTTGTCTCAACCACCTTTTGTGTAAGATGAAGGTGTTAGGTTAGATGATTTTCTTTTTTTCTCCAATATATTTTTATTTCATTAAGTATTTCTCAATTACATGTAAAATTTTTAAATTTTTAAAATATTCATTAAAACTTTTTTTGAGTTCCAAACTCTCTCTCCCTTCCCCTCTCTTTGAGAAGGCAAGCAATTTGATATAGGCTATACATGTGCAGTCATGTAAAATATTTCCATATTAGCCTTGTTGCAAAAGAAGACACAGATCAAAAGAAGAAAAACCCAAGAAAAATAAAGAAAGCAAAAAAAATATATGCTTTGATCTGTATTCAGAGTCTATCAGTTCTTTCTCTGGAAGTAGAGAACATTTTCCATTATGAGTCCTTTGGAATTGCCTTGGATCGTTGTATTGCCAAGAATAGCTAAGTCTTTCACAGTTAATTATTATTACAACGTTACTGTTTCATATACAATGATCTCCCAGTTCTGCTCACTTCACTTTGCATCAGTTCATATAAGTCTTGGGCTAGATCATTTCTAAAGTCACTTCTAGCACTGATGTCTGTGTTACAAGGTCTTGGCAGCACTAACATTCTATGTTCTAATAGTCCAGGTTTTAAGGCCTTTTTCAACCCAGGTAGTCAGTATTTTAAAGTTGCCTTCTGGCTCACATTTTCTATGTTTTAAGGGCCTTTTATATCCAACATTCTGTGTTCTAAAATCCTTCCTGGCTCTAACATTCTGCGATACAGTGAGATACAAAGTTTATAACAGTGCCAGTATTTTTGGAGAGGGGACACTCATACATATTCAGAAACAACATAAGAAAGTGAAATTTAATGAAATAGATGTTGATTAAGTGCCTACTGTGTAAGAGGCACAGGATGCAGGATTCTATATAATTGAGTGACTCTAGTAAGTGAAGACCCCAGGAAAAAATTATGGTTATGTGAACTAAGGGGATGGCAATGAAAAAAAATGTAGGTCACAGGGAAGGGAATAAGCCTTTATATAACATCTACCATGTGCCAGGCACTGTGATAAGTGCTTTTACATATATCATCTCATTTGATTCCCACAACAACCCTGTGAGGTATGTGCTCTCACGATCCCTATTTTTCAGTTGAAGAAACAGACAGGCAGAGGTTAAATATTTTGCCCAGGGTCATACAGCTAGAAGGTACCTGAGGCTGGATTTGAGCTCAGGTCTTCTTGACTCCAGGCTCAGCACTCTATCCACTCTACCACCTAGCTGCCCTTGATGCTATGAGGGGAACTAAAGAAAGGATACTACCTTGTGGGTTTTACTTTCATTGAATAATTTATTTTGACTATTATAAATACTCAAATTAACTATGAAGGTTGTATGAAGAAAGACGCTATCTGCATCTGTAGCGGCACCCACACCGGCATACCCAGGACGGCTGCTAGCACAGGTTCTGAGATCTGCTTTACCAGGGAAAGGTTGCTGTTTGAAGGATCAACAGTGTTTTTTAATTGCATTCACTAGTTCAGGGGAAAAGTCGGCACCCTGAACCTCAGAAAAAATACAGAGAAAAATGCAAGCAGAGAAATAAAGATCAGCAGACAGGGCTCTGACTGCCTCAGTCAGCTACTTTACATCTGAGCTGTCGGGGAGCTCTGAACATGCAGCCACTCAGAATCTTGACCAGCGAATCACAAGCTCCTTCTCCTAAGCAAGCCCCCAAAGCAAAATACCAACTCAGAGGGTATATACACTTTTCAGAGCCAGAAGGCATCATAACCCTCGTGACTCGGTACCTAATTAGGAATTAGCTAAAGGTGTGGTAAGCCTCCGCTAAGCAAGCCTCTCCTCAGCAAGCTTCTGTTAATGCACTCCATGTGAGACCTATTGATGGTCGGGGAAGATCTTATATCCCATTAACATTACAGCATCCAGAGAAAGAACTGATAAACAGAAATATGTATGGAAAAATTTACACACACACCTATTTGTGTCTAATGGTAACCATCTGTAGAGTGGGAGATGAGGGGGTGGGGGGAAAAAGAATTTGCATGATAATTTTGTTGCATATTTGAAAGGAATAGCAAGTTGTGCATGGTGGACATACAGTTTCATGTGCAGTCATCTTTTTATTGCTATGTTATGGAAATGCTTGTCTTGTTGCACAAATTAAAAATAAAATTTACTTTGCAGTTAAAGCTAAGAGGCCAGAAGTAATTGATTTTCTTCTCTTCTTCCTTTAGGACAATACCGATCCCTTGACCTGGGAACAACGGGTTAGCATTTCCTTAGGATTTCTTGGGGCCATAGAATACTTACACGGTCTCAGGATTATTCATGGTAATATCAAAAGGTGAGAACAAGACAGGACGCGATGAATTAGTAACTGTTCCTGAGTTCTTTCATTTGGGGCAAAAGCAGTTTTGGGGAGGGGGGCAGTGGAATAGAGGATAATTATGCTGTGGGTACACTTGCACTGTGAGAGCTGACATTCTGTCCTTCAGAGAATCCCACTAGCATCCCAATAAGTGTTGTGGGAAAGGCAGGCCACGGGAAAGGGGTGCTCTGGTTATAAGCCAGCCAAGGGAACAGGGTCACAGAGGCTGATGGAGTTCCTCAAGACAAGGCAGCAATTTTTGGACTATTGGAGAGTTTACAGGAAGAGGAAGGAAGTTTGCCTTCTACGTGCTGGTACCCTGGAATAAAGCCTCTATTACCTTGTGCTGGTTATGGCTCCTGGTGCCTTTTTCCTCTTCTCCTCTTATAGGATAAAAGATGAGGAAATTGAGGATTAGGTAGGGTAGGGAAAATTACCCAAGTTCACACAGGTAATAAATAAATAGCAAAGTCATGATTAGAACAGTATGTCCCTTGAGGGACACGTCTCCTGATATTTTCATGATATCACACTGCCTCCCACCAGCTGAGCTGTGAGCAAGACCTTTATCTCCTTTACCTTCAGCTTCTGATTGGATTAGATGACCTCCAGGGTTCTTTCCTGTTCTGACATTCAACCAATTAGTAAAATGGGAGAATATAATACTTATATTACTGACTTCATGGGATTATTGTGAAGATAACATTACAGTTAGACTCTTTGAGGCCACAACCAAGGAATCCCAGCAAAATTGATTGTAGCTTATAGAACTCAGGCTACTCCAAATTTTGACCCCATTTAAAAAATATTTACTTATTTTTAGTTTTCAACGTTCACTTCTATAAGATTTTGAGCTCTAATATTTCCCCCTTCCTCCCCAAGACAGTATGCAATCTAATATAGGCTATACATGTACAATTGTATTAAATATATTTCCACATTAGACATGTTGTGAAAGAAGAATCAGAACAAAAGGGAAAAACCATGAGAAAGAAAAAACAAAAAAAAAAGAGAAAAAATAGTATGCTTTGATCTCCTTAGTTCTTTCTCTGCATGTGGACAACATTTTCCATCATGGGTCTTTTGGAATTGTCTTAGATCATTGCAATGCTGAAAAAAAAGCCAAGTTTATCAAAGCTGGTCATTGCACAATGTGGCTGGTACTGTGTACCCCATTTGTTTCTGAGTGCCCTTTTCTGCCCAGCTCAGAAGGATAACAAGTTGCCTCTCCCTGATCTCCTACAGTTCCAATGTTCTGTTGGAAAGAAACTTCACCCCGAAGCTGGCACACCCAATGCTTAGATCATCCTCTGATGATAAAAAATCCTCCTATACCATGATGAACACCCAGCTTTTCCAGGCATTGGCTGCGTATGTCCCAGAAGATTTCATCAGAGTGGGGCAGCTCACAGAAAGAGTTGACATCTTTAGCTGTGGAATAGTAAGTTTTCCATTCTTTGCAGGGATGGTCTCTAAGTGTCTAAGTTTCTTTCTCTTGTCTGCCTTGTAAGTATGGCAGAATGGGTAGTGCGCTAGGCTTGGCATCACAGAGAATTGCATTCAAATCTTATCTCTGACATTTATTAGCTTTGTGATTGAGAAAGTCACATAACCTTCATGTGCATCAGGCAACTTAATAAGTCATAGATTCTTTCCTGGGTGGAAAGAATGGGGATGACAAGAGAATGGTCAACAAGACTGACAGCTCTTTCTCAATTCTATGGATATTAATGTATGGCTATGCTTAGTAGGTGGAACAGTTTGTCTGATTGATTCCAATAATGAATAGAATAGCATTCTCAAAAAGTGACCCCAGAGTGGTTGTTCTCCCCAACCAGTAGGTTCACAAGAGTTAGAAAGGACTTGTCTAGGAGCCATGTAATTTATTAACAACAACAGCCAGCATGTCGGTAATACTTTAAGGTTTGTAAAATGCTTTCAATACATTGTCTCATCTGATCCTAACAACAGCTCAGGGAAGTAGGTGCTATTACTATCCTCATTTGACAGATGAGGAAACTGAGGCAGAAAGTAGTTAAGTGACTTGCCCAGGTTCACACAGCCGGTCAGTATCTGAGGCCAGATTTGAACTCAGGTCTTCTTGACTCCAGGCCTGGCCTCAGTGCACTGTGACACCCAGGTACAATGATCCTTTGCAATAGGTATTATGGATATTATTATTTCCGGTTCACAGAAGAGGAAATTGAGGTTCATGGAGCTTAAGTGACTTTCCTCAAGATCACATAAGCAAAAAAGTTTCAGAGGAGGAACTGGGCCTTTCTGACTTCAAGTCCAGTCACTGTCCACTATACCAAAATGCTTCCAGAGGGCCTGACCCCTGCCTTGTATTTTCCTGCATCCCCAACAGTGTCTAGGACAAGAAGGGCCCACAGCAGCATTAATCATTGATTTGGATGGAAATGGACTTACTAAATTAAAAAAAAGTTTTGTTTGTGTCTTTTGTTTTTATATCTTGAGTCATTTCAACTTATACTCCTCCCTTTTAATCCTTTTTCCTGGAATCTAATCCTCTCTATTAACAAAGTAAAATAGTTAAGCAGAAACAACAGATATAATAGTGGCCATACATGCAATATTTTGCCCTTGTTGGACTCTGATCTTGAGGAACATTTTGGAAGGGTAGCCTCTCAGAAAAAGGACCTTCATGAACTTTAAAAATCACATTCCACTGTGTAGTATTTTGTAATAAATCCTTGGGCATAGAGTTAAAAGGACAGATTCAAGTTCTGGGTTCTTATCTTGCCTTTGTTGTGACTCACCTGTGTATTCCAGCATTTTGTGCTTTAATTTCTTTAATTCAATTCTACAAGAATCTACGGTGTGCTCAGTCAGACCTTGCTTAGAAAGATAACAAAGAATCAAGAGCCATCATAGTCTTGCTGTCAAGGACCTAAAGGTCTTATTGGCACAAGCAGGGCAATTTTATTACAACCTTGCTAAATTTAATATACAATTTAAAAAACCAAACCATACCTAATAATTCATAGTTTAATATGTAATCTTTTTTGTTCTTTTAACATTCAAATGTTTGTGTTTACTGATGATTAAGTTCATTAAAATAAGACATTTTAAAAGATCTTATCAAAGAGGTGAGACAAGTAAACAGATCACAACATGAGATAGAAAATTAATTGTAGGAAAAACAAGTGGTGTGGATTATAAGTGGTGCTGAATTTCAGAAAACAGAGAGAGGAGCATGAACTGGAGTGTCTGCTGAAGATTTTCTGTACAAGTGGAACTTGAGCTGAACCTTGAAGGTTGGGTGGGATTTGATCAGATAAAATGGAGGGGTGAAGACACAAAGATAGCAATGAGCCAAACATGCCTGTGGAGCAATGAGGAGCGTGACTTAGCTCTGGAGGAAGTTGGTATTGAAGAGTAGGCAGTAAGATTGGCTAGCCTGGTTGGGGACAGATTTTGGACAACCTTGGAAACTAGGTAAGGAGTGTAGCCTGTAAACTATGGAGGGCCACTGAAGGCGATATGGTACAATGGAAAGGCCTCTGGTTTTAGAGGAGCTGGGTGCAACTTCTGCCTCTGTCACTTCCTACATATATGACTTTGAGCCTCAGTCTCCTGGTCTATAAAATACATGGCTAGATGAGATGGGTCCTAAGGTCCCTTCTACCTCTGATCCTATGATCCTGTGAAGATTTTGGGGTAGTAGAGTAACCTAGTGAAAGTAGAGCTTAGAGAAGAGATGAGTCTCAGTATGGATTGGAGTTGTTCAACTCTTCATGACCCCATGTACTATATGGAGAGACTAGTGGTTGGAAGACCTTTTATGGACCATCTTAGTAGTAGTCTAGGCCTATATAACAATAGTGCCAATTTTCTCACCTGAAAAATGGGAGTGATGATAACTGAAGCACCTAACACCCACTAGAGGATATTGGGGATAAGTGCAAATTCAGTAAACAGTTGGAAACGGTTTTAAACACACTACACTACACACACACACACACACACACACACACACACACACACACACACACACACACGCTGCAGTGCTTTCCAAATACTAGATACTATCATTATGAATAAGTGGTAACTTTTTTTGAATAGACTATGTATATAAACACACTCAAGACCCTAATAAAATATTCTGTCTAGGTGTTAGCAGAGATTCTGACTGGTATCCCAGCAATGGATAAAGAGAGAACTCCAGTTTATCTGGTAAGGCACTGGCTCAGCTGGTTAAGGTTCTGTACTAACAAGGTCAGATTCATAGGCTACATCTCCCTTTGGGCCCATTAATAACCTTTTTTACCTTAGTCAGAGACTGGCTTGGGTATGAGGTGGGAGGGGAAAATGTGTGTTCCATCTGAGGCTCTCAGACACGTCAGTGGAACGCTAGGGCAGTCTTAGTCACATATGTAGCCTTGGCTATGTCTGCCCTCTCTTCACAGACTTACTCTTCTGGTGACTTGACTTTTGACTACAGAGTTGGTACCAAGCAGAGCCATAGTTTGGGAGAAGTTAGAGAAGAGGGGAGGGAAGACACATGTGTCATAATTCCCACAATTCCCAGTTCCAATAAAGTCCTCAAAATATGAGTGTTCATCTACTCAGCTACCACTATGCTGTTCCCCATTGGCAGAAAACCTTAATTTTTTTTCTTCTCAAGTGCTAAACCTGTTCTGCCCAAAGGCAGCAGTAGGGCTGTGGCCAGTCTGATCTCTGATCAGTACTCATCTCCTATTACTATCCCCTTTGTTTCTACATATGTGTACATATTATCTCCCCCTATAGGACAGAAGCTCTTCAAGAGAGTTTGTTTTCATTTTATTCACAGTGCCTAGAACTGGTGCCTGGAATATAGTTAGTAGGTACTTAGTAAATGCTTGTTGATTAATTGATTGATTCCTAGATACACTTGCTCAAGGCCACACCTCATATTGAACTATGTGACTAACAGTTAATTACAGTTAAATCTGCTCTCTACCCTTTCTTTGTTTTGCTGGGTTCCGCTAGGTACTGTGATAAGTTTGGAGATGCTGGGCAAATGTATCTCCTTTCCTGGGGGAAACAGTAAAGCCCTTGCTTTACTAACTCAGCCTTCATATACAAAGAGCAGCAATTCATGGTGTTATAGGTTACTCCAATGTTAACGGTATTTCTCTGGTCTCTTACAGACTTTAACATTTGAGTAGTTTCAATCCCTCCCTCCACATTGGAGTAGACCATTTCTTATAAGGCAGTGGTTCTCAACCTTCCTAATGCCGTGACCCTTTAATACTCATATGTGGGCGTATCTGCATGTGGGTGGACCTGCCTGGAGACGGATAGAGGAGCAGTGTCTTGGTTCCTAAGACCATCAGAAATATGTGTTTTCTGATGGTCTTAGGCGACCCCTGTGAAAGGGTCGTTCGACCCCCAAAGGTGTCTCGACCCACAGGTTGAGAACCGCTGTTATAAGGGGTGTATGGTCTCACGCAACTCTTGGATTAGGCAATTTCCTTATGCAAGGGACCAAAGCTCTTCCTCTCCTTTGCTGACCCTGGTATTGTCATCCATTCCATATCAGGGCTGGAAGTAGGAAGCAGCTCTTCCTACCTAGAGGGGAAGAGAACTGTTATTTTGTCCTGTCACTGCAGTTCATAGGCCTATCCCATTTGCCTCAGCCTCCAAAGTGGTCACTTTGGAAGGGTCAGGATGTGGCTAGTGGCCAAATGGACATTTCTGATTGTCTAGACCAGAGTTTTTCTCACTAGGTTCCATGATGGGATGCCTAGAGTTCTATGAAGTTCACTGGGTTTGGTCTTTGGGGTTTTTGTGAAATATTTGAATTTCCCTTCCATCCCTCTACATTTTATATTAGTGAAGGCATATTATTTTACAATGTTTCTCCTTGCACTTCTATCTCCAAATACAAAAACTCTTCCCTTCACCCTATAGTGGTGCATTAGTTCCTGAGGGCAAATCAAGGAATGGGCCAGGAAGTGACCAATAAAAGGGTTGGATAGGTGGGAAATTGATGACATCGGTTTTTCCTAGGATATCAAGGTTCCATAAATTTCTTTTTGAAAAAAAAAATCCCACAGCCTGAAAAAATTTGAAAGTCCCTATTGGAGATGGTTTGGGGGGAACGTGTGCTTAAGCATTATCAGCTCACATAAAAATCTCTTCCTTCCACAGAAGGACCTACTCATTGGTGAAATCCCAAGCACTAAAGCCCTACTGTGCTCCAAGAACAAGTGTGTGGAGAAGCTAGCTGCAAAGGAGATCTGCCAGAAATACCAGGATCCCAAAGCTGGGCACCTGCCAGAGAACTGTGCTGTAGACTTTGTCACAGCTGTCTACCTCTGCCTGCAGAAAAAATCCCCCAACCTGACCCAGGTAAGATTGAGTTTCCTCCCCAGAAGCCATGCTCTTAATCAGCTGGATAAATGAGCTGGTAAGGCAAGCAGGGCCCTTCATCCATTTTCTTATTTGATCCTCACAATAGCTCTTTGGGTCAGAAAGGGCAAATCCCATTTTTAAAAATATGGAAACTAAGGCTAGGGAGATTGAACGACTTGTCTAAGCTCATAGATAGCAGAGCCAGAACTAAGAGCCCAAGTTTTCTGACTTCCAAATGACTCCCATGGCTCTTTTCACTACATTCCATGATTTCTCCTTTTATAAAAAGCGGAGTTGACTGGAGAATATATCTCCTCCCCAACAGGTGCATGCTACTGTGGCGGCGCTAGATCTACAAATCAGAAATCATCAGAAACTCCTCAACCCTGGCAGCAACTTAGAGTTGAAGAGGTCGTCAATGAACACCCCGGAAGAAACTGATGATGTTGACAATCTTAGCACAGAAGTCTCTTCTTCAGATGACCATGACAAGAATGGTCTTTGGTCTGGAGCAGAGTCTTCCTTACCCCAGCCAGGGTATAGGGAAGGAAAGTGTCTGACCAGTGGGGTAGAAGCTGACTCTTCAGTGTGTCCTGGTCCTTCATATCCTCAAGATGGTAAGAACATGGGAACCTTTATTCTCTCCTTTCCCATCTCACAATCACACACTGGTTCCAGATTCAGATTTGTAGAGTCTCCTGCCACTTTGTAGTGTGCCCCAAAATCACCTCTGCCAGCTGTTGCCTAGCATTCTGCTGGGGGCTTACAGAATTTCAAAATCATTCCCAAGAAGTCAAGAGTTGGGTCTTTAGGCAGTAAAAATGGTGAGGTTGAAGACATTTGTTTTCAGTCTTTCTCTGTTTTAATTTTGATGCCTTAATTTTTTTTTTCAAATTCCTTTCCCTACACATGCACCCAGAGCTCTCATATCATTGCAGGCTGCCTATTATAACTCTGGGCATCCATCTACTATAGAACTGTTCTCTAGTCCTTTATTCTTCTCCCTTCCCCAGTATGAGAAATAACTGTTCATTGATCCATTACCATCAGAGCCTTCTAGGTAACTGGTGATTTAGGTAGGGGTATGGGTGGGACACTAGCAGCTAAAGGGATTAGAAACTGTCCAGTTACAGGGAACCATCTAGGGAAGCAGCTCATTCCACTTTTGGACAGATTTAATTTTTAGGACATTTTTCCTTGTATCAGGAAGAAATCTACCTCTCTCTTCCACTTTTACCCAGGCTTCCTAATTCTGCCCTCTGGGAACATGAAGAATAATCCCTATGATTTTGAGTCATTGAAAATTTTTGAGTAGGGAAGGGATGGAAGAGGGAGATGAATCTAAAAAATGTGTATTTCCCCTTCTTTTGCTCCTACTCATATTAATTTTCCTTTCATGTTAGCAACAGAAGATTCTTGGGAAGCTGAAGTCAATGATGCCAAGAAGAAATTGATGGAAAATATTTTGCTCTATGAAGAGGAAAAGTTAAACAGTGAGGAGCTATTTGGATCTTTTAAGCCATAAATTAGGTAGAAGAAACATTTAATTAACACGGGAAAATGAAGTCAAAACAAGAGACAAGATGGAAATTTATCAGTTCTTTGTGGATAAAGACTTTCAAGTCATAAGAGTAGGTGAGAGGATATTTTTCATGGATGAGATTAAAGCCTCCACTTTTGTAGACATAAAACCCACCTGATCTATTAGCCTTGCACAGTCTGAAGTCTGAGCTTCGATCTTTAGACCTGAGATAAAAGGAACAGAATGCTGGAAGGAACCCTAGAAGGGAGCACGAAACTATAAAACACATTATCGAGCCTTTGGAATAGTTCTCTGTCTCAAAGAACACTGTCCAGTTCAGTCTGAGTTTGACTATCACTAACTAATATGCCTCTTGGTGAGTCTGAAGTCCAGAGATTATTTTGGAAGCCTCAGAAATAACCCTGAACTTAATCTAAAGAGACTTCTTAGAGCACCTGAGCAAAATAACTGACTAAGCTTCCCCGATTTTGGAACATTCAGGACTCTCATTCAAATTAGGCAAAGCCAATCTGCTGCCTTTTAAGTTTGTGTTAGAATTCATCCTTTGCTCCCTGACCCTGGGCAGGAAGGCACTTGATCCCATGTTACATTCGAGGTGTGAACACTCTAGGGCTCCCCTACTACATGGGAGGTGTGAACACTTTGGGTAGAAGTAGGGGATGTGGGGGGGGTGCTCCCCAGCAATATTACACGAGAGGTGTGAACACTCTAGGGCTCCCCTAC
>CM053583.1:380846883-380896044 GCA_028627135.1 Pseudochirops cupreus | reverse complement strand
GGTGGAGTAGTACCTGGATTGAATTGAGAACTTGCTAAAGGAACAAGTTACACTGTATTTTGACTTTTTCTGTTCTGTGAATGTTTGCTGAATAAATGGGGTTTACTATGCTGGTAATCCAAACCTTAGAAGTTGCCTTTGCCATCGTCCCACCTGGTTTCTTTCTACCTTGTTAGTAGTCTTCCATTTTATCCCCTTCCATGCACTGTACAGTCCAGTCACAGACCTATTCGCTATTCCTTACACACAACGCACGACCCACCTCTAATCTCTGTACCTTTTCGTACCTCTATTCATGCCTGAAATATTCTCCTTGGTCACCTCTGCCTATTAACAATCCTTCAAGACTCAGTTCAAATGCCACCTTCTCCCTCCATCCCCCCAGGCACTGATGCTTTCTCCCCTAAGGTCGCCTTGTATACACTCTGTAGATATCCTGTATTTATGCTCATGTTGTCTCCCCTATCAGAACGCAAGCTTCTTGAGGGCAGGGACCATTTTAACTTTTTCTTTGTATCCCCTGCACTTTGCAAAGTCCTTGACACATGGTAAATACTAAATGTTTATTGCTTGATTTTGGGTCTACCAATCCTCCTATGAACTATAATTGTCACACAGAGAATCTTTTTCATCAGGTGAAATTACATATAAACCCATTTTCACTGGTTTATGAAGCAGAGGACTAATAGAATATTTTATATGATCAGATGAAAAAGTTCTTCAACCCTGGACTGAGGCACTGTCTTTAGAAGGCCCCTGTCAAAATGCACATTAAATTTAACAAGCAATAATTAAGTGCACCTTGTTAGATGCCAGGAAGTAAGGTTTGCATCAGTAGTTAATAAGTCAAGTAGTTTGGCTTATACCTAGAGGAACCCTTCTCTTGCAACTGCCTCCGAGCAAGGTGTGAATTTTCCAGACAAGGTGTAAATTATCTTTGGAATTGTCACCATCCTTTGTTTTGATACTGATTGGACTAGGAGTAAATAAAAATAAGACACCTCAGGAATGAGGGTCTATATACCTGAGCGGTCAAGGAAAACTTCAGAGCACCAAAAGGTAAGCAGAATCATCCCTGCAGGTACCCATTTGCTCATCGAAGCAATCCACACCTATTTCTTCTTTGGAATTGTGAATGAATCACTTGGACTAGCATAGGTCCTAAGGGAAAGTGGGACCCCAAGGAAGTGGTCTGCTTGATTCAGAAAAGGGGTCGGTAATGAGGATATATTGAAGGTGCCAGAGAAGTTGAACAGGGACAGATAAGAAAATTCCCCCAATTTCAAGGGGGTGGCAGAAGTTGAAGGAGGGGCTTTCCTTTGGGTAACACGCAGAGGAAATAGATTTGCAGGGAGTGGGAAGAAGTGCAAGGGGTTAGATGAAGGGCATTTTGGCGCAGCGAGGACTCAGGACCTAGGTTCAAATCCCAACTCTGCAACTCCCCGGTCCTGTGACCCACGTGGTGCTTTCACTTGTCTGGGTCTAGTTTCCTTCTTTGTAAATTTGGGGGGGTTTCTTTCCAGAATATAACCTCTGAAGACAGAGACTTTCATCTTTGGGGCTACGGTGCACAGTGGGTAGTTTACAAATGCTTGCTGAAGCGGCGCAGGTGACGTTGCCGGCCAGCTGGGGGGGGGGTGTCTTTGCAGAAGGAAGCAAAGCGGGGCCGGGGAGGGGCCGAAGATGCGGCAGCGCAGCGTGGGGCAGGGGGCAGCCGAGCGGGCTTGGGGCCGGGGCTGGCTGAAGGCTGCACCGCACCGGACGCCCTTCCCGGTAGGGGATGCCTTAGACAGGGCCCCCAGCTCCTCTCCCGGGTCTTCCTTGCTCAGTAGCTCACTTTCCCCGCGTCAGCCAATCATCGGGCGAGACTCCCTCGACTCCTCGCGGGTCCCGCCCCTCCGGGCTGAATCTGGGGCAGGCCTCAGGGCCCGAGTAGGTTTGTTCTCTGGGGCTGGTGCTGCAGAGCCGTGAGAGCGGGGGGGAAACGCGGGAGGGAGGAGGGGGCGAGGGAATCGGAGAAGCAGGAAGAGGAAAGGCGAGGGAAGTGGGGGAGGAAAGGGGGAGGAGGGGAGGGGAGAAAGGAGGATAGGAATGGACAGACGGCGCTCGGAGCGCGGCCTTGGGGGCGTGGATGCAGAGCCTCGACCTGGCCATGCGCGGGCCCGGCCACGCGGGGCGGCGGAGGAGGCGCGGGCTCGGGCGCGCGGGGCCCTGACGGGAGCGTGGGAGGCGGGGTCCCCGGGCGCGCCTCGGCGGCTCCTCCCCCGGGGCTCGCCGGCGGTCTCCCCCGGCCTCTCTCCGGCTTGCGGGGCCGGCCCCACACGGGGCCGCGGAGGCTCTTGGGGGCGGAGCCGGGCTCGACGTCGTTCCCGGCGAGCTCCCGCACTCCGCGCCCGTCCTCGGGCCGTCTGGCAGGGGTCGCACTTGCGCGGTTTCCTGGGGCCTGGGCCGGGGCTAACCTGTTGGTCCCGCGTTAAACTTGCAGGTGCCCATGGCGTCCGAGCGGCTGCGCAAGGTCAAGTACCAGTGGGGCAGCGGCTCTGATGGCTTCCCCAGCAAGCGCAGCTGCAGGGAGTCCGAGCCCCGGGCTGCCGCCGCTGCCGCTTCCTCCTCTTCCTCTTCCTCCTCCCCCTCCCCCTCCTACTCCCCTTTCCCCACTCCCAGGGCTTCCCCAGCCTTTTCGCAGGCCAACCCTCCCCCTCCTCCCGGCCCCAGCCGGCCGGGCAAGGGCAAGCCTGCCCCCGGGAGAGGGCCCCGCAGGCCCCCGGAGGCTCTTGGCAAGGAAGAGGTGACCCCCCAATACTCATCCGGCTGGAAGGGCTCCGGCCTTCCCCACCAACCCAACTGTTCTGATTCCTCAGGTGCGGGTGGGGCTGGCCGCCGCACCCTGCTAATCCGGAGGACCGGAGGCCTTGTCTCTCGCTTAGAAAGCTCCTCCCTGTCTGGCAGCCCCACCGCCCGAGAGATGTGCACCTTAGGGGCCAAAACCTCCCACCGGAAGGTAAGTGACCGAAGAGAGCCGGGTCTGCATGCGGTATACTGATGAGCAGGAGAAAGGCAGAAAAGCGGCGTACCTGGGGGCTCCTGGGGCCTCTCTCAGACGGGCTCTGACCCCCGGGGGTTTAGAAGGAAGAAAAGTGGGGGGGAGCATCATCAGCCAAGCATTATTTATTATATAAGCATCTCCTTTGATCTTCATGACAGCCCTGGGAAGAAGGTGCTGTTGTGATCCCCCTTTTATAGTTGAGGAAACTGACACAGGTTCAGTGACTTGGCCAGGGTCTCGGAGCTAGGAAGCAGCCGATGCTGGGCTTGAACTTGGGTGTTGCTGATTCCAGGCCCAGCTGCCCTGTCCTCTGTACCACTTAAATTGAGCTTCCCCTGGATGGTCCTGAAGGCTGGTAGTGACTGCACCCGGAGCTTGTTCAGGATGGATGAGTTGGGAGGTGAGGAGGGAGGAGTGTCATTCATTGCTCATAAGCATTTTGCTGTCTTGGCTTTCTTGTCTTCTGAGACAGTAAATGGAATGCCAGGCCTAGAATCAGGAGCCCATGAGTTCTAATGTGGCCTTGGACAGCAGATGTAACCCTAGGCAAGTCTTTTAACCTCTGTCTGCCTCAGTTTCCTCATCTGTGAAATAGGAATGATAATTGTAGCACCAACCTCCTAGAGTTCTTGTGAGGATAAAATGAGATAATATTAAAATGCTTTGTAAATACTAGCAATTATTATATAAAGTCTACACTGGACTGTTTGCTCTGGGACCTCATAGTACAGATGTGTAACCTTCTGATCTGAATGGGACTGAATGTAGGGTAACACTACCACCTTGATTTTACTACCTACCTCACAAGGTTATTATAAAGTTTAAGTTTGATAATTTAGGCCAGAGTTGTCACAGTCTAAGCCCTCAGGCCTGGAAGCCCTCTACATGTCCAAGTGTGGCCTGACCTAGAATAAAATGTGATTAGGAAATATTTAACAAATGAATAAAAATAGAATAAAACATAAATAATGCTTCATTAAAAACTAAGTCATAATGCTGTCAGCATAGATTCTTGTATACTGCTCCCATTTCTAGGTAAATTTGACAGCGCTAATTTAGGCTATTAATAGGCCCTTGAGCCCTCCCTCTATCTGACTGGAAAAGGGTGAATTTAATAGTGATTGTTTCCCTTGTTTGATAACGCAGATAATGCAAATCCTTGGCCTGGGCCCTGGGATTGCTTAATCCCTATTCATTCCTTTCACCTCCACCTCCATTTGGTCTGGCCCAAACTACTCAGTTTAAAATAACTAGGGATTGAAGGGCTGGTTAACGGCATCCCATGTGCTGATCCCTTTCTGTCCCAGCAGCTTAACTGTGTGGCCATGTACCAGGATAGCCTTTGCCACGAAAAGTGGGAACAATCAGGGAGTCAGGAAAATGCACTAAGTAACCTCCCATTAATGAAAGAGCATACTGGAAAATTCTTTGGCTGGGATCACTTCTTCCATTTTAAGGTGACTCTGCCCCCAAATGATCAGACTTAAGTGATCAAAGTGATACAGAGAAAGTGGTTTCCTACACTCTCAGACTCCAGCAAGGGACACTTTTTGAGCCATAATAGGTCCTTGAGAGACTCTTCTTGTGAAGTATCTTGGATCCTCTCACTGTGCACCACTCCAGGTACCCTCTTCTTCCTCTGCCTTATTCAGCATCTTTTTTGTGTTGTCTTATCCCTTTAAATTATTGTTGTTTGTCCTTCGTTCCCAAAGAGATTCAGTGACATCATGAAGGTGATATCTTGAACCTTTTAGAGAATGAGTTCCTTGTCTTTTGACTTTGTATACCTTAGCACATAGTAGGGGCAGCTAGGTGGCTTAGTGCATAGGTATGTCAAATGAACTGGTGAAGGAACTGGCAAACTATTCTAATATTTTGGTCAAGAAAACTCCAAATGGGGTCATGGAGAGTCCTGCGTGACCGAGTGACAAAAAGTGCTTAATAAGTGTTTGTTGACCAGCTGAAGACCACTTGTCATAGAAATCGTAGAATTAAGTCAAGTTATGTGTTGGATTAGGTGTTTTCTGATGTTCCTCCCAACTCTTACATTCTCAGATTTCTTGAAACCTTGGTTTCCATGGCGTTGAACTCTCCTAGTTCTCCTATAATTGCTTTTTCATGGTTCTTCCTTCCTTTCACCCTGAGCTTTGGGGGATCTCCCAGGACATGTTCTTTAGCCTTTGTTCTCTGCTCTGTATGCTTTCTTCCTCATAAAGCTCAATCTACTACTACTATAATAATGATAATGATACTAATAATAATAGCACTTACATAGTAATTGAAGCTTTGTAAAATGCTTTACAGATATCTTTTTATCCTCACAGCAGTCTTGGAAGGTAGGTGCTATGATTATATTCATTTTACAGCTGAGAAAAGTAAGGTAGATAGAGGTTAAGTGACTTGCCCATGGCCACACAGCTAGCAAGTGGTTGATGGTATATTTTAACTCTTTCTGACTCCTTGGAGTAGCTAGGTGGCTCAGACACTAGTTGTGTGATCCTGGGCAAGTCACTTAACCCTGTTTGCCTCAGTTTCCTCATCTGTCAAATGAACTGGAGAAGGAAATGGCAAACCACTGCAAGTATCTCTGCCAAGAAAACTCCAGGGACAGTATTGATGTGCTCTGTGATCCATAGGGTCATGAAGAGTTGGATACTTGCATTTTATCTTCAGGACTAAATCATTTTATATAATGCTTGTAAGGAAAGCATTTTATGAATTTTTTTAAAACTTAAGTTTCATTGATATCCTTTTTTTAAAAAACATCACAGTTTCCTCCAATATTCATTATCCTCCTAGAGAACTATTTCATATAAGTGATATTTTTTTTTTTTGCTTTTTGGAGGGGGAAGGCAGAGTAATTGGGGTTAAGTGACTTGCCCAGGGTCACGGGGCTAGTAATTGTTAAATGTCTGAGGCCAGATTTGAACTCAGTCCTTCTGACTCCAGGGCCGGTGCTCATTATATTCACCGTGCCACCTAGTAATATGTTCTAAAGACAAAAAAAAAGAGAGGAAAAAAATTGAGCACAACCGATAACAGCGTAACTCTGAAAAGATACCCAGTGTACACAGTCTTAATTCTCTTGACTTTACGGAAGGACAGGTGTAGATGTTTTCTCGTTTCTCTCCTTTGAAGTCCTGCTCACACGTGGAATTTTGCAGCAATCGCTTTTAATTGTTTAGTAGCTTTTCTTTCCATTTACAGTAGTGTTGTGGTCGCTGTGTATGCTGTTTTCTTGGCCCTGCTTCACTGTGTCAGTTCATGCAGATTTCATGCTTTTCTGTGTTCAGTGTTTGTCTTTTCTTACAGTACAGTAATAATCCATTACATTCTAAATTAGATGGGTATCTGCTTTGTTTACAATTATTTGCTGCCACAAAAAGTGTTGCTATAAATATTTTGATGGTTAATATGAGGCCTTTCTTCTTATCAATGACCTCTTTGGTATAGAGGAATCTCTTGGTCAGAAAGGTATGGGCATTTTATTCACTTAATTGCACATTTCCAGATTGCTTTCCAAGCATTTTATGAATCTTAACCTAGTGAGGTTAAGTATTATTATTCTAATTTTATAGATGAGGAAACTGAGTCACAGAGCTATGAAGTGACTTGTTGAGAATTTAAACCTGCATGTGGATGACATTTTACATCTTCTAAGGCTGCTAACTCTCCTGAATTTTCTATGCCTGTTAATGGCAACACCGTTCTCTCTTTCTAGACTTTAAACTTTGAAATCATTTATGATTTTTGCCTCCTCCTTTTTTCCATTGTCATTAAAACCTATGGTTTCTTCCGTTATGTCTTCCCAGGAGGTACTTGTAGTTTAAGATAAATTTTTCCAACCAAATGATTCTCGTAACTGGTGCAGATGTGTAATGTGTGGAACAGGGAAGGTCTTCAATTTGCCTGTTGGCTCTTCTGGCTCTCTTTTCTCTCTTCCCCTAGCACACACCAAAAAGAACAGGAATCCAAAATTTGGAAGCTTGCTTCTGAAAATTGCCAATGCCCTCCTTAGCTTAGTTGTCTCTCCTCTCCCCTCTCCCTTCCACCCCCCCCCCCAATTACATGCCTGTGTTATTTGAGTAGTAACCCAACTGGTCTCTCAGCCCTGATGCACTCTACACATAATCATCAGATTTTTCAAAAGCAATTGTTTTACCTTTTTATAGCTCAAAATTTTTATTGGCTCCCTATTGCTGCACAGCTTTGCCTCACTTAAATCCAATTCATAGGCACGTTAAGACATCACCCTCGTGTTATTGGTCTTCTTGCAGAATGAAGGATGAACACCAATAACAATTTTTGGTTGCTTAGATTTTGTAAGACATTTTGGGGTTTGGGATCTAGATTTTTTTTTTTGGTTTATTTAGTTTTAGTTTACAACATTCAGTTCCACAGTTCCTTGAGTTTCAGATTTTCTTCCCCTCCTTCCCCCTACCCCTCATCATGACAGCATGCCCTTGGATACAGGATCTACAAATAACTTCCCTTTAGTCATTAGTCAGGTTGTAAAGAAGGATTATAACTGATGGAATGATCAGTGGGGAAAGAGGAAACAAAACAAAACAAGAAAAAGAAACAGAGCAAGTAGTTTGTTTGAGTCTGCGCTCAAACCCCGCATCTTCTTCAATCATGAGTCTTTTGGAGTTGTCCTATAACCTTGTATTGCTGAGAGGAGCCCAGTCTGTTGAAGTTAGTCGTCACACATATGTTGTATCTGATTGTGTACAAATTTCTCCTGCTTCTTCTCACTCAACATCAGTTTATATAAGTCTTTCCAGGTTATTAGGAAGTCCGTCTTCTCCTCATTTCTTGTAGCACAGTAGTATTCCATTACATTCATATACCACCACTTGTTCAGCCATTCCCCAATTGATGGGCATCCCCTTGTTTTCCAATTCTTTGCCACCACAGAAAGAGCTGCTATAAATATTTTTGTACACACGGGTTTTCTTCCCACTTCTCTGCTCTAGAAGTGGTATTGCTGGGTCAAAGGGTATGCACTTATTTATAGCCCTTTGGGCATGGTTCCAGATTGCTCTCCAGAATGGCGAGATCAGTTCACAGCTCCACCAACAATGCATTAGTGTTCCAATTTTCCCACATCCTCTCCAGCATTAATCATTTTGCTGTTTTGTCATCTTAGCAAGTCTGGCAGGTGAGATGTGGTACCTCACAGTTGTTTTGATTTGCATTTCTCTAATCACTAGTGATTTGGAACATTTTTCCATATCCTTATAGATGTCTTTAATTTCATCTTCTGAGAACCTCCTGTTCATATCCTTTGACCATTTATCAACTGGGGAGTGGCTTGTATTCTTATAAATTTGACTCAGTTCTTTGTATGTTTTAGAAATGAGACTTTTATCAGAGACAGTGGTTGTAAAAATTCTTTCCCAGTTTTCCACTTCCCTTTTAATCTTGGTAACATTGGCTTTGTTTGTACAGAAGCTTTTCAATTTAATATAATCAAAATTATTCATTTTGCATTTTGTAATGCTCTCTAATTCTTGTTTTGTCATGAAGTTTTCCCCGCTTCATAGATCTGACAGGTAAACTATCCCTTGCTCTCCCAGATTGCTTACGGTATCAACCTTTATACCTAGATCATGCACCCATTTTGACTTTATTTTGGTGTATGGTGTTAGATATTGGTCTATGCCCAATTTCTGCCACACTGTGTTTCAGTTTTCCCAGCAGTTTTTGTCAAATAGTGCGTTCTTATCCCAAAAACTGGGGTCTTTGGGTGGGACCTAGATTTTAAAAAAATATTAAAATTCTGTATCCTGAAGAGATCATAAAAATGGGAAAAGGACCCATATGTACAAAAATATTTACAGCAGTTCTTTTTGTTGTAGCAAATAATTGGAAATTAAGGGGTTACCCATCAATTGGGGAATGGCTGAATAAGCTGTGGTATATGAATGTAATGGAATACTGTTGTTCCATGAGAAATGATGAGCAGGTAGATTTCAGAAAAACCTGGACAGACTTACATGAGCTGATGCTGAGTGAAGTGAGCAGAACCAGGAGAACATTGTACACAGTAATAGCACTGTTGTTCCATGATCAACTTTGATAGACTTAGCTCTTCTTAGCAATGTATTGATCTAAGACAATTCCAAAAGACTAAAGATGGAAAATGCTGTTTACGCCCAGAGAAAGAACTGTGGTGTCTGAATGCAGATCAAAGCATACTGTTTTTCTCCCTTTTTTCTTTCTCTTGCTTTCCCTCTTTGGTTCTGATTCTTCTTTACAACATGACTAATGTAGAAATATGTTTAATATGATTGTCTAGGTAGTCTCTCTATCAGATTACATCCTGTCTTGGGGATGGGGAATGGCAGGAAGGGGAAATATTTTATAACTCAGTCTTATAAAAGTGAATGTTAAAAACTAAAAATAAATAAATGAAATTTTAGAAAGAAATTAAAATTTTATTTTTTTCCCTCTTTTTCCAAAAGCTGGAACAATTTACTTTTTGGCCTGTGCAAGTTTTTACTTATGATTTCTTGAAATATAGTTCTGAAAAACAGGCTTTTAGGAGCTACTTGACTATGCCTTTTAAACCTAAATCTGACGCGCATTGAATGACCAACCCAAGGCTTTTGTGGCTCATCTTTTAGTTTTTGGTGGATTAGATTTAGAATGAGTGTAAGTAGCAATTGTTTTCTATTCTGACCAGAAATTCTAAAGGCTTTCCCCTCAGATTGGTCATTTTATGATGGTAAGTTTGGCTATCTTTTGTCTCAGTTCTTACCTAACCCTTAGTCACTGAATGAATGTTGCCTCTGACAGACTGAGACTTGAGAAAGACCTAATTTAGAAAGGCCAAGGACAGCCATTGCACCCTGGGCCACTGCCAGTTGTCTTGACTTTTGTCTTGCCACTGAACTTTGATGACTCTGGAGGGAGAAAGTGAGGCTGATGACTTTGCCCAAATATTTATTACAATTAGATTATGATAATAGATAATTGCCTAAGACTATCTATGACAGAATGCTTGGCATAAAGCAGTGTTTTAAATGTCAAATAAGACTTTTTATCACTGAAGCTTGTTAAACAAGAGTGACATGGTCACACCTATACTTTAAGGAGATCACTTTGGCATGTAGGGTAGAAGACCTTGGGGTTAGGAAGACGATCTGGGTTCAGATTCTTCATCTGATATTAGCTGTAGGATCATGAGAGTATTGTCTCTATGATTATAAGGTACAGATAAGATGCTAATATGTCCCATTGGAGGGGAGATTCCATACCAAGTTATTCCTTAGTGTGGAAGTCGTTGAACTCACAGGTCCCAACAAGAAAATTGAAAATTAAACAGAAAAATCACCCTTTATGTTATTTTCATATCTCCTCTGGTGGAACCTAGAATTGTATTAGCTTGGTAGTAGGTGATCAAAAAGTGTTTGTTGGAAGGATGCCAAAGATTATTGGAGTTGTAAACTGATTCAACCATTCTGGAGAGCAATTTGGAACTTCTGTGTCCAAAGGGCTATAAAACTGTATATACCATTTGACCTAGCAATACCACTGTTGGGTCTGCATCTTAAAGGGACCACAGAAAAGGGGAAAATACCTATATTTATAGCAGCTCTTTTTTTTTTGTGGTAACAAAGAATTGTAAATCAAGGGTATGCATATTAATTGGGAAATGGCCATGAGCAAGTCGTGGTGTATGATTGTGATGGAATACTGTTGTGCTATTAGAAATGATGAGTAGGCTAGTTCTAGAAAAACCTGGGAAGACTTACATGATCTGATGCAAAGTGAAGTGAGTAGAACCAAGAGAATGTTGTACATAGTTAACAGCAATTGTAAAATGATCAGCTGTAAATAACTTAGCTATAAAAAAAACTTAGCTATTCTCAGCTCTACAATGATCCAAGACTATTCTAAAGTACTTATGATGAAAAATGTTATCCACCTCCAGAGAAAGAACTGATGGAGTCTAAATGCAGATAGAAATACACTTTTACAAAACTTTCTTTATTTTCTTGAACTATTTTTTTGGGTGTCTCTTTTCTTTTGTAATGTGGCTAATATGGAAATATGTTTTTTTGACTGCACATGTATAATCTATATCAAATTGCTTACTGCCTCAGGGATAGGGGAAGGTAGAAAGGGAAAGTTAAATTATTTTTACATGTAATTGGGAAAAATTATACAAAAGTTAAAAAAAAAAGAAATGCCAAAGGTCCAGAACTTTCTTTTTCAGTTGGAAATAGACATAATGTCATGTGAGGTTGCTGGAGTCCTTAGGGTTATTAAATGAAAAAGGGAGAGCTACCAGCCCCTGTCACTTTTCCCGTATCTACCTTTATCTTCTTCTGTCTTTGTATTCCATTTCAGTGTGGGGTATCTCTTCTAGAGAAGAGGGAAAAAAATTATAAAATTAAAGTTAGCCATATTAATGTTTGATTTTAAAGACCAGTGGCATCAAACTAAGATGGAAATGAATCCCTTCAGGCTACATATTGACTCAGAAAACCACAAATTAACATTTGTGTTGTATTGTATTTTTCTTTATTATGCTAAACATTTCCCAATCACATTTTAATCTGGTTCTGCCGCACTCAGGAGTTTTGGGGACTGCAAGTTTGATACCTCTGATGTACACTGCTCTGTTAAGATAGACATCTACATTCTAACAAATTATTATTCTAGCAAATTATTATGCTCCTAGCTTGGCTGTCACCATGGGTAAAATTCTTATGATAGGAATATATTTTTCTTCTGTTGTACAGGTTGGTCCCAA
Source organism: Pseudochirops cupreus (assembly GCA_028627135.1). Lineage (NCBI taxonomy): Eukaryota > Metazoa > Chordata > Mammalia > Diprotodontia > Pseudocheiridae > Pseudochirops > Pseudochirops cupreus. Next base: position 380,884,234 of record CM053583.1, on the reverse strand, counting down.
GGAACAATCCTACAGCTCTGAGTTTGCAGCTGAGGCTGAGAGTCAAAGTAATTCTATGGAGGAAGCAGGGGTGACCCAGAAGACGAAGAGGAGAGTCAAGGACCAGGGGACTGCAGTGATCTACCTGAAGGCCCTCCAGGGCATTCTGGGGAAATCCATACCAAGAAAGAAAAAGATAGAGACTGGGGAGCCAGAGCAAAGCCAAGAAGACTCCAGCCCTAGAAGCAGAGAAGAACCTGGCAAGAAGAGTGTCGTGGTTTCTTTTCCAGTTAAGGAAAAGCATCAACACCTGCCGGAAAGCAGCCAGGAGGAAGATGAAGCAGACAGAGGAAATATCACTAGCATACTGATGGTTAGGGACTCTCAAGGCAACTCAAGTGAAAAGCTACTTGGTAACCCAAGGACAGTAAGAGAAAAAAGCAGAGAGTCCCACTCAGAAGGACAGAGGGTGAGTAAGGCTCACTCTGTGCCTTCCCTCTCTGTTCTTTGATTAGGTGGCATTGGGTTTTTTTCAGTCTGACATATTCAGTTCAACAAGCCTACTACTATGTACTAGGCATCAAGAATAATAGATATAACAATGAAATAGCACTTTACCCGAAAGGAGCTTATATTCTACTGGGGGAGGGGAACAGTATGCACACAGATAAACAAAACAAAATATATGCAATAGGATTTATATGTATTTGGAATGGAAGAGGGCTAACGACTTGGGGAATCAGGAAAGGCTTAGAATGGCAGGGAGCAATTGAGCTGGGCTTTGGAGGGAGCCAGAGGTTCCAGAGTCAGAGGTGAGTAGGGAGAACATTCTAAGCATGAGGTAGGGGGGTGGCCCCATAGAATTGAGGGGGATAGAATTTTCTTGTTTGCGGTATAGCAAATAGGTCAATCTGTCTAGACTGTAGAGTGCATGGGGGGGTAATAATATCTAAATCTGGAAAGATAGAGGAATAGATGGGCCGAATTGTAAATATCAAACAGAATAATTTGTATTTTGCTAAAGAGGCAATAAGGTGCCACTGAAGTTCCTTAAGTGGAATAGTGACATGGTCAGACCTATACTTTTTAGGACTGTGAATTTGGTAGTCATGTGGAGAATGGAATGGAGTGGGCAGAGCTTGGTGACAGGGTGATCTGTAGGAAGATAGTTGTGAATTATCTGCATAGAGATGATAGTTGAACACATGGGAAGTGATGAAATCACTGAGAGAGAAGACAAGAGGGCTCAGGATAGAGCTTTGGGTTATATCTGTAACCTAGGGGATAGGACAGGTGACCCTTAAAGAAAAGAAAAGAAAAGGAAACTGATAAGTATGGGTCAGACCGCTAGGAGAATCATGACAGCAATTTCAAAACCCAAGGAGAAGAGAAGAGAATATTCAGAAGGGGGAGGGATGGTCAGAGGTATCAGATGCTACAGAGAGGCCCTGAAGGATGGAGACGAGAAAAGGCCATTGGGTCTCATTCAGTCATGACTGTAGAGCAGGGGTTCTCAACTTTCCTACTGCTGGGACCCTTTAATGCTCGTATGTGGGCGTGTCTGCATGTGGGTGGACCCACCTGGAGAGGGATGGAGGAGTGGTGTCTCAGTTCCTAAGACCATCGGAAATATGTGTTTTCCGATGGTCTTAGGTGACCCCTGTGAAAGGGTCGTTTGACCCCCAAAGGGGTCGCGACCCACAGCTTGAGAACCGCTGCTCTAGAGAGAGCAGTTTTTATATGGTGGTAGGGAAGCCATATTGCAATTTAGGAGAAAAGTAGGAGCGATGAGTGCACAGCAGATGTCAAGGAAGAGTGCAGCCAGAACCACATTCAAATGTAATTGGGAAATATTTAACAAAATAAGTTAAAATACAATAAAACAGATAGTATTGCATTTTAAGACTAAGTCAGTATGTGGCCTCAGAGTCCTTTATGTGGCTTCTCTTTCTATTTGAGATTAGCACCACTGGTGTAGACAGTGTTTATTTTAGCAATCTTAAGCTCATGCCCTAGGACTTCAGGGTGCAAATTGATGTTTTTTTTATCTTTTCGGAGGGGGGGAAGTCAGGGCAATTGGGGTTAAGTGACTTGCCCAAGGTCATGCAGCTAGTAAGTGTTAAGTGTCTGAGGCTGGATTTGAAATTAGGTCCTCCTGACTCTAAGGCCGGTGCTCTATTCACTGTGCTAACTAGCCGCCCTGATATCTCTTTTTCAATACATCTGGCCACTGTCATCTACAGACATCTATTTAGTGCTACTTTAGGCATCTACCTGCTGTGATTAAAGTTTGCTCACTTAGCTTTCTTACCTTTGAGGTCTATTTAAAGTTAAACATTTAATTTTTCCAAGTCTTCCTCAAGCTATCTGACTAGAATGAAAGTATCCATAATGACTAGATGCATTGGTTCTCAACCTTCCTAATGCCACAACCCTTTAATACAGTTCCTCATGTTGTGGTGACCCCCAACCATAAAATTATTTTCGTTGCTACTTCATAACTGTAATTTTGCTACTGTCATGAATCGTAATGTAAATATCTGATAAGCAGAATGTATTTAAATTGAACATAACCCACAGGTTGAGAACCACTGGACTAGAGACAAATTGGTATAGTTGGAAAGTTTTCTGACTGCCTAGAGTCAGAAAACCTGGGTTTGATCCCCAGCCCTGCCACTTCTAGCTGTATGACAAATCATTTTCCTGTCTGACCTCAGTTTTTTAATCTGTGAAATGGTGGTAATACCTGCTCTGTCTCTGACATAATTGTTGTGAGGCTCAAATATGGTAACATATATAAAAAGTGCTCTTAACAATTAGTGGCTAGACCAGTGTAAAGTATTAAATAAGTGTTGCTTTTGGCAGTGTGTGAGGCAGATAGTGGGCTCTTAGTGAATGCTTATTGGTTGATTGTGCTCCAAGTCATTAGGAAGTAAATTGAAAAGTCCAGAACAGATCATACAGCCTTATTTGGTGTGTTCATGTGTTTTAAAGAACATCACAGAGAACTGTTGCTTGAGATAGATGCTGTATGCTACTGGGGGCCATCTCCGGTCGTTTTGATCTGTATCTTGCCACTGGACCCCGATGGCTCTGGAGGAGAAGGTGAAGCTGGTGACTTTGCTCTGCCGTCTCTTACTGAGATCCAGTTCACTTACAAGTCATGGCGTCACCTTCCTGATGTCAGTCCTCTCAGAGAAAGAAGGGCAAACAACAAGCTCTCACATCTTTTTCCTCCTCCCCCCATACCCTTCAGTCCAATGACACTGGATTCCTTGCCGTTCCTTGACTAAGACCCTCCATCTTCCAGCTCCGGTCATTCTCACCGGCTGGCTCCAGGCTTGGAATGCCTTCCCTCCTCATCGCCTCATGGGTTCTCCAGCTTCTTTCAAGTCCCAGTTAAAAGCCCACCTTCTGCAGGAAACCTGTCCTGACCCCTCTCAATTCCAGTGTTTTCCCTATTTGGTATCTCCAGTTTGTTCTGTATGGATCCATTTATCCATATTTGTTGATGTGTCTCCCCCGTTAGACTGTGAGCTCCTTTAGCACAATGCCTGGCACCCAGTGGGTGTGTAATAAGTACTTATTGACTGAATGACGTTTGATACCCTTGTGGGACACCTGACGTTTAATAAAAGGAGGTTTACTTAGCCACATCAAGGAAACAGTATTCAACGGAGATACATTATTGTTTCATTTTCTTTCCTGCTTCTTTGTTAGACATCCTGGTCTGTCAGTTATAAGCTTGAGGGTGGAACTTCCCCGTGTGCTGGCTTTTTATATTTAGTGGCCTGAGCCTTGATCCCCTGGGTCAGTCAAGTCTCAAGGATGCTTTCAATACCTTTTAAGTAAAAGCCAGTCTGGACCACATGGCATTTACTGCTCTTGCCACACACCCCTTCACTGTGCTCCAATTAGCCTGCTAATTGATCCTTATACCTAATATCTCATCTCCTACTTGCATCCCTTTGCCCATCCCTGGCATTCTTGTCTTTTCCCTTGCTTCTGCCTCTCAGAATCCCTAGCTTCTTTAAAAACACGTATTGGTGCTACCTGGCTCCCTAGGGCTTCCCTGATTTTTCTCAATGATTAGCATTTTCTTCCTTCTGAACATAGCTTTGGATTTTCTTATCTGTGTTCGAGTAGCCTTTCATTAGAATGTGAGTAAGCTTCTTTAGGGAACGGACTGTTTCATTTTTGTCTTTGTATTTCCAGTGCGTAGTGCAACGCCTTTTACATAGTAGGTGCTTAATACATGGTTGTCGAATTGAATCAAATTTCTAACCTCTGCCAAGAGTTACCATCAAAAAAAGTAGTTATGACAAGTCATTCATTTGTAGAAGTGTGGTGCTAGTGAGGACCTGGCTGCAGGTTTGCAGGATCCCAGGTCCTGCAAATTAGCTTTGCTCTGTTTCATGGGCACAGCCTACACATTTAGGTCTGGCCAGCTGTTTGGGAACTGGTAGCTGGGGGAGAGGATGAAGGACAATCATTTTTGTCCCTTGCACAAGAGGCACTTGGTGACCAAGAATGTGAATGGTTCAATTACAAAGCCATACTCCTTAATTATAGCCTGTAGCACAGTAACAGCAGCATAGTAAGATGATCAACTCTGATAGACTTAGCTCTTTTCAGCAATATAATGATCCAAGACAATTCCAAAAGACACATGATGGAAAATGCTGTCCACATCCAGAAAAAGAGCTGCTGGAGTCTGAGTGCAAATTGAACTATTTTCACTTTTTGTCTGTGTATGATTTTTTTCCCTTTTGTTCTGTTTCTTCCTTCACAACATGACTAATGTTGAGATAGGTTTAACATGATTGTACACGTATAAGCAGCATCAATTTGCTTGCTGTTTTGGGGAGAGGGAAGGGCAAGAGGTAGGGAAAGGATGGATGGAGAAGACTTTGGAACTCCAAATCTTAAAAAAAAAAGGAACGTTGAAAACTATCTTTTCATGCAATTGGAAAAAAAATACTGTTTACATTGTAGTTTGTAGCATCATCTTCCTACATGAAAGAGAATTTGTTGTATCTATGATTATTTCTCTTGTCTTCCACAGCCTAAAGAGAGGGAGGTGGTGATAGAAAATCCTTCTTCAGAAAGTGACTGGTCAGATATGGAAGACATTTCCACTGCCCGTTTCTCCCAAGAGGATGCTGTTTCTTTGAATATCTCTGTCGTTTCAGAGTCCAGAGTAGTGGAATCTTCCACTACTGATTTTGTCATGTATCCAGCTCACTTGTACGGCAGCCCTTGGCGTGACTATGCCAGTTACTGGGCTGGCAGTCCCAAGCCTTTCTGTTATCCCTCCACCAACAGCTTTGGTGATGCTTCAAACATAATGGGAAGTAATAAGAGTCAATCCAGTGATGGCTCTGCTGAGATTGCTAACAGCAAGCCCAGGAATACCTCCAAGGACTTGGAAGTGGCAGAAGAGAAGACCCTCAAGTCCTCTTCCCTTCATTCTTCTAGGATATGGGAAGAGGAACAGGTGAGGGGAAAAAGAACATTCCATGAAGAGGCGCCTCCTTTTTCTCAAGAGCACACAAGTTCCTCATACTGGGAACGCAAGGGGAGCCAAGGTTCAGTGGGCTTCATTGACACCCACTGTCACTTGGACATGCTTTATTCCAAGTTGTCGTTCCAAGGCACTTTTTCAAAGTTTAGAAGGATTTATAGCAGCTCCTTCCCAAAAGAATTCCAAGGTTGCATCGCTGACTTCTGTGACCCTAGTACCCTGACAGATTGCCTATGGGAGGATCTGTTGAAAGAGGACCTTGTGTGGGGGGCATTTGGTTGTCACCCTCATTTTTCCCGATACTACAATGAACGTCAAGAAAGGAACCTCCTTCAGGCTTTGAGACATCCCAAGGCTGTTGCATTTGGAGAAATGGGACTGGATTATTCTTATAAATGTACTTCTCCTGTCTCAGATCAGCGAAAGGTAAGATGGTGTCTTGCCCCAACCCCCTGCACCCCGCATTTCAGTAAACCTTTGCTGAATTATGATAATAGCTAAGATATTTTTATTTAGTGCTCTAAAGTTTGTGAGACATTCTATATACGTTATCTCATTTGACCCTCACAACAACCCTGTGACCTATTTATTACAGATGTTTGCATCCCCACGGTACAGCAGCTAGTTGTTTTATTAGACACAAATCAGACCCAGGCCCTCCATCTGACATCAGATTCATTGCTCTTCCCGCTAAACCCCACTGCCCCTGGAGTTTAGTTCCCAGCCTTACAAACCGTCTTCTTGTATGTTCACTCCTTTTACCCTGTTAACTGCTCATTTCCTTTGGGGAGAAAAGAGATTGGGTAAGAAAGGGAGATGCTTACCACATGAGATTACCTCCAAATTATATTCTGAACTGAATATATATATATATATATAAAACTGAACGTATTAGCTTATAATTTCATTCGTTAGAAGCCTGGCAAACTATAGAACCGAAAAAGCTAATTGTATTTATTTTTCCTTTGGATGATGAGCTTGTTACCTGAATTAAACTGCTGAAAGTTACTCTTTATTTACAATTCTTTATTAAGAAAAATTATTAACCTGTTCAATACTTGAAATGACTGTACCTTTTTTAAATGTGGAGGTCTTCTGCTTGTAGTGAATTACAGAGATGGGAGGGACCCTTTAAACTCCAGTCCAGCTAGTTTCTTATAATAGTAATAACTCGCCTGTTTATAACACCTTAACATTTGCCAAGTGCTTTACCTCTCTTATTTCTTTTTGTTCTCACAGCAATGCTGTGAAGTAAGTGTTATGGGTTACGTTATTCCCATGTTACAGATTAGGAAACTGAGGCAAATTTGAATCTATGCTTTTCCCACTGCTCTGAGTCTAGGTGGCCCTGCACTAGATGGAACATAGCCCTTGAGGTCAGGAGGCCCTGAATTCAAATGTGGCCTCAGGCACTTAGTACAATGAAGTGATTTGCTTGAGAGCAAACAGATTTAATGACAGAGCTGGGAAGAGAACCCTTAGTCCAGTGCTTTTCCCATTATACCATCTTGCTCTTGTTCTTTTTTTAAAAAAATTTTTTTATTGATATTTTGTATTTCTTACATTATGTAGTATCCATGTATCACTCCCCTTTCCACAGAACTATAACAAATAATGTTTTTTAAAGAGAAGAAAAAAATCAGCACAATTGATCAATACATTGAAAAAGTCTGAAAACATGGACAGTATGGGGGGCGGGGACCTCCCACCTCCATCGAGGGGTAGGTTGAGGGTGTCTCCTCGTCTCTTACTTGAAGCCCTGCTTGATCTTTATCATTTCTTACGTTTGCTTTTGATTTTTTAGCGTGTGGCTGCTCTTTCCATTCATGTTGTTGTGGTCATACTTCACTCTTTCAGTTCATATAGATCTTCTCGTGGTTTTCTGTTTATCACATTCATTATTTCTTATCATACAACAATATCTCATTGCGTTTGTGTGCCATAGCTTGTTTTAGTTATTCACCAGTTAATGGGCATCTACTTTATTTCCAGTTCTTTTCTACCACAAAAAGTGATGCTATAAATATTTTGGAGTATGTGGGAACTTTCTTCTTATTGAGAGATTTCTTGGGATATAAGCCCAGTGGGGGCGTACTGGAGTCTGTGATTCAGAGGGTATAGACGTTTTAGTCACTTTATTTGCATAATGCCACCAAAATTGTTATACCATTTCACAGTTCCACCAGTAGTGTACTAGCATGCTTATCATTCCACACCCCCCTTCCCCCAACACTGGAATATTGTCATTTTTTGTCATTTTGGTCAGTTTGCAGGGTGGGAAGTGAAACCTCCAGGTTGTCTTGATTTGCATTTCTCTTATTAGTGATTTGGAGTATTCTTTCATGTGGTTGTTAATGGTTTGCAATTCTTTTGAGAACTGTTTGTTCATATCTTCCAACCACTTGTCTGTTCCTTTGTTCTTTAAAAAAAATGCTGTCTTTTGTTTTAAATACTCATTGCACTTCTGCATCTGCTGTTCTGCTTGGTTTCTGCTCCTTGGAGCAAGATACCTCTCCTACGTTAAGCTCTTCACTTCTGATCTCCACACCACCAAGCTGCTAACTCTAGCCTTCACTGACACCACCTCCCTCAGCCTCTTCTCCTCTCTGATTGGAGACCTGAAGACACAATACCAGAGTCTTCCCAGTGCCTTCATTTACTGAGGGCAGAAACTGGGCTTTTTGACTCCCTCTACTCCGCATCTGCTACCCTTCCTGGCTTTAACACCATGGACCAAGATGCCCACCTGGGTTGCCCCAGTCTGTTCACCCCTTTTCTTCTTTTTAAGAACAAGGACCGTTTCTCTTTTATTAATTGTATATCTAGCGCTTAGCACAGTGTCTGGTGAGCAGTATGCACTTAGTGAATGTTTATTGGATTATATCACTTTCATTTCCAGATATATCCTTCCCCTACCAGAGAGCCACCTTCTTTTTTAATTAAATTTTTTCACTTGTCAAGCATTTTTTCTTTCCCCACATCCCTCCACCCCCAGAAAAAAAAAGGAAAATAGAACCCTTGTAACAAATAAATATAGTCAGACAAATTCCTGTATTGGCCGTGTCCAAAATGTGTATCTCGTTCAGCATCTGTAGTCCTTTATCTTTCTACCAGGAGCAGGGTGAAATTCCTCATCTTCCTTCCTCTGGAATCATGATCCTGCAGAGTTTTTGAGGCTTTCAAAATTGTTCATTTTCTAAAGTTGTGATGTTATAAATTATTTTCTCTAATTCTCACTTCATCAGTCCATACAAGTCTTTCTAGGTTTCTCTAAAACGATCTTTCTTCATTTCTTACAATATCATAGTTTTCCATGACACCCATATGTCATAATTTGTTCAGCCATTCCTCAGCGTATGGACTCTTCTTTCTTTGCCATTACAGAAAGCGCTGCCATCCATGTTTTTGTTTTGTACATCTAGGACTTTTCCCTTTCTTTGATTTCCTTGGAATACAGGCTTAGTAGTGGTATGGTTGTGTCAAAGGGTATGCACTATTAATAACTTTTTGGGCATAGTTCCAAATTGCTTTCCAGAAGGGCTGATCCAGTTCACTTTCCCATCAACAGATGTGCCTATTCTCCTGCAGCCCTCCAGCATTTGTTACTTTGCTTTTTGTCAACTTTGCCATCAGGTGATTGTGAGACGGAGCCTTAGAGTTGCTGTAACGTGCATTTTGCCAGTTGTTGATGATGAACATTTTCTCATATGGCTGTAAATAGCTTGCATTTTTTCTTCTTGAAAAGCCTCTTCGTATCTTTTGACAATGAATGCTTACTCTTACAAATTTGAATCAGTTTCTTGGAAATGAAACATTTATCAGAGAAACTTTGCCTCAAAGATTTCTTTTCCCCAGTTAGCTGTTTCCTTTATAATCCTAGCTGCATTGGATTTGTTTGTGTGAAAGCTTTCTAATTTTATGTAATCAAAATTCTTTGTTTTCTCTTCTGTGATCCTCTCTGTTCCTTGTTTGATCATGAACTCTTTCCCTAACCATAGATCTGTGAAATTCAAACAAATTCATTTGTTTATGCTGTGACATCTTATATCTAAATCACTGTCCATTTGGAGCTTGTCTTGGCATATGGTGTGAGATGTTGTAAACCTAATTTCTGTCAGACTGCTGTACACTTTCCAGAAGTTTTTCCTCAAATAAAGAATCTTTAATTCAGTAGTTGGGGTCTTTGGGTGTGTATCTTATCTGTTCTACTAATCCATCTCTTTATTTTTTAACCAGTATCAAATTGTTTTGATGATTACTTTTTTGTTTTAGTTCTCAGTTTGAGATCTGATGTTGCTAGGACCCATTCCTGCCCATTTTTTTTTCATTATTTTCTTCAAGATTCTTGACCTTTTGTTCCTTCAGATGAATTTTGTATCTTTCCCCCCTATTTTGGGGGGATTATTATTTATTTATTTTTCCACTGGGCTGCTTTTACAAACTTTATGATCTCCAGAAACTCATTTTACAAGAGGCCAACCCTGAAACTCATACCTCCTCAGCACCTCCTACTCCTAGGAACCCTCCCTTCCTCTTGGAGGGGAAGGTAGGAGCTGCTAGAGAGTGTTTCTCTTTGAGAACCTCCCAGATCTCCATTTGAGGAGGGCGTCAGACAGTCACCTTATCATTGCCCAGCTGGCTGTTCTCAGTCACCTTATCATTGCCCAGCTGGCTGTTCTCCTGTACTTCATGATTTCCAGAAACACATCATCTTATAAGATATTATCAACTCTGACACACCTCCTCAGACCATTACCCACCTCAGCTGCAGGATCTCACGCCCCCCACATCCTCAGCTCTTTTTTATGTGTTCTCTCCCCCACTGGATTGTAAGCGCCTTGAGGGCAGGGGCTGTCTTACACATTTCTTTATATCCCCAGTGATTAGCACAATGCCCGGCACATAGTAGGTGCTTATTAACTGCCTCTGACTCTAGGTCTATAAAGTAATCTTTTGATAGTTTCCATCTCTTCTAAAGAATAAAAACAGGTGGGGGGAGGCAAAGTCAACCAACATATCAGTGGTCTGCCTGTGTCTGAAACATTCCACACCCACAGGTTCCCCTGACCCTTCCTACAAAAGAAGGTGTATTTTCTTGTTTTTTTGCTGGTTCTGAGCTTGGTTAGTCTGATGACAGAATGTTTCGTCCATTTATTTATTTTGGTGATTCGCTGGCATTGTTGTAGTTATTGTGTTCATTATTTTCCTGGTTCTGTTTTCTTCTCTCTTTATCAGTTTATGTTCTTCTTTGACATCATGTATGTACATTGATAGATCACAGTTTGCTTATCCATTTCCCAATCAGTGGCATGCTTTTATTTTTAATTTTAGTATGTTTCTTTTAAGCTCCTGAGCCTCATCTTTAGACATACGTCTTGTAGGTTTTAAGTACCAACTAAAGCTTTGATTCTAGTAATGAAAACATGTTTGTGTGTACTTGTGTATTGTATTAATTTTTTTAATGGGATGGACTAAAATCTGACTAGTAATCAATACACTGTAGTCCTGGCTGTTTCGTGAAAGTGTAGCTGATCTATTTTCGAAAATTTTTTCTGTGTTGGATGGATCAGGCGTCCTGAAATAGCTTCTACGTCTTGCTTTTTTATCTTTCAGGTATTTGAAAGGCAATTACAGTTAGCTGTGGCTTTGAAGAAACCACTGGTGATACACTGCCGAGAAGCAGATGAAGATTTGCTCACAATCATGAAGAAATTTGTGCCTACAGACTATAAAATCCATAGGTAATGACATATTAGGAACCCTGGAACTGTACTATAGCTAACAGGGAGCAGGCCTGAAATTGGGGAACTTCAGATCAAGGTGCTCCTGGGAGCAGTTGAAATTTCCAAATGTTTTGGAGCTTGGGGCAAGACTGGGGAGTCAAGCTGCAGAATGGTTCATTCTTGAACATCATCTCTGTGATCCAACAGGGACGTGTTAATTCTTTCCAGAAACACTTTAGCACATTCAAAGGGACCTGAGAAAATATTATTTTTTTGTCAACCATTTGCTCTGTTTTTGAGTTGGAAAGTTCATTTCCCTTTTCAAAAAATCCATTTTTGATAAACTTCAGGTCCAAGGTTCTCTCTGTAGGAATAAAACCAGTGAAAACAGGAAGAACACCACCATGTTCAGTCTGGGCAAATTACTATTAAGAGAAAATCAGAAAGTGCCCTCCAGGTTTGAATATAGTTGTCTTTTCTTCCAGGCCAGTCCAGTTCAGTCTAGTCTGTCCAGAGTGAAAAGTGTCTGGGACTTTTTGAGTCACAGATGGTCCTGGCAGTGGTTTTTGTGTGGTTTCTCTCTGGAGAAAGTCATGTCTATCTCTGACTGATCTGGAGTATTTTTGATTCCTCCCCCCCCCCTTTTTTTTGGAAAGACTTACTTTGCTAACAGATAGCAAGAAAGTAAGACCTAGTAAAACGATGCAGCATTGAATAGGAAACTGTGGCTAGAGACTCAAATTTAGATTAGTCATTGCTGTCTGATTGGATCAAAATAGGGGAAAGTGGGCTAATGTGCTGATGAGGCTAGACCCTAAATATTTCCTTTGTCCTTCAAACACCAACTGGTCTCTGGTATGGGTGATCTCTCTTAGAGAAACAGAGCCCATTGAAGGCATTAGCCAAGCCGAGGTACAAGCAGGAGCTGTGGGTGCCATGACCAGACTTAAAGTATAATTAGGGAAGAATTAAGAAAGGCAGACAGGAAGGGAAGAGGTATTATGAATATAAGGAAGTGTTAAAGGGGACCACTGATACTTGTGGGTGTCCTCAGCCTCCTCATCCGCCCTCTCCTACTGTCATTTCCTGGTGGTACATAGAGACTCCCAGAATGTTGTAACAGAGTCTATTCAGGTGAGAAGACTGACCGGCATTTTCTCTTTCTCTTTCTCCCAAAGGCACTGCTTCACTGGTAGCTATTCCGTCATTGAGCCCCTGCTGAAGTACTTTCCCAACCTCTCTGTGGGGTTCACAGCCCTTGTGACCTATTCTTCTGCCTGGGAAGTCAGGGAGACAGTGAGACAGATGCCCTTGGAGAGGATGATTGTGGAAACTGATGCTCCCTACTTCGTCCCTCGTCAGGTAAAGCTGTCTATGGAGACATGAGGTGGGGGATGATGGAATCTGATTTAGAGCCTTCGATTAAAAAGTTGTGTTTGGGGGAGGTGTGGTTGGATTGTGGTCATGCCCCACAAGGGCAGCAGAGATAGAGCCCAAGTGACCTCTCAGGACCCCACTCTGGGACCTTGCAGATCTCTCCTTTTTGTTGCTCTGCAGAACCAAAAGGCCTAGGGGGAGGAGAAGATGAAGGGCAACCACTCTCTTCCCTTCCACCCACCTCCTGCTGCAGGCAGTGCAAAGTCCTACCCTGTAAAGGGTAGTCCAAGGAAACATGGGACCCTGCCTCTCACCCAGAGCCCCACATGACCTAGGACTCTCCCTGCACCTGCAGGTAAAGGGGTCTCTAAAGGGCAATCCCAAAGAGATCCTTGCTGGGGAAGGGATGTGGTTGGGGGTGGGAAAGGGTGGGAATTTTGTGTTATTTGAATGATTCAGAAAACAAATGGTTGTTCTGAACCCTTAATGTTTTCCAGGTCCCCAAGAGCCTTTGCCAGTATGCCCACCCAGGTCTGGCCCTCCATACAGTTCGAGAGATTGCTAAGGTCAGAGGTGAGCCACTCTCCCAGACCTTGGCCACCTTGCGACAGAACACCAGCCGCCTTTACAGCCTTTAAGGGAAGGCAGAGGATATTAGGGTTTTCATAAATCTATACCAAACTGTATTTTCTAAAATTTTGACTGCATTTTTTTCCAGTACAGAGAATGTAAACATAGGATTACCCTTTAAGCCAGATTTGCCTTAAGGTGAACTTTTGGTGGCTTACAACCTTCTTTCCTTCGCACCTTTCTGGAAGACCTAGCCACAGGACATATACATGGCCTACTGCCTGATCCCAGCATAGAGTGTGCTTGGACTGTGAAAGGGGTATCCAGAGAACCTGGCATGGTATTGTCAAGGAGGGAGGGAAGTTTTCTTAGAAGTCTCTTCATAGACCCTTAGCTGCTGTGGATGAGAAGCCCATTCAGAGGGTAAACAGGAAGCTAACTTGCTAGCTGAAATGTGCCTGAGGGGCAGGGGAATTTGGGGCACCTGAGGGTGCAGAGAAGGTTGCTGAACTGAATCTCCACAAACTGTAGTGTGTGGTTAAGCAGCATAAAGTTTTTCAATAAAGTCATCTTAAGCAGGCGTATATGGGTAATGTCACTAATTTTCTCTTTAAAACACACCTCAATAGGAGCATCCTTCTGTAGGAAATTAACTGTATATAGCTATATGCTTAGTTATATTAACTAAGCAACAGAAAGGTACACAGATGGCCAATAGTGATCGTTTTAAATGGTAGATCCCCAGAGGACATCCCACAGAGGCTTTGCATGGGAGGAGGGCAGTCCCTGACTCATAAGAAATACAAGGGCGGGTTTTGATAAATTTTAAAAGGTTGAATTCAGTTCTCCATAATGCCTGTCTATTGGCATCACTTTGGATTGCCCTGGCCTCCAATTCCCGCCTTTTTCTTGGATTGTTGGACTAGTACTGGGGACCAAATGCAGCTTCCATTTCTGCCTGTGACAGCTGCGTTTTATTCTTAAGTTGAGTGGTAAATAATTCTTCAGGTGTTTGTTTATTTTCAGTGTTTTCCCCATGTGAAACAAACTGCTGTCTTTTAAGCATGGAAGACATTCTGAAGCCCACTGTGTCTCCCTAAACCTTTTCCTTGTGTCAACATCTCTTCCGTCTCTGTGTTAAGACTGTGAGCCTGTTGGGCCAGTGGTGGTGTAATTCTGTGTTCTGTACTGTGTCTGGCCCCATTGTTTGGTGTTCATTTAAGGCGTATTCATAATCGGCTCTCTGAAGTTAAAATGACTGGGAGTTATGTCTTGTCCTCTCAAAATTTAGAAGGATCTTTGATCTAAACTCTTTACTGCACTGATGGGCTGGCTTAAGTACTCTTGTGTCTTAAAAGAAAGTTTATCTTAGTTGTAAATATCTAGCTTTCACTTTATTTCTGAGCTCTCAGAAGATAGGTTGTTCTTGTGAGCTAAAAATGTTTTTGGTTTTTTTTTTTTAATTATCTTATCTGCTATTTCCTCATCCTATGTATGTGATGTTGCAGTCTGGTGCATTCAACACTGTTAGAAGACCCAGGTCCCATTGCCACTTCTGCCAGCTCGCTGTACTATTCATTAGCTGCTCTGGGCCTCATTTGTTCCCCTGTGGGAAATTGGAGGCAATTGTGATCCTCCTGCACAGGATTTGGGAGCTAGCTAACTCTGTTTTAAAGTGCTTTTGTTGTCACCCAAGTGAACTGCCAATACTAAGTACTAATCTCCACCAGATGTGAGCTCACTGTTTTACCCCCTACTGAGCATTATAAGTGAATTGCTGCCTAGACCTGAAATGAAATGAAAAAGTCATGATGGAGAGGATTAAAGCAGTGAAATGAATAGAAGTTGGTAGTCCCATGCATTTCCCCCCTTTGGGGAAAGGTGCTATGTAGACTTCAGGATTATTATTTTACAAATCCTGTTCACTGTCAGTCAGTTGTTTGAGGTTGAAGGTAAATTGGCATTATTTTCAACTCTGCTCTTGGAAAGGCATTTCTCTCAGCCGTGCCACCAGAAGATTCTCTGAGTTTCCTCTTCTTTTGGAAAATAAAGTGATCCTTGAGCTATCTTCCTTGTTTTCCATGTTTGTTTTGACTGCTCTGTAAGTGAGTGATATAATAAATAAAATGCAGAGATGATACCTGGCTTTAAACCTCAGGATGGAGTGGGTGACATAGAATTTCATAGGATTTAGAACTAGAATGAACCTTTAGAGCAGAAGGTCTTGGGTAGTCTGGTGAAACCTGTGGTCCTCTTATCTATACTTAAAGTAACACACATTGGATTACAAAGGAAACCAATTATATTGAAATAGTGACAAAAACTTTTTTGGTTTGTCTTAACAAAAAAATTTTTTTTTTCTAAAGTTCAAATTGTCCAAGTCTTTCACTTTACTGAGGAAGAAACTGAAGCCAAGAGGTTAAGTGAATTAGCAGGCACACACAGGAAGGAAAGGGGATGTGACTTTCTCTTTTTATATCACATTTATGTTACTGAAGTAAGATCCCAGGGCATCCTATTAGTGTATTAGCTAAGCTGGAGCAGGGAAAAGAAGCATTAACCATAATTTGTCTTAGAGTAGTAAGGCATTAAAAATAATCCTCTTCCCTGGACATCTGTCCAAGTTGGACAGATTTCACATCTATCTGAGATAGTGTAGGAGAAAAAAAATGGACAAAACATAGCTCCCATTTTCACCCAGGTGGTGCCTCTTTTCTACTGGGTGTGATATTGATAGAGAACATTTTTGACAAAAATATTTGTAGCCTTGTTGATGCCTCCTGGAAAGTATGGGAAGGACATTTTAAAAAAAATGATGCTTGGAATTATTGGCTTTTTATTTATGGCAGTGGCAAAGCTGTAAGGACCTTTATAGATGATTGAGTTTAACAACCTCATTTTATGATAAGAATACAATTTTAGAGAGGTATTAATTTGCCCAAGATTACATGGCTAGAAATGGGAATGAGCACAGGACTTGAGCCCATGTGCCTTGATTTCCCCAGTGCTAGTGGCCTAAAATAGCTTGTATTATAAATTACTTTGGTTTATTGCCTGAAATTTATTCCCCTGGACCATCATCGTTATTGGTTATGAGGAACAAAAGAAACAGGGAGAAAGCTCTTGGGCACTATGCATTCTTTCCCAGAGATGGCTTTATAACTGTCAAGAGAAGAGGGGCAATGCTTTTGGGAATATCAAGGTCTCATCTCTTCAAAGGCTGCAGTCATCCACCCTGCCTTAGCCTTGAGAAAGCCCGGTTGAGGTGGTCAGTGCCAGCAAGGAAATTGAACTTTTCAGCTTGCTTGCTTGCTAGCAGAATTGGGGCATGAGCCCAGGATATTCTGATTTCTGAGTCCAGTGTGCTTTCCACCATAGCAGGTTGCCTCCCCATCATTACTTAACTGTTTTGTTGCTGGCTTGGTGTGTGGCTTTGTTCCGATTTTGGTAGATCTGTGTCTGTGAATCCTCATTCATAAAACATCCTATATTGAGGCTTTTATCGTAATTGATTAGACATTCATAGGATTTGGAGCTGGACAAGATTTTAGAAGGCATCAGGTCTAAGCTTCTTGTTTTATAGATGGCAGAGCTTGGGTCTACAGAAGGGAAAGGGCTTGCTTGGTGTTAGATGATGAGCAAGAAGCAGAGATGGAACTCAAATCCAGGTACTCTGCCTCTATTGTACTAGATTTTTCCCTGCTTCCCAACCACATCACGCTCTCAGCACCACTTTTGGGTTACTCATTGACACAGGTCCCAACAAGCCAGACACTTAAGAAATCCTGGGCCCCAGGATAAGTATATGATTGGGTACTTGTCACCCAGATTGGTGCTAGGTGCAGAGATGTCCTTAAGCACAGGTAGAATGGTTGACTCTCCACCCTGTATCAAGGAAGGGGACTTTTTCACAATATCTTCTAGGGCCATCTTCAGATCTATTGAATTCTTTCAAAGGGATCAAAATCCTTCCACATTGATAAGATTTAAAATGCAAATGCCTCTGAGAGAGGGGACTTGGTGGTTCATCTTCCACATAACTAGGATAAAATAGATTAAAAATTTTTTATTTTTATTTTTACTGAGAGCAGGAAGGCAGGTATTAATCAATTGCTAAGCTGAAACAGAAGACAACAGGACAGAGAAGGTCTGAGGACACGGCGCCTTTCTTGCCCAAGCTGGGTGATAATGTTCGAAAATGTCATTAGAGGAAAGTTTCTTACCCTTGGGCCTAAGAATATGGATTTGGAGCCGCTGCCGTATATACCAGGCTGCTCAGCAACATGGTAGCTCCTGCTCCTTCATTCACCTTATGTGGTCAGTACCATATAAGGTAAGACCTTTATTGGCCACTGGTAGCTAGTAAAGCACTGGACTTAGAGGCAAGATGACTAGGGTTCAAATCCTGTTTAAGATACTAATTGTGTGACGCTGCACAAATCTTGGTGAACCTTAGTTTTCTTGTCTGTAAAGTGAGGATAATGTACCTGTGAGGATCAAATTAGATAGTGTATGTAAAGCAATTTGAAAACCTTAAAGCACCATATAAATGCTAGTTATTAAATGTTGTTGTTATATTAAATTTGTTATTGTTAATATATAATAATGATATATATAATAAATATTATTATATATAATATGTATTATTTTTTGAATCTTCTGGTGGCACAGCTGAGAGATGTGCCTTTCCAAAATATAATAATATAAATTATTATTACATTAAATATTATTATTAAAGGCCCATGGCTCATGCTGTTTCCAAAGTGGGATCTGTCTGCCTGCACGAGGCAGAATCTTTTCACGCCCCTTAGACCAGCGGTTCTCAACCTGTGGGTCGCGACCCCTTTGGGGGGGGGGGGTTGAATGACCCTTAAACGGGGGTTGCCTAAGACCATCGGAAATACGTGACACCGCTCCTCTATCTGTCTCCAGGCGGGTCCACCCACATGCAGATACGCCCACATACGAGTATTAAAGGGTTGAGGCATTAGGAAGGTTGAGAACCACTGCTCTAGACCAAAGTACTATTTGGAGATTCTGTGCTTCATATAATTCAAGTTATGAAGGTATGAAGTTAGTGCTACTTATCTTTGATTCCCCTCCACCCCCATTTATTATTTCATCACTGACAAGTGTTCTGTACAGGTACAATTAACTGTCTCTTTTGGTGGGCCACCCTCCTTTCGAGTGCCCCAGCCCCGGTCCTGTTTCCTCATCCCATATAAATCTTGATTTGATCTCCAATACTCAGATGCTGTGATGTCATCAATTTGGAAGTTCCCTCCAAAGGCACAGAGCACAACCCCATCACATCTGCCCTTCCTATGTGACTGACTCTTACCTATGTCCTTCCAGAAGTTCAACATCCACCCAATGTGCTGGAGTCCTTCACCTTTCAGACTGGAGACAATATGAGTGGAGCATTCACAAATTCCACTTGTTATCCTGTCCTTCCCACCTGAGCACTCCCTCTTCCCTCTACTGAGTAGTTCTGTGATGACCCCTTTGACTCCTGTTCTATGTTCCTCACTGGTTGTTGCAACATGCTCCCTCCTACCACCAAACTATTACCCTCTGTGGTATCAACACGGAAGTGTAAGTGTAGACACCTTCAAGGTACCAGTGATGAGGTCCTTAAGTTACAGGCAACATCCTGTGAATAGGGAAGGATGTGTTTTGGGCTCCTGGAAATCACAGTATCTGAACTATACATACTATGTAAGGTCTATATCCTATATAGGCTGATCCTATTTAGTGTTTAGTGGCCAAGGAAGTATTTCCCTCACAATCCTGGAAAAATAGATCAAGTATTCTCTCTTTTTTAAAAAAACAGGCAGGTGGGGCTCAGACTCCTTCTGATGGAAAGAGTGGAAACTCCTTCACAACCAATCGTTAATTTGTAATCTTGAGAGTTGACTGGGGCATTGCAGTCAACCAGCTGTCTCTAGTCACAGAGCTTTTATGTATCAGATAGAAGACTGATTGAGTCTAAGTCAGTGGTTCTCAACCTTCCTAATGCCGTGACCCTTTAATACACTTCCTCATGTTGTGACCCCCAACCATAAAATTATTTTCATTGCTACTTCATAATGGTAATTTTGCTACTGTTATGAATCGTAATGTAAATATCTGATATGCGGGATGTATTTTCATTGTTACACATTGAACATAACCCCCGAGTTGAGAACTGCTGGTCTAAGTCTTCTTGACTCCAGATCTGCCTGTACCTCCTATACCACATTGCCTCACCATCCCCATTTAACAAAATCAAGTGAGGCTAATAGAGGTAAGATAGCAGGCTGGGATTCAAACCCAGGTCTCTGCTGATTCCGGTATTCTGCAGATGTAGGGCAGAGAGCTGGGAGGGCACTGGAAGGAGGGAGAGGGAGGGGACATAGACTCTTACAGTTTCTTTAAAATTCAGTCACACGTGAACCACCTGACCCACTAAGATCAGGGGTATAATTGATGGCTATTGAACAGCAAAGCTCACTGACCATCAAGTTTAATATCAGAAAAACTTCAATATGGGTTGTGATTTCCTGCCAGAAGATATAGAGGAATAGGAAAGTATAGTGAACTAGAGGGAGATCAATTCTTTTCTCACTGACTTCTATATTATTTCAGAGGAATTTATAGTCATCCATTGTGGTCTAGTGGGCTGTGAAATCAGAGACTTGATTTGTCTCAGCTGTGGCTCATCCTCTAATGACTCATCTAGAAACAAACCCTTCTCTGCACTTTGGATCCTTCTAATATTTAAAGGAATCCCACCCAGAGGATTCTGTGTGAGGAGACTCCCCAGCCTCTGAATAGTCAGCTCTTAGTCTGTCAACTTTAAAGAATTTGGATTATATCTGGTTTTTATTGAATGGGCACCCCTCCCTCACTATGTCTTCCTGATGCTATTGGCCAATGCTCAAGTTCTTTCCCAAGAATGTTACAGAATACTTGTTTGGGGCAAAATAAATTCCCCTTTTGAAGTCTCGTGCTACAATGGTAATTTTATTTTTCTCCCCGGCATATAGTTAATACACAGATAGGGGAAGTTGTCAGGGAACCAAATCTGAATGCAAGACATGAGATGATGCATGTTTGTTAGAAAAATGTATGGGCTCATCTCTCCAGTGTGTCAGTTTTCTTCTGTATTTCCTGAGAAAGAAAGGGAAAGTAGGTTAGATAAATGAAAATTCCCATGTGTAATTCTGCCTGCTGATGCCATTTAAAAAAAAGAAGCAAACAAAAGGAACCAGTTTCCATCCTATGCAATAGCTAGCATTTATAGAGAATTGTAAGGTTGGGAAAGCACCTTCCACATGATCTCGTTTGATTCTCACAACGACCCTGGAGAAAGGTACTGTTATTCCCACTTAACATATAAGGAAATGAAGGTTTGCCCAGGGTTACACAACTAGTAAGTGTTTGAGGTGGGATTTGAATCCAGTTCCTCATCCTGACTCCCAGCATTCTTATTTGCTTTACCACCTGGCTGCCGAGGTTGTTACAAGTCAAATTTGAACTCCATTTTCTGACTCCAACTCCAGTCTTCTCTCCTTTGTACTGTCTGTCTGCCTAAGCAAGCACCTCACTTTAATCTATTTGAAAAGTCTAGGGAATAGTAAAAATCACCCCTAATGTTCACATAGCCCAAAGAACTTTCACAACCATTATCAGGTTGCTTAGCAAAGTAGCGAGCTCTTCATCACTGGCCCATTTGGGGTGGGGGAGGAGGCTGCATGGCTAGCATTGGATGGAATGTTATAGAAGGGATTCTTGCACTGAGTAAGAGGTTGGACTTGTTGACCTCCAGGGGCACCTTGGATCTATGATTTTACCATTCCTGAATACTAATGATCAACAAAAAGTTCCAGAATTGGGCTGGAAGAGGAAAAGTCAACTATGAGTTACCCAAATAACTTTGGATTATCATAGCTTTATAAATGCTAACTATTATTATGTTAGTGTTAATATAAATAAATTAAAGCTATTTTTAGAATAAGAACTAGACATGCCATTTTATTGGTAAAGGAACTCCAGAATGGGGAGACTTCCTTACCAATCACCTCTATATAGTCAGAAAGCTGCCTAGAGCCTAGGAGATTGTCTCCTATTCCCCTTAGACTGCCAGTATGTGTGAGAGTTGTGATATGCACCCTGGTCTTCCTGACTCTGAGGCTCTCTATCTAGTCTTATACTCTACCTCTCGAGCAGCTAGGCTCATCAGCTCTTATTATTATCATTATTAAATTCCCTAGAAATGGACTCAATCTGACTTGCGGTTAAATTGGAGTCTTTAGTAGCAATAACTGAGATGCTAGACTTAAATTGTCTCAGCTTCTTCACCTGCAAAAGGAGAATGATAATCACATGCTCTCCTTTCCCATCTCCCTGGGCTGTTGTGAGAATGAAGCGATACAATGGAAAACAGGGTATAAAGGCATATCAGAAATTGTTACTGATACGGCTGGGTTGGAGATAAATTTGGAATGAGGCTACTCTTGGGAGGAAGTGCCCTCTGCTGGCAGTGGGGAGAAAGTCTACTCCCATCATTCCTTTCTCTATTCTCTCTCAGCACCTCAGATAGGTAGCCTCCCGGAGCTAGGGAAGGTACTTTTATCCTCAGGGAATAACAAAGCAGGCCCTGCCCTGACTCAGAAATTTTTCACCCATGTTCACATAGACATCTCTATGGGGGATTTTCTCCAAAAGTTCCCCATTAAATAATGGCATAGGCACCCTTTACCGGTAAGAAGCTTGAGGTGTTTGAGACCAGACCTGACCGAGGTGCTGAAATGATGAGGCCAGAGGAATTGGGAATGGGGAAATGTGGACCTTTGAAGAACAAGAGTTGTCTACTTCACACCTGGCTCAAACTGTTCTTAAAATGAGAAACCCACCAGAGGAAGCTTAATAGCTAGTTTTTATATGGTATTTAAAGGTTTGCAAAAAGTGTTTCACATGTGTAATCTCATTTGATCCTTAAGGTAGGCTTGACTTGAATGAGAGATGGTCTTCTCTACAAAGAGGGTTGTTGATCCCTTCCATCATCATGAACTTCCAAAAGAGGGCCCCTCATTGTTCAGACCCTTTCTTTCCCCCTTCTCCTTATATATATTTGTTTTATCCCCTCTACTGGCTTATAAGCTTCATGACAGAGGGGGAAAATGGCTTCCCTAAACCTTCTGTCATGCCCTGAGGCTAGCACAGTGTTCTGTACTTAGTAGGAACTTCATAAATAAATATTGGAATGTTTAAATAAAAGACCGGGGCTTCAGTTATCTTCCCAGATATCCTGATCTGAGGACTTGAATTAGAGAATCTCTAAGATTCTTTCCAGCTCTAAATCTTGTGATCACAATGAGATCATGTATGTAAGATGTTTTGCAAACCTGAAAACCTAAATAAATGCTAGCTGTTATTATCGTTATTGTTGTTATTATGCTAGGTTTAAGAAATTACCTTGGTTCTCTTCCCAAAGAATTTCTTGCAGGACCTTTTCCAGGGCACGACCATACTGCTGATACTGAGCCTCTGCCACTTTTATCCCAATGTCAAAGGGAGAGTTGAACTAAAGAAAGGAGGTACCCCCCCCCCCAAAAAAAAACCCTGGTATTAGAGACAAATGGGACTTTGCTAGTTGACTGTTTCCTTCAGGAGGATTTCAGCATAGAAATACTCTTGATTCTTTCCAAGATCACACTCATTGGAGACGGGAATATAGATAAACCAGGGACACAGGAGCCACTGACTAATACTGGTATTTGATGCTGAAAAGTGTTAGTCTAGTCCTTGGTCAAAGTTTTCTTTGGGTTCAAACATCTAAACTATTCTCCCTTCCTCTCTTTTGTCCTGAGGAGCCTACCCTAAGACTTATTCCCCAGGCTTGCTTTCAGCTTCAAGAAGTTAGCTAATAATGGTTTAGGTTGTCCATTCTACCCCTTCTTCAGCCTCCTACCCCCTACTCAGGGCCATTCAAATTGTCTCAGCAGACTCTGAAAGATAAAGAAATCTTCAAAACCCAAAGGAATAAATCTTATGGGGAAATTTCAGTCACTTTGACTAGAGGTGGGACATATTTTTAAGCAGGAAATCCTACTTAATGCTTTTAAAATCTCACTAAGTAGTACTGTGGCCAGTCTGGGGGTATGTCTGTGGTCTTTGGCACCTTTTCTTAACATTTTCTCTTTTCTCTTTATTTTTTTTTACTCCTTCCTCCCTTTTTCTCTTTCTCTTCTTTTATCCTGACCCAAATTGCTTCTGATGGTTAACAGGATTACTTAGCCCCTTTGGTATTCTTCAAGGCTAATGAGGATCCTGAGATCCAGGACACTGAATAGGGAGTCTAGCTTTATTACTGATGACATTAGTTAAGTCATTGACTCTGACTCAGTTTTTCCATTTCTAAAATGGGAAAAAATATTGTCCAATCTTTCCTCCTTGCCAGCCATGTCAGGAGATGAATTAGAGCTTAAAGCACCCAGTGTAGCCTTTTCTTTAAAAAAGGAGGGGGAAAAATATATTTGTAGCTTTATCATAGAGTTAAAGACTTGTTAGTCTTAGAGCTCTTCTAATCAAGACCTCCTAAATCAAATGGGGTATAGGGCAGGAGTGGAGATGCCTTATATTGAATGCCCAAAGACCTGGGGTGTTGGACACCAGATCTACACCAAATGCTCCATGCTCCATTGATTTGCTATCTCTTGGATGTTCTTCATTATCTGTTGTCTTGGGATGTGTGCTATATAGATGGGTGTGCTATATAGAAACTGGTTTGACTTCGGGGTTCCAGATCTTCTGTCTAAACTCCTTGTTGTCTTCAACCCTCACCTTCTTACTAGACAACTTTGTATACATGTTGGAGATGCCTCAAACACACTCGTCTCTAAGTTGATCAACTTTCTTAATTCCCATGACCGAAAGCTTTATTCTTAGTCATGCACAGGAACGATCAAACCTTAGATCTCACCACCATCCCACATTGGGCTACCCTCATTTTCAAATTCTGGAATTCTCTCTTATCATAGTCTGAGTGACTTCTGCACCCTCCAGCCTCTCCAGTTCATCACCAAATCCACCACTTCTGCTCTGGACCTATTTTCCTCCCTATATATGGTTTGACTTTATACTTAACCAACTATTTTTGCTTTCTTTTGCAACTGCTATTCACACCTGATCAATCTTTGATCATCTCCACCACCTGCCTTCTCTGCTCATCCTCCTGAGAGACTAGAAGCTGGTGCAGTAAAAACTCGCATCACTGTGCTGGCTGGTTCCACTATAAATTAATTTTGTTTCACCCCAAAGGAACCCTCATCACTGTATGGCAAAATGTGAATTCTCCCTTGATTGCTTCTCTATCCCATTCCTCTGAACCCCATGAATTATTCACACCTCTCAAGGCCCTGGTGGCACTCACCACTCTCCCTGATTTACTCACTTCCCATTTGAATGAGAAAATCAAGACTTTCTAAGCTTCCTCATCTCCCCTACTCCACTCATCAAAACTGCTTTGCATCCATCCTTTTGTGCTTTGCTCCTTCTTCTGAGGAAGAGTTGGTCATTTTGTTTGCCAAAACCAACCCCTCCACTTATGCTCTCAGTCCTATCCCCTCTAGTCTCCTTCAGTGGCTTGCTGCATTATTCATTCTTTCCACCCTTCTTAAAACTCTACCTGCCCATTGATTCTTTTCCTCCTACCTACAAACATGTCCATGGCATTCTGAAAAATGTTCACTTGATCCTGCCATCCATCCATATTCTCAAGCAATCATCTCATTATCAACTCCCAAACTACTGGAATTTCTAATGGAGACAAATAGATCACTGGCTAGCTCTGCTTCCTCACCACCCACTACTTTCTCCCTCTCTCACAATCTAACTTTCCACCCTGTAGCTCTCCTGAAATTTATCTTCATGATCTATTTACCACAAAAATCTAGCAGCCTGTTTTCAGTCCTTCTCCTTCTTGACCTCTCTGTAGCTTTTTATCCCATTGACCATCCATGCCTCCTGGCTCCTCCCTCAGTTTTTGTGACATTCCTCTCTCTTGCTTTTCCTTCTACTTGTCTGGCTGTTGCTTCTCAGGTTCCTTTGCTCAGTCATCATGGCAGCCCTTCACATGCTTCTTCAGTCTTCTTTTCTCGCTCTACTCTCTCTCCTTTGGTGAGCTCATCTCCCACAACTTTAAGCATCATCTTTATTGAGATGATTCCTAAATCCGTATGTTTAGCAATCCCTAATATCTATCCTATAGAGTTAACTGCTTTCTGAATTTGTCTGCCTGTATGTCCCCTAGAATCTCAAACTCAGTATATATAAAGTTGAACTTACTATCTTCTCCCCTAAACCTGTCCCTCCTTCCAAACTTCTCTATTTCTATGAAAAGCACTACTATATGTAGTCCCTCAGGTTTATAACCTTGGAATTTTAAAAAAGTGTTTTAATTGTTTAAATGTTTCTTTGGACTTGTTCTTTGCTCTTCCTTCCCCCTCACTTTCTGTAACCTATCAAGGGCCAAGTCTTAGATCTTTCTCCATCTGTTAATGTCTCTACTCACACAGCCACCATCTAATTCAGGCCCTCATTGCCTCCCTCCTGGACAATTGTAATAGCCTCATAATTGGCATCCTAGTTTCCAGTTTCTTGCCTGACTATTCTTTATACATGACTGTGAAAAGAATCTTCCTTAGTTAAGGGTCTGGTCATGTCAGTCCCTCCTGAAAAAACTTCAGGGGCTCCTCATTGTTTTCAGGATAAAATACCCACTCCTAGTTCTCATCTACTTTGCCAGACTCATTTCAGACTGCTTTTCTTTTCAAATTCTATGTTCTAGCCAGTTGGACAGCTGTTTCCTGAACCTTTACCCATACATGAATCTCTTGGACATGGACTATGCTCCCTCTTTGTTTTTATCTCTTAGACCCTTTGCTTTTTTAATGCCTGAGTTCAGATACCACCTCCTCCTTGGAGCCTTTCCTGATCTCTCCAGTTGTTAACTTTCTGTCTCCCAAGTCTCCTTATATGTATAGATAGATGTCCCACCTCCAAAACCTGTCCTCCTGCAGCATGTAAACTCTTTGAAAGCAGGAGCTAATTCCTTTTTTTTTTTGGTCTTGGTATTATCAGTGAATAACAGTGCCTTGCACATAACAGGCAATATTTCCTGACTTGAACTAGACTGTTTTTAGAGCTAGCTGGAAGGGGCCTCGAGATCCTCTGACCCAGCCATTCGCCTTCAGGCAACAGGAAAAGTGAAGTGACCTGCTCAAGGTTGAACACAGGTCTGAATTGTGATGAACTGCCTTCTGTCTTTGAGTAGGAGTAAAGAATTGGACAAGGCCCTGATGTCCCTTCTAGCACCCTTATTATCCAGGTCAAGTAATTTCATTTGTTCGACTTCCAGTTGCTTTGCAAAGCAAACAGATTCAGGAGATTGGGATTCTAGTCTCATTCTGTCACTGACTGTGACCCTGGGCATGTCACTTCCTATCTCTGGGGAGCAATTTATGAATTAGATGACCTTTGAGGCTTTCTGACTCTGCCATCTTGTGTTTATAGTTTATGTTTCCACACAGTGGTTAATGGATGATGAATAGACCATCTTCAGATGGAAAGAAAAATGCAAGAGGCCATCTGGCAAATGACTTGGCATTTAGCTGGAGTCTATGGAAAGGGGCAAGATAAGGAGTATTGTGTTATTCTGGAGAAAGAGAAGGAACACTAGGCTAGGAACCTGGAGATGTGGGTTCTAGATCTGGTTCTTCTGCCAAATCAAGGGGTGACTAACTATAGCTTGTAGTCTGGTGATAACTGAAAAAAATAACTATACTAGAAAATCTGACTGCTGATACCATCTATAAATTAACCCTTTCTTACCTTGTGTATTGCACATGTTTGTGCATGTGGATTAAGATTAATTTTAAAATGTCAAGAGCTAGAAGGGACCTTTGAGATCGTCTAATCCATTTTGCATATGGGGAAACCAAGTGGAAGAGCCAGGGCTAGGGACCAGGTCTCTTGATTCATGGTTTGACAACATGATGCCCCATCCCTTTAACCTAGTCCCATTCCAATGCCTGGGTCCCCTAAGTAAATTGTAAAGTTTTTGAGAGCAGAGACTGGGTCATGTAATTCTGTACATCCCTTACAGTGTCTAGTTATTGAATGATGGATGAGACACCTTTCTTCCTGACCAATGTCTGCCTTCCCCTATGCCCTCTTACCCCAGTCAGGCAATGTGGAAACACCAACCTGGAATTCCAGACCCTCCTTTGCTGTTTCTGGCTGGCTGAAAGAATCTTCCACATCACGAGGTTGAAGTTTGGCAGGTGGCTTTTTGGATTCCTTCCTCTGTTGGGAAGACACAGAATGTTTCCCTCAGGGAATGAGCCCCTCTAAATTCTCTCCATCATGTTTCTTTGTGGGTGGAATGGGGCCTGGGTTTGCCCAGGGTTTGGGAGAAATTTGAGAAGAAAGGGCCCAGAGAGGTTACATGCACAGTCACATAGTTACAACAGCAGGGTTGAGACTAGAATCCAGAACTGAGACAACAGCCCTTTGTGGATGAATGGAAGAGGACAGATACAGACCTGGGTCTTTGGGTGTTGAGGGCTTAGGAAGCTGGAGCCTGCCAAGGCCACATCAATCCAGAGCCCACTGAGGAGGAGGAGGCTGCAGATGGCCACCTTGGGAAGCATCTTCTTCAATGGGACAGGAAGCAGCCAAGGCCTGAATAGAGAAAGACAGGGAAACAACATCTCCTTCCCACCCTGACTAAGAGACTAGCTCCATTCTCCTAGATGACTCTGCTCGGTGGGCTGTGGGCCCAGCCCCAGGCACTCGGACTCTCAGCCCTTCCCCTCTCCTCCTTCCCCCCTCCATCCAGTTTCTTTTAGCTGTACTGTATAACCTGTGTCCTGAGAGAGATTTACAATGGAGGATAGATTTAAAGCTAAAAGGGACCTCTCAGGTCAAGTCTGGTGTATCTCTCTCTCCTCATTGTTTCCTCCCCCTACCCTTCATTTTGCAAATGAAGAAACTGATGCCCAGGAAAGTAAATTGTCTAAATCAATGTACCAAAGTATCCCTAGCAAGGCTGTTAACCTAAGAGGTAGAATTTGAATCCAGGCCTCCTCAGTCCAGAGCCAGTGCTCCTTCCATCGAACTATGATATGACTGATACCGAAGTTAGAGGAGAAATTCATTTTTTGTTTTTTCCTGCCTTACACAGCAATTTCTCGATCTTATGACTTCACCTTCCAATCTTTAATAAATAACAAAAATTATAGCTTAACATTTATATCACCTACTATGGGCCAGGTATTGTACTAAGGGCTTTACAATGATCCCATCTGATCCTTACAACAAACCTGGGTGGTAGGGTACTATTATTATCCCCATGTTACAGATGAGAAAACTGAGGCAAACAGGGTTAAGTGACTTGCCCAGGGTCACACAGCTAGTAAGTGTCTGAGGTCACATTTGAACTCGGGTCTTCTGGACTCCAGGCCCAGCTCTCTGTGCACTATGGCGCCCCTAGCTGCCTCTTTTTCCTCAGTATGTGTTGTGAGCCTTCTATGTTCCCAGATTCCTGTTGGGGAGTATTAGGATTTTATTATTGTCAATGGTAACAACACTATATATACTAAGTATTATTGCCAGTAGTAATAATGCTATATATACTAAATATGCTAATAAAACCATCTTTATTTCTAGAGCATTTTAAAGTTTACAAAGCACTTTGCATGCGTAAGCTAACTGGAAATAGGAATGGTTTTGTTGTTTTTGGACTTGTGTCCTCAGCACCTGGACCATATTAAATGCTTGTTGGTTAATTTAAAGAAGGAGAAGTGGGGCTGTTCAGAGAGCTTATGGAGACAAGGCTGACACCCCCCCCCCCAAGATGATCAGCATTGATATGAATGGCCTCATAACCAGAGAAAGATCTTTTGAGCTGGAAAGGATTCAGAGATTTATAGAATGTCAGAGGAGGAGTGAGCAGAGCTATCACTTCAAGTCAGAGCCTGGCTTAATTAAAGCAGGACAGTCCCTATGCCAAATCCCTCCCTTCCAGTCAGTCTTCTGACTAGGGGCAGGGCAGAGAGGAGAGTGAGGCTCTGGGACTCTAGTGGCCCAGAACAGGAAGCAGGAAGGTATTGGGGGTGGGGGGCTGCTGAAGGGATATCGCTCTGCCTTGCCAAATATAAGCTTGGGCAGAGGGGCAGTGCAATTCCCGGGCGGCTGAGTGCTGAGTGGCAGGTAGGTCTGGGGTACCCTGGACCACTTTCGAACCAGGAAGAAGAGTCACTTGGCATATTCTTCTGAGAGAGAGGGGTTGCTCTGGGACCTCTAGGCAGAGAGATTGGGTTGGTCTAGGGAAGGGGATGGGTAACAGCCACACAGCTTAGAAGTGCTCTCTGATATAATAATCTATATCCCCCTCTTCCTCCAACCAAAAAAAACCACCTGGATTTGCCCTGGGTGCCAGGATTCCTAGTGATGGCTTTGTATCTTGTCTACCCACCAACCTCTATTTTATAGGTCAGGAAAGTCCCAGGGCAGGGAAGCAGCTTGCCCAAGGTCCGTGCAGTGAGTTAAACCTGCAAAGAAATAAGCACATGGGTAAACTGATCAAGAGATCTCTTTAGAGTAGTGTTCTTACCTGCAGGGTCTCACAGAGGACTTGACCACCTTCAGTTCTGAGCTCTTATATAGCGAGTAGAGTTTGTTCTAAGCCAAAACCCCACCTCCCCCCCCCTCACCTCCACCCCCAGGCAGGCTGGTTTGCATAGAGATGTTTCACACACCCTGGAAACTTAACATGTTCACATCACCTTGATGGAAATCAAAACAAGGGAGGTCAGAAGGTTTGGAGGAATTACAGGGTTGGTTTGGGGTGGGAAGCCTGTTCCAGCTGTCGCCAGAAAGCAGGAGGGGGAACGGACATACCACCCACCCCTGGGAACCAGGGCATCTGGGCCTACTCTGAGCTGGACCCTTAACTTGTTATGTAGACTTTAGGTCAGTCCCTACACTTCTCTGGGTCTTAGTTTCACCATCCATCGATCAAGTGATCAAAAGCTTTAATTATAAAGCACCTACTATGTTCCAGGTACAGTGCTAAGAAAGTAAAAAACACAGTCTACTCTCAAGGAGCTCACATTCTAATGGAGGAGACACAATGCTAGTGTATTTAGACGCAATATAGATAGGGTCAGCGGAAAGAAATCTCAAAGGGAAGGCACGACCCGGGAAGGGCCTTGTGCAGAAGGTGGGATTTGAGCGGGCTTGAAGGAAGCTGAAGGAAGTGAGGAGTCGTAGTTAAGGAGGAGAAGCATTCCAAGCATGGAGGAGAGCCAGGGAAAAGACGAAGAAGTGACGTCGGGAAATGGAGATGGTACGAGAGGCAAGGAGGCCAGCGGGGCTGGATGGAAGCCGTTAGAAGAGTCTTGGCGGCTGGCGGCAGGATGAGTGGAGGGCGCTGAGGTATGAGAAGATTGGAAAGGCAGGAAGAGGCCAGGTTGGAAGTGCTTTAAAGGCCCAAAAGAGGCTTTTATATTTGATCCTGGAGGCAATAGGGAGTCACTGAAATTTACTGAGTAGGTGACAGAATCAGGCATGCATGTCAGGAATATCGCTGCGGCAGCTGAGTGGAGGGGGGAATGGAGCCTGTGGATGCACCGAGGTCTGGAAAGTGAGGGGGATTACACAGGCGTCAAAGGGAAGAACTGATCCATCTGGACAACTTTCCTATGCTCTCAAGCTTTTCAATTACATTCTTAGGTTAGTATAATTTCCATTTCTCTCTTTAGAGTTGAAAAGCTACTAATAATGACAGCACCAATAATAGTAACTAACATTTATCCAGTGCATTATAAATATTAGCTCCTTTTATTCTCACAGCACCCTGGGGAGGTGGGTGCTATTACCATTCTTGCTCAGGATCCCCATTTGGGTCACATAATCCTTGGATGTCTGAGGCTCAACTTGAACTCAGATCTTTGTCTGTGCCTGCCAGATGATGCTAGTATTTGAAAAGTGTTCTGGAAAGAGCTCGAAGCCTCGTCTGCTTATAAAGCAGGACCATGGTGCTGTTTCGTTGAATGCATCAGGATTGTCACCATCTTCATTCTGCCCTTCCTGGCTTCGGAGTTAGAATAGCTAGATTCCAATTCATTTTCTGCTGTTTGCTACCTACCTGTTTGACCTGTTTGACCACTTAGCCTCCATGGTGTGTCAGAAAGATTAATTTGGTAGCAGGGTGCATTAGAGTGGAGCGAAGCTGGAAGAGGAGACTGCTCTAAAATGTCCCAGGGTCCATGCTAGAATTGGAAGTGACTTTAGAGGTCATTTAATCAAGTGCCATTAGTGGAGCTTTCATTTCATGGAGGGGGAAACTGAGGCTTAGAGAGAGGAACTAACTGGGCCAAGGTCACCTTGTGGCATAAGTGGAAGTGGTGGGATTAGAATACAGGTCTTCTAACTCTGTCCAGTGTAACCAGGTGAAGGCTGTCAGGAAGTAAAGGGTGAAATCTGCAGAGGTTTCCATGGGCTGGAGGTGGGGTGGTCTGAATTGGCATTGAAATGTACTCTCTCTGTACTATTTCTCCTACCCACCTGCCTTGGTGCTTGGAATGTCTGTCCCTGATCATTGAACACCACAAGCCACCAGTCTCTGCGCTCTCTGTCCCATCACTCCAAGGTTCAGAGTGACAAGCCAGAGCTAATTAACTAGCTTCCCAACCTCCATGGCAGGAAAACTCCCACCTCTTGCTCTGCTTCTCCCTGTGATTCAGAACCACAGTATTTTCTAGTTGGAAGGTACAAGATGGCATCCTCGGGTGCCATCTTGTCCAACCTGCTGTGACCGAACAAGAATCCCTATTACAATGTGCCAGCAAGTGGCCATCCAACCTTAGTTTGAAGAACCCCCAGTGAGGGGGAGCTCACTACTTCTCAGGGGAGCCCACTGCACTTGGGTATTGCCCCCTTGGTTAGGAAGTGTTAGCTGGCATCAGGTCTCAATTTTCTCTTTTCGGGTTTCACTTATTGCTTTCGGTCTGCCCTCTGGGGCTAAAATCAACTATCTCTTGAGGTGAGCTCCCATTCCCAGGGTTAACCTTTTCCCACACTCTCTGTCCAATTCACCTCAGCCCATTCTTAAGAGGCAGCTAGGTGGTGAGGTGGGTGGATATCAGGAAGAAGACCTGAGTTCAAATTCTGCAGTCAGACACTTACTGGCTGCGTGACCCTGGGCAAGTCACTTAATCTCTCTTAGTCTCAGTTTGTTGATCCTCAGTTTGTTGAGGATAATAATAGCACCTACCTACAGGGTTGTTGTAACGACAAAATAACATGAGACTATTTATACAGTGCTTGGTAAGTCTCTTAAAGTGCTATATAAATGCTGCCTAATGTTAGGAGTATTATCCAGTGGCCTTTTCACAATGTTCATTGACCCTTTAGCTTTTGACATTGCTGAGTATCTCCTCCCCCTCCTCCTGGATACCAGCTCTTCTCTTGGCTTCCATGACACCATTGTCTCCTGGTTCTCTTCCTGCCTGTCTACTCCTCAGTCTCATTTGCTGTTTCCTTATTCATCTCTTGTCTTCTGAGAGTGTACCCCAGGGCTCCCTCCTGCTCCTCCTTCTCTTCTTTCTCTCTACCCTCTCTCTTGGTGATCTCATAAGCTCTTGTGTGTTCAGTGATCTCTTCTATGAAGATGATATGCTGGCCTCTGTATATCTAGTCCTAATATCTTTCCTGGACTTTTCATATTGCATCTATAGCTGACTGATGGACATTTCCATGGGGATGTCCCCTAAACATCTAAAACTCAGTGTGTCTAAAACAGAACTATTATCTTTCCCCCCTAAACCCACCCCTTCTCCTAACTTTCTTATTTTTTTCAAGGTTATTCCATTCTGTTCTTTCTATGCCAACACCCCTCTCCAGATTAAACAAGGTTATAACCACAGAGTGGTTCTTTCCTTTCCTTCTTCCCCATATGCAGCCAGTCACCAAGTCTTGTAAAGTTTACCTTGTGGTAATCCAAAAAACCTCTCCAGTTTTTTGGGCCTATTCTCTCCTGGGGCAGACTGTCTTTGCTCCAGATATGGCACCTCCCCAGCACCCCTGTCCTGCTCTTTCCTGGAATCTTCCTTGCTTGCAGAGGGAATGGTCTCAGTGGCTCCATGTCTGTGATATGAGAGATGGAAAACCAATCAAAATCGGAGAATCACGGGCCAGAATGAGTGAGACCTCACTGAACCCTATGAAGCCTTTGGTCTTCCCACGTGGATACTTTAGTCTCAGCTCTTTCTTTCTATCTTTGGAAGTAGTGGAAGAAAGGCTTATTGGAGATACCAGGACCAACCAGAACCTGCCTTTTAGGGGACTTGAATGTAAGACATGCTCATACAAGCACAAGTATTTCACTATTTCAGATTAGTGATCTTGCCCATGTGCCCAATCTCTCTTTGCCCACCTCATCATAAAGCCTTACTTCTCTTAACTACTCTGGTTCGTTCAGAATCAAGTGATTGGTCTACATAGAGCTGACCTTCAGAGACCTGCTATGGCAGTGATCTCATTTCCCTAGGCTAGACTAAGAAGGTGCTACTCTTGGTGGGAATATCCTTTACCTGAACCTTTATTCCCTTTCCCTTTCACCCTCTTGCTCTTGGGTATCTTACTTTAGGCCTTGAGACATCCCTTGTGTGAAGTCAAAATGCCCTAAATATAAGCCTGTTCCTTTCAGTATTCATTGGCCCATGGCCTCCTTGTGAAAAAAAAAAAAAATGAAAAACAAAAAACCAAATCAAACCAAAAAATTCCCTATGTCCCCAAATGAATGAGTCCCCAAAGACTGGGATCCACCTTTATTAATAGCATCATTTGATGATATGGCCCCTTGTCTCCACTCACACAAACACCACCTTCACTCAGGCTCTCTTCACCTCTAACCAGGATGACTCTGATAGCCTCCTATGACAGTGAATGTCCCCTGGCTTTCAGTCTGTCCTCTCTCCAATTTGTCCTCTGCACAACTGCCAGTCCATTCATCCTTCAATCAACAAACATCACCTAGTGCCAAGTACTGTGTCGTGCCTAGAATGTGCTCCCTCATCATCCAGGTCTTTCAGAATCCTATTCCTACATGCACAAACCCCAAAACATCCTCCAGAATTCAGTAATCCTGAGCATTATCACAAATAAAACTGTTGCCCCTAATTACCCAGACTTAATACTAATCCATAAACCTTTAAGAGTGACATTTCTAATATATGTTGACATACTGAATACGTAAAATCTCCAAACAACCCAGAATTAAAAACTTAAGAAACACAGACATCAAGAAGAAGAAATCAAAACCAGGAACAGGATGGCAATATGTGTTATCCCTGTTGACCCATCTGCTGTGGGGTCGGGGTGGGAGGTCGTCCCAAAGACATTGAACCTCCTCGAGATGACCTTTCATCCAATGCTTTTATTCAATGACAGAAAGCATTCATGTTATACAACTACATAGTAGAATGTTAAATGTGAAAAAGAATAAACCAGGATAGTGACCTGTCCCAAGACTATTTCCACTGGAGCTTCACATTAAAATAAGAAGAAAGAGATTAATGATAAAAAAAAACCCTCACATTTACACAGGACTCTACAAGTTTTACTTCTATAATCTCATTTGATCTTTTTTTTAGCAGCCCCGAGAGCTAGGTGCTATGATTGTCCGTATTTTTCATGGCCTAAGCACACAAAGCTAATAGGACTTCAGTTTCCTTGACTGGAGAATAGGGACAATAATGTGCCACCTCTCTTCTGTGGTTGTTGCTTATTAGGATCCAGTGAGATAATGCATGTGAAAATACCAGGGCATGTAAAGCGATATTCATCCTGATTTATCATTGCTGTTAATATCTTACCTCAGATTAGTTTATCAGATTCCCCTGTTCTCCAACTGAGCTCAGGGGAAATGGGACACAAGGTGGGTACTTGGAAGAATGTGAAAGACCTGAACCATGGATTACCACTGGGGATGCTAAAGGGGTCTGTAAGAGCTGGCAAAGATAAGGACTCAGAAACCAGGTCTCAGGATGAAGTATGGGGAGTTTTCTGAAAGAGAGAAAGATTGGGGAAAGAGGGTTGGAGGAAGTGGTAAGGTGACCTTTGCCCACATATCAATTTGCTTGGGGCCAACCCTAGGCCAGAGGCAAGTGCCCTGCAGGAAACAGACATTCTAAGGCCTCTGGTCTAACTGTGGTAACTGTCCCCCAGCTGGGGAATGCATCCATCCTCTCTAGCCACAGCACAAATCTCCCCAGTGCCGACCACCAGTGTTGATTTTAGATAAACACCAACCACTTTATCTTCATGGAAAGGAAATGCTTATGCAAGAATCTGCCCTAGTCACAGGTCCTGTCAAATCTGTGATGTGGTGATTAGGCAACCAGAGAGAGGAAATACCAGTAAAAGGCTTACTTTCCCAGGCCACAAGAAGGAAGATATTGAGAAGCTGCCTGGCTCTTACTATGATTTTCTTTCAAGGAGACACTTTTTAAAAAATACCCAGCTCCCCGCCTTGACGTAATTTCTGAGGCTGAGCTAGATTTGAATTGAGAAATACAGCCAAATCTTATTGATTCAGACCATTTGAGAGGAAGACCAGGGAGGCTGAATGGAAAGTCTAAACTATTGCATACTCTTTCAAGAAATGAACTTCATTACTTAAGCATTTTTGTTTCCATTCTGAACTTGACAAACGTCAAACAAAATACACCTTCCGATCAATAAAGTAGAACAAAGAAAGAGGATTGTATATGAATCTGTGAATCTTTCTTAAATTGAACTTGTTTTTACTTTAAAGTCTATATAATAACTTCAACATAAAAACTTTCAAAGCCCGCTTACTTGTGTTTTCTTGGTTTTCTTTCTGTCATTAAAAATAATGCTTTAACAACTCTTTTACTTTTGCTAATCTAACACAAACCTCTCTCTCCCTCCCACCTACACATCCCCTGCCCTTGAACAAAAGAAAAACAAAGCCCTTATACCAAGTGTGCCCAGCTGATCAAAACAAATTTCCACATTGCCAGGTTCAGAAATATGAACCTCATTCTGCAGAGTGAGTCCATCAAGCACTTTCTCTGCCAGCAGGTGATTAACATGCTTCTTCCTCAGTCCTCTGGGCTTGTGATTGGTCATTGAATTAATGACAGTTCTTAAGTCTTTCGAGGCTGTTTTTTTCTTACAGTGTTGTTATGGTGCACATTTTTGGAGTTTTGTTCAACTCACGTGGCATTAGTTCAGATGAGTCTTCCAGATTTCACTGAAACCAAACCTTTTGTCATTTTAAAAATATAATTCCATTCCATTTATATGCCACAACTTGTTAAGCTGTTCCCCAGTTGGTGGGCACCCCCTTATTTTCTGGTCTTTGCTCTAACAAAAAGAACCTCATTTCTTTTAAGTATGGATAATAACCTGAAGGTGGTCAATACCTACCTTGCAAGTCAATCAGGGGCATAGCTCTCATATTCCATTTTTTTTTTGGTGTGTCTCCCTTAGAGCCTGGCACAGGACCTTATACAGAATTAATGTTGAATAAATCTTTGGTGACTTATAAGACACCTATAAATCCTTGTAGACCTAACTTCTTAATTCTTGCCTAATGGAAGGACTTAGGAACTTTATTAAATAAGTGAGAATGATTTCTAGTCCCAGGGTTAGCTAGGCACCAGCCCCTGAAACAATGCATCTGGGTGCAAATTTTTTGGGGGGAGGTGAAGAGTTGAGGGGGTTGGTCTGCATGTATGTGTATAATGGTAATGGAATTTAAAGATCCCCCTGTATTGGCTTGGTTTTCAGGTTGAGTGTTAAAAACCCAGAGCTTGTGAATCCCACTTATGGGATAGACTTGTTGATGTGAAGAGAGAGAGCTGAACTGGGAGGAGCTGGTGCTGTGGATTTTAGAGAGAAGCCTAAGCAGAGAGAAGCCCAAGCAGAGAAGGCCAGAAGGACTTTTGTGGAGCAGTGTCATGGAGGCAGAGAGAGAGGAAAATTGCCAGGGGCCAGAGTTGCTGAGAGAAAGACTGCTGAGGGTCAGTTAGAGCTGCCCAGGACTTTTGGGAACTGCCGCCCAGAGCTGCTGAGAACTGAGGAGGCATGGCTGTGATGC
>CM053583.1:380829455-380846383 GCA_028627135.1 Pseudochirops cupreus | reverse complement strand
TATTGTGGCTTTGTTGAGCCTTGTCTCCCCAGGAACAGGGATTGCTGAGTACTTGCCTCCTGTCAAGATGAAGACAGGACCTCTCCTTGGGCACTGAATGCTGTGATGATATCTTAACCTTGTTGTAGCTTAAGGGTAGATGGCCTTTTGTGTTCTCCTGCCCCTTTTGAGAAAGTGCTTGGCGTTAATGGATGGTATTGTAATTTAGTTATGATCCAGGGATGGGAAACCTTTGACTTTTTTGTGCTCTGAGATTGATCAAATCAATGTACTTTGTTTATGATTGGAAACTAATCTCCATTTGAGAAGAGACTAAATGAATGTACTGCCTAGGAGTGGGCTACTTTGACTTAATATACTGTCCGGGGGTAGAGTAGTACCTGGATTGAATTGAGAACTTACTTGCTAAATGAATGAGTTACACTGTATTTTGATTTTCTCTGTTCTGTGAATGTTTTGCCTTAATCTGTCACTGAATAAATGGAGTTTGCTATGCTGGTATTCCGAACCTTAGAAGTTGCCTTTGCTTGGCATTACAATGCGATTCTCTAATGTGGCAATTCCTTCCTACTAGAAAGGGCAGTGTCTGAGAGTATGTATCTATCCTACCTCAGACGTTGCTTCAGTGTCTTTATCTTGTACGGGTTTTTTTTTATTTCTGTAGAGACTGTATGGTTGTATAGGACTGTCTCTCTGAAGGTCTGATTATCTTCTAGCACCGCTAATGTCTCTCCGTTTAATCCTAGGAGATAGCTCAGATGTGTATAATCCATCACCCTAAAGGATTATTTTGGTGCTATTCACTGCTATTGCAACTTGGGAGCTGTGAGCCTGACTCAATAATAGAAGAAAGGCCACTTTAGTAGAGAAATGAAGACTGAGGACAAGAAGACTACAACTTGACAGGAAATGGTCCAGAGAGGAGGAATATGCCCACAATAAATGGTTCGTGTATAAATGAGTCAATGAGATCCCTAGTCATAAAAAGAAATCACTTCAATAATCCATATAGGAAAAACAAAGTATATTGTTCCAATTATGACATGCAGGAGGATAGGCAACCTACCGAGTTGTTCAATTTTTTCCTTGATAGACATTCCCTGTGGCCAGTAAGCTGGCTCAGCATAGAATATGAAGAAGAGATCATGTTGAATCACATTTAGAAAACTATGATTTGATTTAAAAAATCCCTGACTGATCCCTGCTGCCAAAGCTCATCTTTTAAAACCAGTATCCTCTCAATAAGGCTGTGATTTAGGGAATACGAGGCTCTCTCAATGAATCAAAATTGTCTGGGGTCAAGAAACTGATGACGTTAGGGGCACAAGCAATGTTTTCATCATTGCTGCCCTTCAGAGGCAAGGGATTCAGGAGAGAAAAGATGGTCATTCTGCCAACAAGCCTGGATTAAAACCTGTGATGTTCCAGATGTAGTGCCAGGCATGGAGGACAGGGATGTGAAGAAAGGAAGAGATGTGATTCCTGTTCATGGGGGGCGCACATTCTAATGGAAGAGACAACATGCAAATAACCATGTAGATGTAAGAGGTGTAGGGTAATCTCAGAGGGAAGGCACTAGAAGCCAAGAAAGGCTTCTCATAGGTGAAATTTGAGCTGAATCTTGAAGAAAGCCAGGGAAGCTAGGATTTGGAGGGGAGGAAGAGTGAGGGACAGGGAGCAAATGCATGGAGTCAGGAGATGAGTACTGTTTTCAAAGAAAAGCAAGTTTACCTCCTGTAATTCTATCCATCCCATGTTCTCATGCATCTATTTTATGGGAAATAGTAAGTTCCTCCTACTTTTTTTTTCTCATTTCTTCACCCCCTTTGCTTAAAACCCAACAAAACAGAACAAACTCATGCCTAGACCCACTGTTTGTACTATTTGTCTCCTTCTGTGATCCTTGAAGATAGCAGGATTTTTAAAGTACACATTGCTTCTCCTTGATTAGCATGTAAACATTATTTAGCTTCTTCCAGTAGTTCAGCTGCATTTACTTCAAATGAGATATTTTTAAAGTGCTTAGTATGATGCCTGACAATGTCGTAGGTATTTTGTAAAGGCTTATTTCCTCCCCCTTCTCTCCCTTCCTCTAGGTTTCTCTTGCCTCCAGCATTTGCATTTCAAAATTTCTGCTCAGTTTTTGCTTTTTCACCACCACTTTTTACAGAAAGTCTTCTGTAAAAGTCCATTTCCTCTCCATAGGCTTATATTCAGTTTTTTTTTTTTTAAGGTAAATTACTCTTGGATGCAAGCCTTTATCTTGTGCCCTTTGGAATGTTGTATTCTTTCTTTCAAGTAGTTCCTAGTAAGTCTTGTGTGATCTTGACTGGTTTCTTGGTACTTGGAATATTTTTTCCCCTGGCTACTTGCAGTATTTTCCCCCTGACTTGTGTGCTATGTGTGTCTTGTGCTTAGCATAAGCCCATTTAATGTTATAAGCATGTGGGGTGGCCACCCATGCACCTCATACCTCTCTCATGAGTATGTGACCACCTACTCACTTTCTAGGATGGTTCATTATCTCCCACCTGCCCTTACACTAGCTGGTCTAAGTTTACGGAGAAGGTTGTAACCACAAGGCTACAATAAAGCTCTCTTGAGGTCTTGGAGATAATCCCGTTGTGGAGGAATATACTTCCCCTACTCACTGTTTTAACTCTTGGGTTTCCATTATTGTGCTTCCGTTTACACAAAACAAGCCACTCAGGATGATGACACATTTAGATTTTTGTGTGTGAGGCAATCAGGGTTAAGTGACTTGCCCAGGGTCAAGTTAGTGTCAAGTATCTGGGGCTGGATTTGAACTCAGGTCCTCTTGTATCCAGGGCTGGTGCTCTATGCACTGCACCACATAGCTGCCCCAACACATTTAGTTCATAAACATAACCATTTGATTAGCAATAAGGCAAAAGAAGTAGCAATAACATCATAGGTGTTCATATATTAAAATAAATGCAGAAATAATAAATACATTGCAATTGACATGATTTATGTCAAGATCTCCCACCATTGCACTAAATATCTGTTGAGGATTGTGGACACACTCAAAGCCTGCTAAGTAGTCAAGTGAAGAAAATCCATGTGTTCAAGGTAACCCATAAATCTGAAACTATAAACAGCTTTTTCCTTCTTCCTAGGAACAGTCCCAAATGATCTCTTAGTAAATGTAGGTTCTGTGTTGAACAGATGCTTCCCGTGATAAGCTGAGTTGATTCGCATCATATTTGACAAACGCATAATTAGTCTATCCATGGAGTGAATTCTTTATTTTTCTGTTTCTAAGCTATTTCTTTGCTCAGCTGGATTTGCTCCTCTTGGCAGCATATAGCAACGTCATGCTTCTGTTATGGCCCTGACAGAGGCTCCAGGGGGATGTTGGAAATCATGCTGGTCTTAGGTCTCCTGCACAGCACACCCCAGTTGTCCCCTCAGCCCCCATCCAGGTACTGAATTAGTCTTGTCTCCTCTCTCCTACTGTTGATTCCAATGCTCCTGGGAGTGCCAGGCTGTGTCTCCTTGCACAATGACCTATGGGACATGGTTTTCTGTCTAACCAAGACCAAGTCTGGGATCTAGTTTCTCGCACTGGATTATTAGAATTGGTGTTGATTTGTGATGTCATTATTTAGGATATTGGCTGGCTTTGGGTCCATTTATTAGAGTTCTCATTGGCTCCTCTCCCTTCCAACTGGTTTTGTGGTGTGGGTTCCAAAGTTTGTGTTAGTTTCCTTGGCACCATTGGCACCATTTCCTTGCCTCTAGGGTTTTATATATTTATTTTTGCAATTACCTAAGCTGGCTTTCCTGATTTGACACTGTGAGTAGACTCCACCATCTGCCAGCTGTCTTTTTGTGCAGTTATGGGCTGAATGGAGGAACTTATTTCTGTTTCTTTATGGTTTCCTTTATCGTTGACCTTTCTAGGTCTTTTTAAAGATGTTTTTTAGGTTTTGGAGAACTGGGTTTCTGTACAACTTCTAATGTCACCATCTTAACCAGAAGCATAGCTAATAGTTTTTGGATTTGTCTTAATGATAATTTCATCCCTCAACAAGTAGAGGAACCAACAAAGGGTAATACTCTTCTGTATCTGATTCTCATCATCAAGGCATTGTTGATGTTTGCTGGAATGGAAATGAGGGGACCTTTGTAGGGAAATAACTTCTCTGCTTGAGAGTTTGTGATTAAAAAGAGTCAGGAAGAGTCTGACATACACCCTTTATTTTTGGAAAGAAGATTTCAAAGGGTTGAGAGGAAAGGATAGGCGGGATCCTATGCCTTAAAGTCCTACAAGGGAGGTCAGCTCAGGAAGAATATGAAGTATTCATGAATATGATGCTGAAGACAGGAAGAAAAAACATTAGGAAGAGAGTTGTCTAAATAAATCAAT
The DNA here is from genome assembly GCA_028627135.1 of Pseudochirops cupreus. Classification (NCBI taxonomy): domain Eukaryota; kingdom Metazoa; phylum Chordata; class Mammalia; order Diprotodontia; family Pseudocheiridae; genus Pseudochirops; species Pseudochirops cupreus. Next base: position 380,841,990 of record CM053583.1, on the reverse strand, counting down.
GTAGATATACTGAACTTAATCAACCAATTAATCAAGCAAGCAATCTTTTCTTTCAAGTGCCACAGACATTGTGTTAGCTGCTCCAGCAGCTAGATAGATACAGAGACAAAAATGAAATAGTCCCTTCTTTCAAGGAGTTATTTTATTGGTAATGAGGGAAGGGAAAAGAAATAATCCTTTATTAAGTGCCTCCAATTTGCCAGATACTATCTTAAGCATTTTACAAATATTATCGCATTTGCTACTCATAACAACCTTGGGAGGTGGGTGCTATGATGATCCCATTTAACAGATGAAGAGATTGAGAGACAGAAGTTAAGTGACTTGCCAGTCATCCAGCTAGTAAGTGTCTGAGGCTGCATTTGAACTCTAGTCTTCCTGATTCCAGGCCTGTGCTCTGTGCGCTATGGGACTCTCTAGTTGCCTTAGATTTTTTTTTTTTTTGAGATTGGATCTCCCTATCTTGTCTAGGCTGGAGGTGTAGCAGCTGCTGCCTAGCCCAATCAATCCCCCTGCTGATGGCCAAGGAAGTTTTGACCTGCTCTGTTTCCAGCCTGGGCCAGTTGTCAGTGACTCTCCTTAGGCAGCCTTTGGCCCTTCTGCTGGGAGGGGTTCACCATACTGATATCAGACTTAGCAGGGATGTCTTTAGCTTGCTGTGGCCCAGAGCTCCTGAGTTCAGTCTACCATCCCCAGACTCTGCAGGAGCAGGAATCATAGGTATGTGCCTGCAGGCTGAGAAACTTTAGCTTTTTAAAAACTATCTCCAGGAGGTAGAAATGCAGGCAGGTAAAAGAGGAATACAGAAGTCTGGTACAGCATTATATTTGGAGGTGATAGGACTCTGACATTTGTTGCCTGTGCAGCCTCGGGCAGATGGCTTGATTTGTGTGCCTCAGTTTCCTCATATGTAAGGTAGAGGAACTGGCCTAGAATGATCCCCGAGCTCAAGCTCTAGCTCCTACTGGCATCCTTAGAGCTGTGTTACTCAGAATTCTTTTCTTCTATCCTTCCCCTTCCTGCACTCTGGCTTCCTAAGATCAACTCTAAAGACTCATGGTGGAAAATGCTCTCCACATCCAGAAAAAGAACCATGAAGTGTGAATGCAGATCAAAGCATACTATTTGCTCTCTCTTTTTGTTTTTTCTTTCTCATGGTTTCTCCCATTCATTCTGAGTCTTCTTTACAACATGACTAATAGGAAAATCTGTTTAATAAGAATGTATATGTAGAGTGTTTATTAGATTGCACACTATCTTGGGGAAGGGAGATGGAAAAAAATTTAAAAGTCAAAAGCTTATGGAAGTGAATGTTGAAAACTAAAATTAAATAAAAAAATCAAAATTAATAACCAAAAAGAGAGAATTAGTACTGACTTTATTCAGTTATTTTGAAAACAACCCTACCCCCCAAATAACCCCCAAATTCTCGGGGTACACAAAAGTAGCCAATAAAAAAATATTTTAAAATGAACAACTCTGAAGACTATTTGTGATAATTTTTCTTAAACTCTAAGCATTCTGAATCAGTCAAGTTAACTTAGAGAGACCATATCAAATCATTTTAAGGCAGATGATCAATACTGTGGTTGCATCTATTTGCAAGAACATGTGATCTTACTGAATTCAGAATCATCTCACTTCCTTTCCCAGTTTGGGAAAAACCTGTTCATCAGCTGACCCATGATGTAGCAGTTCCAGAGGTCATGGCTGTGGAGAGCTGTCCTCTGGCTCCACAGCTAGTCGATTCCTTGGTGTGTCTGCCCTGCTGGCACCTCCTCGGTCACTGCTCATTCTGCTGGCCCTCTGTGATTGAAGACACCGAACCTTGGCCTTTGTTGACATCACTGATACACATCCACTGTCCATCAACTGATTCCTTCCACAGAGTAACCTGAAAGCAAAAGGTTTCATTATCATAAGGTAAATAGTTAAGAAAAAAATTTTTAAAGCATATTTGACTTAGCAGAACAAAATATAGCTCTGAAGATTCTCTTCAGACAAGGTGAGTCTCATGTGAATGTCAAAATTCTTTAAGATGCCCTGAAGGCCCTAAGTACAGAAATGGTTCTGTTCACTGCTCTGCTGAGGCCTGAGGGTATCAAACAGGAAGCCCTGTGTTCTACAAATGTATCATGGAAGATGTCTTTGGAGAGGGGGATGGGCTTTGGATGGACAATGAGCTGCATATAAGCCAAAAGGAGAGGACTCTCTATAGCAGTGGTTCTCAACCTTCCTAATGTCGCAACCCTTTAATACTCATATGTGGGCATATCTGCATGTGGGCGGACCCGCCTAGAGATGGATAAAGGAGCAGTGTCTCGGTTCCTAAGACTATAGGAAATATGTGTTTTCCGATGGTCTTAGGTGACCGCTGTAATCCCTGTGAAAGGGTCGTTTGACCCCAAAGGGGTCGTGACCCACAGGTTGAGAACTGCTGCTCTAAAGGTTCGTCCTATTTACAGATGACACTGCACCACTTGGCACAATACAAAGCTGCTTCAATGAAAAACAGAGTAATCTGAAAGATACAGGTTTAACTATCCACAATGGAAAAAACAAAAGCATATTGCTTAGATGATGACATTGTAAGTATATAAAATATATATTATACATATATGTAAAAATGTAATAGCTGACTATATAATAGTTTATAAAGTGCTTTGATAAAGCCTACTAGATGACATGGTAGCTAGAAAGCTGGGCCTAGAGTCAAGATGCCCTGAGTTCAAATCCAGTCTCAGACACCCACTAGCTGTGTGATCCTGGGCAAGTCATTAAAGCTCTGTCTGCCTCAGTTTCCCTATCTATAAAACAGAGATCAAAACAGCAGCTACCCTACGAGGCTGTTGTGAAGATCAAATGAAAAAGTATTTGTAAAAGTGCTTAGCGCAGTGCCTGGCACACAGGAGGTGTAATATGAATGCATAATCCTTCCCTTCCCCACTTTAAGCACATCATCTCATTTGGTTCTTACAATAAACTTGTGAGGCAGCTAGGGCCAACCCCTTAACCAGACTGTCTCATCCACTCTTTACTTCTCCGGGCATCCAGCACATTAAGGACATCTGCTTCATGGAAATGAAGAACAGACTGTGCAAAGCAGCCCAGTGTGGTGGGAAGGAAGGGACTCTCCATCTCCCGAAGTCGGGAAGCCCACCCTGGTCACCCCCTGGCTGTAGGAGCATAGGCCAGTCACGGAATTCCTCAGGGCCTCGGGCAACTTTCTAAGTTTCAGAGAAGGGCCCATCTGCATTGACAGGAGTTTCCCCATATTGATGAAATAACAGGCTTGGCTCAACCCCTCTGCTTTCACCCCAAATCCCCTCTTTATCTTAGGTGAGGGTTTTACATGTATAATGAGCTGTATAGGGATGGGCCAGATTTGGAAAATGACATAATGCTCAGTTACAAACAGCTCACTGTTGCAAAAGCCCATTTCTTTACAACAAATACCCTTTTGGTAACACTATCTGATTACAAATTGTCGAGAATCAAAGCCTTGTGTAACTTCCAGGGGAGAAAGGCCCTGAGTCCATCTAGTCCAACCCACAGTTGTACAGCATGCCTGACCAGTGGTCTTTAATGCAAGAGGAAGGCCACTCCTCTTTTCCAATAATTGTAATTGTCAGCAAAATTTTTCCTTCTATCAAATCCATGACAAATAATATCAGTGGCAAAGGAGAAATGCATAGTGAGTATGAATCTGTGGATGTGTACACAGACCATACTGAAGAACCAATGCCACTCCATCATCACTGGGATCAACAAGGACCACCCACGGGATGTCTCTGGCTCTGGGTGGTTCTCTGTGGAGAATTCTTCTGGAAAACAAGGGTAAGTGCTGCATGGCACAATTGGGTTTGGGATCCATTTGATGGAAGAAGTAAAGAAAATGAGGAAACTATAGATCTTTCAAAATAAAGGTACTTATTTTAATCTTAAAGAAATGCAATCTAAAGTTTCTGTTCCTTTTTCCACTTAGTGGAAGTGAAATACCCTGGAGCAGCAGTGTCAAAGAGAAATAGGGGCCACTACGCCACACAGAAGATGTCCGTGGGATGCAGACTGAGTTAGAAAACCATCTGGTAAGAATACATCTTGCTGTCTATTTTTATCAAATATTTCCCAACTGCATTTCAATCTGGTTCTGACAGGAGTGAACCAGTGTCTGACACCTGCCCTCATGCGGTAAGTTCAGCTTGCCATGAAAACTTCTCTGGGGGCAGGAAAGTTCAGTTTCTACTTTTCTTGTGAAATTTTTTCTGACCAATTCCAACCGTAATGATCTTTCCTTGTTATGAGTTCATAGCATTTATTTTCTGTATCAATTTCCTGGAGGGAGTTTGTTCAGATCTTCACAGACTGGGATGTTTTACGTCTATGAGATGGACCAGCAGACAAGTAAAGGGGGCCAAAAAGAGGTGACCATTAAAATAATTTATTTTGCATATCATAGAGTGATCTCTCCGAGGCAGAGAATGTAAGGCTCAGAAGAGACCTGCACTACCATCAAGTCGAGGGGTTCTTAACCTTTTGAGTGTCATGGAACTCTAATTCGTATATATATTGTATATTGAAATAGCTGTCTAAATACTGAAAAAACAAAAACAAAAACAAACCAGCTTCATGGAGCCCTTGATGCTGCCTGACAAGCAGTGTTGCTTAACTCCTGTTATCTAGTTTTTCACATTTGTATGTCTTATTTTGCTCCCAAAGGGCTCTGCCCCTCAGCTCCTACTGTTCCTGTCCTATCACAGGCCCTGTCATCATCCTGTTCCCCAGGTTCACACGTGTCCAGCCCCCCTCCTCCCCACTCCTCACTCACCCTTTTCTCATCAGTTGCCAAGGTTTGTGGATCTTGCCTCTAATCCACATCTCACATCCACGTGCTTTCTCCAACTACCTGCTACCTCAGACCCTTAGCACACTTCTTCTGGATTACTGCTACCATCTCCTACTTTGTTCTCCTGCCACAAGCTTCTGCCCTCCCCAATCCATTCTCCAGAGTAGTCAACCTGAAATTCCTAAAGCACTGGTCTGACCATGTTACCCCGGATGAAGACGCTCCAGTGGTTCCCTTTTGTCTCTAGGGCATGAGATGAACTCTTCTGTTGGGCATTAAAAACCTTCCACAGTCTGGCTCCAGCTGCCTGCCCTAGAGTGGGGACATGCTCCCTCCCCTGCCTTGCCCCATGGCACAGCCAGGATGGGTACTTGCTCTTCTCCATGCTTTCTGTTCAAGTCTTTTCTTCCTCCCTCCCTGGCACCTTCTGGGATCCCTATCTGCCTTCAAGGCTCAGTTAAAGTGCCACCACCTTCTGGAAGCCTTTCTGCTTCCTCCATTTGTTAATGCTTGTCCTTCTAAAGTGACTTTGTAGATTTTGTATTTATTCACCTGGGTAAATGCTGCTTCTCCTGCCCCCCCACCCCCGGCAGGGACAGTTTCTGCAGCTCAAAACTGCACACAGTAGTACCTGAGACATACTTGATAAATTTAATTGAGCACATGCACAAACCCATGGAGAAGGAAGGAAGCAGAACCAAGAAAACAATGTTTCACAATAATGTCTTCCTGAAACCTAGAATGTGTGTTCTCCCAATCCCCCTACTTAGTAATCCTGCACTTATTTTCTGTCTTTGTGTCCCCAGTGACAGTCTGGTACACAGAAGTTGCTTAATAAATGCTCCATGAAGTGACCTGAAAAGGCTCTCCACAGACCAAGGACTCTCCATCTCTAGCCCTAGCCTTAGACTGTCTGTAGACCAACCCAACCTATAGCAGGTGGTGTGAAAGAGGCTGGAGCCAGGGAGGCTCTGAGGAGGCAACAGCAGCTGTCCAGGCACATGGTGCTGAAAGCCTGTCCTAGGGAGGGGAAGGTAGAGATGCCTTGATTGACTGATACTGAACCAGTGAGAGCCATGAGAGACAAGAGGGAATGGTCTGGTAATAGCCAGGGCCTGACCACAGGTAGCACCAGTGACCAAAACAAAGAAGTACAGCTAATGAGTCTGAGATCCTCGTGGTGACGATGGCATGAGCTCAGGAGAGAAGCCAAGGGTGCCCAGGAGTAGGATCATGTGCTAGGCATGAGAACCGATGTGCCCACCAGGGAGAGGCTATGTGTGAAGCCTTGTGCTAAGTGCCAGGGAAACAAACACAAACCAACGAGGCCATTCCCCACTCTTCATGGAGCTAACAATCTATTGGGGAGCTGGAAAGTGATGAGCTGGGGAGAAGGGACAAGGCTGCTGGGCAGAGCCAGGAGAAAAGTGTAGGGAGCAAAGAAGGCCAAGGACAGAGTGTGGAGAGACAACCATCGTTAAGGGATGGGAAGACCAGGAGCCAGTGTATAAAAAGAGAAGAAGCAAGTGTGAGAGGCAGGGGGAGAGCCAGGGAAGGGTAGTGTTTATAAAGCCCAGGGTAGGGACTATCCAGAGGAGGAGGTGGTCAGCACTGTCAATGCTACACAGGTCCAGGACGGCAATGACTTAAAGGTGGCAGATTTTTAGAATAACTTTTCCCCAACAAAACTTACTTTACAAGATCACTTGGTTTTTAAGATGGATGTTCCCATACTTTTGTGACAGCTGGTTTCTGTAACAGACACCCTGCTTCTGAGGTTTGGCCCAGCTGAGACCTATTTCTCCCACAAAGCCTGCCCCAATTCTTCTGGCTTGCAGAGATATCACACTACTCTACTTAGAGAGGCAGCACACACACACTAGTACCAAACCACAGTCTGTCTTGTGTTAATCTAATTGCTTCACATTTGTATGGCTCCAATCTCTGATGAGATCATGAACCTGACGGGCAGGAAGCATGTCATATATTGTATACATAATAATACTGTCTCCCCCCCACCCCTAATTCAGGTACAAAGGATGTACTCAATTAAGACTTTAATAAATTTAAAAATTTGCCTTCTAGTGTTTGGGAACATTAAAAAAAAATCCTCCCCCTACCTGCTCCCCGGTGGTCTTTTTTTCTTTCAAAACTGAGCTGAAAAATCACTGTCTCGTTTCAGATAAAAACTGGTCACGTATGTCCCACTTTCCCACATCCCCTCTCTCCTGCTCCCAAGCTAGACAAAATAAGAAAGCCAGATCTTGAATGGAAGAAAACCAATACTACCCTCTAGCGGTCAAAATACAGATCAGTCATTCTTGGAAGAGGAAGACAATAATTTCCATTTAGGTTTTTGTCCCAAGTCTTTTTTGAATACAAATCAGGGTGACAAAAAGGAAACAGCTGATGCTGGAGGGGCTGTAGGAAGGCAGACAACTATAAAACATTCTTAGTGGAGCTGTGCTTTGGTCTAATCAGTCTGGAAAATAATTCAGGATAATGCAAGAAAGTCTCTAAACTGCAGAGCTTTTGATCTAGAGATCCCACTGCTGTGCATATTCTCCAAGGAGGCCACAGACAAGAAAGGCCTCATATACACCAAAATATTCATAGCAGCAGTTTTTTGGTTGTAGCAAAAGACAAAGAAACCTAGAAGCAAAGCGTGTGCCCACTGATTACATGGCTGAACTGTAAGTGGTATGATGGAATATTATTGTGCCATAAGAAAAGGCAAAGGTGCAGAATTCAGAGAAACAAGGGAAGACTTATATGCACTGAGACAGAATGAGGTAAGCAGAAAAGGGAGAACAATATTCACTGTGACAATACTCAAAAGAAGTCAAAGTCTGCATAGGTGTGTGACCAGTCTTGGACCTGAAAAAGAGATGAAGAAATCTACCTTCTACGGAGCTAGGTGTGGGTGTTGGCAGGAGATGACACGGGGTGCAGAATGTTGCGTGCGTGTGCATGTGTAAGATTGTGAAACAACTGGGATATAAAAACAAAAGGCATCAATAACTTTTTTTTTTTTAAAGAATCTTTGATGTCTCCCTACCCCCTACTTGTGAAGCTTCTCAATCCGAGAGCTGAAGGGGTTTCAAACGAAAGAGAACACTTACTTTGTTGTCTCCTCCTGAAACAGCCAGGATGTTGGCTGTGATGGACCAGCTCACATGCCACACAACATCATTGAACTTGTGCAGTAATCTGGGAGACCATGTGTTTCCAGAAGCATCATCGCAGGTCCAGATGAACACTCGACCATCCTGGAAAAAAGTACAGTCAGCAATGGTTCCTTGGGGCTCAGCGGACAGGGGAGAACTTTAGGAGGGGTGTGCTGGGCATCGTAGTGCCCCCTTGTAGCATGACTGGCAATGCTTTCACTGGGGCTATTGCCTCACTTTCCTTAGGAACTTAAAATTTAAGAGGATAGGAAACAAAACAAAACACAACCTTTCATGTCCACACCCAAAATCAGTTTCACATAGTGGAAATGGGGAAGTTTTCACACCACCAAGTTAGACTTTTTTGCTCTTAGGCTCTAGGCCCAACCTCCCTCCATTTTCCCAAAGAAAGCTCTTCTTTCAGATGGGGTTACCAGAGGTTTCTTTTTTTGCTTACCCTATTTTTTCCTTTGTTCTACCTGACTCCACTTTTCCTTGGTCCATTCTGCTAACTCTAAGTTTGTACAGACCAAAGACTTGGATAAGTCTACCCTCCTACATCTGTTAAATCCCTTCTACTCTTTTGATAATTCTTCATGAGAATAACTGTCTAGATCAACCAACAAACACTTCCTAGGCATCTACTATGTGCACTGGGCAGATACCAAGGATACGAAGACAAAAATGAGACCTGTATTTAATTTCAAACTGAGGACAAGAAGAGAAATGACACAAAAAACCCCCAACACACTTATTCTACATTCTACAGGAAAATGGTCATGTGTCTTGGATGGTACCGTCTATGGCTGACCATATCTTTAGCAGGTAGATTAGCAACCAATAAGGATACCACCATTTTCACTGTCCATCATGCTGCTGCTGCTGGTTCTGTTCATTCGTTTTTTTTCCCCAGGCAGGCTGAAGCCTACTCTCTGGTCTCCCTATTCTCTTTGCCCTCCAAAGCTGGACAACAATTCTTGTCTCTGGTTCACTGTGATTCTCAAAAGTGTATCTCACAAAGGATGGGACTCACCAAGTATGAAGCCACACCTTTGTCCAATTATTCCATCTGTCACCTCAAGGGCGAATCACATGGTCACCCTTCTTCTTCATACACTGGGGGCTCACCTGGGAGCAGCTGGCAATGGTGCTTGTTGGCAGGCCGATGGAGGGGGCCCAGGCAACATCTCGGACCCAGTCACTGTGAGCCTCCAGCTTCTGATCCTCCTTCCACTGACCATCCTCCTCCTCCCTAAAGAGCAGACAAGAAGTGAGGGAAGCAGTTCATAATCTGCTGCCTTCTTGAAAGGTTGCTTGTTTTTTTCTAAGTGAACAATAATGCTTCTCGGTGCTGGGCTGTTTGGATAATGGGAATTTTCCTCAGACCCATATACCACAAACTGATCTGTGAGCATCCACGTAGGGGATGGTGAGCTTTTTATTCTTTTGGGCACCAAGATGGCACAGTAGATAAGAACACTGAATCTGGATATCAGGGAGACAGGAGTTCAAATCTTGAATCTGATACCTCATGACTGTGTGACTCTGGGTGAGTCATTTGACTGTCTGCCTCAGTTTTGTCATCTATAAAATGGAGGACAGCAAGGACATCTCCCTTATAGGGTGGTTGTGAGATCAAATGAGCTAACACGTATAAAGCACTCTGCAATCCTTAAAGAAGTGTACAGACTGTATTCATTATTTAGAATGTTTTCCTCTCAGTCTGTTGAAACCTGTCTGATATAACTAACTGCATCCTGTAAAAAGGCTGCCCTCAAGGACAGCTCACTTGGCCCTTGTGTCCTGAGCATGGGACTCAAGCAGAACAATAGTGGAACGACTACCACTGAATGTCTAAGACTATGAACCCACTGACACAGGGAAGGCTTTGAGGGAAAACATTCTGGAGACACGATGAAGAGGCAAAGGAGCCAGCCTGGTTTAAAGTGAGCTGGCTGGCCCAGCGGGAACGTGGGGGAGCAGCAAGGACCCCAAGTCCCCCAGAGGGTCCACCTACTTCCACAGCTTGACCAGGTTGTCACAGCCACCCGAGGCAAACTTCTTGATGTAGTTTGGCTTCTGTCCGGATGGCTGGTCTACCAGGCTTCCGGGTACGACAGCAGGAGCCCAGCTCACAGCATTGCAGCCAATCTGAAAACAGAGGGAAGCAAGGCGCTACTTGGCTTTCTGCCCCAAATTAATAGGGGAGGTTCACTTGCAAGGAAAGAGTGCTACTCTATGAGGTAATCCAACACAGTGAGCACTTATTTATTGTGCAAGGTGCTGTGGCAGGGGCTACAGACGTAAAGACAAAAGTAAAAACAGTTCCCACCGCCAGGTAGCTTCTGTGCCACACACAAACAGATCGATACAGATACAACTGGTTGAGGAAGGACAGAGCACAAACAACTAGGGGGATCAGGACAGGCTTCCTGGAGGTGGTACCGAGTTAAGTCTTGAGTTAAGCTAAGGATTCTAACAGAAGTGGAGAAGGAGTCAAAGCATGAAGAACAATCATCTGGGGCTCACTAGGATTTTCTAAACGGACTGTTGAGGAGAAGAGAAATGGCCAAGCCCTGACAACAAGACTCCCACAGCTCTTTTACATATGTGCAAGGGCTGAAGTGGATTTAGGAATCTGCAAAGAAACTGTCTACGCTTCCTGTCACCTGCTTTAAGATTCCAGCTGAGTCGACATTAGTTATATTTGGGATAATGAAAATCTGGAAATGACTTGTTCCATTTCCTTTGTCTTTCACTAGCTTTATGGACAGGGATCAAAGGTCTCAAACAGGCAGTTTTCAAAAGAAGACATACAAGCTCTAAATAACCTTATGAAAGATTGCATCAAATCAACATTTTAAGAGAAATAAAAATGAGAACAATTCTGAGGCTTCACTGCCTTCACATCTGATTGGCAAAGATGACAAAGAGCAGAATGGTAAGTGCTGGTGGGGCTGTGGAAAGACAGGCAGCACTATAAACTGGTCTGGTCATTATGGGAAAAAATGTGGAATTACACCAAAAAAGTTATTTAAGTGTACATACGCAAGTATGTTGGCATTTGCTTACCAGGACCACACATCTACTCCTACAAAGTTTAAGACAGAGGGAGAAGTTTCATATATACAGAAATAGTTATAGCACCACTTCAGAACTCTTGATGGTGAAGCACCACTCTTCTTACTTCTCCACAGAAAGACGGTGGCCATGTGTATAGGATGATGAAAAATGTTCAAATGTGGCCAATGTGTGGATGTGTTTTTCTCAAATGTACATACTTGTTAGAATAGCGGCTCTCAACCAGTGGGTCGCGACCCCTCTGGGGGTCAAATGACCCTTTCACAGGGGTCGCCTAAGACCATCGGAAAACACGTATTTCCGATGGTCTTAGGAACTGAGACAACACTTCTCTATCCATCTCCAGGTGGGTCCGCTCACATACGAGTACTGAAGGGTCGAGGTATTAGGAAGGTTGAGAACCACTGTGTTAGAAGGTAAGGTTCTATGAGGGCTGGGGAGAAGGACAGCAGAGTCACTGTGAAGTTAATAGTGGTGTATCAAAAAGCATTCATAAAACATTTTTAAAAAATCTCCCTTACTTGTTTGCTTTAGTTTTAATCCTCTAAAATTGAAGGAAATAAATTCTCCGAGATCATCACAGCCAAATGGTGCACTCAAGCGTTGCCAGCCTATGGTGGTGCTTCAGAGATTCCTCATGGATGAGTAGCTATTACCATGTCTCTGCCCTTGCCACTTATGAGAGTGGCACATGTTAACTAACCCTTACAACCCAAGCAAGCAGGCACCATATGCCACCCAGTGTATAATGGGTACTATGCTTCCCTACCTCCTCCAACATGCACAAATGATAAATTTTTATCAAATTGGCACTTGATATCCTGAGTCTCTTGGAGAAACTTAATGTGAAAAAATGAAATTTCTTTCCATTGGGTTGACCTCAGGTTAAGTCAATTATTTGTCTAGGACTTGGGCTGCCCCCTGCTACTCTGGAGGAGGTATATAAAAGAACTACAAAGTGCTTGTAAAGAAACCACCACCCCAATGCACAGGACTTACAGTGTGGGCATTGTTGATCTTCTTTACCTCCCACTGTCCCTCACCGCTGTAGCTCAGCAGGGAGATGGCCCCATCAGAGCTGCCACAGGCAAGAAGGAGCCCATAGTCGTGGGGGGCCCAGCACACCGAGTTCACTGTTCAAAGAAAATTGACAGTGAGGAATGAAGAGTGATCCACGAAGGAGAGAGAAGCAGGAAGGGTTCACTCTAGACATTAGGAGGAGCTTGTTATGGGAATCTGAAAATCTTCCCTGCCCCTAGGCCCTTTGCTAAAGTGGCTACGTGACTCTGAGGACCCTTGGATATTTGAAAGTATACTCTGTTCCCTAATAGGCTGAATGTGGTCACGTGGAGCCTGTGGTGCCAGGCTTGTTTTCCAGGAATGCCCGTGCCTTGTAGCTTTGTGATTGGGCAGTGGGTCTAGAGGGCTGTGACATTCTCCA
>CM053583.1:380810997-380821097 GCA_028627135.1 Pseudochirops cupreus | reverse complement strand
ATTTGAACTGAGGTCTTCCAGCCTCTATTCCCCGGGCTCATTCTGCTACATTCCGCCCCTGCCCAGCTTGCAGCCATCCTCGGTCCTGAGACCGTGCCTCTAATGTCCTGTACCAGTGGGTCATGTGCCACAGGTGCCTGAGCTCTGATTGCCATAGAGGGAACGGACAACGTGCTGACCCAGGACCCCTGTGTGACCCTAGGTGACTGACATCCTCTCTGAGCCCGTTTACCCATCTGTGAAATGGGAGTAAGAAGATTTGTGCTACCTCCCTCACAGGGCTGTGAGGAAAACCAAAGCCCGTATAGATGGGTGATGGGGTAATCAAGCTTTGTCTAATTGAACTGAGCTATTGACACGGACCCCCACTGAGTTCTTCCAAGCGGGATGCTCTCAATTCCTGCTTCTTTTTTTTTTTAATCCCTAAAACTAGTTAAATAGGAGCAAGAGTAATTAGAAATGATCTATTTCAGCCCTCCTCATGTTACAGATGAAGAAATTGAGGACCAAATGGAGAAATCAAGGGGGAAGAAACTTACTCAAAGTCAAATATCTGTTAAAAGGCAGAGCCAAGATTTGAACCTAGGCCTTTGTAGTTAAAATCCCCCGTATTTTTAACTCCAGCATACTTTCTCCTCCTTTCCCTCTCTTTTCTTTTTTCTTTTCTTCCAAAGTCTCCTCCCTTTCCCGGTCTGCTTGTTCCACTGTGTTAAGTTCCTGTAGGCAGAGTGTCTTACCCTCAGGTAGCGTCCTCAGGTGCTGAATTGAGGTCTCAGCAAAGCCAGTTTCACACATTTCCTGTCTTTGAGGGGCATAAACTTTCAAGCAATTGGAGCATATTATTAGTCAGTGCAGAGGGCTAGAGGAGGTGATGGGAGACACAAAAAAGAAAGAGTCAAGGATTTTAGGAAGAAAGATAAGAAAAAGAGGGACGGTCATAGAATTCTAGGGCTAGAAGGGACCTTTCAGAGCATGTTGTCTAGTTAGTGTGTGGAGTGGGGCAGGGGTGAGTGGATACTGAGGAAATCACCTCATCTCTCAGATCCAGTGTCTTCACTGGGTTAAATGTAAGTAAAGCACTTTGTTAATCTTAAAGATCTGTGATCTAAGCTATTTACTATTATTCTTACTCTTATTATTATTAGAATTATACTATGGGATCCTCCAGCCTCAGCTTGAACACCATTAAGATATTTGGGGATTCTCAGCAGTATAAAAATATAAATGAATTTATGACTGCATATTGACTTAGAAAACTACAAATTCACATTATGTGTGTTAAATTCTATTTTTATTTCTTTTGTTAAACATTTCCCAATTACATTTTAACTGTGTTTTTATGGTAACTCAGGAGTTGAGCTACAAGATTGATACCTCTCCTCTAACCCCCTCCCTCACTTAAACCATTCTTCATTTAGCAAGCTACGTTCACCTGAAATTTGACAAGTGAAAAAATCCTAGGACCTTGGAAATACTGGGCCACAAGGAGATGATCCTAGTTAATAGACTGTGAAGGAGGAGAGGTATATGTGTATGTGTGTATACATATTTTGGGGTGGGGTGGTATTGGAAAGAGAGGCCAAGATCTGGAGGACTAGGGCAGGAATTAGGAGATGACAAGAGCACCTGAGAGAGGAGATTATGCCTTGAAGGGAAATAGGTTTTGAGGGAAGAAATCAGACCATTAAGAAGGAAAAAGTTCTTGAAGAGGAACACAAGATTGGAGGAAGGAAGATACAAGGCCTTGAGATTGGAGATCCTACTTTGAGAGAGGTCCTGGGAGAGGTGAGAAGTCCCCTCCTTTCCGTCCTCCCCCCCAAAAAAGAGAATAATCCTACTTGATTAGAGTAAATCAGAGATGCTACAATTAAGGACTGTAGTAATGAAGGCATCCTGGCTGTTTCAGGCTAGGCTCCATTGTATGCTTAAACCATGGTTTAGGGGTCTTGTCCTCAGGCTTGAAGCTACAGAAACTTGATTTCATCAGCCACGACTGATCAAACTCTAGAGAGTTGAATCTCACCAATTCAAACTCAGAAAGAGATTTACTGAGAACCCTAAATGACAATGGATTAAATTACTAATTAATGGGATATATATCTGACTAGGGAACTTGGGTAGCCATTTGTTTAGAGTACCCTTTTCCTAGTGGGCAAATCCCATCAGGAAACAAAATTATAGACGAGAAATCTGTCCGCAGAATTTCCTACAGAATTAGGCCAGAGGTATTCAGATGTCTTTAGACATATTACAGTAGAAATAGCAGCGGATTTAGAGTCAGAAGACTTGGCTTTAAATTCTAGATCTGCCACTTAATGCCCGTGTGAACTAGGGCCAAGTCATTGAAACCCTTTGCGTCTCAGTTCACTCATTTTAAAATGAGGGGGTCAGACTAGATGACCTCTACGGTACCTAGTAGCTAGAAATCTGTGATCTACATTTCAATCAAGCTAGGTAAACTGTTGACTTGGACAACTAGGTGGTGTAGTGGATAGAGCATCAGGCCTGGAGTCAGGAAGACCCATCTTTCTGAGTTCAAACATGACCTCAGACACTTAGTAGTTGTGTGACACTGGGCAAGTCACTTAAAACCCTGTTTGCCTCAGTTTTCTCATCTGTAAAATGAGCTGGAGAAGGAAATGGATAAACCACTCCAGTATCTTTGCCAAGAAAATCCCAAATGGGGTCATGAAGGGTTGGACGTGACTGAAATGCCTGAACAATAGCAACAAAAGTCTGATGAATTGCTTTCTTTGATTTGGGGGCTATGAATCTAGAATCAGCACATGCTTCCCTGGACAGGATTGGAGATCTTTGCTCTGCAGATTTCTAATTCTCTTTTTCCGAGATTCCATAAAGCCAGGACTCTGGTTGTCTTTTTCTTTTACAACTGTGGGACCAGAACATACCAAGGTTCAAGTGAATTTTTATTTTGTGAGAAGACTGACTTGGGTCAAGTGAAGGGGAAGGAGTAGGTAAGATGTTTGGAGGCACGGCTCTGGTGGTTTGTAACTCTACCTTGGGGTCTCAGCATCTTTGAATGGATGGGCACCCACATCCCCCAAGCTCTTCATCATGGGGAAGGCTCAGCCATAATTCTTTTTAAAACTTCTTCATGCCCCAGGTACCCTAAGATTCCCATGGACCTGCATGACATTCCGACCTTCCTCTTTAAGCTGCTTTTGGAGCTGCAGAGAGGGAATGTGAAAGGAGAGGAGAAAGAGAGGTAAGCTCAAGGTAGGTGATGGTGGATTGTGATGATACGGGGCAAGGTAAAGAGAATGGCCAGAAAGAGGGCTAACATGCCAGGAGGAGTGTAGGATGGGCAGGGCTCAGGTTGTAGTCTGTTGCCTGGAGAATTTCCCTTCCCCTACCTAATGGGATCTGACTTCCAGTGTTAGAAACCCTTCCCTATGTTCCCTCTTTCAAACCTAAAGTTTCCCAATCAAGTGACTGATGAGCTAATTAATGATAAAGTATTAATGGCTGATAATGGAATATTGTGTTAACCAGTTCCCAGTACGTTATAATTTTAGGCTATGATTGGAGAGATTTGGGGGCAGAGCGACATGTTGCTGTCACCCTTCGTATGGGGCCAGCCCTGCTTGGCATTATCTGAAGTCTGCTCTAAGTCTCTGTTTACATTAAACACTAAAGTAGAGTCAGTAAAAAAGAAAAAAAATAGCAAAACCAAATGAGTTTGAATCTTCCCGGCCTCATTTGATGACTGTTTCTTTCATTGCTGTATTATTGTTCTTTTGCCAATTAATTCTTGTATCTTGAATCTGTAAAGATAAAAATATTGGGAGCAAGCAACGACCTTTTGGCATCTCCCCTTTTCCCCTTCTTCATTTTTAGCTTTCATTCCCCCCCAGGATAGCATCTAATTATTTCTTGAATAATCATGTCTCATGGGTTCTTAGGAAATTTGAGAAGTTTGCTTCCTATTATGTATTCCAAATTAGTTTCTCTTCAGTTTTTGTGCAGTTTTTTTCTGGCCTCTTCATCTCAGTTAGGCTAAAATTAGTTCCATGAATTGAGTGCTAAACTCTTCAGGATTTCATTCACTTCAATTAACTTCCTTTAAAACTCTCCTTGGTTTTGTAAATGAGGTTTTAGCTGATTATCAGACCCTTGGATTGCCCTTTGGTGCCTGTAATGGCCTGGCCTCTAAGAGATTTTGTCTTTGGTGCTAAGGCCTTGGGGTAGCTGTGTTGAGGTCTGTGTTTTAACACACCTATCTTCCAGGATAGATTTTTACCCAAAGCAACCATATTTCCCACTGTATCATCTAGAGACATTGACTTCGTGGAAAAACTCCCCCATGGTCAAGATGCAATTGAGTCTATGTCCTCTTAAAACCACAGTAAAAAGTCCCCATTGATGTGTTTCCTTTAAACAGTTAACCAGAAGATGCAATTAGTTCAAAGCAAAGGCATTTAGTGAATTAGCATGGTAAGAAAATAGCAATAGAACATGTTCTCTATAAATCTGGGACATCTCGTCCCACAAATACTTTCTGTTGGAAGACTGGATGCACATGGAGTCCAATATGGACACATATGGAGGGAATGGGGCCAGGGCAGAAACATGGAGGGGCAGCTCCTGCCTCTGATGCTCCCAAGGACCATAGGTTAACTACCAATCTATCACACTTTCTGTTGCTCCAGGCTGCCTCCATCCTCCAGGAGGCCCTGTTGCCTGGTGCAATCAGTCACTGGTCAATCAAGCACAACCTACTACACTCCAGGCCCTGTGCTAAGCACTAGGGCTACAAAGAAAGGCAGAAGACAGTCCCTGCTCTTGAGGAGTTCTCAGTCTAAATGGGTTCTAGGCTCCAGGATCTTGAGAATTTTGAAGGACTTTGTAAAATAGAAAATGACTGGTTTAGGCTTTCTATGGTAATTCACCAAGCAATTTACAAGTTCTTATTTGGTCTACAGGCCAAAGACACTGTGAGCTTACTTGGTAAACATGTCCTAGAACAGCAGTTCTCAACCTGTGGGTCCAAACCCCTTTGGGGATCAAATGGGGGTTGCCTAAGACCATCGGAAATATGGAACTGAGACACTGCTCCTCTATCCATCTCCAGGCAGGTCTGCCCACATGCAGATACACCCACATATGAGTATTAAAGGGTCGCGGCATTAGGAAGGTTGAGAACCACTGTCTAGAACATCCATCTCTCTGCTGGAGGTTGTTAGAAGTTGAGATTGTTTTGACCAAACCAGGATTTACGGTTCCTTTTGCCTCACCAGGAATGATCTAAAAGAGACCAAGAGGTCTGACTGCCAATCTGAGAAGCATCTTCTTCATTCTCACCTAGGATGATGCCCAATATTCTCTTGACACGGTTGGCTGTACTCCCCTATAGTGCTGGCCTCACATATAGGCCGAGTAGACAGTTGCCTACTTGGTGTAACTTCAGGGGAGCCAGGGAGGGTCCCCATCTGAAAAATGACACCTTCCTGCTGGTTTACTGACATGGTTGAAGGGAAAGTACCCTGGGCCAGGGAGGCCTCACTGTAACCCTAGGCCCTCATTACCATGTCCCTGAACTATTGCAGAAATCTCCTCATTGGTCTCCCTGCCTCCAGTCTCTTCCCTTTTCCAATCCATCCTTTACACAGCAACCAAAATAATATTCCTGAAGCATAGGCATGCCTTGACATGACCTTGCTCATGGCACTTCAGGGCTCCTTGTTGCCTTTAAATAAACTCTAAACTCTTTTTTTAAAATTAAATTGATTTGTTTATTTACTTTTAGTTTAAAAGATTCAGTTCCACAATCCCTTGAGTTTCAAATTTTCTCGCCTCCCTTCCCCCTCACCCCCATGGTGGATTGCAGTCAGGTATAAGATCTGCAAATACTTTCATACTGGACATTAGTCTCATTGTAAAGAAGGGTTGTAACCAATGGAGTGAACAATGGGAAAGAAGAAACAAAACCAAACATGGAAAAGAGCGATCGCATGTAGATTGCTTTAGTCTCCATTTAAACTCTGTTTTTTCTAGATCTTTCTCTGAATGTAGATATGTCCTTCCATCCTGAGACTTGTAGAGTTGTCTTATAACTTGCGTTGCTGACAAGAGTCCAGTTTATCAAGGTCGGTCATCACACATACCATGTGTCTGTGATTGTGTACAAGTTTCTCATGGTTCTGCTCTTCTTGCTCAGCATCAGTTTGTATAAGCCTTTCCAGGTGAATATGAAGACCATCTCCTCCCCATTTCTTATAGCACAATAGTATTCCATTACATTCGTATACCACAACTTGTTTAGCCATTCCCCAATTTATGGGCATCCCCTTAATTTCCAGTTTTTTGCCACCACAAAGAGAGCTGCAATAAATATTTACTCTAAAGTTTTCTGTTTGGCATTTAGAGTCTTTCACAGTCTGGCCCTAGCCCCTCTTTACAGATGGATTTTATAACACAGCAAAGCTTGTAGCATTTAGTAGGTGCTTTAATAAATGCTTGCTAACTGATCAGCGTTACTCCTCTAACAGGCTGTGTTCCAGCCAGACTGGCTTACTTTGTCTCTCCCATTTCTGTTCCTTTGTGCAGGCTGAAATGCCCTCCTAGCTCGCTTCTCCCTTATGGAATCTCTAGCTTTCCAGGCCTTTTCTGATCTTCCCAGTTAGTGCTCCATTCCTATATTCCTATCTTTTAAATATTCATTTAGCACTCCCCTTATCCCCCCCAACATATAAGCTCCCTGAGGGCAGGGGCCACTTTGTTTTTGTGTTTGTATCTTTAGCACCTAGCACAGTGCCTGGTTTATAGTAAACACAATAAATGTTGAATTCAACTGAATTGAGTCAGGAAACTGGAGTTCTGGTCTACCTCTGCTACTAACTAGGTATGTGACCTTGAGAAGAAACTTCACTGGATCTCAGTTTCCTCATCTGTAAAAGCATAGATGATGTCTACTTCTAAAATCCCACAATTCCCTGATGCTTACAAGGTCATAATTAGATCTTTGTTTATTTGGTTTAATATATTATTATATATTATATATATTATATAAATTATATAATTAATATATATTATATAATATTATATATTATATTAATATATTGAGTTACCCTCAAAATGCACATATTTTTGGGTGGAGTTACACTATGTGAACTGGGACTTATGAGCTTACTAATCATTTTCATCTTAGTGTGAATTGGTTCATCAGAACTATTCCTGAGTGCTGGTCATAATAGGGAGGGGAGATGGCTTATGAAGGCTCCTGGTGGTTGTGTATGGGAGAAACAAAGCAACGCTCTTCAGGAAACAGAAACAAGGCAAATGGGAGGAGACTATAATTCTGGAAGCCAACTTTACTTTCATGATGATTTTGCCTTAGCTGTACTATTCTTCTATTTGTCAACTTTAACTATTTTTAAATTTTAGCGCAATTCCCTAAATAGTAGGTGTATGAAGTTTCCTTGTTAAATTTCAAAAGAAAGTGTTATTTGGGCCTTCAAAGGAAGTACCTTATCACTTCTAGCCAGTTACTTAACCTCTGCAGGCCTCAGTTTACTCATCTGTAAAATGAGGGGATTGGACTAGATGAGATTTAACATCTTTTCAGTTCCAAATTAACCAAGGATTCTATGAATTCTTAATTACATAATGTTTTAATGTTTACAAAGTTCTTTAATCATGACAACTACCCTGTGATATTGGTAACACACACATTCTTAGCCCCATTTTAGAGATGGGTAAACAGCTGCTTAAAAGTTTGGTGGCTTGTCCAGGGTCCCACAACTATTATTAGAATCATAATTCAAACCCGGGTCTTCTTGTCTAGCATCTGACTCCATTATACTATACTGATTCTTTGCATTTCACTTTATCTCTCAGTCTCAGTGCTCTCATCTGTAAAATGAAGACATCAGACTAGAGGATTTCTAAGGTTGCTCCTAAATCCTATGATTTTAAGTCCAGGCTTGAGGGTTTAGTTTATAGGCATCCTCAGGGAGAATCTGCTGAAATGAATTGCTCATGAGAGTCCTGGAAAGTGTGCTTCTGTGTGAGGGGTGAAGATGGGGCCAGTTTCTGCTTCCTAGTCATAGCAGCAGAGATCTCAGAGAGCACCATCACTTGGGGGCAGGCTTTGACCATATTTATAGACATGGATTGCCTTCATCAGATTAACCTGGCTCCAAGAGCTAGCCCTTGACAGGTGACTTCTGGGCTCACCCTTCTGCCTTTCAGTGTCTCCCTCTCTGCCTATTGGTTATCCTTTTGTGGTCTCCCTGTGGTGCCCCATCTCAGAAGGTGTGTGCTTGGGTACACCACCAATTCCTGGGCTGGCCTCATGCTCGGACCCTTTCCTTCCTATCTTTCCTTCTTAAGATATTACTGCTCTCTGGGATCAAGTTTAATGATGCCATAAGGAGAAGTGTCATGTATTAGAAGGACCACTAGCTTATGAATCAGGACACCAGGGTTCCAGTCCTAGGCTTATCATGAATTGCCTGTATGACTTTGGGCAAATCATTTCACTCCTAGGCTTGTTTGTTTATCTGTAAAATGAACAAATAGTTGGATAGTATGCATGGATAGTATTAGATAGTATTAATTTTTAATTAATCGCTAAATTTAATTAATTAATTGCTAAATTCGTTTGAGTTGGGTTACAAAGTATAATCACTTTCATAAGTATTAGTATTTTAACAGGTAACAGAGACATATTAAGCCGAGTAAATGAAGCCCTGATTAATATAACAAAATTAAAAGATGAGACTTTTGACTTGGCAGATATTTTTGTGTAAGACTTGGATGTCCCCACCGACGCTACGTTGATCCTGTCTCCTTGATATGGTCTGGAGGGTACTCTTTCCCTGAATACATAAATGGTCCACTGGTTGGTTGGTTGAGTCACGGGTACTATGCATGAATAAAACCGTGAAGAATAAAAAAGAAAGAAGAAAAAACAAAGTAGTTCAGCAAAACAAACCAACCCATTAACTGAGTCTCATAGTAAGGCACAGCTCGCATACCACCTCTCCTTTTGCTGCACTTCTGCAGAGGTGGAAGGAGGGAAATACATCTTTACATCTCTTCTTCAGGACCGAGTTGGTCGTTATAATTACACGGTATCCAATCTTTACTTTCCATGTTTATTGTGTATGTTGTTATTTTATTTTTCATCAGTTCATATAAGTCTTCCTATGTTTCTTGGTGTTATTCATGGTCATCATTTTTTAAAAAATAGTACTGCAATAAACCATTATATTCATGTATTAAATCCTCCCCAAATGAACTTTATCTTCCAAGCCAGTTATCTTAAGAGGCTATGCTTCTGTTTCAGAGGGGCTGCAGTAGTTCAAACTATTTTGGAAACTTCTATTTGGGGATTATTTTGGGGTCAGTTTTATGATCCCCTTGAGAAAATCAGTCACCATTTATAGAGCTTCTTGTAACCCTGTTTGCTAGGCTAGGCTCCAAATGACTTCTTTATAAAAATCCCTGCTTGAAGATTTGCTGCCTTTGAGTATATTCAAAATGCCACAGGCAGTTTCCAAAGAGAAACTTTCCATTGTTCATGACATGGTGGGCAGTGGCATCCTGATGGGTATAAGGTGAGTACTTTGGAGGGGATGTACTTATTTGGATGGATTGGTTTTAATATGTTTGCTAAAAAATCATTTGTAGTAACACTTTGTTTAATGAGGAGCCAAGCAGTATTGTATAAGATAAGATTTTTAAAAATTAGATATTGTTTGGATACATTTTATACTTTTATCAAAGTTCTGGATATACTTCCTCCAACTATAGATTCCACCTTTCAACAAAGAAAAACAGTTAAGCAAAACCAAACCATCACAGTGATTATACCTAATTGTATGCAGCATTCCATATCTGTAGTTTCCCACCTCTCTACTGAAAAAGAATGAATTTTTAAAAAAAGAAATGAGAGTGCTAAAGGAAAAAAAGGAAAAGAAACGAGGGCTATGGAAGAAATAACTGGAAAGGGAATGGACAGTTTGGCAGAAGAGGTACAAAACCTTGCCTAAGCAACAGACTCCCTGAAAATTAAAACCAATGACTCTATAAGACAACAAGAAATATTAAAACAAAGTCAAAAGACTGAAAAAAAA
>CM053583.1:380773213-380810497 GCA_028627135.1 Pseudochirops cupreus | reverse complement strand
CTTAGGGAAGGAATGACATAAACCCTAAACTGGGTATCTTGCCACACAGGAGAGTAGGGTGGATGGGAATGAGAGGTGTGATGATGGGGGGGGGGAGGGTAGAGGGGAGGGTTGCTGGAAGCACACACTTCTGTAGAAGGACAGGGGCAGGGTAGAGAATAGAACAAGGGGAGGGTGGGATAGGAAGGAGGGACATATAATCAGTCTCTCACAATTTGTCCATTGTGGAGATGTTCTGCGTAACTATACATGTACAGCCTGTATTGAATAGCTTGTCTTTCCAGTGGGGGTGGGTGATGAGGGAGGAAAGGAAAGAATCTAGAATTTAAAGTTCTATAATCAAATGTTAAAAAAATATATATGTATATGTTATTATTATTATTATTATTATTATTAATTACATGCAACTGGGAATTAAGATATACAGGCATTGGGGTAGGAGATCCATTTTGCCCTACCAGAAAGTCAGAGGGGCGATGGGGGAGGACATGGGAGAGAGCGGATTGGGGAGTGGTTATACAGTGCCTGTGTTGGGGTACTAGGTGGGGGAAAGATGGGGAGAAAATTTGTAACTCATAATTTCGTGGAAATGAATGATGTAAACAATAGAAAATAAAATAAAATAAGAAAAAAAAAACTACCCAGATCTCTTAGAACCAGAGAGCAAGGCAGAAATGGAAAGAATTCACTGGTTTACCTCCTGAAAGAAATCCTAAAATGAAAACTTCCAGAAACATTATAACCAAAATCCAGAGTCCCCAGTTTAAAACGATGATGTAATCAGCCAGAAAGAAAGAATTCAGGTACTTAGAAACCACAGTCAAGATCACACATGATTTAGCAGCTACCATTATAATGGAGCCAAAAATCTTATAATATGATATTCCAAAAGGCAAAAGATATAGGTTTATAGCCTGTGACTTACCCAGCAAAACTGAATAAAATTGTATAAAGGACTTCTAGACATTCCCAATGAAAAGACCAGAACAGTGTAGAAACTTTGAAGTTCAAAAACAAGAGAATCATAAGTTGTAAACACAAAGAAATAATCATAAATTATAGACAAAGATAAACTGCTTGTATTCTAATTTGGGAGATGATGTATGTGTCCCTTTTGAACACTGTCATTATCAGGGATCAAAAAAGGAGAACACACTGAAGGGGGAGGAGAAAGAGAAAGGAATGTGGGGGGAAATTATCTTACATAATCTTGGTGTACAAGTAGAAGTCTATAAAAATAAGGAAGAAGTGGGGAGTGACTGATAATTGAACCTCACTATCATCTAAAGTTAGGAAGAATACATATATGATTGAGTATAGAAATATATTTCACATGATAGAGAAATAAGGGGAGAAGGGAGAAAGGAAATTAGGGGAAAGGTAGATTAAGGGAAGGATTAGTTCTAAGCAAAAAAAAAATCTAACTAAGGCTATATACAAATATTTTAAACTCTTTTTTGAGGTGGCAGAATGGGAATCTGAAGGTGTGCCCACTTACCAGGTGCACCTTCAGATGACTGAGCCAAATTATAGTATATATGTGTGATGGAATACTATTGTACTATAAGAAATCAATCAATCAATCAGTAAGCATTTATTAAGTGCTTGCTATGCTAAGTGCAATAGATACAAAAAGAGGCAAAAGACCTACCTACCCTCAAGGAGTTTACAGTCTAACGAGGGGAACAAAATATGAATGAATATATACAAACCAAGCTATATACAGTATAAATAGGAAAAAAAATTAACAGAGGGAAAGCAAAATAATTAAGAGAGGTAGGGGAAGGCTTCCTGTAAGAGATTTTAGGGGGCTTCAAGGAAGCCAAAAAAGTCAGTGGTCAGAAATTGAGCATTCCAGGCATGGGGGACAGCCAGAGAAAATGCCTGGAGTCTAAAGATGGAGTATCTGATTTGTGGAGCAGCCAGGAGGTCAGTGTCCCTTGAAGAGTACATGGTAAAGAGTAAAGTATAAGAAGACTAGAGAGGAAGAGGGGTCCAGGTTACAAAGGTCTTTGAATGCCAAACAGAGCATTTTGTATTTAATTCTGGAGGTGATAGGGAGCCACTGGAGTAGGGGTGGTGGTGATGTATCTGAACCTGTGCTTTAAAAACATCACTTTGGTGGCTGAATGGAGGATGGATTGGAGTGGGGAAGACTTGAGGCAGGAAGACCCACTAGTGGGCTATTGCCATAATTCCAGTGAGCAGAGGGAAATGAGTGAAGGTATAGTCAGAATTGGAAAGGGTGACCAGGGAGGCATGTCATCTGAGAGAGCCAGGTTTCAGTAATAGCCAGTGAGTGGAAGGAATGGGAGAGGAAAAGATTTAGGATGAAGGGAAGTTTGTTGCTGTTTATAGAACAAGCATTCCAGAGGACACAGTGGAAGGGCTGGGTGGTGTTTGTTTGAAGTTTTGGGTGGGAATAAGGAATCAAGTGTTGGTGGTTGGAGAATGGGGTTTGCATCATGATGTCGGGGGCTCAGAATCACTGGGATGTGAAGGGTGTGACCAGGTGTGAGTGGAGGAGGCCATCCTAATGGAGGTTAGGAAAATTATGGAAGTTGGAGATTGGGCTGAGGGCAAGTGTGGCATGAGAGGGGAGGCACATGGCCAGATTGTCAGGTGGGACACCCTGCTTCACTACTCCTCTCCCTCTGAAGGGTGGAGATTAATCAGGAAAAGAGCATGGTAAGAGAAGGAAGTCTAATCTATGCTACAGGAGAAAGATGTTCTCCTCTTCCTTTTACCTCAAGGGACACACATCCCAGCTGGGAGATCAGGCTGGCAGTAGAAGACAAAGTTACCTTTTCCTGGCAGGGATGGAAGTTGTTGCTTTGGGGTAGATAGACGACTATCAGGCCCATCCCCTTGCCACCTTCTCCAGGGGACATGCTGTGCCAAGCAGGAGGCGGAAGGCATGAGGTGAAATGGTGAAGGGAATGGTCTCAGAGAAGCCTGGGGAGATTTGTACGAATTAATGCAAAATGAAGCAAACAGAACCAGGAGAATGATCTATCCGATGACAACAATATTGTAAAAAACAGCTTTGAAAGACTTGGTGACTCTGACTAGCCTCAGTTATAAAGCACTCACTATGCTCCAGGTGCTGCAGGAAGCACTTTTTTTTTTACAAATATTATCTCATTTGATTTCACAACAACCCCGGGAACTTGTGCTCTATCGACTTCACCCTCTAGTTGCCTCTGAGTCTGGGCCTAGAGTCAGGAAGACCTGAGTTCAGATTCCACCTCAGACACTTACTAGCTGTGTGACGCTGGGCAAGTCACTTAATCTTGGTTTGCCTCAGTTTCCTCAACTGTAAGATGGATATAGTACCAACTCCCTCCCATGGCTGTGCTTAAAGAGGCTTGTTTCCTTCCTTCTCTGTGTACCCTTTGCTTCCTCCCCACAGAGTTCAGGGACTGTTTGGTTTCTGGCTTTGTGTCTGCTTCTTCTAGCCCAATGCCTGGCATTTAGAAGGCACTTAGTAAAATACTTGTCCAAGTGCGCTGAATTGAATGGCTGCCCCTTTATGCTTCCCTGCCCCACTCCCTCCCCAGCTGTGCCCAGGATTCCCACCTCAGAATCTTGAGGATGCTTCTATTTCCACATTCGGCTCAGAGTTAAGAAAAAACAAATCCACTTTTTTTTTCCTGTGGCTTTTTGAAAGTAAGTGTCTTCCTTGGGCGCAGTGCCAGGTGGATGAATATGGAAATCCTGGGTTGCTATAACAATAAAGTTTGCTATGATTTTCCCTGGAACAGTTGCTCCGGGAGCTCCTCTGTGTCAGCTGCTGATTCTTGCCCACACCATCTGGAGCATGCGCCCCGCAGAGCAATCTGAAGCCTAAGTGTTGGCCCAGCCCTGGAAGCTCCCTCCGCCCTGCTCAGACCCTACTGGAAATCCAAACAGTCCCTTTCCCAAAATAACTACAACCAACTTCTTAGTCTGACATTCCAGGCCCTCTCCAATCTGGTCTCAACCTACCTTTCTACCTCCATCTCTCACTGTACCCTTACATGCACTCAACTCTAGCCAGACTGCTCTTTTCACCATCTCTCGAGTATGTCTTAGATATTTCTGCTTTTGGTCACATAATCCTCTATCTCTCCTCCAGAGATGCCTTCTCTCCTCTCCTGCAATTGAACCCTATCATTCGATTTAATTCAACAGACTTTAGCAATTAAGTGCCAGCCCCTTCCTTTTACAGACGAAGAAACAGAGGCCTAGAGAGGTTAAGTGCCTTGCTAAGGGTGACCCGCTGCTACGTGCCTGAGGCAAAACACAGTCCCAAGTCTTTCTGATTTCAAGTCCCACACTCTGTCCGCTATGGGAAGGGAAGAAACCTTTCTATGGCACCTACTATATGCAGCACAGTGCTAGGCGCTTTTTATAAATACCTCATTTGATCTTCACAATAACCCTGGGAGGTAGGTGCTACTATTATCCCCATTTTACGAGTGAAGAAACTGAGGAAAATAGTTAAATGACTTGTCCAGGCTCACACAGCTAGTGAATGTTTGAGGCTAGATTTAAACTCAGGTCTGCCTAACTCCAGGCCCAGCAGTCTACCCACTGCACCACCAGCTATCTTCCAATCCTTGGATTTGTTATGTAAAAGTTGGCTTCAGTCAAAAGGCTGTACCCGAGGACCTAGAAGGCCACATGTGACCTCAAGGCTGCAGGTTCCCCATTCCTGATACAGAGGTTAGGAATAGTATTATATAAAACTATATAAAATTATATATTATATAAAACTATATATAGTATTATATAAAACTATATAAAAGGGACCAGATCATGGAAGGTCTTAAACACCAGGGTAAGGAGCTTTTAGTTTATCTTAGAGGCAATGAGTTTCTGAGCCTGGGGAATATCATGGTCAGATTATCATGCTTTATGGCCAATGTGTGGAATGTAAATGGGAGAAGAAACAGCCTGGAAGCAGAGAGACCAATTAGTAGGCTAATGTAATAATAGTTCAAATGAGAGGAGATGAGGATTTGAACTTAGGTGGTGACTGTGTGAACACAGAGAAGGGAAGAGATGCAAGATTTAGAAACTGATTGGATATTGGGGGTGAGGGAGAAGGAAAAAGGAGATGCTTGCAAACCTCGTGACTTGGAGGATGGCGTGCCTTCAGTGGAAATGGGGGAGTTTGGAGCAATGGCATCAAGGCCTGTTTTTAGACATGTTGAGTTTGAGATGCCTACCTGATGTAAAAGAAGAGGTATTTCCCAGTCAATCATTGATGCAAGACTAGATCTCAGGAGAGAGATTCGACCCAGATAGACAGTTTGGAGAATCATCTGTGTTGAGACGTTAATCAAGCCAATGGAAATGGATGAAACTGCTGAGAGAGAAAGAAGAAAAAAAGAGAAGAGAACTCGGGTTAGCACTTTGGGGAAAACCCACACTTAGAAGGTGGGAGGGAGAGAGTGATCTAGCAAAGAAGCCAGAGAATGGAGGTTTGGAGGAGTAGGCAGAGAGACTAGAGAGAACATTGTCATGGGAGCCAAGAGAGGATCCAGCAGGAGGGGAAGCACAGTTAACAGCACCAGAAGTTGTAGGAAGGTCAGAGAAGATAGGAACTGAAAAAAGGCCATTGGAGTGGGTGACCAAGAAATCAGGAAGAACCTTTGAGCAAGCAGTTTCAGTTGAGTGGCAGAAGGCAGAGTACTAGGGGCTGAGAAGAGAGTGGGTAGGAGGAAGTGGAGGCAGTGAGTGTGGATGATTCTTTCTAAGAGTGTGAGAGTAAAAGGGAAGAAAGATCTACGCAATGTCTTGGTTTGTTAACTCTTATTTCGGTTTCTGTTAACATAGCAAGCCGACTCCCTTTTGCATCTCACGAACATGATTCAGGCCTCAAAGATATAGATGGATGGAGAGAGATATAAAGATATAGCAAGATATAGCTATATAAATTTATGGGATATATGAAGATATGTAGATGGATATTTTGAGACCTTAATAATATAGAATCATGTGCACAGTTATATGCAATACACATGTACATGTATGTACACTATACACACATTATATGTAACACACACGTACAGTTTACCATGTGTATTGTTGTTTCAGTAATGTCTGATTCTCCGTGACCCCACTTGGCGTTTTCTTGGCAAAGACACTGAAGCATTTTGCCATTTCCTTCTCCGGATCATTTTACAGATGAGGAAACTGAGGCAAACAACAGGGTTAAGTGACTTGTCCAAGGTCACACAGCTAGTAGGTGTCTAAGGTCAAATTTGAACTCAGGGCCTCCTGATTGCAGGCCTAGCACTCTATCTACTGCACCGCCCAGCTATTCCAGTCTATGTGTATACAGATGTTAACAATAATAGCTAATTAGTAGCACTTTGCATATAACATTTCATTTGATCCTCACAACTACCCTGTGAAGTGGGTGCTGTTATTATCCCCATCTTACAGATGAAGAATGAGCCACATTGATGTTTAGTGACTTGCCCAGGGTCCTACAGCTAGTAAGTATCTGAGGCAAGATTTGAACTTGCATCTTTCTGACTCCATGTTTGACTTCTATCAGCTGCACACTAGTTGCCTAGATTGTTAGTGATCTATTTCCCCTAAATAAAATACAAGCTTCTCCGCTTGGCGTTTAAAGCTCTCTACAGTCTGCTTTTCACTTCACATCACTCCTTTTACAAATTCTAAGTTCTAGTCAAGATGACATACTCGCTGTTTCCTGGACTCAGCATTGCCGTGCAGGCTTTACCCAAAGCCTGGGGTGTCCTTCCTCCTCGGCAGCTGCCCCCAAGGCTCCTATGGATGCCCTGGCGGAGTGAGAGGTCCTTAGGAACAGGGGCTGCTTCTCACTTTCTATCTCTGTGTTCTCCCTCCTAGCTGAGCCCTTGCCCTGCATAGGAACTCAACAAATTCTTGTTGAATTTGGGATTCTAGGCCAGGCATCGCATAGGCTAAGAGAATGGCTTTACCAGGCTGGTAGGAAGTTCTTGGTGTGTTATTGTTGTTGTTGGTTGTTTGTTTTTTTTTGAAGGGGGAAGGCAAGGCAATTGGGGTTAAGTGGCTTGTCCAAGGTCACACAGCTAGTGAGTGTGTCAAGTGTCTGAGGCCAGATTTGAACTCAGGTCCTCCTGACTCCAGGGCTAGTGCTCTATTCCCTATGCCGCCTAAGTTCTGTTTTATAATCTTGAAAGCTGTAGCAACATCTTATTCTTTCAAACATAACAATTTGCCCATTTGTTAATATAGTCCCCCCTTGCCCTTGTAGAATATTAGAGCTCTGCAGAGTTGTACCTAGGGTGGAGTAGCCAGCGTTTTGTTGCAAGTACTGGTGCCTCAGTGGGGACACTAGTTCCATCCTGCTGTGGTCTGGGGGGCTCTGCCATTGTCTCATGCATTTTGATCCTCTGTTGGACCAAGTTTCTCTGGAAGATCAGAGGGAAGGGAGCCCCAGAAGAGGGCTAGAAGCCTGGTCACTGGTCACATAGGTGGAAAGAGCAGGGAAGGACATGCCCCCCACCCTCCTCTACCTCCATTATTGCATCTGAGATTGTCCTGTCTCCCCTGCCATTCTTTGGTTGGCCACTTTTACCCATACTCTCTTCCCTACTGGGATTATCCCAAGTCCTCCCCTGCTTTCCCTTTTCACTTTCCCTTCACTTTCAAGGTCCCCTTCATCTTGGATCACTTCCTCCAACATTCCTTCTATCTTTACTGCCTATTGGAACCCAAGTTTCTCCTGAAGCTCCCGTCTCTCTTTGTACCCTCTGCAAGGCTGGCAGCTCCTCCCTTCATACCCCAATGACTCTTAGGGCCAAGAGCTGGAGTTGGAATATTCCTTGCTTTCACTTTGAGATTCTTCTTCTGCATCACCCCCCAGCAACCACCTCTCCTCCTTGAGAGTTTGCTTTGTCCTGTCCAGACCCTTTTTCCTTGTGACCTATGCACCTCCAGGACATTGCCCTTTCTCTTCAATAATTTCAGTATCTGGTTCAGTCTTCTCCCCTCTGACACCTGCTCTCAGTATCCCAACCTCCTACCTCCTTATCTCTCCAGGAGAATAGGAATTCCTTGAGCACTGGGACAATTTCACTTTTGTTCTGTACTTTGCATAGTACCTGTGACATAACTGGCTCTTAATGTCAGCTTATTGATTGATTGATTTCCTCACTCACTCTCAGGAGGTATGGCTGGCCTTGACAATGAGAAGGACCCCTTGGGCCTCTGAGACAGGAGCTAAGGAGCTGAGGGGGAGGATGTTAACAGGCTTTGGAGGGACAAAACAGGGGAGATGAGGGGGTTCACACCAGTTAGTTTGATTTTCTCATTAAAGTAGGAAGTGAGATAGTCTGCTGAGAGAGGTGGGGGTGGAGGTGGTTGGAGAGTGCTAGGTTTGGAACAGTTACTGTGAGTTGTGTGAGAGACAGTGTATTGAGAGGAGAGAAAGATTGATGGGAAGAAAACAGGTCCCAGTTGAGATTAGGAACATGAATGTGGAGTGGGACTGGTTGGTACGGACCGACGTGTGGCTTCTTCCAGCAGTGTGGAGCAGCTTGGGAGTAGTGGTAGAGAAGGAAAGTCCTTGGGTGACCCTGGCCCCAGGCCTTTGTTTTCATAGGCTGTTGAGCAGGATGTGGCGTGGACAGGATCTCAGCCCTGTGAAAGTTATCTGTGGCCAACTCAATCCCTCAGTGGAGGGTTGTAATTGAACAAAATTGTATGTGAGGTGACACTGATCAAGGAGTCTTGTCTGATCTTAACATATACAGGAGGGACTCTTTGTTGGAAGAGGGTTTTTAAGGCTGCTTTTTGAACCTGGTAAAGCACTGGTCCTTATTAGAACTTAGCATGGTGCAACAGAAAGTGAACTGAACTCAGAGTCTGGAATCTGGGCCCTTCTGGACCAGATCATCTGCCCCTTGGGGCCAGGATGATATCATAGGAACCAGACCGTCAGCTTAGCTGACTCTAACTGAACAAGGCTCATACATACTCAGTCTTTCCAGTTAATTCCTCAAAAATGTTAGCAGGAACATTGACCACCATTGACCACCCAATGGGTATTGAGAAACAAGTGCTTCTGGTGGAAGCTGATAGAAGGTGTATTCCACTGAAAGTGCCCAATGCATGTGCTCTCCCCCTAAGAGTCTCTGCCTCCTTGGAAGCCTACAGTCAAGTTCCTTGTGTTGGAAGAGGATGAGGAGGAACAGAAAAAACATGGGACAAGGTATCAGAACAGGCAGTGAGGTGGCACCACAGTGCCCAGAGGAATGGGCCTCCTGGGGCCATGGAAGACCTGAGTTCCAATCTGACCTCCAGCACTTACTAGCTGTAGGACCCTGGGCAAGTCACTTAACTTGTTTGCTTCAGTCTCCTGGTCTGTGAAATGGGAATGATAATAGCACCTATCTCTGGGGGTTGTTGTAAGCATAAAATGAGATAATCACTGTGAAGTGATTTGCATAATACTTGACACATGGTAGGTGTTATATAAACATTGTTCTTGTTCTTCTTCTAAGACCTGGGTTCAAGTCCTGACTCTGCCATTACTGGTGATGTCACTGTGGTCAAGTCATGTCATCTCTATGAGTTCTAGTTTACTCATCTGTAAAATGGGGATAATACTTTTATTTCAGTTTTATAGGGCAGTTGTAAAAAAAGGCTCGTTGAAAACTCTGAAGTCTATCTAAGCATGAGTTATTATGACTGTAAAGTGTTGTATGAACCGAGCTATTATTATTATTATTATTTGCCTTTCTGGAGGAGGGAAGGCAGGGCAATTGGGGTTAAGTGACTTGCCCAAGGTCACACAGCTAGTAAGTGTGTCAAGTATCTGAGCCATATTTGAACTCAGGTCCTCCTGACTCCAGGGCGGGTGCTCCATTCACTGCGCCATCTAGCTGCCCCTAGTATTATTATTATTAAGAAATTGTAAATTGACCCATCTTATGGTTGGGTAAACCTGTTAGAAACCACCTGGTCATATTAGAGTTAAATGCCAACTGTGGAGTGCCAGCACTGGGAGAGTCCATTTAAGAAAATCCAGACCAGAGTTTTGCTCATGGTCTGTTCCTTCTTTCCGGGCTCAGTTTTCTCAGGATTGTTGGCTTACCATCTGATTCCTTGTGCATTCCTTGATTAAGATATGGATCTTGCATTTGTTTGTGTTTACCCATGGAGTTCAGATCCCCCATCTTCCTGAACTTTGACCACTATGCTAGGAGTCACGTACTCACTTAAGGTATTGGGAAATGTCCCATGGGAGTGGCCATAAAACAATGCATGCTTTGCCTATGTAATTCCTGACACTCAGATGAATGAATGAATTTGCTTGCAACTTGCTTGCATTTTCCTCCTGGCCCACGTTTATTATTATCCATGCTTTTCTGTGAGGCGGCACATGCGCAGCAGGCTGCAGCCGGCAAGTTCCCTGGGTTGGAGACCAGGTAGTTTTAGGGAAATTGGCCTAGTTTTGTAATTGGTTCCCAGGGCTCTCCTGGACGATTATTTAAATACTGACATGAAATCTTACTGAGAAATTGCTCCAGGTCCTATATTTATCATTGGTTTCAGTGTGACAAGCAGAGGCCTTTCCACAGAACATCATCTCTGGTACATTTGAAGGTCAGATAATTAATTTTCCTTAGCAAGCCTCAGATTTGCAAAGGGAAAAGGGGCCCAAAGCACATTTGTGCTCATTCACAAGGTACAAGCATCTCTCAGTTAATAAGAACTCGCATAACAGAGTTCCTGACCTGAGGAGTTTGTGAATTAGGCTGTATGTTCATTCTATAGAAATTTTCTAAATTGGGGTGAGGATCAAGGTAGTTACAGCTGTATCAGTGCCTAGATCTAGAGCTGGAAGGGGCTTTGAGTCCAAATCTCTCATTTTACAGAGAAGGTAACTCAGACCTTTTTCAAGGTCAAAGGGAAGTAAGTAATGGAGGCAGGATTCTAACTCACATTTTGTGTCTCTGAGTTCAGTATACTTTCCATTGCACCAAACTAAGGCCTAATAAGGATCAGTGCCTTCATACTTTCAACAAGACCTGATTTGTGGAGCAAAAAGCAGCCTTGGAGGCCTTCCTTCAACAGAGTCTCTTATGCATATATTAAGGTCATACAAAACTCCTTGATCAAGGCCACCCCAGATACAATTTTGTTCACCAGCAACCGTCCGGTTATTGATGTTGGGGGGTGTGTGTGCTTGATGAAGGTTTTTACTGCTGCTATAGCATATCCTGTACAGAATCCATATGGAAGAGGGATTCCCTACAGATAATGCCATTGATGGGCAAACTCAAGATCCCCACCATGCTACCAGTACTGCTTCCAACCCACCACCTGCAGCCACCATCTAGGGGGCAGTCCTAGAGGAAAAGGGGCCCAGCATCCTTGTTACTACCACCATCAGCACCAACTGTCATTTATGGGCAGGTAAATGCAAGAGCCCTTGGGAACAGCAATGCCGCCCAGGCTATAGATCCTGCTTCCAGCTTGGCCTCTGACTAATAATCCAGGGAATCCCTTGTGGAGATGCCACCTGGCATTTCCCCTGCAGGAGTCACCGCCCCTGCGTCCTCAGCAGCCAAGGCTATCGGAGCTGTGGAAAAGAATGTTCCTGCTACTGAAAGGCCTTGGCACTAACCACTGGTTTGACATCAAACAATGCAATGGTGTTAGCGATGTCAACAACATTACAGAAGATGTATTACCACAAAGTCTAAGCCTCCTCTATGGATTTTCTCCCTCTATTAGAATGTGAGCCCCTTGAGAAGAGGGACTGCCTTGCTTTTTCTATTTCTATCACCAGGGCAGCATGGTGCTTTGCATATGGTAAAGGCTTAATAAATGCTTTTCCTTTCATTCATTCATGGGCCATTTGAAAGAGATTGGCCTACTTATCCATATGGGAGACATCAAATGGTTGAGAAATGTATATTGCACAGTATATAACATACAGCTGGATGGACTGCCCCCTGCCTTAGCTGAGCAGTGAAATGCTGTGGACTTGGGGTCAGCAAGACTTGAGTTTAAATCCCACCTTTAACAGTTCTGTTATGAGATTCAAAAGAGAAAATACACATAAAACACTGTGTAGACTTCAAGGTTTTGTTTTTCTCCTCTCTTCAAGCCATCTATATCCAATCTGTCAACCCTCAATACCTCTTTGTAGCAAAGGATCTTGACCTTCACTGAAAAATTCTGGTCATGTGTTATGAGCTCCGTCTCCTCAGTTTTATACTTTGGTGTTGCAGAGTCATTTTTTCAGTCATGTCCAACTCTTCGTGACTCCATTTGGAGTCTGAGGCCAGATTTGAACTCAGGAAGACGAGTCCTCCTGGCTCTAGGAGCAGCGCTCCATGCACTAACCTGCCACATAGGTGATTTAAAGTTTAAATACTTTAAATCACTTCAGAACAACCCTCTACTTTCTCCTCCTCTCTTATGAAAAGGTGGCTCATCTCCTGCCAACAGTAATCCCTCTTCTTTTGCCTTTGATCCCATCCTGTCTCATCTCCTCTGGAAACTTGTCTTTTCAAGGATCATTTCCCCTCTATTCTTTAATATTTCTTCATTCACTGGTTCTTGCTCCACTACTTACAAACACATCCCAGTCTTAAAGAGTCATCACTAACTCCTGTCATCCCCTCAGACCATTGTCTTGTATGTCTCTTCCTTTTTACAGCCACACTCCCAGAAAGAACAGTCTTTCTGAGTGCAGACTGAGACACATATTTTTTGGACATGGACAATATGGAAATTTGTTTTGCTTAAATATTCATTTTCTTTTTGGTGGGGGGATGGTAGGGCAATTGGGGTTAAGTGACTTGCCCAAGGTCACATGGCTAGTTTTGTGTTAAGTGTCTGAGGCTGGATTTGGACTCAGGTCCTCCTGACTCCAGGGCTGGTGCTCTATTCACTGTGCCACCTAGCTGCCCCAATATTCATATTTTTAAAAATTAAATTCTATTGTTTTAAATTAACCTTTAATTAACCTTATCCCCCTCCTTTTCCTCGCAAAAGAAAACACATCTTGTTACGAATATAGACTATACATTAAATCAGTTAAAGAGTTAGTTATACTTATTGCCTCCATTTTCTCACCTCCCGCTTCTCAAGCCCTTTGAGTCTGATTTCTGGCCCTACTTGACTGAAACTATTCTCTCCAAAGTTACCAATGATTTCTTTTTTTTTTTTTTTGAGGGGGGAAGGCAGGGCCATTGGGGTTAAGTGACTTGCCCAAGGTCACACAGCTAGTAAGTGTTAAGTGGCTGAGGCTGGATTTGAACTCAGGTCCTCCTGACTCCAGGGTGGGTGCTCTATTCAGTGCGCCACCTAGCCACCCCTTTTATTGTTCTTTAAAATTTTTTTGGTCAGCTCAGTGGCAAACTGGATAGAGTACCAGGCCTGAAGTCAGGAGGACTCATCTTCCTGAAATCAAATCTGGCTTCAGACACTTACTAACTGTGTGACCCTGGGCAAGTCACAACCTTGTTTACCTCAGTTTCTTTACCTGTAAAATGAGCTGGAGAAAGAACAGGTAAACTACTCCAGTATCTTTGCCAAGAAACCCCCAGATGGGGTCATGAAGAGTCAGATATGACTGAAAAATGACTGAGCAGCAAAAAAATGTTTATTTCTATCTTTTGTTTTTATATCACTTACATTTTCCCCTAAAGTGTTCCCCGTGCCCTCTCCCTCTGAGAAAGCCTTCTTAGTGTCATTAGAACTGGACAGGGAACTTACCTCCTCTACAACAGAGAAGGAAAAAAGAGAGAGAAAACTGTGCAGCAAAACTAATGAACACGTTGGAAAAGCCTGACATTTTCTGCCTCGTCCCCTCCCTTTGGTTTCTTACCTCGCCAGAAAGGCTTTTCACTGGGGCCAGGCTTGGTCATCATCCTTCACAGCATTAAGTTTCAACTGTTTTGCTGTTGTTACTGTTCCTTACGTGGCTGTAGTCATACAGCTTATTGTCCCGGTTCTGTTTATTTCTTCATAAGTTCAAGCAAGGCTTCTCATGCTCCTCTGAATTCTTAATATTAATCATTCCTTACAGCGCAGTAATATTCCATTACATTCATACACCTCAACTCTTTAGCCATTCCCCAGTCAATGGGCATCTGCTTTGTTTCCAGTCCTTTACCACCGTCGAAAGTGCTGCTATAAATACTTCTGTGTATTTGAGACCTCTCTTTTCATCATTGATCTTTTTGGGGTAACGGTGGAATCTTTGGGTCAAAGGTTATGGGCATTTTAGTAATTTTCTTTGCATAATTCCAAATTGCCTCACAGAACACTTGAAACAATGCATGGCTTTTCCAACAGTGGGTCAGAGAGCCAGCCTTTCCACAACCCCTCCAACAATGACTGCTCCCATTCTTAGTCATCTTTGTCTGTGATGTGGGGGTGAAGTGTCAGAGCTGTTTGGATTTTATTTCTCTTGTTATTCTTCATCTGTAACATTCTTTCCTATCTTTGTAATAGCTTGCCATTCTTCTGAGAACCCTTTTTGTTTACATCACTTACTTCTTAGGGAATAGCTTTTGACCAGTGATCCCTCAATTGCCAAATCCGATAGCCTTTTCTCAGACCTCATCCTAGTTGAACCCTCTGTAGCACTGGGCACTACTTACCACCACCTCCCCCTAGATACTTTCTCTTCCTTGGGTTTAGGTGACATTGTTATCTTCAAGTTTTCCTCTTACATCTTTGGTCACTCCTTCTCAGTCTCCCTTGCTGGATAATTGTCATGTGTCCCACCCCTATACATGGGCATTGCCAAGGACTTTGCTTTAGGCCTGATTCTCATCTCTTACTGCAGTCTCTCTCTTGGTGATGTCACCAGCTTCCATAGGCTCAGTTATCCTTTCCTGAGTTTTTCTTGCATCACTAGTTGCCTATTCAGCATCTCCAGCTGGATGTTTTATAGGCATCTCAAGTTTTTTTTTGTTGTTGAGTTGTTTCAGTTGTGTTTGACTCTCTGTTACCGCATTTGGGATTTTCTTGGCAGAAATACTAGGGTGCTTTTCAGTTTTCTACTCCAGCTCTTTTTACAGATGAAGAAATGGAGGCAAACAGGATTAAGTGCATTACTCAGGGTCACACAGCTAGTAAGTGTCTGAGGCTGGATTTGAACTCAGGTCCTTCTGAGTCCAGCACTGGCCCTCTATCTACTGCAATACCTAGTTGCCCATCTCAAATGAAACATGTCTAAAACAAAACTCCAGCTCTTTTCCCCAAACCCTTCCCTATTTCAGTCACCTGGGTTCTCAACTTCAGAGTTATCCTCAACTCTTTCCTTTCCCTCACCTCTTAGAGGGTATCACTTGCTAAATCTTGTCAATTCTACTTCCACATCTTTAACATCCGTCCCTTTCTTTCTACATGTGAAACCTCTGTCTTAGTTCAGGCCCTCATCTGCACTCACCTGGGCTATTGCAATAATATTATCTTAATTGCTTTCCCTGCTGCAAGTCTCTCTAATCCATTCTTTAAAAATCGCCAAAATTATCTTCCTAAAATATAGATCTGACCATGTCACTTCCCTATTCAATAATCTTCAGTGGCTCCCTGTTGCCATTGAAGATATATGCAATGGAACCATGAAATGTTAGAACTGGAATGGACCTTAGAGACTGGGGAGAAGAAGGGGACTTCAGAGTGACCTGCCAAGGTCATGGAGGTAAGTTCAGAGCTGAGATTCCAACCCAGGTCTAATGATGCAGAATCCACGGCCCTATACTGCCTCTTTGTACGTCAGAGGAACCTGGGAGTAGGGGTTCCCAGAGTGGATCTGGATTTTACAATGAGCTATTAAAGCAGGAGTTATGAACATGAAACAAACAGAGGGACAGCTGTAAGCTAAGATACCTCCATCAATAGGAGGACAATTGGAATGCTTCACTGTTGTCTTGAACCAAGGGTCTGAGAGAGAAAAGATGGTTTTCCTTTCCTTAAAAGCCTTGATATTAGCAGCATAGGGCTAAGGTTGCTGCCTGGGAATGTCTCTGAGTTGGGACCAGGGAGAGGAGAGCACGCCCACTGCCATCCCTTCCCCAGTGGAAACCCTGGCAAAGTAGAGAGACGGCTGTAGTGGAGTAGCAACTGTGTTGGAGAGCTTCTGAGATCCAGAGGAGGGCCCAGTCCCCTGGCTCAACCTTCATCCTGAGCCCTGGATCTGGAGTCAGGACCTGCGTTCAGTTCCAGGTTATGGTATTTATTATCTGGGAGATCTTGGGTAACTTGCTGAATCTCTCCAGGCCTATTTCCTCCTCTGCAAAATGAAAGGATGATTTCTCAGGAACTTTCTAGCTGTAAATCCCAGGATCCTGCTTTCAACTCTAAGCATTCTAGCTACCGGCATAGAAACTGAGCGGTCATGGCTAGTCCAGGGCCAGTCCCTCCCCTCCCTCTTAGCATTCCCCTCAAGTCAACTTGACAAACATTTGATAAGTGTTCACTATGTGCCAGGCACTGGGAAGAAATATGTATGTATATGTATGTATATATACATGTATACACACATAATACACACATACACATACATATATGCACATACATACACATGGGTATACACATACATATATTTATATATACACAAACACACACACACAAAAGAACAATAGTCTCTGCTATCAAAGGTCGGGGGGTGGGGTTGTGGAAATGGCGGGAGGGGAAGACAGCACATAAAGAGAGCTGGAAAGCCGTGGGCAGGAGGGAAAGGTACTGGTATGATGGTGGGGAGTCAGAAACAGAGCCAGGAGAAGGGTGATGAACCCCTGACCTGAGCCCTTCCTCACAATGGAGGTTCTGGAGGAGCTCCTCATTAGAAGAGGTCCTCAAGGGCAGGGGAATGTTCTAGAACAATGGTTCTCAACCTGTGGGTTATGTCCAATTTGTAACAATGAAAATACACCCTGCATATCAGATATTTACATTACAATTCAAAACGGTAGCAAAATTACAGTTATGAAGTAGTAACGAAAATAATTTTATGGTTGGGGGTCACCACAACATGAGATCTGTATTAAAGGGTCACAGCATTAGGAAGGTTGAGAACCACTGTTCTAGAAAGTCACAGAGGAGGGAGATACTTTCACGGGGAGAAGGTAGCTGAGGCATGTTGGCAAAACCCAGAGTCAGTAGCAGCACCAGTCAGTAGAAGGAATAGAGGATGGCCGACCTTTAAACGGAGACTCCAGGAGGAACTCACCAGTCGGTCTGCAGGAGCCGATGGATGTTCCAGGGTGAGAAGGCTGTGCCTGGACTAAGGGAACTCAGCCTACACCTGGTAGGTAATTACTGAGGCCATATTTCCAAATTAAACCCTAACTCCACGTGGGTTTTCTGTTGCCTTAGGTGAGGCTCTGTTAGCTCTGACCTCAGAGATGAGCTTCTTTTTTCTTCCCTGGTTTATTTGGGCACATTTCTGTCCCAATTACAGATCTACCCTCACCTGTGTCAGGGTGTAGCCGTATAATACCCGGAATAGTAAGAGACCAGATCATTCAATCCCCAAGAAAAAGAAGCACAGAATGCCACAATTTCAGAGCTAGAAGACAGATGCTTTCCCTCCCAGTTTACCACCTTCGCTTTAATGTTGTCTTCTTCGATTACAATGTAATCTCCTTTTGTGGACACACTGTTATAGCACACAGCAGGCACTTTATAAATGCTATATCTATCCATCTGTCTGTCTATCATCTGTTTATCTGTCTATCTTTTATCATCCATCATCAATCTGTTCATCCTTTATTTTTTATCTATTTATCCTTTATTATCTATTTGAATGTCTCTGTTGTCTATCATCTACATGCTTTCTATTATCTGTCCATCCATCCATCTATCCATCCATCTCTGTCTCTCTGTCTGTCTGTCTGTCTGTCTGTGTCTTTGTGCGTGTCTCTCATTTCTTTTTTTTCACTTGGGAGAACCAAGGACTTGAAAACATTGGAAATAGCACTAACTGGTTTTGGATCAGAGAACTTGGGTTGGAATCCTGTCTCTGCCATTTACTACCTTTGTGTCTTTTCACAAGTCACTTCACCTCCCTGGGCCTCAGTTTCCTCATCTGTAAGGTAAAAGAATTGGTCTCGATAACTTCTAAGGTCTCTTCCAGCTCTACATCTATGATCCTATGAGTGCTAGTATAAATGTCTTTCCATTT
The DNA here is from genome assembly GCA_028627135.1 of Pseudochirops cupreus. Classification (NCBI taxonomy): domain Eukaryota; kingdom Metazoa; phylum Chordata; class Mammalia; order Diprotodontia; family Pseudocheiridae; genus Pseudochirops; species Pseudochirops cupreus. The sequence continues at coordinate 380,792,337 of CM053583.1, read as the reverse complement.
TTCCAAGACAACGCAATTTATTTCCATTTTTCACTTTTCAGTTTATTTTAAGACCTTTTGTTGTTGCTGTTGTCCAATCATTTCAGACTCTTCGCGACCCCATTTGGAGTTTTCTTGGCAAGGATACTGGAATGGTTTGCCATTTCCTTCTTCTAAGACGTAACAGGAGAGTATAATAGTGCTTTGAAATCTCAGCTCCTTCCCACCTGCCTCCCCTCCCCTTCCTGGCTGTGCTTCTGGACTCTCTGGGTGGAGTTCACAGCATTCTGGACCCTTCCCCTAAGGGAACTCTCTCTCCTTTGCTTCATATTTCATCTCTCTTTTATGTGGTCTCTTTCCTCATTAGAATAGAAGTTCCCTGTGGCCAGACTGTCTTTCTTTTTGCCTTTACTTGTATGTCCACTGAGTAGTACAGTAACTGCTTAACAAATCCTTCTTGCCTTGCCTTGCCTACCAATAGCCTCACTACACTCAGTCCTGGGGGAATATCCAATGTCAAATTCACCATGTTTTGCCTCAAAGGCAGGTTCCTGGAATATGGGGGTGTCCCAGCTGTGACTTGGATCTGCTCTGGGGCTTTCTGCTCACTTCAGGTAAGTGGTCTGTACCTTTGTATAGTCAGTTTAGTTCACAGACCTACCAGGAAGCTAGATCTGTCCTCGATTTGAATTAGGTAATACCCTGGAAGAGTTTTTGAATAGAGACACTTCAATCTTACAGCTAGAAAAAAAATAGGCCTTTCAGATGCTAAAATTTCCCAAAGTTAGGAAATAGCATCACTGATCCCAGAGGGGAAGTGAATTGTCCTGAGATGACCCCAATTGCCAGACAGCAGGAATGTAATAGAGAGCCAGCCCTTGGTAAGAATGTGAAGGCTGAAGCGTATGTCTTTGGGGTCCCTGCCTCCTCTTTCTGTGCCCTTCCCCTACCCCTACACTCCTTTGAGTGGTATTTCTTCCCAGGTTCCCAGGATTTCAAAGCTGTCCTTGTTTCTCCTTTCAAGGAAGAAGGAAACTGGTAAATGAGAATCCTAGAATATGAGACCCAGAAGATCTTGAGGATCATCTAGTCTGGGGGGTCTTAACTTTCTATGGGTCAGGGACCCCTCTGACAATCTGCTGAAGCTTATGGACCCTTATTAACACAGTGTTATTGAAGGGAGAAAATAAAATACGCATCATTGCAAAAGAAATCAATTACATTGAAACAGAGTTATCATAATAATAATAATAATAAAAAGTTCGTGGACCCCAGGTAAGGAACCCTTGAGTCTCATCCAACCTTCTCGTTCTAATGGTAGAATTGGCATTTGTAGAGGTCTTTAAGCTTTGTAAGACACTGTGCATCTGTAATTTCAGAGAGGCTAAGATCACTTCCCCATTATCAGTGGCTGGACTTGGAGATGTAGCACGATAATCCAACTCCCCTCTTTTTACAGATAATAATAATAGAGAGCATTTATATAGTGCTCTGAGATTTGCAAAGCACTTTACAAACGTCTCATTTTATCTCTACAGCAATCCTGGGGGGGTGGGTGTTATTATTGTCTTCATTTTACAGATGAGGAAACTGAGGCAGAATGAGTTACCATAGGTTACATAGCTAGTAAGTTTCTGAAGCAGGATTTGAACTCCAGGCTCCAGTTTCTCTGTCCACTGTTCCACCCATCTGCCTGTAGTATTATTATTATTATTTTACAGATGATGAAACTGAGGGCCACAAAAGTTAAATGAATTGCCCAAGGTCACACAAGTAGTAAAGGGTCATAGTCAGGAGTCAGGATGACCCCAGTCCAGCATCCTACCCATTGTACCAGGAGAAGACAACAGAGGCCCAGGAAAGGGAAGTGACTTGTTCAAGGTCACACAGTGATTTATTAACAGACCCAGGCTTTGAATCCTGCTCTCCTAATGTCTCCACCAATGCTCTTCCTGCTGTACCACCTAGCTCCTTTTGTAGGCAGGACTATGTGGATGGCTTCCTGCCCCAGATGTCTGGGTTGGATCAACGGCTTGGTTAGTTTCCAAGCGTGAAAGGGCTGACGTGGGGAGGACTCACTTGTTGACTGATGGCTGGAGGCTCAGAGAGGTGGAGCCCTTGCCTGGTGAGCTTTTCTGCCTGTCTCCAAGGTGAGTGAGCCTAACGAGGAAGCAAGCATTACAAAACCCACTGTGTTCATACTGATACTGTTAAAGCCATCAGGGTTTAAGAGCTGCCCTGGATAGAAGGAAGATGGACAGCAGGGTTGACCCTGCACAAAACTGCAATCTGGTTAGAATGTTCACAAAACTCCTATCCCTCTTTCAGTGCCCCTCTCCTGCCTTTTGGTGCCCCATTCCCTGCATACCCACAAGACAGAAACAAAAACATTTCCAGGGCCTAGCACTATAGCCTGGTATGTAGGAGACCCTTAATAAATGCTTATTATAGGTGGATTCTATTTGATCCCATGTTCCCTTCTGAAGTCCTTTCCCTCTGTGTTTGCTTCCATATTTTGTTGCTGCTTTTATCATTATAGTGTAGTATAGTAACAAAATATGTTATACTAATATGTTAAATAAATTATACAAACACATAAATATGCTATTGTAATTATCACTATTTACATGTTCCAGAAACTTGATAAATTGTTCTCATTCTATTTTCCCTGCTTAGTGTCATGTCATATGTCTCCCTGTGTTTGTTAGTACTGCACACCTTGTCTGCTCCTGCTGGTTTGGCTTGAATTCCTAGGTTAGGGGTTCCCTGGGGTGCATGGACCCCTAGGGGGTGGATGATAGGTGTTAGTCGTGTGGACAATTCAATAAATAAATATATTATCCTATTGAAATGAATCTATTTTATTTCTTATGTACATATGCATGATAAACTCTAGAACTGATTATCTTTCACATCAAAAGGCAAAAAGTCTTTTCCAGTCTTACTAAATCTTAATAACTTTCCTCTGAGGTTATCTCCAATTTATCTTATGTATATAGCTTGCTTGTACGGAGTTATCTGCATGTTATCTCCTTTCTTAGACTGAACTCCTTGAAAGTAGGGACTGTTTTCTGCCTTTTTTTGTTTCCCCTGTACATAGCACATAGTAGGCATGCCTGTTGAAGGTTTACTAAAAACCAAAAGGTACAGGAAACTTAAAAAGTCAGCAGCTCCTGCCCTAGATGTTGATGTAGTAGACCCCAAGCATGTTGGAAAAGGGGAAACAGCTGTGTGTCTAAGGTTGTGGGGGCATATTGGTTGCTTATTACCTGGTCCCATTTAAGAAGTATTGGCCCATTGGTATTGGGGGGATAGAAGGGGTGTAAGGGGCTGGAAGGTTGTTGGGTGAGGGTAGTGTGGAGTGAGACTGGAGGGGATTGAGGGGATAGAAGTGTAGCAAGAGGAGAAGGAGAAACAGAAACTTCCAGCCTCGGAACAGAAAGGTTGTTGTGGTAGAATGCTTCATGAGTTATGTAAGGTGGGCATGATTCAGGAAAAATGAATTGGTTTGACACTTGGAAAGGTTCAGTAGAGGTTGTAGAGTAGGAGGAGTGAATCGTATGGGAGAGAGAAAGAGCCATATGAAATCAGAAGGAGTGTGCGAAAGCTGAGGTTGGGCAGTCCCAGCGGGTGCAGGTGGACTTGGTGTGAGCGTGGGTTTGGTGTTGGGGGACTGTGCTTTGTCCTGATCCTTCCCCACTCCTATCCAATGGCAGCAGTGTTGGGAAGTTGCTCTGTGGAGCCTGCTCAAATGCTGTGTTGAGCTGAATAGAGAGTTATGAACTTTCTGAGTCCCAGCAGGAGAGGACAAAATGTCAGGGGTGGGCTAGGAGTCTCTAAGCAAGTGTGAACTTGGCCTCTAGAGTTCTATCTATACTAAATGATTCATCAGTTATGATCTTTTGCAGGAAGGCTGCATTTTCCATATGCCCCTCATCAAAGATCTAGCCTCCTTTCTAGTCTTGGTCCATTTGGGCCTGCACTATTATTTTTTAAATTAACAAGAATTGTTCTCGTGTTTTAAAAAATTTCCTTCCTTGGTTAGTTTGGGCACATTCCCCTTCCCATGTTCCCATAGATCTGCTATCATCTGTGTCAGGTCACAACCATATAATAGCCAAACTAGGAAGAGACCCAGTCACTTTTCTCTCCCTTCCACTTCTCTTCACCATTGGGAAAAAAGAAAGATCAATTTTTACATCGTCGAAGACAACAAATTTCCACATTGGACATGTCCAAAAGTCAATGTCTCATGCTGCATCTAGCTGAATGTGTAGCCCCTAGGGAGGAGGTAATTAAAGGCAAATTGACTTAAGGGCCTTGGGAAAGAATGGGGGAAGGGGATAGAAAAAGAAACCGGTCTCAGTCATGATCTGAGAGAGTAAAGAGAAAGCTGGGATGAGTCAACGTAAGAGTCCAGGAAGAAAATAAATTCAAAAGGTAGGCAGAAAATGGAAAAGAGCTTTCCAAAAAGTGGGTCTAAAGTTTTGGAAGCCCCCACGGAACTGAGGAGAATGCACTGCATAGCAAAGTAGTAGGTAGGCATTGCTGAGAAGAGTTTCTCTCAGTTCAGTTAAACAATATTTATTAAGTGCCTATTGTATGCAATACATATATACATGAATTCACATAGAGGGTCCTAGGGCTGGAAAAGAAAAAAAGGTGAGTCAGCCATGTGTTGAGTGAAGAATAAATGATGGACAGCAGATATTCTACTGGTATCCACACACCACTGAGAAATTTAGAAGCAGGCCCCAACATGGCGAGTGGAGAACTGCCTGGAAGACAAAGAGGAGAGTTGCATGGGAGGATGAGGGATAGATAGGCTGTGATCTGCACAGCCAGAGTGTGTGCCCCTGGGGAGATCACAGATCTATTGAAGTTAGATGCAGACTGCTGTGTTAGATGCTGGGTGAACTATAGAATTGAGATAAAACCTCACTGCTGCCTGCATGAAGCTTATAGTCCAGCAGGTCCTTTCCCCCTCTTCTAGCCTTCTCTCTCTGGAGCCCATACTCTAGAGAGAACTTTGGGGAAAGGGAAAACTTTGAGAAAGGATGTCCTTGAGGAGGCAGAAGAAAGCTAATAGCCTCTGCCATCTCTCTTTACTATTGCTAGGTTTCTGCCATTTAGATCTATGAATGAAGTTTTTTCTCCCCTTTATGCCCTGGAATCTTCCCAGGAACCCACAATTGACTGTGTTGGATCTAGTCCAAAGGCCATTTCTCCTTCTGACCAGGGAGCAATGTCTGACTAGATTGGCTGAGATGCATGGACTATCTCATGGGATGTTGGAGCTGAAAGGGACCTGGAGATCAAGTCCAACCTCTTCCTTTTATATCTGCTCTTAGATTTCTCCACCCAACCTGACACTTGGGAAGGTGTCCATTTTGGCCACACCTTGCCCTATTTCACCACCAGCAACCTGGTCCTTAACACCTATCTTGTTATCTTGCAGGACCTAGGTCTGATAAGGTAGTTTATTGCTCAGGCTGCCAGATGGAAGAAAAGCACCCAGTTTGAGCTGTCTTTTTACAATCTTAAAGCAACTGGTTGATTTGGTTAATTCAGTGGAAAAATGAGCCACACAAATTCACTGACATTACATGCCCTAAAAACCAAAACCAAAAACTTGTCCTTTGAATTGTTTATCTGAGGCTGTGTGGTCACTGGAGTTGGATCTGGTTGTGACTTTTGGCTCTACCTACTCACCAGCACTGTGATCTTGAGTAAGGCCCTTCTCTCTGGGCCTCAGTTTCTGCCTTTGTAAATGAAAGATGGAAGTTCTGTGTTTCTTTTTTTTCTTTTTCATGTCTTTATAGGCTTTACTTTTTAAAAAATAAAGCATTTATTTTACAAGCATGTATTATCTCTCCCTTTTGTTGTCCCCTTGCACACTCATCCATGTACGATAATTAAAAAAATAGAAAATGAAAACCCTCATAACATATATGCATGATCTAGCAGAACAAATTCCTATATTGGCCACATACAGAAATGTATGGAGAAGATGTTTTGAAAGGTCTCTTCTAATTCTAAATCTTATGAACTTACCAAATAAGTGATTTCTGGCTATCAGAGTGACATCCTAGAATAATCTGAAAGGGAAAAAGATAAGGACCACGGCTTGCATGGCAGTTTGACAGGCTGGAGAATGACCTCCCATAGCAGAAAGGGCAATTGGGGAAGGTTCCATTGTAAGGTATTCCCAGATCCCCTCTTTCTCTGGTAATACAGTTTAGTTAATTTCTTTGAGTTGTTTAAATGGATCAATCAATTAATGAGCATTTATTAAGTGCATTTATGAGAGTCAGCATGGCATAGTAGATAAAGGACTGGCCTTGGAGCCAGAAAGACCTAAGTTCAAGTCTTGCCTTTGACACATACTGACCCTGGGCACATCATTTAAGTCACAGTGTTCTAAAGAACTCTCTAAAACCATTGGTATGTAGAAATGGTGCTCATCTTCATTGGTAGAACTTCATCTGGGAGTTTTCAATATCAATGAAATCATGGGTCCAGTATTTATTCCTATCCACTGTTCTAGCTTCTGGGGATATGATGACAAATATAGAACAGTCCCTACACTCCAGGTGCTAATAATCTATTAAAAGGAGATGACATGTGCAGATTTGAGTGTAGATAAGATAATTTTCTTGGTGGGTATCAGCAGCTGGAAGGATAAGGAAAGGTCTTATGAAGGAGGTGAGATTTGACACTTGCCCTTCTCTAGCTAGTTCCAATCAGTGGAGATGACCTTTAAATGGATTGAGGGGCTGCATTCCTATCATAGGTGTAATATGTGTATGTGGGGCTCTCTGAATATATAGGTGCAGATGGCATGGATAGATATGACCTGGGGTCTGACCCACCTTTGCAAAGTGGGAAGAGAACTATGCATATACTACCAGCAACTTTGATGGAAGGGGAGAGAAGAGAGGAAGAGGTAGAATCTAGGACCTAGGAACTCTAGAGCCTGAGTGAGGGATCTCTCCTGTCTCTAAGAAGTGTTTCTGGCTAGAACTGAATCTATCTGCTATCCTTCAAAAGTCTCTAGTAGGAACAGAGTTTAATGATTCAGAACAAAAGTTTCTTCCTTGATTGCTCTTTAAGGGGAAGGGTAGCCCTTAGTTGACCAGTTTAGCACCTCCCAACCAAAGGCTGGTTACACAAAAGGTTATTATGACTGGCAACAGCAAGTAAACTCATTTATCTAAACAAACCTGAAATAGAATTTGGAGAAGTTCTACGTATTAGAATATATATATCCCCCTGCCATGAGCTCCTCACCTGGAAATAAGGTAAAATCTCAGGTCAAACCAGAAGAAAGAGAAAGGTGTCACTCTGGAAGGTCCAATCTCAGCTGTCTCTAGGATTGTAAACCCTGGAAGTCAAATTATTTCAAATTACAAATTACACCAAGTCCAGCTGTGGATCCAGGGATTCTTGTCTTTTCCCCTGCCCAGTAGTAGAGTCATTCATAAGCACAATTTTGATGTTGCCTCATGACATGGAGGTGGCCCTGGTTTATTGAAGAGTATTCTAGTGAAAGCCTTTCTAGGTTGATAGAATCTGCCTGAATTTGAATTTGAGCACAGTAGTTTGAAATTGTGTCTGCTGTCTGAAGGGCAGCTTAGCTAAGGACATAGAGGTTTGCCATGAATAAGCTGGGAACCAGTTGATGAATCATTGACTCTGGTAACCATTAGATCAAAACAAATATCCCTTAATTCTGTGTGTCCCTCTTCTATAGTAAGAGAAAAGGGAGGGAGGGTGCTAAAGAAGATACTGTTTTTAGACTATACACATTAACTGTTGGTATTTTCAATGGGAGCTTCTTCAGTGACCAATGAGTTGGCATACTACTGGAAGATATGAATCATATCAATATTGGCATTCTTGCTATAAATGGAATCAGGAGGTATAAAGAAGTTGTACCTAATGGAAGAATGAATAAGCAAATTACATTGTAATCCAATCAAGAAAGATCCTGAGTCCCCACATTTGGCCTGTCTAAACATTATAATATATCGATTGGATACAAATAGATCTGATAGACAAAGGATATATTGGTCCTGCCTGGTTTTTATTTTGTTTTTTTCTGTCCTGGTATTAGGAAGGATGAGAGCACATGTCCAAGAGAAGCCATTCCTTTCCAGATCTTTCAGCTGGAAATAAGTGCCTGGAGCACTTAGTGCAAATGGCATTTTATAATGAGGAATAGGCAAAGACAAGTTGGTAAACTTCCAAAAGTCACCAATCTGAGATAGAATAATTATCTTCTTTCTATGATCATGCCCGTTCTATTCAAGTCAAGAAAAAGGTACATTTTGATTGGTAAAATATCTGAGTTGCTCAGTGGCCCCATTCTATGAATTAACACTAGTTCCAGTTCGCTGCTGCTACCAATGTAACTCCTTGGGACTTGAATCCTGACCAGCCTGTGTGATAGCTATCGGAGCTGGCAGAGCTGATTTTATTGAGTGTCAAAAGGCACCATCAAATATAATTTCATGGACTCATTATAGCCTCCCTTTCTCCCCCTCACCCTAGTTTACTCTGGGAAACCTCTGATCATAGTTCATATCTAAGATTTGACAGGTGTGAATCAAAGGGATCCCTAGCTCCTGCACAAGAAATCATGGTAATAAACACAGTTTTTAAGTACAGGACAGCCTTCCTTTCACCCCATAGAAAAATCCCTAGAATATGAAGGAGCTCATTAAAAATTCTAGAAAATACATAAAGGAACACAAAACCACAGACAAACACAATTCTCTTCCCTCTCTAGTGGATCCTCCTTTCCTATACAATCCTACAGTATCTATCCTTCCCAAGATTCATAGTGCCACTCTTATCCCAATATCTCTTATATCCCAATATCACCTTATACCAGCGGTTCTCAACCTGTGGGTTGCGATCCCTCTGGGGTCAAATGACCCTTTCACAGGGGCCACAGGGGTCGCCTAAGACCATCGGAAAACACATATTTCCAATGGTCTTAGGAACTGAATCAATGCTCCTCTTTCCCTCTCCAGGTGGGTCCACCCACATGCAGACATGCCCACATACCACTAATAAAGGACGGCAGCCTTAGGAAGGTTGAGAACCACTGTCTTATACCATCCTACAAAATCCTCTAAGAGCTTAGATGCACCTATATTCTGGAGCTGCTAGAAAGGTAATCCCCTTCCTATTGGACTTCTATTGCTCAAATAACTCATGGTAATAGTGGAGAGAAAAGTTCTTTACTGATTGTGTATATGTATATGTTGGAGGCTCTGAATGGTCCCCTCTGTCTGTGAGCTTTCTAGCTCATTAACCTATGGCCTTCTTTTTCTTTCAACTTTAGTCTTACGGAGGGATAGACATGCTCTGGACCTCACTATCACTCATAAGTACTCAACCATTTTGACCCAGAACTATGAAATTCCTCTGACCATGACCAATCCTTCCATCTCTCCTTCAGTCTCATTCTCCCTCCCCAACTCTTTGCCTTTTTTTTTTTTTTGAGACTTGATCAGTTTATCTTATCCAGGTTGGAAGTCCAACAGCTACTCACAGACCTGCTCCCAATGCTGATGAGTATGGAAGCTTTTACCTACTCTGTTCTTCTGCCCTGGGCCAGTTCAGTCTCTCCTTAAGCAGCCCAATGACTCTCTACTCTTTGGTGTGTCAGATTCAGGGGAGCAACAGGAATACTACTCCCGCTTGGAACTCCCAAATTCAAGCAATCCATCAGTCTCAGCTTCCCGGAATAGTGGAGATTACAGATATTTTCCATCGTAGTTGTGCTTGGTTCTGCCTCATTCCTAACCCTATTTACCCTCATCTTGACTTGTACTTACTCCATTCTTCCTTGCCTTCCAGTCCACCTCCTCTGCTCTTCTCTCACAGGCCTTCCTTCACAGTCATGACCCTATTGTTAACCAGTTCACCTACTTGCTGCTCTTTACTCTCAAATAGATCCCCTGTTCTTGTGTTCTACTGCTGTTTATTCCTTTCCAGAACTTAATTTTTGGGTCCCAGTATAAAGTCTTTCTTGATCTCTACCCTCACCTCTTCCCCCACCTAATTTTTTTTTATTCTTTATCCTCTCACCCCTTAAAGATTTTTTTTGATAATTGTTTCCCTGGCTTGGCACAGAGCCTTATTCACTTAATAAATATTTGTTAAATTGAATTAAATAGAACTAAGTCATTTTGCAAAGAAATGAAGTGATTTGTCTAGGGTCACATAGACAGTAAATGACAGAGTCAGACTTTGAACCAAGGAACTCTGACTCCAGATTCAATACTTTCCCCTCCAAGGGTCAGCCCTTTGTCTCCCTCTGTACCCTTTACCTTAGGAATCTTATCAGCCCCCATGGGCCCTCTTGATACAGATGATTCCTATATCTGTATTCCCAGACACACTCTCTTTCCTGAGGTTCAGTCCAACATTACCTGTTGGAAGTCTCTGTCTAGATATCCCTTGGATATCTCTAACTCAACATGCCCTGAATGGAATTCATTTTCCTTCCCTCCCTTATCACTTTTAACCACAGCCCTTCTTCAAATTCAGTTCATTCTGAGATTTAGCACTCTTGATACAGTGTTTACTTGTACAGGACCATGACACATTTCTGTCTTCATCCTGTATTATCTGTCCTTGTTTTCATATTCTGAACATGGCCGAGGAAGGGATAGAGCAAGGTGAGAAAGCAATTCACCTGAAATAGGGTTTTAGTGGACTACCACCTCAATATGTATTAATAATATGATAACAAAAAAGAACGTAATCTGAGGCTCCATTAAGAGAGGCATGCTATCTTTGGCTAGAGAGGAGATGGTCCCGTTCCACTCTACTTTAGTAAATGATAATTTTAGTATTGTGTTCAGATTCTGGATACTGCCATTCTTCCAGTCACCCAAGTTCACAACTCAGGGACCATCTTCCACACTTCACTCTCCCTTAACCCCTACATCCACTTGGTTGACAAGTCTTGTTGATTCTGCCTCCTCAGCATCTCCCACATCCATCTCCTCTCCACTCATGCTGCAACCATTATATATGCCCTCATTACTTCTTGCTGCCATGATCACAGTAGCTTCCACCTTGGTCTTCTTACCTCTGGTTACTCTCTTTCTCCCTCCATCTTCCACACAACTACTGAACTGATAGTCCTAAAGCATAGGTCTGATCCTGTCACTTCTGGTCTCCAGAAGCTTCGGTGGCTCCCCTCTGCCTCCAAGATAAAACACTCCTTTGTTTGGTATTTAAAGCCCTACACATTCCATTTCCAGCCTCTGTTCCTAGGCTGATTGCACATTCTTCACCCTCATGTTCCATACACTAGCCTATTTGCTGTTCTCTGTACATGGAACTTCATGTCTTGCCTTTGCACCTTTGCAGAGATTGTTCCTATGCCTGGAATACTCTCCATCCTCACCTTCACCTCTTGGAACACCTACCTCCTCTCAAGATGGCTCAAGTGCCTTCTTCTTCAAGAAGGCACTACTCTTACATCCCAGGATTGTTGTGGGGATGCATCTCTTTGTAACTTGTGGAGTTACAGTATGTGGGAATATATAGTAATGTGCCCTAGTAGTTTTATATTGTTCTTGAATTGCTTCATATATTTCAGTCTTAGTACCACCTCTTACTGCAAAGTGGTATGTTCCTTGATGCCGGGGACTGTGTCTTCTGTTTTGCCACTATGGGCATCACAGAACTTGGCTTTCATTAGGTGCTTAGGGAGAGGGAGGAAAAAATATCTGTTAAGGATCTACTATGTGCGAGGCACTGTGCTTTCCAAATATGATCTCATTTGATCCTAGTGCTTAGTATATATTGGGTGGCTTGACTCCATTGGGAAGTCTGTGCTTACATTGTGTGTTTGTCTTTTGTTCTTGAAGAGGACTATGACATTAGGGAATGATGCATGACTTGCTGTTGTCTTGGATTTGAGTGAGGGAGGGCTGATAGCTCCTAAAACAACTCAAGAAATTCATTGGAGAAAACAGGAATCCATAGTTAGTTGTTGGCTATGGTGTGGGCAAGAAATAGAAAAGGATAGCTCTGATTCCCTTCAAAGGTATCTAAATTCCTGTCCGTTGGCCATCCAAGAGGCAAGGAGCCATAATGAGCAGTGGCCAGACAAATCAATTAACCTCTCGGTGCCATGCACCATTTTCTAAGATTATAAGTTAGGGATATGTTAGTTGAAATTCCATGCTGGTGGGGAACATTTCCACATAGAGAGTTCACTGTACCAACAAGTCACAGGTTCACACTAAGGAAAAAAAAAAACCCAAATGGTCACAGAGGAGAATTTAGGCAACATCCCTCATCCTTCCCTTCCTTTCTGGCTTTAGTCTCTTTACCATTATTATTAACTAGCAGTGTGGCCCCAACACCATGAGCACAATCAAGATAGATCTGAGAATTTCTGCCAGTTCAAATGTTACATAATACATGGTTTTTTTTTTAGTTGAAATGTAAGCTTTGCGAACCAGAGAATGCTTTTTTAAAAGGTCAGCAAGGTTAGTCAATGTTTTATTTTCATGCATATTTATAAATGTTGAATTTCACTTTTCTGTTCTCGAAGTTTCCATGTGCTTGAAAACATGCATAATTCATCATCCTGCTCTTTTTTTGTAAGTGTAGAATAAATGAGCTGATTAAAAAATAATAAAAGAGGAGGTTGCTGAAGTTTCATGTCATGCACAGCCAACACTGGAGCTTTGCCTCTCTTGAAACACCAGAGCAACTAAAGCTTTGGCTGCAAGGTATTCTGGGGAAGAGCACTGGACTTGAAGCTGAGGGCCCTGAGTTTGAGTATTGACTGTTTCACTTGTTAGATGTGTGACCATGGGTAAGTAACTTCACCACTTTAAGCTGCAGCATTATAGAGATAATCATCCTGGCACTGCCTGCTTCATAGGATTGTGGTATTATAAGGGAAAAAGTTATAGCAGCTAGCATTTATATCATGATTCAAGGTTTGTAAAATGCTTTCCAAATGTTATCTCTTTTATTCCTCACAACAACCTGGGGAGATAGGTGCTATTATTATCTGAATTTTACAGGTGGAGAAAGTGAGATGGACAGATGTTAAGTGACTTGCCCAGGGTCACACAGCTAGTAAGTGTCTGAGGCTGGATTTGAACTCAGGTGTTTATGACTCTAGGCTGATTGTTCTACGCACTGTGCTACCTAGCTGTTTTGTTTGGTGTTTAAATGCGAACTACTATTAATAAAGAAGAAATCGAAAGAAGAGATAGACTGCTTGGAATAGACGGGATGAAAATAATGGATCACAGAGTCTGCTTTTAAAAAAAGATCTTGACAGGTTTTTTTTTTTAACATGGGGTTGAATTTAATGTGATGACATTGAATAGGAATAAATGTGAAGTCTTACACAAAGACTTACATAGTCTTGGCAGTTCGATGGCACAGTGGATAGAGTTGGATTTGGGATCAGGAAGATCTGAGTTCAAAGCCTGCCTCATTTACATGAAAGTTGTGTTACCCTGGGCTAGTCACTTAACCTCCTTCGATCTCAGTTTCCTCATCTGTAAATGGATAATAATAGCACCTACTTTTCAGGGTTGTCACAAGTAACAAATGAGATAACAGATGTAAAGTGCTTTTCAAACCTTGAAGTGCTACATACATGCTAGCTAACTCTTACATATGGCTTCAGAAATCCATTTTCCAAGCCCAAGGTGGCAGCAGGTTGTCAAAAACGATTTGGATTCTTTGGTCAGTTGGAAGCTCAGTGTATGTCTATGGTGTGATGTGACAAAAAAGGAAGGTAGTGAGATCTTAGGCTGTGCTAAGATACACAAGGTCCAAGTGTGGGGATCATCTGTATCTAGAGTATCGCGTTCAGTTCTGGGCAACACATTTTAGGAAAGACATTGATAAATTACTAAGTATGCAAAGGAAACCTTTCACCGAATAGTGAAGGCGATCGAATTCATGCTGCCAGAGGATGCATTAAAGCAACTGGAGGTGTCCAGCTCGGAGCAGGGAAGACAGCTCTCTCATTAAGAATGTCAAGGGCTATCATATAGAAGAAGGATCTGACTTGGCTGCAGGAAGCAGAACTAGGGGTGAAAATTGTGAAGAGGTTCATTTACATCAGCTATTAAGAGGAACTTCTTGATAATTAGAGCCATCCCAAAGTAGAATAGATTGCTTGTGAAAGTAATATGCTCTCCCTCCCTTGAGACCTTGGGTGAAAGCTGGATGCTTATACTGGGGTATTTCATTGAGTGGATTTAGCTGCCCCTGCCGTCGGCACCCCCCACCCTTCGCCAGCCCCTCCCCCCCCAAGCTAAGCGGAACGTTCCATTTAATCTCCTCTCAGCCGCTGAGTACACTCAGTAACAGGGTCTGTGGTAGGGCAGGAGCTGGGCCCTGGGCCCCACTGCCAGCTTGTCACCAGGTGGTGGCCCTTAAGAAGAACAGTGGCAGGAAGGAGGATACTTCCCTCAGAATTCTCTACAGGCTGAAGAATAAATGGGCCGGGGGAGGAACTGTAATTCTTAGGACCATTTCTAAGACTGATGAGCGTGGAATGCAGCCCAAGAAGAATGGAATGGGAGGAGGTCCAGGATATTAAAGAGAGAAGTGAGAAAGTGGGGGGGTTGGGGGGGTCTAGGGTACTGCCTACCATATTGCCCCCAAACAGGTACCCCTCCCCTTTCTGTGCTGTCTTCTTCCATTAGAATGTAAGCTCCTTGAGGATAGGCACCATCTTGCTTGTTTGTATCTATATCCCAGTGCTTATCATACAGTGTTTAACAAATACTCTACCTACCTAGCTACTTCTAATTCCCTCTCTTATATCTATTTAAATATCTATCCATCTATTTATCATCTAAATACCTATCTAAATATTGATCTCTCTATCTATCCCTGCCTGTCTACCTACTGATACAACTTGTACAACAGCAAGTAACTATCGCTTTAACACAAAGTAATACAAAGTACTTTCAAGAGGGAGCACATTCTACCAGTTGGAGGACTCAGGGAAGGAAGCTCTTAGGCATCATATGGTGCCTGAACTGGACTTTGAAGGATGTTAGAGAATCCATGATGAGGTGGATATGAGGATGGAGTTCATTCCAGAAATGCAAAGATCTACATCCATCCCCTCACCCCCTCCCAGTTCAAGGCTTCTCTTGTCCATTTTAAACACTTCCAGTTCTTTCAGCTGATCCTCAATGACATGGCCTTTCCTTATCCTGGCTGCCATTTCTTGAACTCTCTCCAGCTTATCAGTGTCGTTAAATTGTGGTGTCCAGAGCTGAACACAATATCTCAGATTATGTCTGACAAGGTCAGAGTCAAGTGGGACTATCAAGTCCCTATTCCTGGAAGCTCTGCCTCTATTAATGTAACTCAATGTTGCATCAGCATTTGTTGTTGCCGCCACATCATACTTCTGACTCAGACGGAGCTTGCAGGCCATTAAAAACCCCAGATCTTTTTCAGAACAACTGCTCACTATGCCTCTCCCATCATGTATGGTAAAGGTGATTTTTTTTCACTACCCAAGTGCAAAACTTTACATTAATCCCTATTGAAGTTTGTCTTAATAGATTTGACCCCGTGTTCTAAATGGTCAGGATTTCTTTGGATCTTGACTCTATCTTCTAGTGTATTAGCTTTCTCTTCTAGCCCTGCATGATTTGCAAATTGGTGACCCAGGTCCCAGGGACCCAATCTTTCCTTCCCCCACAGGAGGAGTCACTAGGAGCCAAGTACACCTAAATCACTGATACAAATGTTAAATGGCACAGGGTCAAGCACAAATCCCTGAAGCACTCTACTGGAGACCTCCTGCCATGGTGCTATTAAGCCGTCAACAACCACGCTTTGAATCAGGTCATATGATCAGTTTGGAATCCATCCAATTGTATGATTGTCTAATCTTAATTTCTCCATCTTCTCCACAAGAATAGAATAAGATACTTTATTAAAATCCCTCTCATCTACGAGTTGACTAAAGGAAATGAAATTCACCCCAAATTAACTGTTCTTGCTGAAGCCTTGCTGGCTCTTTGAAATCACTTCTTCCTTTTCTAGGTATTTGCTAAAGTTCTTTTTAATGATCCCTTCTACAATTTTTCCAAGAATCAAAGTCAAGCTCACTGGCCTATAGTTTGAAAACTCTGTTCTCTTCCCTTTTTTGAAAATCAAAGAGAGCTAAAAAAAAAAAAGAAAGAAAGAAAATGAAATTCTGTTCTAAAACATGAAAATTGTAGAAACTTCCATAGGATTCTATGACTTTACTTCCAGTTTGGGAATTGGATCTCTCTCTCTCTCTCTCTCTCTCTCTCTCTCTCTCTCTCTCTCTCTCTCATTGGAGACAATCAGGTTTAAGTGACTTGCCCAGGGTCACACAGCTAGTAATTTATACTGAGGTCCTCCTGACTCCATGGTTGGTGCTCTATGCTTCCTAGCTGCTCCTATAATTAGATCTTTCAATCTGCCTTTCTCTGTTTCAGGTCATGTCATGAACAATACATATACCTTAGCCACACACAATTTCCTTATACAAAGAAAATAAATAATACATTTGCTGAGAGCCACTTCAAGGAGTGCTTAGCCTAATCCCTCTTCCCATGGAGGCTCCAGACCATTTCCCAAAGTAAGAACTTCCTCCTGTCATTTTTCTTGCTTCTTCTGTATGATGAAAAGAGTAGGAAAGGATTTATTCATCTGAGGCTCCTTTTCAGGGATCAGGGACCTCAATAAACTGAGCTAAGGAAACTGTGGGAAAAAGGAGTTTACTTCACCAGATACTTCAAAGCTCTCGTCTGACTGAGTGCCTCAGAAACTGTCTGTTTAAGATCTGAATCCCAGCCCTGACTCCCAGAAGCCACAATAGGCATCTTGCGTCTTTGCTTTGTATCTCAGCAAAAGATGTCTTTAGTATCTCTGGTTATAGCAGACAGAGGCTTGAATCACTCCTGTCATTGTGGCTGTACCAGAAAATATCAGCTCAAGTACAGCCAGGCAGGAAGATCAACAGCAGGCGATCACAGTGATCAAGGTGAGAGGTGACAAGGACCCGAATTAAAGTCTTGTGAATAGAGAGAAGGAGTTGTCTGTGGGAAATGTGGAAGCAGAAATGACAAGACTTGGCAACAGGTTGGATATATGGGATGAATGGGAGTGATGGAGCTGAGGATGATGCCAGATGAAGAGCCTGGGTGACTGGAAGGAAGATTGTGCCCTCAACTGCAAAGATGGTGGTGCCCTCAAGAGTAAGAGGTAGTTTGGGAAGATGGGCAAGTCTTAGGGAAAAGATAATGTGTTCTGTTTTGGACATGTTGAGTTTGAGATTGCTGTGTGATGTACAACAATTCAAGATGTCCAAAAGGCAGATGCTTGTACATAGTTCAGGAGAGAGACTAGGGCTGGATGTATAAATCTGGAAATTATCTGCATAGAAATGATAATTGAGGGGCAGCTAGGTGGCACAGTGAATAAAGAACCAGTCTTGGAGTCAGGAGGACCTGAGTTCAAATCCAGCCCCAGACACTTGACTCACTTACTGTGTGACCTTGGGCAAGTCACTTAACCCCAATTACCTTGCCTTCCCCCCTCCAAAAAAAAAAAAAGAAATGACCCATGGGAGATGGTGAGTTCATCAAGATAGGATAGAGCGAAAAGAAAAGGGCCCACAAATGCATGGTTGTACAAATCCAACTAAAAAAAACAACACTTTACAAATATTTGTAGGTTTTTGCCTTGGTGCATATAAAGGTCTATCCCAACACAAAAATAATAAAGAAAAAAGGTGAAGATAAAAGCAAACAATTAAAATATTTTTAAACACATAAAGAAAAAGGAAAAGAAAAATTGCTTTCTTGGGCAAAGTCTGACTTCTTGAGCATGGGGAGAAAGGGAAAGGAATAAGCCTTTTTATAGTATATATGTGTGCCGGGTGTGTGCGAAGTACTTTTACAAATATTATCTCTTTTTGGAGAGCATGGGGATCTCCCAAAAGGCCATGGGGACGTGGGGTTGGACAAGATTAGCTGTCACCTTCAGGTAAGAAATCAAACCATCTGGTGTAAAAGTTCCTCTAATTCAGAGGTTCTTGATCTTGTTATTATTATTAAAATATATTTTATTTTTCCCCAATTACTTGTTTAAACAATTTTAAACATTTGGTTTTAAAAAAAAATTTGTATTCTGAATTCTATCCCTCCCTCTCTCTTTTCCCTCTCCCCTCCCAGAGGCAGTAAACAATCTGATAGAGGTCATACAAGTACAATCATGTAACACATTTCCATATTAATCATTTTGTATAAGAAGAGCCAAAAAAGAAAGAGAAAAAGAAAGAGAAAGAAAGAGAAAAATAGTATGTTTCAGTCTGTATTCAGACAATATAAGTTTTTTTTTTTCTAGAGGTCGACAGCATTTTTCATCATGAGTCCTTTGGGATTGTCTTGGATTGTCATTGTATTGCTGAGAATGGCCAAATCATTCGTGTTCTTTATTGTATGATATTGCTGTTATTACGTACAACATTCTACTCACTTATTTTTCATTGGTTTGTCCAGGTTTTTCAGAAATCATCATGCTTGTCATTTCTTGTAGCACAATAATATTCCATCATAATCATATACCACAACTTGTTCAGTCATTTCCTAATTGATGGGTATCCCCTCAATTTCCAATTCTTAGCCATAACAAAAAGAGCTGCTATAAATTTTTTGCACAAGTAGGTTCTTCTCCGCCCCCACCTTTTAAACTTTTTGGGTTATAGACCTAGCAGTGGTATTGCTGGATCAAAGGGTATGCAGAGTTTTATAGCTCTTTGGGCATAGCTCCAAATTGCTCTTGAGAAAGGTAGATCAGTTCACAACTCTACCAACAATGCATTAGTGTCCCGTTTTCCCCACGTCTCCTCAAACATTTATCATTTTCCTTTTTATCACATTAACCAATCTGAAAGGTGTAAGGTGGTACCTCAGAGTTAATTTGCATTTCTTTAATCAATAGTGATTTAGAGCATTTTTTCACATGTCTATAGATAGTTTTGATTTCTTTGTCTGAAAACTGCTTATTCATATCCTTTGACCATTTATCAATTGGGGAATGACTTGTTTTCTTATAAATTTGCCTCAGTTCTCCAT
>CM053583.1:380709973-380772713 GCA_028627135.1 Pseudochirops cupreus | reverse complement strand
CTCACTGCTGATCCTCGTGAGAGTTTTGTCTTACTCCATTTCTGACGTGGACTGGTTTGACCCTCTTTAGCCAGCCTGCATCTAGGAGCTTGACATACTGGTGTCACACTTCACTTGAATGTATCTGTGGGCTTTAGCCACTGCAGCTCAGAACTCTCCAGTTCAAGCCAAACACTAGCCTCAGTCGCCTCAGGGATTATAGGAATGAACCATGCCCCACCGCAGGCAATTTATAAAACTGTAGGTTTCAAAAGTACTGTGCATCTGCATGGGTGGAAAGAATTTCACATAAAAAGAACTTCACATAAAAGGTCCTTTTACTAAAGAAATCACAGAGTTGGACCAAACATATAGAATTATGTAAATGGCAGGAGAATTAACCGAAACATTAGAAATGGACTTTTATCACAGTTAAGTTACATATTTTTTTAAACCTAGAAATCTTAAAAAAAAAAACCAACAAAAAACCTCTCTCCAATACTATGACTTTTATTCATTTTTTTTTGGTTGGGCATATAAAGATTTTTTTAGCAATAATTGTATTTTTTTTTAGTCCCCCCAAGGGACAACACCAATCATCTGGCAGTAGTCAGGTGGGAGTGAAGGTAAAAATTGCGGGAGGAACCCAACAGCTTCTTTGGAACACACCCTAAATGCTCAGATATTAATGGGAACATCACAATATTTTTTTCTCACTGATGGCAAGTTTGTTCATTTGAAATGTCCTCGGGTATTTACATTAAATTTATACAAGTTATTTCCCTCCCGATAGTTATAATACTTACTCTCCTATAATCTTCCGGGATTTCTTCCTGTCCTCTTTGATTTCTTAAATGGCCAGTGGCTCTAGGGTGATACCCAACAATTCCTTCTGTAGCCCTGGGAGCTTGTCATCATTCTTCGCTGGTTTGCTGCATCCAGTTTGCAGAGCGCTCCCTAACCATTCCTGTTAAACTTTGGCTTTCCATCCTTCTATCCCAATTAGCATTTTTCTCCAGTCAATTGCTCCCTTCTGATCTTTCCTAAAAAGACAGAAATTAAAATAAATTAATAAATAAAACTAATTAAATTAAATTTCAAAAGACAGAAAATAAAAAAAACACAAGCCACGTGAAGTATCTACCTTTTTAACCTCCTTGGTCATTAGTGCTGTCCTCCCTTTTTCCAAGGGAGCAAATTTTACATTTGGAGAGGGGTTTTGGGGGATGATTTACAATGTTCTTTGCCAGTCACACCTCCTTTTAAACATTGGCTTTCTCATTCTTGTCTTGACCATGGAAGAGGTCTTTTCATCAATGAAAGAAACACTTGCAGTGCTTACTATTTGCTGGGTACTGTGTGACCATACTTTAGAAGTTATTAAAAAGATTAATTAAAAGGGGATTAATCATGGAGTAGTAAAAGGACAGCCTTGGTTCAGTGAGGACCCAGCTGAGACTGGATAACATGGCTTTGCCAGGTCCGCGGATCCCTCCACCTTCATTTATTGGCTGGTGAGCAGAAGAGGAGGCTGATGGGGGGAGTGATACAGTGCTGAGATTTGGCAAGAGAAAAGCGTCCGTAAAACAAGGAATAAGAGACTCAAGGGTAGAGGCCAATGTAGAATTGAAATAGTGACTTAATTATTGGGTTGAGGTTGGAGAGGGAGGAAAGTGAAGTCAAAGCAGAGATAGCTAATGGTCTGAGAAAGTCTGGAGGGATTCTTCCAGTGGAGGGATTAAAGGTCTCCATGAGCAAAGAATAAGTTTAGGAGGGGTGAAGTGAAGGGGAGAGTTGGAACAAAAGGAGGTTATGGTCCTATAGAAAAATGTCAAAGTTTCTAATTAGGGAGGAGAACGCTTGTGGCAACATCTAGAGCAGTGGTTCTTAACCTTCCTAATGCCTCGATCCTTTAATACAGCTTCTCATGTGGTGGTGACTCCCAACCATAAAATTATTTTTGTTGCTACTTCATAACTGTAATTTTGCTACTGTTATGAATTGTAATGTAAATATCTGATATGCAGGATGTGTTTTCATTGTTACAAATCGAACATAACCCACCGCTTGAGAACCTCTGATCTAGAGATAAACATCCCCGTGTGGGACTGAATTGGAGCGAAGTAGGTTGTGGGATTTGGGGAGGTTGAGAAAAAGGGAGTTTTAGGTAGTTTGCAGGAGCCTTATAAACTGATATTAAAATCTCTTACTATATGGGGAAGAGTCGGTGAGAACAGGGAGATGACAAGCCCCAGATTGAATTCCTTGAGAAAGAAGGAGAATGACATGGGGGAGGGCATATAACAATTGCCATAATTTGGATCGGGCAGAAAATTTTAATATAAAAGTATGAAAAATGAAGACCAAAGAACAAGAGGTAGCATGATGTAGTGGCTAGAGTGATGCAATGATAGTCTTGGAGCTAGAGAGGATCTAGGTTCCCATCACACTTCTGACCATTAATGGCTGTGTGATCTGGGACGGATCATCTCTTTGAGCTTCAGTTTCTTCATCTGTCCAATGAGGCTGGTAATAGCTTCTATCTCACAGGACTGTGAATATCAAAAGAGATAATGCATCCAGAGGGCTTTGAAAACTTTAGCACTCTATATGAATGTTAGCTATTTTTGTTATTACTGAGAGAATGACATAACACAACATGTAATTAAATGCTAGAATGTGTGGGGTCCGTGGGTTGGGGTTGCAAGGAAAGGCTATATGGAAGAAGAGGGAATTGAGATGGCTCTTGAAGAATGGGTAGAATTGAGAGGATCAGGAAGAGAAGGGAAGACACGGAAGCCAGGAGAAACAGCCTAAGAAAAAGCCCAGACGTGAGAATGAATGAGTGAGTGTGGGTAGAGACTGTAAATCATAAGAGATGAATGATGGGGAGGACTTTCTGTCAAGATGGCAGAGTGAAAAGCTCCAAAAGAGCCAAGTTGCTAAGATAATCCTGAAAAACAACAATAAAGACACCCAAGAGAAGAAAAATGACTTTACAAAAGCACATGAGTACAGCATGAGAATCTCCTAAAATAGAAAATGAGCAAAGCAAGGAAGAGTGCGGATACGATTGAAAGAAAACAACCCAAATACTCCAGAGTAACCAAGACACCTAAGTGGAAGAAGTAAGACAGATGGAAAAAAGAACAAAGCAAAATCTCCAGAGAGACATACATTCTCAAGTGGGTAAATGACACTTCCAAAGAATTTCAGCAAGAATTAGCACTGACATGAAAAACTACAAAGGCACAAAGGCACATAAAAGCTAAAGAAGTAAGCCATAAGTGACAAGATGGGGCCAAGTGATGGGGGCACCTTCATGACGCTGGACTGAGGGCTTGGAACTTGATCTAACAATCAATGGAAAGATTTTTTTTGCCCTAAACGTTGACAGCAGACCGTTCTTTGGCACCTACTGGAGTTTTAGGAAGATGACTAGGCAGCTTTGGATTTGAAGGAAGAGACCAGCCTTTGTGTGTTTAACTCCAGTGTTTTGTTAATTCAATCACCTTGGCCTGAAGTTTCCTTTTATGCTATCAATCATTCAACCAGTCAACCAGCATTTACTGAATGTCGGCTCAGTGTGCCAGGCACTGGGCTAGGTCCTATTGCTGTGACTTGCCAGTCTACTCCCTTTAGATGGATTGGTCCCCAGAGGTGTTCTGAAACTAAAGACTCAACATGCAATAGAGGAAAACTTGTTATGGCGTATGTGACTTCTTACGGATATTGCACAATCTGCTTTAGTCTAGGCCAACAAGAATCTGCTAAGAACCTGCTGTGTACAAACACTGTACTGGGTGCTGGGGATATATAGACAAAATGAAAACAGAGTCCCTCAAGGAACTTATATTTTACCCTGTGTGTATGTGTTCGCAGTGGGGTTGGGGGAGGGGAGTATCAGGCAATGCAATATGTAAACAGAAAAGCAGATGCGTGATAACCAGAAATATTGAAAATAAGGATTAAAAAAATGCTCTGAGACAGGTTTTCAACCTGACAAACTGTTTGCATCAATGAATCTGTATAGAGTTGGGTCCTTTGAGGCCCTGTAAAGAAATGGGCTTTGACCATTGGAGCCTGGGTAATATCAAGAATGGCTTGGCTAATGTCCAGAATTCTCTGTCTTAGAATTCTTCAGATTTCAGTAGCTCGAGCCAGTAATCCCAATAATGGCTGGCCCTTAATGGTATTGACTGCACTTCTGGGTTTGGCTCTAACATGGACATCAATTTCAGGTCTGCATTGCTAAGAAAGGCAAAGGAAAAAGCGTATACTAACGCTTCTCCAAACTGAATCTTAACATCTAAATGATTAATGAGCACATGCTGGAAATAGTACCTGATTTTCCCAGTGCCTGTAGGATGCTTAAAAAAATCTTTTTTCTTGCCTTTTCAGCAGTTTTAAACATTGTGCCAAGATTAAGATGTAGGGTTTTTTTTGTTGTTGTTGGTAAGGTATACCCATTACCTGTTATAAACAGATTTTTCAGTGACTTGGGAATAGATCCCCTGTATTTATATAAACTTCATTTTTTTTCCCTTTGTGGCTGTGAAAAGAGTTCTGACCTAAGAGACAGACCAGAATGCCTCATCATAACTTTCAGTGTGACCTTGAGCAAATCAGTTAAGTTCTCTCAACCCTACCTGCCTTATAGGGCTGTTGCAATGATCAAATGAGATAATGTATATGAAAGCATTCAGCAGATGCGATATTATTTGAATCATTAGTGAGTCTGAAATTCTCCAGCACATAAAAGTTGCATAGGATTAGCTATGTGCTTTTAGTCTCATAAATGTGTCATAAGGAGATATAAATTAGCCTAATATCCCTCATTATGTCTGATGCCCTAAGTCACTCTGCTCAGTCATGATGACCATACTATGTACCCAATATCCTATACAACAAGGACAAGTTACTCAACAGAAAACCTTAGGCCTATGTGACTCTGGACAAGTCCCTCTGTGAGCTTCAGTATCTTTATCTGTAAAGTAAGGGACTTGGACCAATTAGCCCCCCAAGGTCCCTTCCACTCTGAATTAATGATTCTGTGACTTCCTCTCCCAATATCAGAAAGTGCGACATTTGTTCACAGAGCTGGAACCAGTGTTGAGACAGGAAGTGAGTATTCCCAGTGGCTGCAGGTTCGGAGGCTGAAAGGTTGAGGAGGGGCAGAGCCAACAATGTGAAAGACTAGGGCAGGGGTGGAGAAAGGGTAAAAAGGACAATTTTGACATACTGGGAGAACTTTCTTTCCTTGGTCACTTTTCAACACGTGTGTGGTCAGTGGTTCTTTCTGTTCAGGGCAGGACACCAGAAGTATGCTGGGAAGTGTCAAATCTGGGTTAGATCCCTCCCTGGCTTGGGGGGCTGGATTGCATTGCAGCCTCTGTTTGTTCATGCCTTCTGGGTGCTTTGAGAAGTTTGTAGCTTCAGCCCTGCCTTGGAGACTCTAGCTCTGACTTTGATTTGCCTATCTCTCATTCCACTGATTATCACTTGACTTTAGCAACTCTCTGTTACTGATTGCCTGGTGCTGCTTCTGTCCCCTTGACTGCCTCTTTCTTGAAGCCCTGTCTACATTTGCTCATGCTGGGTTTCCTCTCTTTCTGTGGCTAATTAGGGTAACCTCTGTCCCTCAGATCATTCTCTAGGGACCTGCATCTTGACCAGAATAAGATAATTTCATATGGTAATTGCCTCTTCAGTTCAAAAGCTGGCTCACATATCAGGCTGTAAACAAGCAGCATACCCTTACTGAGCACTTCTGGGTGCACAGAGACATGAGTCTGGGGACCGGGGAAGAGGTAACTGAGCCATCGTTAGCAAAGGGATTTTGCCTCAGATTGCTGATACGGTGGAGAGGTGGGGGATTCACTTGTCTCCACCTGGTCCAGAGTCCCCATAACTTCTATCTTTCACTTAGACTTAGACTTACTGTCATGTCCATAGACCTCCCTACAACCTGCTCCTTGCCACCTCTAACTGTTGCTCCTAGCTCGCTTCTTTTCAGGGGCTCATTTAATCTCACTCAGAATCAGGGCCAGGTTCTCTGGGGGACAGATTAATCCCTCTTCCAGCATGAAGACAGGGAGGCAGTGTGGCACAGTGGAAAGAACGATGGGTTTGTAGACGGAGGATCTGGATTCAAACCTCCCCTTTGTCACTTTCTGCCTGTGTGATTTTGGGTAAATCCCTTCACCTATTTGAGCATCAGTTTCTTCATCTCTAATGTGAAGGCGCTGGACTAGATGGCATCTGAGGTCCCTTCCAGGTCTAAGTGTATACTAATCGTACTCACCTTTGTACTGACTCTGCTGCCCCTTCCCTCCCCCTATTTTGCCCACTGCCTTGATCCTACAATGTTTCTAACTCAGGTAAAAACAATTCTGGTTCTCATTTGGTGTGTGTGTGTGTGGGGGGGGGGCGCAGTAATCGATCACTACCCAAGGATTCTTGGGACATTGGTGTCTTTCTATCTATAAGACTTTTCCCTGAAAGCAGAGACTTAGACTCATTATTCTTATATGATTAGGCAGATTGAACACTGAAGTACTTGTAATAGTAAGGGACCCCCTCCAGAGACCTGTTTTATCGCTCAGGATAGGAAGTGTTTGAGAATTGCAGACTCTTTCGGGAATCCAGAAATCACTTTTGGCTGAAACCATTCTCCCTTGTTTTCATAGCATCTTAAACTTGAAGGATTTAAAAGTACATCTCTAATTTGTCTCAAAGCATCCTGAGCCTCACACCCAAGGGCTTTTCAGGATGGGGTATGTTCGATTTCAGCTGGCAACACCTGCTAGCAACACTAAAGTAGGCTAATCTCTTACTTTGATAGGAATGTTTCTATAATGCTTTAATGTTTGCAAATGCTGGCCTTCTATTTTTCCTCTCTCCCATGATACGACTAGGCCACATCCTTTACCAATCCTATATTTCCCGGATGATATTATTTTTAAAATATATTTTTAAAAGAAAAATTCTGAACTTAACATGTTCCCCTCTCCCAGCAAATGGATATTTCCATATACAAATATAATGGGAATCTGGCCCATTCATTCATAGACCCTATTGACTTGTTCTGCCATTTGGCTTCTGCAACCTCTCCATGTGGAGGAAGCAAGGGGGCTGAGCAGAGCAGAAACAGAGGGTTATATGTGAGATGACAAATCTTTGTTACATCCAGCTTGCTTTTTCAGAAAAAGCATGTAATAAATTCAACATGCTATTTGAAAAACTGTCCTGCTCATCTGTGTTTCCTTCTGAACTCCCTTCTGTTCTCTTCTGTGTATTTTTAAAATGCTTTATTGCTCCTCTCTTATTTCTTCCTTTCTGTTTCATTCCTTTCTTTTTCTTTCTCTTTTCTTCCTCCTTTTTCTTCCTTCCTTCCTTCTTTCCCTTTCTTTCCTTCCTTTCTTCCTGCCTTCCCTCCTTCCCTTCCTCCTTCCTTCCTTCCTGCCTTCCTTCCTTCCTTTCTTCCTTTTTTCCTTTCTCCCCAAATCCCTACCACCACCAATGAGAAAAAGAAAAATCACAATCCTTAGAAAAGAAATAAGCGTAGTCCCAAGCAATGAAAATCCACACAAGGGCCATGTCTAAAAATGTGCGTCTCAGTCTGTGCCTTGAGTCCATCACCTTTCTGTTAGGAGGTGGAAAGCATGCCTCATCCTTGGATGTTATTCTCTATGTCACTCTTTGCATGTCAATCATTACTGGTAATATAATACAGTCTCCTTATGATGCTACCCTTCAATGCATTTCTTCATCGCCCTTTGAATCACTCCCAAATTTGCCTTTTTGGATGGTGTGTTGTTCTAAGACTTACAGCTATATAATATCAGCAGGAGAGCCCTGGATACAGACAACACATACATATATGTACATATACTCACATATCCATATGTATGTGTTCCTATAAATACATATACACATTTGTCTATATGAATGCATGCATGCGTGTATTTTGGTTCTAGGAACAATGTGGGTTCATTAAAAGAGGTACATATTTTCCCAGATGCAATCCAGCCTTCTGTCTGCCTCTGAAGCAATTGTAGGTTCAACTCACTGTCTATTCATGTTTGATCCCTGCCCTCGATATATATGTCCTGATGGACTAATTCAATGGATCAACTGTTCACCTGTATATCAGGACATCTGGACATTAGGTGTTTTCCCATCCACTTGGTTTTTCCTTTCTTGAGGAACAGTTCTTCTTCCCTTAATGATCAAAATTATTTTCCTCACCTTTTAGCCTCAGCTCCTGTCCCTCTGCTCCTATGGAACTTTGATTACCCTAGCCCATTCTCTGGGGGCAATGTAGTATAATGGAAAGGGCGCTGGCTTTGGAGTCAGAGGACTTGGATTGGAAGCTTAGCTCTACTCTTTGCTGCCTGTGTCATCTTGTTAAAGTCACTTCTCTTGTCCAGGCTTCCTTTTTCTCATCTCTGAATGATGATTTTTGTTGTTGTTGTTGTAGGCTAGGAGTGACTTGGAGTCAGGAAGATGTGGTTTGCATCAGGCTTCCACAGCAATGATGATGTTGTGGCTAGTAAGTTGAAATATAGGCAGGTCACACTCTTTGGACCTTGAATTTTCTCAGTCTGGAAAGTGAGGATAACAGTGCCTAGATAATACAGGGTTTTTGTGAGGTCTAACACATGGTTGATATGTCTCCATTTCTTGCATTTCCCTCCTTGAATGACTTTTCCCATATTGAAATCATGCTTGTCCTTCAAAAACTAGGCTCAAGATCCACATTTTTATTTTTCCCTTATTCTCCTACCTTCTCCTCCTTAAAAAAATTGGGATAAACCTATTAGCAATCACCAAGTATCTATAGTGAAATCTTTAATTTCCTTTGAAACCGTTGTATTGAAAGGTAGCATGATGTGTTTGATAAAGAGCTGGTTTTGGAACCAGAAAGACCTGGATTCAAGTCCTGCTTTTGACACACTGGTCGTATGAGAGTCATTTACTCTCCCAGGCAACACTCTAAGACTACAAGTTGCCGAGAATGTTCTGATCTACCATGGTAGAGGGAATTTCCTTACCCACGAATTTCCTAGAAAAATGAAATTACAGCTCTAAATACTTATTGCCCTTGTATCAGGCAGGATTATAAACAACAAACTAGATGGAACAGACCACCTGTATAAATTCAGAACTACCTATTTTTGTGTTTGGTGGGTCTGTTCTTTTAGCTTGATGAGTGACAAACTGAAAATGAAATGGATTTTTCCTGAGATGATGATGATGATGATGAGGAGGAGGACATTTATATAGTGTCTACTCCATGCCAGGTACTATGTTAGGCACTCTACAAATATTATCTCATTTGATTTTTACAACAACCCTTGAAGGCAGGTACCATTAATATGTTTATTTTACAGATGAGGTAACTGAGGGAATGAGAAGTTAAGCAGCTGCCCCAAGGTCTCACAGCTACTAAGTGTTCAAGCCTGGATTTGAACTTAGGCCTTCCTCACTTCAGGCTGTACCCACTTTGCCACCTAGCTGCCTAGAGAACATGAGTCTCAACACTTAAATTCATTTAAATTATTTGATGCTTTCTTGTGGTATTGCTCTTCGTCTTCAATGTCTTTTAAAACCGTGATAATTCTATTCTAAAAATCATTTTCCATCATGCAGAAGAAAGAAGCAAAATAGTTAAGTAGTTCTGTTTTCTCTTTGTTCTCTGTTAATATTATACCATCTGCCATAATCAGTGGGCTTATTTTCACTTTTAGTTTCAAACATTTCTTAAAAAGTGATTCTTGTTGTCCTTAACATTTTTGGGTTCTCCCCTCAAATTCTCTTCTCTGCCAGCTAGTTGATGTAATTGTAGAGAGTAAGGGGTGGATAACAAAAGTTAACTGGAAATAATTTTCTAATGGAGTACAAAGATATGTCAATGCCGTGTCATTCCTTTATTAAGTATGAAGAATTTTTCTTATTGAATTGTAAGGACAACTGTGTATTGGCTAGGGAGAGATTGTTCCTGACCTTGGGTGCCTTTAATAATTGAGAGACTTGAAGGTATACTTTAGATGCGTCCAGAAGGGAGCAGAAACACACAAGGTTTAGGAAGATAGACATAGAAAGAGAAGCATTTTGGGCATGGCATAGCTTCAAGGAATGGCAGCAGAGAAGAGAGCTGACTGTGGATTCAAGAGAGAATTAGTCCTGTCAACTGAGAGTCAACCTGCAGAGAGGAACAGACCCTGGGAGCCCAGCAGAGCAATATGTCTAGCAAGGGTATGCAGGGAAGAGCAGCATGAGGAATCCATGAGAAGAGAAAAAGCATCAGGGCTTAGTGGAGGAATGAGTTGTCTTGGCCACATATGTTTCCTGCATGGATGCCTCACTTCCATTGACTCTAAACTCCTGCTCACTCCCATGGACACTGTATATTTGTGGGAAGGTGCATCCTGGGCTTATGATTGTGACTACTCTCCTGACAGTGCTATGTTATTAATTGGCATTGTTTTGGGCTAATAATTTCTGGCTGATTTTTAAAAGTAAGCCCATTCATGTGGAATCTCGAGCAATAGTTTTGGGTATGTGGACCCACAGATTCTATCCTAGAACCTATGAGAATAACCATCCTCTCATAAAGTAGCTCATAAGATACCTTGGGTTGTCAGAATTTTTCTTTTTGAGAGCCTCCTTTCTTAATCAATCTTTTCTGGTCAGTCAGTCAGCAAAAATTTATTGAGTGCCTGTTACATGCCAGGGACCATGCTAAGTATGGGGGAGACAAAGTGAGGCCGAAGATAATCCCTGCCCTCAAGGAGCTTACAATCTAATGGGAGAGACAACATGCAAGCAAATATATACATATATATGTATATATATATATGTATGCATATATACACACATATATATAAATACATAAAGCAAGCTATAAATAGGATAAATGGGAAAAACTAAAAGAAAGAAAGACACAAGAATAACGGAGGTGGGGATAGAGAAAGGCTCCTTGTAAAAGAGAGTATATTAGTTGTGACTTAAAGGAAACCAAAGAAGTCAATGAGCAGAGTTGGAGAGAGTGAACATCTGGGCATGGTGGACAGAGAAAACACCTGGAGCTTAGAGATGGAGCATTTTGGTTGTGGAACAGCCAGGAGGCCAGTGTCACTAGATCGAAGAGTATGTTGTGAGAAGGAAGGTATAAATAAGAAGACTGGAAAGGTAGAAGAGACTTAGGTTACAAGGGTTGTTGAATGTCAAACAGAGCATTTTGTATTTGATCTTGGAGGCAACAGGAAGCCACTACAGTTTACTGAGCAGGAGGTGACATCACTGGATCTGTGCTTTAGGAAAATCAGATTAGTAACTAAATGGAAGTTGGGCTGGAGTGGGAAAAGACTTGAAGAGGGCAGAGCCACCAGCAGGCTATTTCAGTAATCCCAGTGTGAGGTGATGAGGGCCTGCATCAGGGTAGGGGCAGTTTCAGAAGAGAGAAGGGGGCATATTTGAGAGATGTTGCAGAGGGGAGATTGATAGTCCTTGGCAACAACTTGGATATGGGTGGGGTGAGAGATAGTAAAGAGTCCGGGATAAGAGCCTGAGGGGCTGGGAGGTTGGTGTTGTTCTCTACAATAAAAAAAGTAAGTAAAATAAAAAAAAGTAAAAGAAAGTAGGAGGCTGGGAGGGTTTAGGTGGAAAAATAATGAATTAAGTTTTCAATATGTTGAGTTTAAGATGTCTGACGGACAGTTTGAGATGTCTGAAAGGCAGCTGGAGATTCAAGACTGGAGGTCAGCAGAGAGGTTGGGAAAGAAGTGTGGAGAAGAGGAGAAATGACATTGTCAGAGGTTGCAGAGAGATGAAGAAGAGTAAGAGTTGCAAAAAAGGCCATTCGATTCAACAATTAAATCATTGGAAATTTAGGAGAGAGCAGTTTCAGTTGAATGATGAAGTCAGAAGCCAGACTATGGAGAGTTAAGACAAGAGTGAGAGGAAAGGAAGACAAACTTCTCAAACTGTTTAGCCACAAAAGGGAGCGATGATAGGGGCTGATAGCTAGCAAGGATGGATGGATCAAGTGAGGACGATGGACGTGTTTGGGGGAAACAGGCAGTAGACGGGGAGAGAGGAAGATAAGTAAGAGCATGAGGATGAAAGAGGGGGCAATCTGCTGGAGAAGATGGGATAGAATGGGATCACTTGTTGCAGGTAGAGGGATTTGCCTTGGCAAGGAGAAGGGTGCTCTTCACCTGAGACAGGGGTGAAAGTGGAGATGGTGGCAGAAGATTTGAGATGAAGAGGAGGGGGAAAGAGAAAGCTCTTAGAGAATGCTCTCATTTTTTTTTCCAGTGAACTAACTATAAGACAAGGTTTTCTACTGAGAGTGGGGAGAAGATGGAGCTATGGAAGGTTTGGGGAGAAATGAAAAGGTTTGGAAAATGAGTGGGATAGTGAGTCAATCAGGAAAGCGTAAAAGAATGGCCTTGTTGCAGCGAGGGTCAAGTTGAGATGATGTAACATAAATTTGTAGTAGATCCAATCAGCACAATTTTGTGATTTTCTCCCATGTTAGTGGGAGGGAAGGTAAGTAGATGGTGGGAATAACACAAGGCTGAGGCTTAGCAGGGCAAGTTTGGTAGTAGGATAAGGGCGCAAGAGAAGAGGACAGTATGAAGTTGAACTTGTTCACCAAGGGATCAAGGTGGCAAAAAGAAGAGAAAATAACCAACGAAGAGTCCAGGAAAGGAATAAGGAGTTGGTTGAGTGATTGGAGATCTTGATGAAGATGTTCTGGGTATGGGGTTGCAAGGCAGAGATGGAGGTGGAATGATGATCTTTATACCTCCAGTGCCTAGCACAGTGCCTTGAATACATACAATAAGTGTTTAATAAACATTTTTTCTAATTGAATTGAAAGATCATAACTTTTAGGCTGAACCTCCTGGATACATTATCAAGGCTCAAATCCTGGGACGTACTCTATCAAAGCCCTGTAGCAGATTTGTACTTGACCACGTGCTTATATTCAGACACCCTGAGGAATGCAGAAATGCCACAGGACTTTTAAAGGCCTTTCCCAAAGGGCCCTATCCAATACCGAGGGAAACTGGAAGGAAACTACTACCACGGCAACACTGCTGCAAGGTCCACAGCCCTTTACCTGGCTATTCATTTTTACTCTCTCACACTCTAGTGTGGACCTTAAAAAAAATGGACTGGTTTGAGAGCTGTGTATTAGTGCTCATCACAGCCTGACTTTGCTTTCTTCTCTATCTAGATATGGGGAGACTTTCTACAGTCTATCTCTTTTGCCTTTGCCCCCTGTATCCATTTCTAACAATATGCTTGCTCACCCAGAACTGCCTTTATGGTCTGTTCCAAACACTAAGATGAGATGGTCATTTCTTCTCCCTCTCCTCCCCTCTCCCTCAATGTTTCTGGATATTCCACTTGACAAATAGTTCTTCCTAAGTGGTCAGAGTTAAATCCAGAATAATAGCCCTCCCCCACCCTAAATTTTCTACATCAGCGGTTCTCAACCTGTAGGTTATGTTCAATTTGTAACAATGAAAATACATCCTGCATATCAGATAGATTCATAACAGTGGCAAAATTACAGTTATGAAGTAGCAACAAAAATAGTTTTATGGTTGGGGGTCACCACAACATGAGGAACTGTATTAAAGGGTGGTGGCATTAGGAAGGTTGAGAACCACTGCTCTGCATTCTGAAATCTGTGACTATTGACTAGGCAACTCAAGAACTAATCATTTCCTCGGCTTTTAGTGGAACGAAATTAACAAGAGATATTGGAATCCTTGAAATCCCCCATCACTGCCCTATCTTTCATCTGCACTTATTTTTTGTACTGTATTGGGAAGGCAGTTTTCCTACCCACAGACTCCTTCGTTAAGCCCTCCCAGACTATGTTGGTCAGTGTTGGTCTTTCCATTCTCTGTGCTCCAATAACATTTAGTTTGTGTTTCATATTTTTAAAATATTTAATAAAAATCTGTTAGTCAAACATGGCTTTATCTTTCCTAATTGTTTCACATATGGTCCCAGCAGCACTCTGTTGACTGCCTGAGAATCATGTTAAACTAAATAAGGAGAAACTCATGTCAGCCAAAAAAGAGAATGTGATCATAGATTAAAAAGAGGAGTACTGTTCAGAACAAAATAGTCAGGTGATATAGAGCTACTGTATTCTGCTGTGATCAGACCCCATCTGTGCTCTGTGTTCAGTTCTGGATGGCATATTTTAGAAAGGACATTGATAAACTGGAGGACATACAGAGGAGGTGAAAAACCTATAGTCCATGACATCGTATGAGGATTATTTGGAGAAATTAGGAATTTCTAGCTTGGAGAAGAGTTTGAGGCGACGCGGTAGTTTTATCCTCTAATATTTGGAAGGTTTTCATTTCAAAGTGCAATTGGGCCCTCAGGCTACAATTAGAAGCACTGGATGAAAGTTTCAGAGAGTAAGAGTTGGCTCCAATGTATTGAGATATTTAAAAAAAATTAAATATCTAATTTTTGCAATCACATATAAAAAAATTTTTAACATTTAAAAAAATTTTGAGTTTTAAATTGTCTCCCTCCATTTCTACCCTTCTCCCATTCCCTCATTGAGGAGGCAGGCAATTTGATATAGATTATGTATAGTCATGCAAAAAGTATTTCCCTATTAGTCATATTGTGAAAGAAAATGGACAAAACCCTCCCCCTCAACTAAAGAGAGCAAAAAATAGTGTACTTCAATCTGCATTCAGAATCTATCAGTTCTTTCTCTGGAGGTGGATAGCATTTTTCTTTGTAAGTCCTCTGGAATTATCTTAGATCTTTGTATTGCTGAAAATAGCTAAATCATTCATAGTTGATCATCATACAATGTTATTGTTACTGTGTACAACGTTTTCCTGGTTCTGCTCACTTCATTTTGCATCAGTTCATGTATGTCTTTCTGGATTTTTCTGAAAGCATATTGCTCATTATTACTTATTGCACAATAGCGATGCCTGATTGATGGGCATCATTTTAATTCTCAGTTTCCAATTCTTTGCCACCACAAAAAGAGATGCTATAAATATTTTTGTACGTATAGATCTTTTTATTTTTTTAATTTGTAGTCTCTTTGAGATCCAGATCTGGTAGTGGTATTGTTGGGTTAAAGGGTATGCATAGTTTTATAGCCCTTTGGGCATAGTTCCAAATTGCTCATGGAGATGTTTTCTTTTTTTAAAAAAAATTAATTAGTTAATTCACTTCCATAAGATTTTGAGTTTTAAATATTCTTCCTCTCCCTTTCCTCCCCCATCCTTAAGATGGCATGGATTCTGATATAGGCTCTATTTATTCATTCATGTTAAATATACTTTCACATTAGTCATGATATAAAGAAAAATTAGAACTAATAGGAGGAATCATGGAAAAGAAGAAACAAAACAAAACAGAAAAAGAAAAGGAGAGCGAATAGTATACTTCCATCTGTATTCAGATTCCAAAGTTCTTTCTCTGGATGTGGATATTTTTTCTATCATGAGTCTTTTGTAGTTGTCTTAGATCCTTGCTGAGAAGGGCAAAGTCTGTCAAAGTCAGTCATTGCACAATGCAGCTGTTATTGTGTACAATGTTCTCCTAGTTCTGCTCATTTCACTCGGCATCAGTTTGTATAAGTCTTTCCAAGTTTTTCTGAAGTCCTCCTACTCATCATTTCTTATAGCACAGTAGTATTCCATTACGTTCATAATACAACTTGTTCAGCCATTCCCCAAGTGATGGACATCCCCTCAATTTCCAATTCTTGACCACCACAAAAAGAGCTGCTATAAATATTTTTGTACATGAGGGTCCTTTTCCCATTTTTATGCTCTCTTTGGGATACAGACTAGAAGTGGTATTGCTGGGTCAACCATGGAGATATTTTCTAACCATCTGTACTGTATTGGGAAGGCAGTTTTCCTACCCACAGACTCCTTGTAGAGGTGGAATGGGCTGCTTCAGGAGGCAGTGGGTTCCCTTTCATTGGAAGTTTAGTGGGGAGGACCAAGTACCAAGATGAGCAATTGAGGTAACTTGAAAGTCACCAATTTTTGATTAAATACTTTTGACTGAATGTTCTGTGGGTATTTCAAAATCAACATGTCTAAAATGGAGCCTGTGATTTTTCCTCCCAAACTCACTCATCTTTTTTACCTTTCCCTATTTCTGTTCAATTCAGTTAAATTCAACAAGCATTAAATAAGCATGCCTATGTACTAGGAACTTTGCGATCATAGGGTTATAAAGACAAAAACAAGACATGTCCTCTATAAACTCAAGGAGAGAAACTACATGTGAATAGAAAATTAAATATAAAATATATGTAAAGTTGTTGAGGGGACAGACGACATGTACAAAAATATTTATAGCAGCTCTTTTTGTGGTAGCCAAGACCTGGAAATTGATGGGATGCCTACTGGGTGATGGCTGTACAAGTTGTGATATTTGAATGTAATATTACCATGATTTGCTTAGCCATTTCTCAATTGATGGGCACCTCCCACCTTGGTTTCCAGTTCTTTACCACATCAAAAAGAGCTCCTACAAATAGTATGTACATGTCATATACATGTACAGAAGGGTGCTTCATGTATCGATTTCTCTGTTATTTTGTGTATTTGAATGTAAGCTCCTTGAATGACAGTTTTTTTTTTCTTTTTCTTTGTATCCCTTCAGTAGGGTGCACAGTTCAATACTCAGCATATAGAAAATCATTAATAAATGCTTATTTGATTAGACTGTTAATAGGATTGAAGCTACTAGGAAGGGCTAGAGACCTTAATATAAGCTGTCATAAAAGCAAATTCCAAGCATAATGGTTTCATGGATTACTACTTTATCCTTTTTCTCTGGTATTTCAAGGGAGTTTATAAATGTAGACTACTTATGAAGTTGATAAACATGGAGCCCCCAGACTAGAGAAGAGATCTTTCTCTCTTCCAACCATTGAGTGAAACTGGCTGGCTATTCTATCTTAGTTCAGCTAGCCATAGCATTTCCCATCAAGCCCTCCTCCTCTTCTGCATGCACTTATGTATATATGTCATTCACCACAATTCAACATCACGATGAAGGGGAGATCAATCCAAATAAAAGAAGAAAGATTAAAATACAACTAGAAGGCCTATCAGTGGGGTTACCAGACAACGTTCAGCCAAGGTGAAGGGAGCAAGGAGATGGAGTAGAAGGGAGCATTTGCAAGTAGTTTTTGAGCGGTTTTTACAGGCTGTTAATTCACTAGTCCTTCACATTAATGCTTTTACTATGTTTCCTGCAAAGCAGAGGCTGACAGTTTTCTATGCTCATTCCCTTGTCTTGAGATACAGTAGGCTATGAGACGGTCAAGGACCTGACTGTCAAAGCCACTTTACTCCTTTCCTAGAGAAAGTCAGCTTTCTCTTCTCTTCTCTTAACACTTTGCCTTTTCAGTTTTCCCACCTTAACATTCCACACTTGAAAATACCAAATGCTTAGCAAGCCTTGGATGCTTCATCCTTGGTACAAAAGAGTCAGCTGTTTTCAAGGGCATGTAACAAGATCACCAATTTGGCTATTCGATTTTGGTCATCTTACATTATCTAGCCCAGCCCCCTTATTTTACAGCTGTCCGTTCGCTCTTCCATTTTCATAGCATTCTGCAGTTTATCTTTTGTCTGCATGCCTTAGTACAGACTATACCAGGGGTGGGAAACCTGAGGCCTCGAGGCCACCTGTCACCTTGTAGGTTCTCAAGTGTAGTCTTTTGACTAAGTTCAAGTTTTACAGAACAAATCCTTATATTAAGGGGATTTGTTTTGTGAAGTTTGGATTCAAACAAAGGCCTGAGCTTGAGGACCTAGAGGGCCACATGTGATTTCAAGGCTGCAGGTTCTCCACCCCTAGACTATACCTTATACCTGAATGCCCTCCCTCCTTGCTTCTGCATCTTGGGATCCCTAGATCTCTTCAGGACTCAGTTCAAGATTCACTTCCTACATGAAGTCTTTCCCAATCTACCCCTTATCTCCTTGTTAATTTTCTTCCCTCACCTAAATTCTTTTTATTGATTTATCTGTTTACATGGGACATTGTAACTCCCTGGGAGGTAAACCTCTTAAAGGAAAGGACTGTTTTTTTTTTTGTTTAGTTTTGTCATTGTATTCTCAGTGCCTGGAGGAAGGACTTACTTAATAAATACTTGTTAAATTGAAGTAAATAGAACGAAGGCCCAAACTGGAGAAGTGATTTGTCTAGGGTCACAGAGATAGTATGTGGCAGAACCAGGGTTTTTAACCTCTGTCTCTAAATCCCATATTCTTTCCCTGAGGTCAGTTTCTGACCTTTCTTTCTTGATACCCTCTCTTGGTGATCGCTTCTCCTCCTCAGATTGCAAATATCACGTCTATGTCGATGACTCTCAGATCTTATTTCCAAGCTTAGTCTTTCTCCTGAGCTCTATGACCACCTGCCTCTTGGACATCTTTCCCTGGATATCACATGGGAATCTCACAATCAGTTTATTCAAAGGAGATCTCATTATCTTCCCCCTCTCAGCCTACCCGTCTCTCAAATTTCCCACTTCTGTTGAGGGCCCCATAATGCTTACAGTCTCCCTTGGCAGTCTTGTGCTGTAGTCCTCAGCTTCACCTCCTTCCAACAGTTACTATGTCTGTTCCATTTGACCTCCACAGCAGCTCTTTCATCCATTCCCTTCTTTCCCCTCAGAGCCACCAGCCTACTTTAAGTCATCCTAACTATTCATTTGGAGTATTGCCACAGCCTCCCAGTTGGACTCCCCGTTTCCAGGGTTCTGGTCTATCTTCTCTCTCATGCATTCTCCATCCAGTTGCCAAAGGAATCATCCAAAAGCACAAGTATAATGTCACTCCCTTGCTATAGAAATGTGGCAGGCTCCCTTTTGCTGCTGGGATAAAATGCAAATCCCTCAGCTTGACATTGGAAACCTTCACAATCTGGCTCCAGCTAACCTTTCCGTCATGCACACTACACTTTGGCTGCACTAGCCTGCTTTTTGTCTTCAATCTTGGCAGTCCATCTCCAGTCCCTTTACCATCTCACAGGCGGTCTCCCATGTCTAGAGTGCCTTTCTCCATAATCCCTTCCTCCCCTCTGTGTCTCGCCTCTACTTCTTAGAATCCCTCCTTCTTCAAAGCTCAGCTCATGTGCCATCTCCTGTGGGATATCTTTTGATTTCTTTAGTTCTTAGCACTCTCTCCCTTCTCCTAATTTAATCATATTACATTTACATGTTGTATTTTCCTAGCCACTATGTGCCCCTCCCTCCCCCACTCCCCCAACATGAACTCTGTGATGGCAAGGATTATTTTTCATTTTGTCTTTGTTTCCTCAGCAGCTATTTAAAAAAAAAAGGCACATTGGATGAATTGTCTTCTCCCTCCCCCCTCCCCCCAACCCTATCTGTTATGGGAGGATATGGAGAAAAGTCTTAAAGGATGGGCAAGGAATGGATGGGCTGCTATCTTTGTTACTGATGGGAACATTTATATTCCTGAGATCACAGATACATCTGAACGTAGTGCCTTGTATGCAGTTAGGCACTTAATAAATGCTTATTGGATGTTCATTAATAGATTGTTAGAGAAGTTATCAACTGGTCCAGCCATTCTGGAAAACAATTTGAAATAATGCCCCAAAAGTTACTCAACTGT
Organism: Pseudochirops cupreus; assembly: GCA_028627135.1. Taxonomy (NCBI): domain Eukaryota; kingdom Metazoa; phylum Chordata; class Mammalia; order Diprotodontia; family Pseudocheiridae; genus Pseudochirops; species Pseudochirops cupreus. The sequence continues at coordinate 380,753,046 of CM053583.1, read as the reverse complement.
GCATACCCTTTGACCCAGCAATACTATTACCAGGTCTATGCTTCCAAAGAGATCAAACAAAAAGGGAAAGAATCCTTGTGTACAAAGATATTTTGAGCAACACTTTTTCAAGTGGCAAAGAGCTGGAAACTGTGAGTGTGCCCAACATTTGGGGAATGGCTGGACAAGCTCTGGTATATATATACATATATATATATATATATATATATATGTATATATATGTGATGGAATACTATTGTACTCTAAGAAATGATGACTGGAATAGTTTCAGAGAAGCCTGGGAAGACTTGTATGTATTGATGCACAGTGAAGTGAGCAGAACCAGGGAACAATTTCTACAATAACAACAATATTGTAAAGACTTTCAGCTTTGAAAGAATTAAGAACTCTGATCAACACAAAGACCAACAAAGATTCCAGAAGACTTGGGAAGAAAATACACTGCCCACCTCTTGACAGAGAGGTGAATGGCCTCAATGTATACAACAACACCTCTTTTTGGATGTGGCCAGTGTGGGAATTTTTTCCTTGATCATACATAATTTTTTTTTAACAAAGGTTTTATTTTCCTTTCTTTTTCAAAGAAGGTGGTCAGGCAAGAAGGCTTGGGGTTGAGTTATAAAGAAATAGGAGGTTCAAAGGAGAGGATAAAGGAGGGACTTTTAGAAAGGTGTATAGATCAAGAAGTAGGAGAGTGGGGGTAGAGGATTAGGGAGGCATTCTTAGGGCTGGTAGATTAAGGAATAGAAGGATAAGGGGAGAGGAAAAGGAGGGGGTATTCTCAAAAATGGTACAGATTAGGGAGGTAGTGTTTAGAAGTCAATCAGACATGTGAGGAGGGATAGGTTAAAAAGAGAGGTGAGAAGGATAATAGTGAGGAAAAATAGGATGGAAGGAAACACACAACTAGTAATTATAACTGAATGTGAATGGGATGAACTCACAAAACAGAAATGGATAGCAGAATGGATCAAAAATCAGAATCTGATAATATGTTGTTTACAAGAATCACATTTAAAAATGAGAGATACATGTAGAGAATAAAGATCTGGAATAGAATTTATTATGCTTCAGCAGAGGTAAAAAAAAAAAAGCAGGGGTAGCAATCATGATTTCAGACAAAGTTAAAGCTAAAATAGATTCAGTTAAAGAGATGAACAGAGAAACTACATTGTAATAAAAGGTACCATAGAAAAGGAAGCAATATCAGCATTAAAACCATATGTACCAAATGCTACAGTATCTAAATTTTTAAAGGAAAAGTTAAGTGAATTACAGGTGGGAATAGATAGTAATACTATAATAGTGGGGGTAATTTAGCCTTCCCTTCTCAGAATTAGATAAATCTAACAACAACAACAGCAAAGAACAAAGTTAAGAAGATGAATAGAGTCTTAGTTAAGCTGGATAGGTAGTAGATATCTGGAGAGGCTGAATGGGACTAAAAAGAAATAAAACTTTTTCTCAGTCACACACGGTACCTTTACAAAAATTGACTGTATATTAGGGCATAAAAATGTCACAGTTAAATACAGAGAAGCATAAATATTAAATGCATACTTTTCAAGTAACAATGCAATAAAAATTGTATTCAGTAAGGGACCATGGAAACACAAATTAAAAACTAATTGGAGACTAAACATTTACTCTTAAAAGAATGAATCATAGGAGCAATCAAAAATTTCATTAAAGAGAATGACAAAAATGAGATAACATATCAAAACTTGTGGGATGCCCCAAAAGCAATAATCAGAGGAAAATTTATATCTCTAAATGTTTAAATCAATAAAATAAAAGAGTAGATGAATGGATTGGGTACACAATTTTAAAAAAATTAGAAAAAGAACAAATTAAAAATCCACAATTAAACAGCAAATTGGAAATCTTAAAAATTAAAGGTGAGATGAATAAAATTGAGTGTAAAAAGCAATTGAATTAATTTTTAAAAATTCTAGGATTTGAAATTTGAAAAATTCTAGGATTTATGAAAAAAACCCAATAAAATAGATAAGCTATTAATTAATATGATTAAAAAGAGAGAACACCAAATCACTAGTATTAAAAATAAAAAGGGTGAATATGCCACTGATGAAGATATAATCAAAACAATTACAAGAAGTTATTTTGCCCAGTTATGTGTCAATAGATTTAACAATTTAAGTGAAATGGAAGAATATTTACAAAAATATAAACTATCTAGATTAATAGAAGTGGAAATAGAATATCTAAATAAATCCATTTTAGAAAAAAAAATGAACAGGCCATAAATAAGCTTTCCAAGAAAAAAACGTTGGGGCCAGATGGATTTACAAGTGAATTCTACCAAATATTTAAAGAACTACTAATTTCAATATTAAATAAATTATTTGAAATAGGAAAAGGAGTTCTACCAAACTCCTTTTATGAAACAAATATGATACCCTAAACCAGGAAGAGCAAAAACAGAAAAAGAAAATTATAGATCAATTTCATTAGTAAATATAGATGCAAAGACAATACATAAAATATTAGATAGGAGACTACGGCAATATATACAAAGATTATATATTGTGACCAAGTAGGATTTATACCAGGAATACAGGAATGGTGTAACATAAGTAAAACTATTTACATAATCAATAACAAAAGATACAAAAACCATATGATTATACCAATAGATGCAGAAAAAGCTTTTGATAAAATACAACACTCATTCCTATTAAAAACACTTGAAAGTGTGGATGTAAAGGGATTTTTCCTTAAAATGATAGGAAACATCTACCTAAAACCATCAGCAAGCATTATTTGTAATGGGGATAAATTAGTAGTAGCCTTCCCAATAAGATCAGGAGTGAAACAAGGTCACGCATTGTCATCAATATTATTCAATCTTGTATCAAAAATGCTAGCAACAGGGGTGGCTAGGTGATGCAGTGAATAGAGCACTGGCTTTGGAGTCAGGAGGACCTGAGTTCAAATCTCACCTCAGAAACTTAACTAGTCCTGTGACCTTGGGCAAGTCACTTAACTCCAATTGCCCTGCCCTCCCCCTTCCAAAAAGCAAAAAAAAAATAAAAAAAAAAATCAAAACAAAAAGCAAAAAAGAAAAAGAAATGATAGCAACAGCATTATAAAGAAATGGAATAGATTAATTCAATTAATCATTTGGAACAACAAAATCTCCAGAATATCAAAGGAGTTAATGAGAAAAAAAAAGTAAAGAGAGGAGGTTTAGCAGTACTAGATCTTAAACTGTACTATAAGACAGAGATTATCAACACTGTTTGGTACTGGCTAAGAAATAGAAAAGTAGATCAGTGGAATGCTACAATATACAATAACAAGTGATGATAACAACTTTGCATTTGACAAATGCAAACATTTAAACTATGGGGATAAGAATTCATTATTTGGCAAAAATTGTTGGGAAAACTGGACAGCAGTCTGGCAGAAATTGGTCATAGATCAACATAGATCAACATTACCACAATATGGTCAAAATCGATATGTGACCTAAATATAAAGGGATATATCATAAGAAAACTGTAAGAATGTGGAACATATTACCTATCAGACTTACAGATAGGAGAAAAATTTTTAAAAATTATTTTAAAATTTATTTTTAGTTTTCAACTTTTGCTTTTATCAGATTTTGAGTTCTAAATTTCCTCCCCTCCCTAAATTCTCCCCTCCCCAAGACAGCATGTAATCTGATATAGACTATACATGTTTGATCATATTAAACATATTTCCACATTAGTCATGTTGTGAAAGAAGAATCAGAACAAAAGTGAAAACCATGAGAAAGAAGAAAACAAACAAAAACCAACAACATAGAAGAGAGAAAATAGTGTCCTTCCATCTGCATTCAGAGTCCATAGTTCTTTATCTGGATGTGGATAACATTTTCCATCATGAGTCTTTTGGAATTGTCTTAGATCATTGCATTGCTTTGAAGAGCTAAGTTTAATGAAGTCTGTCATCGTACAATGTTGCTTTTACTGTGTATGGTGTTTAGGAGAGCAATTTATTTTAAAAAACCCCAAGAAACAGAGAGCATTGTGAGGAGTAAAATGGATAATTTCAATGATCAAATATTCAAATATATTTCAATTATTAAATTTAAAAAGTCTTTCTATAAGCAAAACCAATGAAGTCAAGATTAGAAGGAAAACAGAAAATTGGGAGAGAATTTTTATAGATAATTTCTCAGATAGAGGTCTCATATCTCAAATATATAAAGAACTTTGTCAAATTTATAAGAACACGAGTCATTTTCCAATATATAAATGGTCAAAGGATATGAATAGGCAGTTTTCAGTGAAGAAATCAAAACTACATATAGTCATATGAAAAATGCTCTAAATCACTATTGATTAGAGAAATGCAAATTTAAAAAATTGTGAGATCTCATCTTATACCTATCAGAATGATTAAAATGATAGAAGGGGAAAGTGACAAACGTTGGCAAGGATGTGGAAAAATTGCGACACTAATTCACTGTTGGTGGAACTGTGAACTGAACCAGCTGTTTTGGAGAGCAATCTGGAATTATACCTAAAGGGTTATAAAACTATGTATACCCTTTGATCTAGCAATACCACCACTAGGTCTATTTCCCAAGATGATTAGGGAAAATGGAAAAGAACTTCTATGTTCTAAAATATTTATAGCAGCTTTCTTTGTGGTGACAAAGAACTGGAAATTGAGGGGATGCCTGTCAATTAGGGAGTGGCTAAGCAAGTTGTGTGTATGATTGTGATGGCATACCACTATGGTATAAGAAATGATGAGCAGGCTGATTCTAGAAAAACATAGAAAGACTTGATGAAATAATGAAAAGTGGAATGAGCAGAACCAAGAGAATGTTATACAGAGTAATAGCAATATTGTTCTAAGAACAGCTTCAAACGTCTAAGTCATTTTGATTATTATACTCAAATCAGCTACCAAGGACCTATAAAGGAAGAAGCTATCCACATTCAGAGAAAAAACTGATAAATAGAAATATATATAGTATGGTTTTATAAACACACACACACACACACACATTTGTGTCTAATGATAGCCCTCTCTAGGGCAGGATGGGGAGGAAAGGAGAAAAAAAAGTACACGGCAGAGAACAAAAGAAAACTTAGAAGGAAGCACAGAAAAGGAGGGTAGCTTTGAAAACAGTGGGTAATATTTATTACATAGTTGTTTTTTTAAAAAAGTAAATAGTGTGAAATGAAAATTCATGGTTTTATATTGAATCCTCTTTTTATGTTGTGCTGTATACATGGAAATGTTCTCTTTTTTTTGGTCTTTTTGTATTTTAAGTTCAAAATGAATAAAAATAAAAAAAATATACATGCCTGTGAATTTAGATTGCATTGGATTGCAGCACACAGCCTGAGGAGTAAAAGCAAACTGAAAGAGGATTGACCATTCTAGGCAGTGTATGAATACTCTACACACAAACACAAAGAGAGATGCATATTTTTACATAAAACCCGAGGCTGCTTCATTCCATCATTTTCTTCTTTTCTCATTCTCCTTTCCTTTTTCATCTACCTCTTCATTTCTTCCCTCAACCTCCTCTTCTACATAACACTCTAGTCTGGTAGTCCCTACCATTAGACAACAGAACTGGGGACCATTATCAAACCTGGAGGGAAGCAGACAGAACAAACCTTGGGGATCCCCAATACAGAGATTAAGGTTCTATCCTACATCCTTATTCTCTCTCTCTCTCTCTCTCTGTCTCTCTGTCTCTGTCTCTCTCTGTCTCTCTGTCTCTGTCTCTCTCTCCTCTCTCTCTGTCTCTCTTCTTTTCCTCAGAGAACTCATGTATTTCTATGATGACTTTTCCTGATCCCTCAAATGCTAGTACCACCTCTTCCAAACTCCTTTGTAATTTCACTACTTTGTATATTGAATTGATTTGCTTTTATATTTATTCTGCAAATATTTATGTACTTGTTTCCTCAGCTCATTTCAGGTACTACTTTGTATCTCCTGGACTTCAAACAGTGACTTGTACATAGTAGGTGCTTAATAAATGCTTGTTGGGTTGACTCATCTAAGTCTGGTACAGTGGAAAGTATATGCTGACTCAGAGTCAGGGTCCCTGGGTTTAAGGTCCCATCTCTTATGCTTATCGTGAATTTGGGCAAGACACTAAACCTCCTTGGACCTCAGTTTCCTCATCTGTAAAATGAAGAAATATTACTCAGTGGTGTCTTCCAGCTCAAGGTCTGTGATCCTATGTTACTTGTTTCCATGTGACTTCCAAACCTTGGGTTCCAACCCATGGGAATTTTCATTAGGCACACTTTAATATCTCAAGAAAAATTGAGCATTTTATAACTCATTTTTAAAAGTTTGTGTTTTTGAAGTACAATTGTTAATTTTTAAGAATTTAGTTTAATTTTCTTTAGTTTGATAAATTTAAAAATGCCCTTTATGACGGTGCATTCTATAATTGTTCACCTTTGAAAAAATTATTCAAGTGCACACCCTAACGAAATGTTCTGTACGTACTTATGATTCAATCCTAGTCTCCTGAGTACCAGTTCAATATTTCTAGCTTCTTGCTGGATATTTCCTTCTGGATGTTCTACCAGCATGGTAAACCTAACACGATTAAAGCAGAAATCATCTTCCTGCCTTAAGTATTCTTCCTTATTGCTTCTTGACCCTACTCTAGTTACAGAGACAAGTAACTCTTACACAATCTCTTCTTCCTTTTCCCTGAACTCTAGTTGCCCCCAACTTCACCCTAAGTCCAATCACTTACCAAGTGCTGTTGATTTTTCTTTCATAATCCCTCCATAGCCATTCTTTATTCCATTGGGGATTTTATGATAAATGTTAGGTCTCCCATATTACAAATAAATGCCTTGCCAGACCAATCAATTAACCAATCAGTGAATATTTATTAAATGCCTACTATGTGCTAGGCATTATACTACAAGTACAAAGAATAAAATGTTCCCTTCTAGAAATAAGCTTCCATTTTAACGATGTAGAAAACAAAGAGATATAAAAATATATGTAGCATAAATACAAAGTGAATAAATGCTGAGTCATTCAATGCCAGGCAGCTTGGGAGATGAGACATTAGGAGTTGGGAGGAGCATCAGGAAAGGCTTCAGGAAGAAGATGGCTCTTGAGCTGCATTTTAAAGGAATTAGAGGATAAGGCGTAGTTAATGTCAAGGAATGGTTTGTTCTTTGTACTTGTGTCCTAAGGTCTTATTTTCCTGATCTGTAAAATGGGAATGATAATGATTGAACTATCTACCTCACAGGGTTGTTGTCAGGAAAGTACTTTGCAAGATGTCAAGTGTTATTAAAAAGGTGATTTCTTATTATAGACTGAAACAAAGTGAAATGATAAAAATAAAACAGAAAGTTGACAAGAACAGATTGTTTTTTGGCACCTTGAACTACAACACACAATTTAATACTCCAAGTATATAAGTATATGTGATACTAGTGAGTTTATAACTATTAGGGAGGTGCTAGGCATGGACTCTGGAAAAAGAGAGATGGAGATAAGAGGGGTCCCTGAGAAACAAAAGTTGAGATTTTAAAAAATAAAATGATTAATTATAAATTACAATAATTAATTATATATAGTTATAAATTATAATTAATTACTTTCAAATAATAAAGAAGGATAATGCAAAAGGAAGAGTTTATGCACACAAGCTCAAAGTGAAATTAAAAATCACCTAATCTGACTCCCTCATTTTGCACATGAAAAAACTAAGACTCAGGAAGGACAGTTATTAGTCCAGATTCACACATCAGGATTTGAACTGCTGAGACTCTAAATCTAATTCTCTTTCTATTATGCCCTGGTTTCTCTGTTCAAGCCTTGAAGCCATGGAGAATCAAGAAACTAACCATTTATGCTCAAGTATTCAGCCTCATGCCACTGTTGTAGATGATAAAGGAGAGGTCTTCCAATCTCATAAGACCAACAAGAGCAATGAAAGAAAACAGTTCAATGTATATAGAACATATACATACATATATATATACATATATGTTCAATGGTCTGCCCATCTGACTGCATTTCCAGGCATTTTTCATCCACTTGCTTTTCTTATGTAGATAGAATGGATTCTTCAGGGGGATTATGGATCTTATTTAGAAGACTTAGCAATGTTCTCTGGCTTGATACTATTACAGGCAGGAGCATCTTGAGGACCTCTCCATCAATAGGGAATTTTTTCAATTTTATCTCTGCCGTGGACATCCTGCATAAAAATGGTGAGCAACTTTGGCTACTATACATTTCCACGTTTTATTCCTTGCTTGTGAAATCTCTGGCCCAGTGCTTTAAAGTTCTAGGCTCACACAGATCTGACCTTGGGTGCTGACTGAAAAGGTCACTTATTCTTTGTCTCAATGTGTCCCCCTGTGCCCTCCAATTTACCCTGCATATTCAGTCACCATGGTGGGTATGATGATGCATGCCTATAATCCTGGGGAGGCTGAGGCTGGTGAATTTTTTGAGCTCTAATGTTCTGAACTGAAGCAGGCTATGCTGAACCAGTATTTGCATTAAGTTTGGCATTCAAATGGGGAACCCCTCGGAGTCAGGAATCCACTGAGTTCCCCAAGTAGAGGCAAAACTGGCTAAGGTCAGATATGGAACAGGGTGTTGAGAAATAGAGTGATTGGGCCATGAGTAGTTCCCATACTTCCAGCTTGGACAAGGTAGAGAGACCCAGTCTTTTTAAGATTTTTTTATTTTTTTTTATTTAAATTGATTTGTTTACTTACTTTTAGTTTACAAGATTCAGTTCCAGAGTCCCTTGAGTTTCAAGTTTTCTCCCTTCTCTCTCCCTCCTCCCCCACCCATGGCGGCATGCAATCAAGTATAGAATCTGCAAATACTTTCACATTAGACATTAGTCTGGTTGTAAAGAAGGGTTGTAACCGATGGAATGAACAATGGGAAAGAGGAAACAAAACCAAACATGGAAAACAGTGATAGCATGCAGATTGCTTCAGGAGAGACCCAGTCTTAAAAACAAAACAAAGCAAACAAAAACAAAGCATTTATTAAGTATCTACTACATTGTGATAAGTGTTAGAGATATAAAGATAAAAAAATGAAACAGCAACTACCTTTAAAGAGCTTACATATTGATGGGGGAGACTCCATTCTGTATATATTCATGTCAGTCAATCAGCCAAAATGCATTTATTAAGTGCCTTGCCAGACACTGTTACGAAGAAAGATAAACAGTCCTACCCTCAAGGAGCATACATTTGGTGCCGTGGGGAGGGACAAAATATAGTTCACATTGTGAAGAGCTTTAAATATCAAATGTAGGACTACATATTTTGCTTCTGAAGATAATACAGAACCACTGGAGTGTACTGAATGGGGGTCAGACCTAGAATTTAGGAAAATCACATTGGCAACTGAGTAGAAACTATGGTGGAATGTGGAGAGATTAGAGGTAGGAAGACCAATTAACTTGCTATTGCCATAGTCCAAGACAGAGGTCTTGAGCTAGGGTGGTAACTGTGAGATGAGAAGGGAGACATATACAAGAGATGTTGTAAAAGTTGAAATGACATTTGACAACAGATTGGACATGTGGGTTGAGTGACAGTAAGGAGGCTGAAGTTGCAAATTTGGGTGACTGGAAGGTTAGTATTGTCTTCAACAGATAGAAGAGTTTAGGGTACAGAAGGAAAGATAAGGAGGCCTATTCTAGACATAATGAGTTTAAGATGACTATAGGACATTGTTTGAGGTGTTCAAAAGGCAGCAACACGGCACCAACCAGAGTTAGAGCTGGAGATCTGGAAATCCTCTCAAAAATGATAATCTAACCTGGGAGAGCCGATGAAAATCACCAATTAAAATAATATGGAGGAAAAAGGGAAGAGGGCCCGGGCCAAGAGGCTTGGGGATACTTAAAGTTAGTGGTTTGTGACCTGAACAGATAGATGCAAGATAAATGCAAGATAGTTCTGGGAAGAAGAGCTGATGGACCAGGAAAGGCTTCCAGAAGAAGGCACTGCTTGAGCTGAACCTAAGGAAGCCAGGGATACTAGGCAGAGGTATAGAAGGGAGAGTATTCTAGGCATGGGGGTAGCTAGTACAAAGGCACTGAGATAGAATTTAGAGGATTGTATGTGAGGAATAGCAAGTCTGGATTATAGAAGGGGTGATGCAAGAAGACCTTAAGGACAGGAAATGGTCAGAGGTTTGAAATGTTGACAGATGAGTTTGTATTTGATCCCAGAGCTTGGAGTTTACTAAGTAGGAGGATAATACAATCAGACCCTACTTTTCATGGAACAAGATCACTTTGGCTATTGAGTGGAAGCTGGATTGGAGTCAGGAGAGACTGGAGGTAGGGAGACCAATTGGAAGCTTATTGTGATATCCAAGGTGATACTATGTAGGCCAGAGCTAGGTTGGTAGTTGTCTGAGTAAGGATATGGGAATATATGGGAGAAAGATTTTCAAAGTAGAAATGACGGTATTTGTCAAAGGATTAGTTTTGTGGGATGAGTGAGAGTGAGAAATAAAGGACGACATCAAAATTGTGAATGGGGGGAGATTTGGAAGAAAGTTAGATCTGTCAAGAAAGATAATGAGTTCTGTTTTAGAGGTGTTGAGTTTAAGATGCCTGCAAGACATCCAGTTGGAAATGTCCATTAGGCAGTTCATATTTTGGGACTGGGAATCAGGAGGGATATAAGGGCTGAATCTATGGAGTGTAATCATCTCCATCAGTAGTGTCAAATACACATAGAAAAGGGGTAGCACTGAACCTCACATGAGGATCCCTGCAGGCTGCATATTGACTTAGGAAACAAAGCACAGGCTAATGTTATCCATGTTCTATTGTCCTTTCGTTTATTTTGTTAAATATTCCCCAATTACATTTTAATCTGGTTTGGACTACACTCTGGAATGTTGTCTGGATGTATGCTTGACACCTCTGTTATCCATAGACTGCTCCATGGGAGCAGATGAGGTCACCAAATGAGGAGGGTATATAAAGAAAAAAGAAGTCAAAGAAGAGGACTGCCTCTTCATCAGAGCCTGGAGTGAAGAAAGAAGTGGTGGAGGATGGATAGAGAGGTATCAGACAAGGGACTTGTTGGCAAATGATGCCAATGAGTATGTAGTGGAGTCCTTGACTGAGGGGAACGGAGGGAAAAGCAGTGAATAGGATAGGGAATCAGTTAGATAAAACTGCATAGTGGAATTGCCTTGCTGCAGTGAGGGCCCACTTGGATTAGACAGTTTAAATTTGTAATAAATTTGGTCAGTTTGATTTTCTGATTTTCTCAGTTCCATTTAGTAGCACGTGAGTTAGGAGTGAAGGGGGTAGATGGTTCACTTAACACACAGTTGGGGTTTGGCAAGGCATGATCAGTGAAAGGACCCATAAAGAAGGGATTCAAAAGTAGAGAACAATATGAAATTGAACTGGCTTACCAGTGGGCTCATATTGGCAAGGGAAGAGAGTGTAGCCAGAGTTGGAGTAATTGCCTGGCATAATATTGTAGGATGGAGAGATGGAGGTCATAGAGAATATATAAAGTAGGTTTAGGGGGAGTAAAGAATAGACAGGGATAAAAACATAAAAGATTATGTTCACATAAAGGAATCAAAAGTTTTTGGATATGGGAGTGAAACACTTGAGGGTGATGGCAAGATCCAGATTATAAGCATTTCTGTGTGTAACTGAGATAGAGTGGAGGTCATGGCAGCTAATAGATTGAGAAACTGGGAAATTAGAGTTTTTAAAGGATGGTCAACATATATGTATATACAATATTTGAACATTAACATACATACATACATACATACATGAACACACATCTGTCTCCTAGAATAAGTAAAGTAGTTGAGGGGTGGAGAACAAGACTTGTGAACTAGGGACTGAACTCATTGAGAATGGAGGGAAAATGTTATTGGGATCAGTAGATAATGGCTACCAGAATCTGGATTGGGTGACAAATTTGGATTGTGGGAACCTTAAAGAAGGAGATTGCTCAGTGATAGGGACAGAAGAAGAGTCTGGAAGTGGCAACAGAAAGCAGAGTTATTCTGGCTTTTCCACTGCAACTAATGATTCGAGGGGTGGGGGAAAGAAAGAAAATGCAAGGCAGTCCTGGAGAGGGTGGCTAGGGATACAATGTCAGTGAGAGGGAGCTGTGTCTCAGCGAGTGCTGGAAGATAGAAGGAATGAATAGAGGAAGAAAGGAACTTTGTAGCATATGTCCCAGAGGCCAGATCTGGAATAGACCATTGTTGGGTAGGGTTGAGATGGATGAGAATGAGAGTAGACATCTGGAGTTGAGACTGTTTTTTTTTTCTCCTTAGATCAATAGTATCAACAGGATGGAGAGAAATCAGTGGTATGCTAACCTTTGGGAAATGAGTCCAAGTAACATATCAGAAAGGTCTTGATTTAGGAAGGTGATTAGAAGGTAGTGGCCTCACCTGACCGACCTGCCACTTTGCTTGGTCCTAAGAAGCCTCAGGCAACGGCAGGCATGAGCAGGAGGGATGTGTTCCCAGCCAGCAGGCTGCTTGGTCTTGACAAGACTTGGTGCCCCTTAGTGTTGTGGCCCTTGGGACATCTGGAAACCTAGGGAGGAGGCAGGCAGTGTTGTTTCCCAGCTGGGGGAAACCAAAGGAGGATCCAGGAAACTGTATGTTCTAGCCCAATTTCAGGCTAGTTCATCTAATAAAAAATCAATCAATAGCATTTACTAAGCACCTATTATGTGTCACTTGGTGGGAGACATCAAGCATACAATGAGAAAAAACAGGCCCTGCCTTCAAAGGACTTCCATGATATAAAATATTAATATGTACAACTCTGCACACTGAAAAAAAGCAGAAGCATGCTTCAAATAACTCGCCTGCACTTATTAGACCCTCATCTTTACATCACCCCGTTTGGAATCAGTGTTTTTAATCTCCCAGTCATTCCCAAGCCAGTAGTCTTATCTTTTCACATGAGGCATTATGGCCTTCATTCAATACTTCTCAGGGCGCCTCCTTCACCTTCCTCAATGTAGCCATACTCTAAAGCCCACCCCTTGTCAGTCTTTTCACTAGTCACTGCTGGGAAAACTCATCATCAGAAGTTGGTGGAATCACAGACCTGGAAGGGACCTTAGGTATCATCTACTCCTACCTCCTCCTACAGTTAATATATCTTGGCCCCAGTTTCTTGAAGTGACTTGTCCAAGGTCACACAAGTAGCTGGTGGCCCAATCAGGCAGAGAATCCTGGGCCGTATTTATATGCAAAAGTCTACCCTTCCACCTGCCCCTGCCCTATACTCAGAACTGACAAAGTTGAATTTCTTTTTCTTTTCTTTTTTTTATAAATCCAATAAATAAATAAACAAGTAAACATGATTAATTGATGAAATGGAGGAGACCAAGGAGGGGAGGGGAGTCAGATGGCCCAGCTTCCTGGTAGAGCTCAGTTTTCCAGCTTCAAGGGGTAGCATGGGGGAGGCCTCTTTGCAAAAAAGGTTTCATCATTGTGTCTTTTTCCCCCTCCTCCCTTTTGCCGCCCCCCACCTTTCTTTGGGATAGTCCCACTGGGTAGGAGTAGGTGAAGGCAGCCACCAAGCTGGGGAAGACCTGCCTCCAGTTCCCAGATCTGTTATGTGGGAGTCTGGGTCCTCTCTCCCAAGATCTCTGGGAAGGATCCTCCCCCATATCCAGCCCCGTCCTTCCCTCCTAGCTACCAGGACATCTTTCAGGAGGCTACAGCGACTCTTGTCCACCCTCATTCTAAGCCTGGGGCACAGGTGCGTGAGGGAAGCCTGGGATGGGGATAATGTGGGGGCAGCATGGGCTGAGTGACTCGAGATCAGCGTGGGGACTGCCCATCCATCATCTTTTCATCCTTCAGGCTAGGCCGGTCCAGGCCAGTGGCAGCTGGGACCCGCCCCTAACTCCTCACTACTGGTAGGGGGTGAGCCTGAAGCTCCAAGGCCTGCAGGGGGCTAGGGAAGTGGTGGTGGTGGGGCGCTGAGGGTAGCGGTGAGGTTCGATCTGGCCAACCTTAGCCCCCTACCTCCAGGGTGGGGGAGGTAACCTCTTCTCCCTCTCCCTCCCAACTCCTGCCGGTTCTTGTTTTCTCCTACTACCCGCTCCAGTTCTGAACACGTGGGGCCAGCTGGGGTTGGGGGTGGCGAAGCTGGAACCATATGCCTTGGGGTTCCTCAGGGTCCTAGCTGTCCGCCCCGACTTTGGGGAGACAAGAGAGCTAGGGAAGGAGCAAGAGGGAGAGGAGGGAGGGAGGACTCGCGTCAGGAGGAGGGGAGAGGAGGGGAGAAGAGAGGAGAGGAGAGCACAGTGCCGCAGCTAGGGCGGCCTCGGCAGCGGCAGCGGGCGGCGCAGCGGAGCGGGAGCAGGAGGCAGCCTCGGGGGCGGACCCCCGAGGGGAGGGCGTGGGGGCGCGGGGCAGCAGCAGCGGAGCCAGCAGCCCGTACAGCAGCTGCCGCCGCAGCCGCAGCCGCAGCCGCAGCCACAGCCGCAGCCGCAGCGTTGGTCCGCCAGTCCGCACGCCCTCCAGCCCGACCGCCTGGGCACTGGCTCAGGGTCCGGACAGAAGCGGCAGCCGCAGCAGCTCGAGCAGCAGCAGCAGCAGCAGCGGCCGCGGTACTGCCACCAGCGGCAACAGCAGCGGCAGCGGCAGCCGCAGCATCCCGCAGCCCGAAACCCACTCAGGTGAGGCGAGGCGGCTCTCCCGAGGGCCCAGGGGCTCCCGGCACGGCCCCCGGTCTGCTCCAAGCTGGGGGTCTGGGGAGGGGAGCTTGCATCTCTCCTCTCTCTCCCGCCATGGTTGTGCCAGGCCGGGGCAGCCAGGGAAAGGGAGTCCGGCGCAAAGAGTGAGAGCGGTGTCAGCTGTGACCTTGAGCCGGCGGCAAGAGGGAGAGCACGGCCAGCAGCCGAGCTGGCCTGGGCTAGGGGAAGAGGGTTAGGGATGGACGGACGGACGGATGGACTGAGAGCAGGGGCCGAAGGTGGGTGGGAGGAAAGAAAACAGCCCTATGGGGCTGGGGTTCCTGCTGCTTAGGCACAGGAGTGGGTGGGGGGAGGTTAAATTAGGGGAGGGGGTCTTCCAGCGTCTTAGCTGTCGGAAACTTTTCGAGCACCTGAGCCGAAGCTTGAAAAGGGGAGGAGCCTGGAGAAGGGTCGAACCGGGGACACTTGCTCGAAGTTGGGGGAGGGGGTATCCCCCTTCTCCCTTCTCTTAGCTCAGACTCAGGGGGACGTCACTGCACTGAGGGCTTTAGTGACCCGAGAGAGAAGGAGAGGGACTCTTCTCTGGGAGAACCACTGGAGCGTTGGAGTCCACAGGGAAGGAGGAGACACTTCTAGTGTTCCAGAGGCCCCCTTTGCCCCCCAAATTAAAACCCTCGCAGTGCTAGGGGTTGTCCGAATGCTTGCCTCTTCCGCCTGCCTTTCCCCAGGGATGGGGCGGATGTGTGTGTTGGGGGAGACGTCCTGCCTGGTCCAGGGACCATGACCGCTGGATCAGAGGCTGGAGAGGGGAGATGCTCTCTGGCAGAGAGGAGCAGGGGCGGGACCTTGTCTCCGCTCCTCCTCAGTATCCTAGTCCTTGGCCTCTCCTGATTCCGCCCTGGGGCTCAGCCCTCTTTCGCTTCTGAGTTTTGCGGTTCCGGCTCTGCAGGGTGGGCTGACCTGCGGGCTTTCTGCAGCTTGTTGGATTCGGATCTCAGATCCGTTGGATACGTTCTCCCACCAGGAAGGCGGAGTAGCCTAAAATTCTGTCCCTGCTGGGGCTTTTAGGTTCCTCGCATTGGTTAGCTGCAGTTGGAAATCTTCGCCAGCAAGTGAATTAGCTCTTGGGTTGTCAGGTTTGATTTTTTTCGTGCTGAATCAGAACCTTGTCCGTTCCGCAGGCCCCTGAACTTGTCATTCATTAAAGCATTCGAGTTATTAAGAGTAGCTTGTGCCAGGCGCTGTCTCGCACTGGGGATGGTGTGCCCAACTGAATATGAAACCTACGTCCTCAGGGAAGGTGCAAATACCCAGAATCGAGGCCAGGGCCTGTGGGTCTTTATTCGTCGGACTTTAGAACTGGAAAGGATCTAGAAATCTTCCTAGTCCAATCCTCCCTTTTTAAGGAGGGCTTTGAGGCCCAGAGAGCATAAGTGACTTGTCCCAAGGTCACTCAGTTAATTTGTTTGGTGGGATGAGATTTCCCTTAAGTAAGGTAAGTTAAGATTTGATTTGGATGCCTATGAAGCTTAGTTTTTTTTTTTTTTAAAGCATCTACTGGAGCAACTGCTAATTTCTGTTGAATCCCTTTGCTGTCTAGCTGGGGTGGGATGGGGTCAATGCTTAATGCAGGGCCTGCGTTAGAGACATTACTGAGGTTCAGTATTAAGAAGAAAAGGGGAAAGACAGGAAGGAACTGAGACAAGGACCTGCCTGGGGCAGGAGAACAGGGGATCAGGGAAACGCTAGCCAGTCAAAGCTGTCTAGATTGTCTGGCTCATGGCTAGGACTGGAGTGCATCTCTACCATACGGACTCAGTTACTTTGAGAGTGAGAGCTTGGACCTACCCAAAATATTTAGGCCAAGCCTACTTCCACCCCCTACCTGCCAAATAAAGCAGAAAGCACATCTTGGCTTTTCTCCAAGAAAGTTAAGTCCCTCCCTTTTCCACTCCACCTCCCTTCCCTTGTTCTCCAGTATGAAGTAGGGACAAGGTTGGGAAAGGGCTAGGAAGGGTACAGTTCCTGGATGTTCCAGAAAACAAAAATAACTCATACTTGACTTTCTGACTTCCAGTCTTTATATTCGGTTCCATTTTATTTCCTCTTTTTTTTTGGTTCCCAGGTTGTCTTATTCATTCCTTGGCAGCTCCTTCCTTTCTCTCAGGGGACCAAAGACTGGAGGAGAATGGGGGATTATGGGCAGCTATGTTGGGGGCTGCTTCATAATAAAGTTAAGGAAGAAAGAGGGCCTCAGGCTCAAGAATGGGATGTACGCAGCTGGCAATGGTGGTGATAAAAATATAGACTGAGGGGAACCTAGTTTACTGCTATTTGGTTTAAGCCTGGACTTCACCTTGGTCTTCAGTTTCTGATGACTTCACAGGTGCTCCTTGTATGGGGAAAGGAAATAGAGAGGACTGAGAAGGTTGCTGTGGTCCAGGTGATGTATAGATCCCTAGGAGGATGGAGTGGGGCCAGGACTAGGAAAACTGGCATGGGGATGTTGGTGGATGTGACACTGGTTGACAGAACCCTGGGTGCATGAGAGCGCCCTGATTACTCCAGTTAACATTTTCTGGTCATTTGGTGTTGGTGATCTCGGGTTTTCTGCGGTATTACAGGCCAGGGTCAGAACTCTGAGAAGAAAGGAATGCCCTTTGTCCAGGGGCTTCTAAGGTCTCATTCAGTTTGGTGTGAGCTGAGAGATTTGCATATTTCTACTTATTTGCATCTAGGGTTTCCTTATCTGTAAAATCGTGAGATTGGAGTAGATGAACTCTGAGCTTCCTTCCAGTTCCAAATCTACATTCTGTAGCTTAGTCCTTTTTAGAGGAAGGAGGAAGAGAGGGAGACCTAGTCCTTTGATTTCTTTGGTATAGGAGCCTCTCTCTTTACAACGGAGGTCAGCACCTGCTCAGCAACTTAGGTCTTAGTGAGTTTCCGATTTCCTGGAATCAGTCAGCATCATAAGAGTTACTCTAGCCCAGATCTTCTTACCTCTAAGGCCAGGGACAACATCTTGCTTGTTAGTACCCATTTGAGAGATGTCTAGATTCTTGTTCCCTGAGAATTTCCTTCTCCAATGAAATCACAGATCTAAATCCCACCCTCGCCATATATGTATGTGTATATATATATATACACATACACACACATATATATGTATATATGTACACACACATATGTATATATTTTTAAATATTTAAAAAATTATGTGATGTGATTGGTGTTGATATTCCCACCATTGACAGATGGAAAAACCTTCTCAGCTTAGTGAAAAGGATAAAACAAAGGTTTTGGACTCAGTTGCTGGTAAGATCCCTTCTTGCTTTAAATGTTGGATCCTATGATTTGCTAGGGCAGGGCTTAGCCTTCTGTTTGGGAACTGAATTAGGCTGGGCCTCAGAGGCAGTTCCTGGGCTTGTACTTGTAGGAGCTGCCACAGGTATAGACCAAGGGTGGGGCACCTGTAGCCTCCAGGCCACATGCAGCCTTCTAAGTCCTCAGGTGTGGCCTTTTGACTGAGTCCAAGTTTTACAGAACAAATCTTTTTTTGAAGTGGATTAGTTCTGTGAAGTTTGGATTCAGTCAAAGGGCTGCACTTTTGGACCTAAAGGGTCACAAGTGGCCTCCAGGCTGCAGGTTCCCCAACCCTGGTATAGATAGTATCTAGGGTCACCTCCATGCCAGAGTAGAACTTGGTAGGGAAGGGAGACATATCTTTCTGTGTGTGTGTTTGTACATGGCACCGCCAAACATTTCTGTGCTACCAGCTTCAGCTGGTCATGGGTGAAGTAGGTGGCATCCTGTGCAGTTGGAGGAGGAGGGGGCAATAGAAATAGCATCCTTTCCCTTCCAGTACCACTTCCTTTGTTCTTAGGAGAAAGACAGGTGGGGAGGTGCCTGATGGGACGGGAGGGGGAGGGGAAGAGGGCAGTCAGCCACCATTCATTCACTACCCTGATGGGGATATGAAGAAAGGCAAAAGATAGTCCATGTTTTTGAGCAGCTCAGTCTCACGGTGGGGGTGGGGAACAACATGCAAACAACTTTGTACAAACAAGCTATAGCTGGGATAAATGGAAATAAAAACCAGGGAAGGCACTGGATTTCTGTAGCTCTTTAAAGGTTACAAAATGCTTTCCCACAGCAACCCTGTGACATGTTTGTAGGTCATGCAAGGATTAATATCCCCCTTTTACTGATGGGGAAACTGAGGCCCATAGAAATGAAGGGGGCTGAACTATTAGTAATTGTGTGAGCTGGGATACGAACCCAGGTTTTTCCTGACTTCAAATCCAGTTTGCTCTTCACTATGCTGTGGGTTTTGCTAGGCACTTCAGTGAGAGGAAGTGATGAAAAGGTAGGTATCTGAGGCTACCAAGTGATGTTAGCGGGACAGAAATCTCAGATACCAACTGCCAGAGAAGGTGGCATAGTAGTACTGGATTTGTAGTTAAGACGATCTAAATTCAAACCCAACTTCATACACTTGTTGGCTCTTTGACCTGGGACAAGTCAATAAACCGTTCCATGCCTCAGTTTCCTTCTCGGTAAAATGGGGTTAATAATTACATCTACCTTATAGGGTGTTTGGTGAAGATCAAGAGATAACAAAGTATTCTGCAAAACTTGAAGTGATATGTAAATATTTATTGTTATTATTATTATTATTAAAAACAACCCAAACTAGGCTCTGGGGAGTAAATTGCTGTCTGGCAAAGCTTCATTACCCTATTCTTCTCCCGGCTCCTGTATCTTGATACCTTCTGGGAAAGGGGGATTTGAGAGTTTAGATGGAAGTGACGATACTGGAGGTGGAGGGAGGTGAGCAAAGTTGAGGGATAATTGCTACAGGAGCTGCAATTATCAGCAATTATCTTCGTTCTTTCATCTTCCTGGTACAATGGAGACAGCACACAATCAGGTGGAGCAGTGGGATTGTGTTCTAAAAGTTCACCTGTAAGTTGGCTTGTTTGGAACCTAGAAAACATCCTCCCATAGAAACCATCTTATAAATGGTGGTTAGGTTCCCAGATGACCTGACAGAAACCCACAATGCACCTGACCTCCTGAGCCAGAGACTTCATGGGCAGGATGGAAGGAGAGAGCTGGCTGACCAGTCTGGAGACCTGTGCTTTTTTTCCTTCCCTGGTCCTGATATTAACCTTATGGTTTGGACAAGTAATTTTGCCCCAGTGGGCCTCAGTTTCTTTATCTGTAAAACAAAAGTCCAAGATATTTGAGACCCCTTTCAGCCCTAATGGTCTGCAATAACCTCATTAGTAGAAATATAGTTTCCACGGAGAAAATGCGTCCTAAACTCTATCTAGGAAATCAGGAAACTAGGGAATACATTTTTCTTTCTGCTCTCACATGGTGGAGACCAGCTTTCTCTTCTCCTTGCCCTCTCAACCTAAAGGAGTTTTTAATTCTCCTCACCTTTGGTGAAAGAGGACTCCTTTTTCCTTCTGTAGCTCACCCTCCCTCCCAGCAGCAACTATCACGACAGTATGGAGGTGGGGAACTCCTTCAGGGATACCACTCTGACATTACCTGTGTGACCTTGTTCAAGTCACTTAACTGTCTTGGGACTCAGTTTCCTCATCTGTAAAGTGAGGGGTTCCTTTCAGCTAGAAAACACTTGCACAGGATTGCCCTTCAAGGAAAACCCGCTGTAACCAGGTCAAAAAGCATTTCTACTATGGTTCAGCCCTTGGTTTGGGGACTAGAGAGAACCTTTTGTAATAGGTTTTTACCTTGATCAGAGCAGAAGTGAGTTTGCCAACCAAATCAATTGTATTAGCCAGGGAAATGTTAACCTACTTAAAGAGTTGAGACCTTTAATAGCAACATTTGAAACAATGAATATGTTAATTATAAATGGATTCTTACCTATTTGTTAAAACACTTATTCTCCAGCCTCTTTTTCCTGGGGTCAGTAGTGTAACTGCTCTTACTTGAAGGTAATAAAATGGAATTAATTTAATAACATTGTATTACTCAAATCTTTCATTAATTCAGCCCGACCTTTTTCCCTCCTCCTCCTCCATTAAAGGGAATTATTGAGGCTTTACTGTTCCAAAGAACCTGGAAGCCAGCAAAAAAAGGGGGAATGGTAGGAAATGGTGGGGTCCTAGAACTTAAGACAAAGGAGCAGAGAGGTAAGCGGAAGAGGGCTCTGGAGGAATAAAGAAAATGGGGGGAGACTCTAGATCAAGACCAGAAAGAAGAGAGAGCATTGAGGAAGAAAAAGGATAAGGTAAGGGGTTAACTCAGAGAGGAGGAGGTAGAACAGAAAGAAAGATGGAATGGAAGAATGAGGCAAAGGCAGAGATCATCATCCAATGCAATAGAGGTTACTGGGAAAGATGGCAAATTTGGGACAGAATTAGCCCCTGACCTTATGGAGTTTACAGTTCTAGTAAGGGGTCTCACCCATAAACAGATAAATATAGTGGACAATGATGTTCATGGAATTACAAAAGCAAGTCTTAGAAGAAGTCTAAGGATGAAAGTCAAGTCAAGAAGCATTTAAGTGTTTATAATGATAAAATTTCTATAATTAATGATGTTAATAATTATAAATGTATACTTTATCATAATCATAACATTAATATATTTATTATTTTAATATGTGCCAGGCAAAAGAAAAGCAAAACCCAGTATCTTTCCATTGGGAGCCAATGAGGGAGACAACATGCTAACAACTGTGTACAAACAAATATATAGACAAAATAAATTGGAGATAATTAACAGAGGAAAGGTGCTAGCATTCGGGGGTTCAGGAAAAGCTTCTTGTAGAAGATGGGATATTAGATTGTATTTGGAGGAAGCTGGGGAAGCTAGGAGACAGAGATGAAGAGGGAAGGCATACCAGGCATGGGGGAACAGCCAGTGAAAATGTCGAGCTCTGGAAGATGGAATGTCTGGTTTGAAGAATAGCAAAGAGGCTGGTGCTGTTAGATTTCTGAATAGGCGGTATAGTGGGAGTGAAGTGTAAAGAGAATGGAAAGGTAGGAGGGGGTCAGGTCATGAAGGACTTTGAAAACCTAACAGAGAACTTGCTATTTGATCCTGGAGGTGATAGGGAACCCCTGTCACCTCCATCACCATATCAGGGGGCTGATATGATTAGACCTACACTTGAACATTAATTTGACAATAATGGACTAGAGTGGTAAAAGATTTGAGGAGGGAAACCAACCATCAGCCTATTGTAATAGTCCAGGTATGAGAATATGACAAACAGAATAATAATAAGTATATAAAGTTATAAAACAATTATTTGAGGTCTGAGGATAAAGGTAATTATATATTAGGAGGAACAAGGAAGGAAAGAAGGGGAGGAAACATGGGATAAAGGTAGCTAGAATCACAGAACTGCAGGGTTGGGTCAATCTTCAGAGGCCATCTGCTTCAGCCCTCATTTTGACCCAGAGTTCCTTCTTTGACATTATTGACTATGGTATGGTATATGTATAATGGGGCATAAGGGGGAAGTATAATGAGTTTTCTGTCATATATTTCTTGAGTGTATAAAGAGTGCATGGTGATGTTCTGGCTAATATTTTAAAACTGCAGTGTTTATACTTCATGAATGCCAAGCTATAAAGATAGTAATCAAATAAAATAGTTAATCTGAAACTAACAAATTAATACTCAAGTCATGATGATTGTACTTTCAGGTAATTGAGCATAAAGGGTATATGTGTAAATAGTTTTACATAAATGATTATTTATTTTTACAAAGCCAACCAAATTTTTAGGCTTTTTTCTTTTTTCAGTTTGTTAGATCTCCCTTTTATGTAATCAATCAATATAAGTCATTTCCCTCATTCCACATGTCACTTAAATCTTCCCTGAAGATCAGAGGCTATGTCTTTTCTCTAGTCTGTCACTGAAGACCCAGGTATGTGGTTATGTGTGAAATCCACACTAAGGTCCCTGTCAGGTGTGTGCCTGGCCACATAGGGCACAATGAGCTTGAGACAGCAACATCTCACACAAGTAAAGAGACAAAGATACTAAGTTTTACTCCCCAACATTTGGGAGTTTGTACCATTAGGCTCTACTTTTCTCTCTCTGCCCTCCCTCTCATGGCTAGCCATCTGACCTCCTATTTACCCAGTATGTTTCTCATATGATGCTGTCTCCCCCATTAGAATGGGAGCCCCTCGAGAGCAGAGGTAAGGCTGTGTTTTTGCTTTTCTTCGCGTCCCCAATGCCTTCAATGTAGTAATACTTAACAAATGATGGCTGCCTTGACTGACAGGTCTGAGGTTTCTGATGCTTAAGGGCTCCCTTCAACTTTCTTTTTTTTACCCAGGGAATGCTCCCCTTGCCTTCGTCTACCAGTAGTCCTTGGTTACTCTGCCCTGTGTTGTGTGTGTTGGGCAATGGGAGGCTCAAGGCAGCAGAAACTCTGGACAGAAGACTGTGGGTCATCCACAGGCTGGCAGTGGAAAGCCCGTCATGGCCTACCAAATATTGTCTACTCTTCAACCTGGCATCCAAGGCTTTCTACAATTGGCATTTCCAGCTTTATGTGATTCACTATCTCCATCTCTGGCATTATGTGCCAGCCGGTATGGAATGCTTGTTATCCCTTGCATGCATACATCCCAGATTTTTTGTCTCTGTCTCTTTTCTTGTTCCCAGTGTTCTCAGTGCCTCAGAGGCCCGTCTTTCTTTCCCCATCTTCATCTGTTTAAATTGTTCCCCTTCTTCATGATCACCTCCTCCATGAAGCCTTCCAGTCCAAAATGCTCTTTCCTTTGTTCAGGTCTTGTACACCCCTTTGCATATCAAGTTTTTGTAGTCTCTTCTCAGCAGTAATTATTGCATAATTATAGCAAATCTTTGTGCATGTGTGTTCTTCCACACACCTCTCCTACCCCTTATGATTTCTATTGGGTCAGGGACTGCTTATTAAATGTGACAGTTAATCTATTAGAGTGCTGGGTTTGTGGACAGAAAGACCTGAGTTTGAATTGTGTCTCACACATTTACTAGCTTTGTGACTCTGGGTCAGTCATGTCATTTTCCTCTGCCTCAGTCTCTTCCTTTATGAAGTGAGGATAATAATAGCTCCTGTCTTCTAGGATTGTTATGGGGATCCAATGAGATCATATATGTCGAGCACTTTGCAAATTTTGACGTGTGTATAAATGCTATCATTATTGCTGTAATTATTATTCTTTTATTTTTGTTAATATTATTTTTATGTCTTTTCATCTGTTGTACTTGGCACAGTGCTTTGCACTTAGTGTGAGCATGCAAAATAATAATTGCATTAGTGACCATTGTGTCACCATTGTAGGGCTATATAGGAAGCAGGGTTTAGAAGTACAATACAGTTAGATCCCAGAGGTTTACAAATGAAAATTCTTAGGGACTTCAGCATTTGGCCAGCTGGTCCTATTTCCTTTGTCTGTGTTGGTACAACCAGAAACTGGGCAAAGATGTTTTAAGTTCTTCGTAGCCTGGTCAGTGGTGGGCACCTCAGTGGAATAGGTGGTACATGACCTTGTTCCCAAGTGCTCCAGCTGCAGATAAAAGAGGAGACATCTTGTCTACCCTCAAGGAATTTTACTCTTGTGTGGAAGGTGGCTTGGAGTCTGCAGAAACAGGAGCATGCTGAGTTTTATATATAGTATATATATATATGTATACTATATATATAATATATATACTATATATTATATAGTATATTATATAGTAGAGGGTACCAAAGAAGAGAAGAAGCAAGGTGGGGAGTTTGAGAAAGAATCATGCTCATTTGAAACCTCTCGCTCGATACCCCAAGACATCTGGAAACTAGGTCATAGGAAGGATAGTTTAAGTATTTGGGGGATGTTTGGTTTGGAAAAGAGAAAACTTTAGGGGATGCGTTCATATTGATCATAGATTTAGAGCCTTGGAAGTGGTCTAGTTCACCCACTCTGTTTTACAGATGGAGGAAACTGAGGCTCAGAGAGCTTAAGTGAGCTTTGCCCAAGGTCACATAGATAGTAAGCATCAGCGGTAGGATCTGAACTCAGGTTCATTTTATACTCTGCCATGCTACCTCCTTTGGTAACGATCTTCAAATGTTTGAAGGCATCTCTTTTAAAAATACATTTTGTTTTTCTGCCCAATTACACATTAAAACAATTTAAAAAACATTTTTAAAGTTTTGAACTCCAAAGTCTATCCCTCCTTCCCTCCTCTTCCCCCTCACTGAGATGGTAAGCACTCAGGTATAGGTTATACATGTGCAATTATGTTGAACATTTCCACATTAGTCATTTTGTACAGGAAGATTTGAATAAGAGAAAAAGAATGAAAGAAAGAAAGTGAGAAACAGCATGCCTTAGTCTGTATTCAATCAATATCAGTTCTGTCTCTGGAGGCAGATTATTAGTCCTTAGGGATTGTTGTTATGTGTCCATAGGGATCATTGTATTGCTGAGAATAGCTAAGTCATTCACAGTACTTCATTGAACAATGTTGCTGTTAGAGTAGATAACATTCTCCTGGTTCTGTTCACTTCATTTCGCATCAGTTCATATAAGTCTTTCCAGGTTTTCAAGAAATCATTCTGCTTGTCATTTCTTATAGTACAATAATATTCCATTACAGTCATATACCACAGCTTGTTTAGTCATTCCCCGATTGATGGGCATCCCTTCTATTTCCAATTCTTAGCCACAACAAAAAGAGCTGATATCAATATTTTTGAAAAAATAGATCCTTTCCTCTGGGGCAGCTAGGTGGCACAGTGAATAGAGCACTGGTCCTGGAGTCAGGAGGACCTGAGTTCAAATTCAGCCTCAGACACTTAATGCTTACTAGCTGAGTGACCTTGGGCAAGTCAGTTAACCCCAATTGCCCTGCCCTCCCCCAAGCAAAAAAAAAAGTTCCTTTCCCTCCTTTTTATGTCTTTGGGATATAGACCTAGCAATGATTTTGCTGGGTCAAAGTATATGCACAGTTTGATTGCCCTTTGGGCATAGTTCTGAATTATTCTCCAGAATGGTTGGATCAGTTCACAATTCCACCAATGGCGTGTTCGTGTATCAGTTTTCCCACCTCCTCCAACATTCATAATTTTCCTTTTTTTGTCATATTAGGCAGTTTGATAGGTGTGAGATGATACCTTTGAAGGTATCTCTTAAATGGAATTGGGGCTAGACCTCAAGTTAGTAAGATCTCAAAAGGACCATGTATAGATTTCAGAGGGTTCAGAATTTGGATAGAAATACATATTTATTTCAACATAATTGGTTTCCTTATGTGTTTAAAATATTATTCTGAGAAGGGGGCCATAGGCTTTACCAGATTGCCAAAGGGTCCATGACACAGAAACAGATACGTGCCCTTGGATTACACAGTCTATGTTAATCTAGGAAACATAACTAAAACAAAGGGTAGAAATTATAGGAAGCAGTTTTATTTCTGCTCTAAGGAAGAGTCTCCTTAAAATTAGAGCTCTTTCACCATGCATTTGACTTCATGGACAGATAATGAGCTCCTCCATCAGTGGAGATATTCAAGCAGAGACTGTGGGACCAATTGTCAGGGATGGTTTTTGGAGGGGCATGATTCCTACAGTAGGTAGGAGTTTGGAAGGGATGGCCTCTAAGCTCCCTTTCAAATCTGTCATTTTGGAGGGTTGCCCGGAGCAGGGTAGGTCTTGAATTGTTGTTTAATTAAATGAAGAGAAGGAGATTTGGTGGGGTGGGTAGGTGCAAAAAGTAAGTAGGAGGTTGCTTGAGTTACACAGGACAGAGGAGGGAGGGTTCTGAGGCACAAGAGTGACAATCGACAGAGAGAAGGGTCATCCAGGCTGGGGCAGAAGGTGTGGGTTGGGCTGTGGCAGGTACTGAGAGGGGATGACTATGGCAAGTGTTAGCTAGTCAAGGGCTCTGGTGATAGCAGCAGATTTTCCTCTAGGGGGTAGTAGGACGTTACCAGAAGCCCTGAAGAGATGTAGATGATAGTTGAAGTGACCAGCTTGGTCAGTGAAGTTAGTTGAAACTCACAGAAACAGTCAGTGAGCAAATATTCATTTGGGCCTACTGTGACCCTGCACCCAATACAGAAGAACAGGAGACAGGCAAGCCTGGCCCTCAGAGAGTCTAGTTGGTGAGATAAAAAGAGTGATCGTGAAATTCTGAGCAAAACCCCCCAAAATATTTACATAGTGCCTGCTCTGTGCAGGGTACTATGCTACTTGTTTTTCAGTCGTGTCTGACTCTTCAGGACCCTTTTTGGGGTTTTCTTGGCAAAGACATTGAACTGGTTTTCCATTTCCATCTCTAGCCCATTTTACAGATAAGCGATCTGAGGCAAACAGGGTTAAGTGACTTGCCCAGGGTCCCACAGCTAGTAAGTGTCTGAGGCTGGATTTGAACTCTGGAAGATGAGTCTTCCCGACTTCGGGCCTGATGCTCTATGCACTGCACTACCCAGCTGCCCAGGCACTATGCTAAGTGCCTTACAATTATTATCTCATTTGATCCTCAGAACAACCCTGGAGATAGGTTCTGTGATTATCCCTATGTTATAGATGAGGAAGCAGGTTAAGTGACATGTCCAGTGTTGCACAGCTAGTAAGTGTCTGAGACCACATTTGAATTCAGGTCCTCTTGACCCCAGGCCCATCATTCTATCCACTGTACCACCCAACTCCCCACAAGACAATGCAGCATAGACTAGATATTATTTTACTGTGGCAGGAGTTCAGGGAAGAAACTTGAAAAAATCATCTTGAGCAAGGATTTGGGTAGGTGGAGATCACTGCAAGATAGAGAGATCATGAGAATGATGGCAGAGGGACCTTCTCAAACCTATTCACCTGGTAGTGAGGACAGCTGCCTGATTAGTGGAGTGGGAGTAGTGGAAAGTAAGGCTGGATAGGTAAAGTAGGGCTTCCTGCTTTAAAGGAGAGCCTTGAATGCCAGGCAGGGGAGTTTAGATGTGATGAAATATCAAAAGGAAGCTATTTTAGGATTTGAGTTATAGATGGGTTTTTTTTTTTTTAGGAAGTTTAGGTTAGGGATGATCTAAACGATAGAGTGGGAATGGGAAAAAGAAGTGGATTTGAAATCAAAGGACCTGCGTTCTTCTACTGAATACCTCTATAACTCTCTATAATACCTCTTATCCTATCTGGCTTTAGTTTCCGCACCCCAGGAGGGTGGAGGGTGGTTTAGACTAAACCAGGGGATCTTAACTAAAACCATTTCAGGTGTCTGTGAGCTTAGAAGGGAAAAATTACATTAATATAATTGGTTTCCTTTGTAATTCTATATATTTTATTTTGTGTGTTAAGAACATTATTCTGGGGAGTCTGTAGGCTTTATAATTTGGTGAGAGGGGACCATAATACACACAAAAGTCAAGAATCCCTGGTTCACTTTATAACCTTAAAGATCCCTTCTAACTCCAGGGACCAGAAGGACCAGTTAGGAGGCTTTCATGGATCTAGGCATGTGTTGATGAGGAGCTGGGCTTGGATAGCGTCATTGGCAATGGAAAGAGAAAGGGCAACGGCCATTGTGAAGGAAAGATAAATAATGTGTTGACTGACTGAATATAAGGAGAGGGATGAGTCAACATGAATGGAAAAAACAGACATAATGGTGTCCTGGATAGAGTACTGGACTTGAAGATAGTAAGTCCTGGGTTTGAATTTTACTGCTGACACTCACTAGCTGGGTAACCATGAACAAGTTATTTAACCTCTTTAAGAATCTATGTCCTCATCTGGAAAATAAGGGGTTTCTGAGAATCCTTCTAATTTTGTTTCTTACATTCCTTTGTCTATTCTGATTCATTAAATTAATTTTAAAAATTGGTTTAAACCTATTTTTAAACCAGTACCAGATGGTTTTGATGACTGCTGCTTTATAATAATATAGTTTGGGTCTGCAAGTGCTATTTTCCCTTTTCTCCTTCTTTCATGATTTACTTTGATATTCTAGAGCTTTTATTTTTCCACGTGAATTTTGTTATTTTGTCAAATTCTATAAAGTATAATTTTGATAATTTGATTTGCATAGTATTAAAATTGTAAATTAAGTTTGGTAATACCGTCATTTTTTGTTATGTTGGCACGGCCCAGTCATGAGCACTGAATATTTCTCCAGCTATTTTGGTTGTTCTTTATTGCTTAAAGGAGCACTTTGCAATTGAATCTATATAAGTATTTTATGGATTTGAGTAGATGAGTGCTCAGAAATTTTATGTGTTTTGCAGTTATTTGGAATGTAGTTTCCCTTTCTACCATTGCCTCTTGGATTTTGTTGTAAGGTATAAATGCTTGTTTATTTTTAAGACTATTTTCTGACCTCCAACTTTACTGAAGTTATTAATTACTTCAATTGTATCTTTTCTGGTTCCTTAGAATTTTCTAAGTAGATCATTATAGCCTCAGTAAAGAGGGAAAGTATTACCTCTTTTTTACCCATATTTATGCCTTTCATTTTTTTTTCATCTTATTTCTATTGCTTGCATTTCTAGAACTATCAAATCATAGTGGAAAGAGTGAGTATCCTTGTTTTGATTTTGTATTATTGGGAAAGCTTCTAGTATATCCCCAGTGCATGTAATGTTTGCTTTTGGTTTTATATAGGTGTTTTTATGATATTAAAAAAATCCCTCTGTGCCTATATTTTGTAGAGTTTTAAACACATGAGTGTGGTACTTTGTCAAGGCTTTCCCACAAGTCTGTTGTGATAATCGTGTAGTTTTGGATGATTTTGTTTTTAATATGATTAATTACAATGATTGTTTTCCTAAATGTTAAGCCATCCTTGGCTCGCTTGTATAAAACTACATTGGTCAGGATGAATGATTTCTTGGACTAATCAGTGTAGTCTGTTTATTTAAAAATTTTGAATCTATATTCATAGATGTTGGTCTGTGTTGATCTGTAATTCTCCTTCTGTACTTTGTCCTTTTTTTGTTTTAGGAATTAGGACTATACTATCTTTGTCTCATAAAAGGTAGATTGCTTTTTTTTCTTGATTTTTGAGAATATGAATCATCAGTACTAATTGTTTTTTTTTTTTAAATTTTGATAGAATCTTTTTGTGAAACTATCAAGACCAGGAATTTTTTTTGTAGTTCCTTTAAAACTAATTCTATTTTCTTTTCTTAAATTGGACTACTTAAGATCTTTATTTGGTTTTCTGTTTGGCTGTTTTATATTTTTGAAAGTTTTCCTCTATTTCTTTTGTATTCTCAGTTCTGTTAACATATAATTGTGTAAAATAGATTCTGATAATTCTTTTTAGTTCTTCTGATTTTGTTGTGATTTTGCCTTCTTTATTTGCTGTTTAAAAAAAAAATTTCTGTCCTGTTTTGAAACAGGTTGGATAAAGGCCTATCAATTTTATTAGTTTTTTCAAAGAACCAGCTTTTAGTTGTTTTAAAAAACCATTTCTGTAGCCTATTTTTGGTTCGCAATTTACCTATCTCTCCTCTAATTTTTAATATGCCCTCTTTTGTGCTTATTTTAGGTTTTTTTATATGTTGACTTTCTATTTTTAAAAATTGAGTATTTAATAAATCCTCTCTTCTGTTTTGTTAACTTGTGTTTGTAGGGATATGATTTCTTCCCCCCTGAGGACTGCTTTAATTGCATTCCAGAAATTCTGGTTTGCTGTTTCATAATTATCATTTTCACATAAATATTCATTGTTTTTGTAATTTTCTTAACTTGCTCATTATTTAGAATTTCACTGTTAAGTGTACATTTGGGTATGTGTCTTCTGTCTGTGTTCCTTGAATATATTACTGTTTTTATTGTGTTATAAGTCTATAAAGGATGAGTTTGCTATTTCTGCCCTTTTACATTTGTTTGCAATATCTCTGTGGCCTAATACAGGTGGTTAATTTTTATAAATGTTCCATGTGGTACTGAGAAATACATATATTCTTCAGTAGTTCCATTTATAAGGTGTAAGTTTTTTTAGTTCTAGTTTCTTCAGCAATTTGTTCAATTTTATAATTTCTCTTTTGTTTATCTTTCTGTTAGACTTATTCAAAACTGAGAGATGGATGTTGAAATTTCCTGCCACTGTGGTTTTATTGTTTATGCTATTTTTGTAGTTCAGTTAATTTTTCCTTCATGAAGGTAAATGGTAGGACATTTAGAGGATGTCTATTTAATCTTGATATTCTTTTGTGGTCTATGGCTCCTTTCAGTCTAATGTAGTTTTCTTGCTTCTCTATTTTTATTTTTTGAATGTTTTTTTGGCTTGATAGCACAGTTGAAATACTTGCTGTTTGGATTTACCTGATATGTAGTATTTTCCCCCCCCAATTCCTCATTTTTATTCTGTGAATGTGTTTGTTTTAAAAATGTTTCTTGCAAGCAAGCAAATTGTGGGGTTTTGTTTTCTTATCTAGTCTGCCTATCTTTTTACTTTTATTGGATTATTTCAGCCATTCACATTTAAAGTTATGTTTGTTATTATATATTATTATATATTAGGTTTATAGTTTCCTCTGTCTCTAATATTGTTCTTTCCCAAATGAAGATTCCCCCCTTCCCCACCGCCCCTTCCTCCGTAAACAGGGTACTTTTGTACCTTTAGTTATTTTAGCTTACTCTACTTTAGGGAAACCAGATTCTCACTAGATCTAGTCTCCTTATCCTCAACTCTCCGATGGCTTCCCGTTTGTTACTCTTTTGTCTCTAGTTCTGAAGTTTTACTTAATTTATTAGTTCCTTTCTTTGCTTCTTCATATTTACTTATTTAATTCTTCCCCTCAAACAAAGCCAAGTAAAATCCTCCTTCCTCTCCTTTTATTTAACTTGTTTTGTATGTTTTAAAAATTCATCTTTTGTAACTTTTTTCTAATATAGGATTTCTTCCCCTCATTCTCTTCATTATTTATTATCCCTTTCTGTCTTTTCTCTACTTTTGTTCTTTAATTCATGGTCCTTATACTTATTTAGTTTTTTTTTTTGTTAGTCTCTGTATTCCTCATGCAATTAATGCTTCTAAGATGCCTATTTTGAGTACTCCCTTTTAAACAGTTTCTATGTTCCTGAAGATCTTGCTCTCTAGCTCCCTTTCCCTGTTCAGCCTCACTCTTAGAAATACCAATTCCTGCTTGTCATAGAGAGGATATTGCCCCATGGTAGGAATTTTCCTGTGTCCCTGATTATGCAGTTTGTTATTAACCTTTGCTCTCCCTATGGTCATCCCTCCTCCCCTTCCCCTTTTGCTATGAAATTTTCTCCTTGTGTCTATACCCTCCCACTCTTTTGGGTGTCTTTTACCCCAGGAACTCTGATTTCCCATTTCCTGAAGCAGGATGAGTCAGTCTTTCTTCTACACACCAGATCTCTTTAGATTATACCTATTGTAAGGTCCCCATCTCCCTTTATAGATGATCTCACTTCCCCAATGTGTGTATTCATCAATGGTACTCGCTCTCACAACTGAAACAAGATTGCATTTCAACACCTCCCTTTGCCTCGTTGCCCATTCTTTTGTAAGGCTCTTTTCTTCTTTACTTATATAATATTTTATTTTTTCCTCAATTACATATTAAAACAATCTTAAAACTTTTTTTTAGAGTTTTGAGTTCCAAATTATACTCTTCCCTCTTTCCCACCCCTCTCTTGTCCCTGAGATGGTAGGCAATCTAATATAGTTTATACATGTGCAATCATGTAAAATATTTCCGTGTTAGTCATTTTGTACAAGAGCTCTTCTTCTTGAGACAACTACAGTTCTTTTCACTTCATTGTTACCTTTTGTTCTGATTGCAATTTATTACCTTTTCCTCTCCCCTCTTTTCTTTTATTTCCTCTCCCATTCTGTTTTCATCATTCATTTCCACAAGATTTTGAGTTACAAATTTTCTCTCCATCTTTCTCCTACCCACCACCCCAAAATAGTGATCCCATTGTATACCCCCTCCCCTAATCTGCTCTCATATTTTCCCCCATACCCCACCAACTTTCCGGTAGGGCAAGATGGAAAAGCAGACCGTTTTTTTTTTGCATGGGGGAAGGAAGGGCAATTGGGGTTAAGTGACTTGCCCAAGGTCACATAGCTAGTAGGTGTCATGCGTCTGAGGCCGGATTTGAACTCGGGTCCTCCTGTCCCTCCCCCATTCTGTATGATCCCCTCCCCCCCTTCACCTGTAGGAAGTGTATTTTGTGAGATCTATTTGGTGATGTTTCAGACCTGTATCTCCATCATTGCTTCAATTAGCCTCCCATCTTTGCCCTCTTCTCCTCTCTATGAGAAAGGAATCTCTAAATGATCTCTCTGTTATTAGTTTTGTGGACATCGATTTCTATATTTGTTTCCCTTTCTTGTATTTTGATTGTCTGGGATTCCTGTCCAGTTTTCAATCTAGGCTCTTATGTGCTATTTTAGCCTCAGCTCTGTAACAAACTAGTTTGTGCGACTTTGAGTAAGTCATTTAACCTCTGGGCTGTGTTTTCCTCGTGTGTCAAACGAGGGGGTTGGACTAAGGTCTTTTCCTGTTCTAAAACTGGCTCATATGGAAGGGCAAGGCAGCTGTGTAGGAGGGGTGGGAGTCAGAGATGAGTCAAGATTCCAGGCCTGGGTGGCTGGGAGAGTGGTGATGCCTGTTTTAGGGGGGAGAAGAGATGGGAGAAGGTGAAATGAGGTGAGGCAGAAATGGAAGGAAGGGAGGAGGGAGGGGAGAGGAGGGATGGCAAGAGGCACAAACTAGAGAGGTGTGGAGGGCATCCAAGGGAAGATGGGTGTTGCATCCCTGGAGCCCATGTGTTGGTGGTGGGCAATCAATAGGCAACGGCCCATTTAAGTGACTAGGTGGCACAGTACGGGAGTCTGGATCCTTTCACAGACATTCGCTAGTTCTGAGACCCTGTCCAGGTGATGTAACCTCTCTGCATCTCAGTTTCCTTTTCTGTAGAATGGGTGTAACAAGAGTGTTCATCTCACAGGGTTGTTGTGAGGATCGATGTGGTTACATATATAAAGCATTTTGCAAATGTTAAAGCGCTTTATAAATGCTAGTGATTATTATAATGATTGTTACCTGACAATGCGAGGAGCAGTTTTTTTTTTTTAATAGAGAAGCAATGAAGCTCACTCTGATGTTTAAGATTTAGGGGGCAGGGGTTTGAAAAGAGTTTAACGATTGAAATAGAATTTTACAAAAAAGTACGTGTGAGCACCACAATTATGCTAAGGAATGGGGCTATGAAATCCCCTTGAAATCTATTTTTGGTGGCAAGGTTTTATAACCAGAGTCAGAAATTGAGTGGAAGTGTGTAGGAGGGTGGCTCTGGAAGGTTTCCATTTTTGAGAGTAGGGGAAAGAATATTTTTAACTCCCAACTCCGAAGCTCATAGGGTACAGCTGGAGATAAGTCAATTTCATGCTCCAGGTTCCCCTCCCCACTGTCATGACACTTGGCTTATCTAAGACACAGTTGTACCAACTTGAGCATCTCACCCCACTCTTGTCCTAGGTGGGGGAGGGGTGATGCCCAGGCAGGTAGCCCTCCTAGGAATTTCTGATTGTTGTTCAACTGATGTTAAAGTTGACATTTTGAAGGACTGTAGATTCAGAGCTGGAAGGAACTTTGGGAGACTAGATGCCAAGTCCTCTGACTCTTTCCTTTGCTTTTCTTTGCTTTTCACTTCTTCAGATAAGAGGATTGTGTGGGGAAACCTGTTTGGGGCTGAGGTTGCCTATGTATGTAAGTTTGCTTGAAGAAATGTTCTTTCAGTAGGAAAAGGGGTCTAGTGTGTGGTAAGTGCTGTGAGGCTGGGCAGGTGGCCTGTGTTGGAATGCCAGTTTGTAAACAAGGCCTTAGGAGAGGCTTTTTGGGAATAGAAAAAATAGAAGCCTGGCAATGAATTTGGCTTTTGCAGTCAGGTGGGTAGATCTATTTTTTCCATTTTGCAAATAGGGAAACTAAGGAATGAGGCCAGTAGGTGGTGGTAATATCAGTTGCATTGCCCAGAAGAACTAGGAAAAGTAAATTTGCTGTTCTTGACGTAGCTCACTGGATCTTTCTCTTTACTTGGCCATGTAGCATGCAATACGTTCTTCACATGCCTCTAGTGAAGGAGTTCCTAATGTGAGATCCATGAACTCAAAATAAAAGGGATACCTGTACTTTGATAGATTTGGTTTCTTTTGCAATCCTATGCATTTTATTACGTGCATTTTAAAACATAATTCTGAGAAGGGTTCACCAAACTGCTCAAGGGGTCCACACCACTGAAAGGGTTAAGTGTCAGATTATCTCTGTCCTCTGAACTCCTCCTGTCACTGTGTGTGGAGAAGGGCTCTCTTCTAGAGCTTTTCATGTAGATTTGACTGAAGGACAGAGGGGACAATTGCAAACACTGAGCCCCTGGCCCTGCTTTTCCCTTGAACCCCAGCCTGCTCCCCTGGCCCTACTCTTACATATTCTACCTGTCCTGGTGTCTGCAGAGAGCTATTGGGTGAGGAGGAGGGGAGGAAAGGGAGAGGCTACTTTGGGAGGAGGCTAAGATTTCCTTCTCTGCCTTTCCTGCCTTCCTTGGGAAAAGAAGTGAGCCAGGAGGGAAAGGGTCAGGAATGTGGGCTGACTCTTTTTTCTTCCCGTTGTCTTGGAACTGTCTTTGTCCTTTAAATGGAGATAAAATTTCTTCCTGGAGTAATGAGAGTCCAGGATAATGGTCCGGTATCCAAGGGGATACTTCCTTACATCCTATTTGATATCTGACCAAAGACTTTCATTCCACTTATTAGTCACATTATAATAAATAATCTGAAGCACAACAGGCAGTTTTATTTTATTTAGTATAACGAAATTGCATTCAAAGTCACTTTCCTTGCCATAAGGAAGTCCCTGAAAAGGAGAGTTATAGAGTTTTTTTCTGTGTAGGTAGAGGTTTCCTATCCTTAATTTTTTACTGGAATGTTCCAAAAACTTAGTTGTTTGTCCTTAGGCTGGACATTTCTACTCAGTTTCCTACTCTGTAGAATAAGGGGATGGAGACAAGGTAGTGCAGTGTGGGAGAAAGAACAGTGAATTTGGAGTCAGAGGAGCTGATTTTGGATCTTGGCTCTCCTATTTAACTTACTTGGTACAAGTTGCTTGGAATCTTGTTTTTCCTCTCCTTTGTAAAGTGAATGGATTGGACAAGGTGATCTCTCAGGATCTGTGACCCTTTGATGAGCTGATCTCTGTCTTTCTTCTCCAAATCTAGGTCATCACCAAAGTCTCTTCTAGTTGATATCCCAAGATTCTGGAAAAGATTCAGGACAGACCATCTTTTATCTCCATGCCTTTGCCCTGTCTCCCTTTCCTGGGAAATTCTGCCCTAGCCTCCACCTCCTCATTTCCTTCAAGATTCAACTCAAATTTGACCTTCTGTTGCAGGCCTTTCCCTGTCATCCCAGCTGCTAGGGCCTTCCCTCTGAGATTACCTCCTTTGACTCTGTGTATCTTGTGTGGTATCTATGGCTGCCCATGTTGTATCCCCCATTAGCATGTGAGCTCCTTGAGGACAGGGGTTATTTTTAGTGTTTTCTGTGTTTTTTTACTTATATTTTTGCCTTTCTTTGTGGTCCTAGTGCTTAGCACATTGTAAACACTTAATTAAATGCTCATTGACTGACTGATTGACCTGACTCCCAGGCTTCCTGATAGACCCTGAGCTGTTCTTCACCCTCACTTCTCTACCTCCCTCTTGGTCTGGGTGGCACAGAGGAAATCTTGCCATGGAAGCTGGGTCAGTTTTTTCTGGTGTTATTTTCCCCTATTCTCTACTTTAACTCAAACCAAGAGTGTTGACCTTTTATAGTACAGACAACCCTTCCAGCATAGAAGGGACAGAGGCTGGTTTTCCATTGAAGGCACAGCCCTTGGTTGCTCATTCTGTGACCTCACCATGCTCATCCCATCTATTTCCCTGGCAGGTCCTTGCTAACATTTATTACTTGCCAGAAGAAAGGGGCCATGAAGTTGAATGCCGCTTAGCTGCAGGCGAGCTTTCTCCCTCTCCAGTGGGTTAGTCCAGAGCAGTGCAGAACAGAAATAAATGAGTCCCAGGCTGGGGAGAGGTGGGAGATGAGTGCTAGGGCTATTTTCGGTTCTCCGGAGCTGTATCTGGGTTCTAACTTAGTTCCCATCTTTGAATATAAATTAAATTCGTGTTGCTTCAAGTTTTGTTTTGGCAGGCAAGTTGAGGGCACAAGTTGGTAGGTAACATATAAGTTTATAGGTTTAAGATTTAACTCCAAGATTCTTGGTCCAACTTACATGATTCATAATAAGCCTTCTGTTTATACAAATATAGCTTAGTTTTCTCCCACCTTTCAAGAAGAGGCAGGCTGCTTCCTGGAAAGAGCATTGTTTCTAGCAAGGAGGAGATTTGGCTTCTAGTTCATGAAACTGCTGTGTGGTCCTGGGCACCTTGCTTAATCCTTCTGTGCCTATGTCATTTCTTGTAGAAATGTCATAGGCACAGGTAGTGTTTAGATGAGGGAATTAGAATGAAAACTATGAAGCTTCTTGGAAAGGAGATATTCACAACCCAAATTTCATTGGGGATTTTAACTGTTAATGTGGTGGTACATCTTTCCAAGCTTTTCAACCTTGGTGCCGTCCTTGATTCTTCTCTCTTTCTCATCATGTCTACCTCCTACAGGCAATCACTGGCCAACTTATCAATTCTGTAAGCTAACTAGAACTGTCATCTGCCTTCTTCTTCCCCATGACATGTTCACCCGCTCTACTTTCATTCTTTTATTGCTTCTCACCTTGTTAGACAAAAGCAGTAGCCTCTTAATCGCTCTCCCCTCGATTCCATTGTGTCTCCTTTCCAACTTATCCTCTCTGCATAGACTGATATTCCTAAAGCACAGGTTAAACCATGTCACTTCCTTAAGAGGTAGTCCAGTGGCTTGGTCATGCCCCTTGGATAATATACAGACTTCTCTGAGAGCCGTTTAAAGCCCACCCACGATCTGCTTCCTGGCTCTTGGCTCTCTTCCTTTTCTTTCCACTGTTGGTGGTGTTTTAATGTTGGTTTTTTTTTTTTTGTATAAAATAATGATAGCTGATATTTATATAACACTTTAAGAGTTGCAAAAAGCTGTCTACATTTTCCCATTGGAGCCTTGCAGTAACCAAGATGAGATAGGTTCCCTTATTATCCCTGTTTCACAGATGAGGAAACCGAGACTGAGTCACTCATCTAAACAACAATAATAGC
Source organism: Pseudochirops cupreus (assembly GCA_028627135.1). Taxonomy (NCBI): domain Eukaryota; kingdom Metazoa; phylum Chordata; class Mammalia; order Diprotodontia; family Pseudocheiridae; genus Pseudochirops; species Pseudochirops cupreus. The sequence goes on along the minus strand of CM053583.1, from coordinate 380,715,090 downwards.
CACCATTTCCATAGTGCTTTACATATGCTTTCTCATTAGGTTCTCACAACAACCTTGTGATGTGGGTGTTGTTATTCCTCATTTTACAGATGGGGAAATGGAGGCAGAGAGAGATGAGATGACTTGTCTGGGGTCACACAATTCAGTCAGAAAACATCCAGTTTTCATCAGCAACGGATGTTTCTTGATATGTTTATGTTAACTTGTGGTTTTTTCCTACCTCAGAGAGGCAGCCCACTATAGTGGAGAAGTCATTGAACTAGTTCTCCAGCCTACCTTTCCAGATTTCTTTCATATAATCCTCTTTCCTGCGGGGTATCCCAAAAGCTTTAGTACAGTTTTAAGCTATTAAATCTCAAGGCTCTTGGAACACCCTGTACAGGCTTTGTTTTAGCCACACTTGTATACTTGAGGCTGCCCTCAGCATTCCACTTCCCACCTCGGTCCTTTTGCACAGGCTGTTCCTCCTGCCTGGAATGCATTCCTTCTTCACCTCTGCCTCTCAGAGCCCCTGGCTTCCTTCAAGTGCAGCCCATGTGCTTCCTACCTTTCTCCTACAGGAAGCCTTTCCTGATCCACCCCTTCCTTGAATACTTATACATCTGGATACACACCCATATAGGTACATTGCTACTTTGTTATTTACTTGTACTGTGTTCTCCCTCCACTGCTAGACAGTAAACTCCCTGAGGGAAGACACTGTTTCTTATTGTATCTTGGTATCCCAGTAACAGCATAGCTTACATACCACCTACTATGGGAAGCCTTTCTTCTTGCTCCTAGGACAGTGCCTTAGTAGTAGGTGCTTAATAAATAGTAGGTGCTTAATAAATGCCTATTGAATTAGAAATTAGTGTTTGGGTTTGTTTCCTAGTAGAAAAAGTCAATGTAGTGTCCCTGTGTTTAGTGCTGTGATTTTGTTTATTTTTTTGAGAGAAGGGATTCTCCTGGATGGACGGGTCCCAGGATGTTAGCTTGGAAATGGAAGAAAAAGTCGATGTTTGTTTGGTGAGCTGTTGAGCAGGACCTCAGAATGTGAAAGCTTGGGAGAGGGCTGGAAACATTCTTCTTGAAGAGATCTCTTTGTGATACCTGCAAATGTTGAAAGGAAATACTCCAAAGGGTCCTGAGAAACACCCGGGAAGGGAGTAGCCAAAATGATCACATTCCATATCCTATCGAGAGATAGCGGTGGGCTTGTTTGACTGTGGCCTTCAAGCTGATATTTAAGCAGAGGACTGACGCTAAGGGAATAGGGAGATAGGCTTGCTGGAAACACAGGGTGTGGCAAGGAATGTGTGCCCTCTCACTTCTGCCTCCTACAGTCCCTGGCTATCTGCAAGGTAGCTCGTGGGCCACCTCCTATAGGAAGCCTTTCTTTACCCCCCCCCCCCCCCAACGTGATAATGCCCTCTTCTTCCTATAATAATAATAATAATAATAATAATAATAATAATACTACTACTACTAATAATAATACACTTTTCCCTTCCACATGGCAAAGGTTAGGGACCCAGTACCCCATGATCTAGAAAATCCTTGTAAAATTTTTTGGCTCTCCCTTTGCACCAGGGAAGAGGTCTGAATTATTATGATATTAAAAGATAAAATATGATATTTGGCAATACTATACATATATTTTAGGCATTTTTGAGTTTCAAAACTTTTTCTATGTCATCTGCTGGCCTTTGTGTGTTGTTTGTGGCTTCCACAAAACTCTTTCAAAATTCCCATTTAGTTTCTTATGCAACCCTCAATATAGCAAAGCTGTGATGGGGAAAGTCACTATGTGGAAGGGATAACTATATACATAGAGGGATAGGAAGTGGACATAGTATTTCGTTGCTATTGGGAATTCTCAGATGAGGGAATTCTCTTTACCAGTGCAGGTCAACACCTTCTCTTCTACTTACAGTCTTAGAGTACTGCAAGGTTAAGTGACTTTCCCAGGGTCACTTGGGAGTATAGTCAGAGGTCGGACTTGAACCCAGGTCTGTCTGGTCAGCTCTCTCTACACTATGCTATCTATGCCTCTCATTCTGGACATTCAAAGACAAAATTGAAAATTCAAAGATAAAAAATGAAAATGGAACCTGACCTCAAAAAGCTTACATTCTACCTCTATCCATCAAAATCCTCCATACAAAGCCCTTCTTGGCAAGAATAATATTTGCATTACCTATGCACAGAATTGTTGACAGAGTCAGAGGCAGTGTGGAGCAGTGAGTAGGGAGGTGGAGTCCAGAGGAGGAAGGCCTGAGTTTGAATCCTGGGCAAGCCATTTAACCTCTTTATGAGCTTAAATTTCTTCACTTCTGAAATGGGAATAATAATCTAATGCTTAGAGTTGTGAAGGTCTGTAAAATGTGCTATGTAAATGTAAGTTATTGTTAGATGGAACAATGCTTTGTAACTGTTAGGGGATGCCTAGTCATGTAACAGTGTAATCAATCAATTAACAGGTATCCATTAACAACCTACTATGAGCCAGGCACTGTAAGTTAGCCCTTGTTATTTTGGGGCAAGACACTCATGGTGGAGAGGAGGTTGAGTTCCAAGCCTGACTTCAAGTCTTGTATGTGACTATGCTCTAATCATCTCTCTAAGTTATAGAAGGATTCCCCACACTGATAAGGGTTGTAGATTTAGACCCATTTCTCCTTCTTCCATTTTAAGACTGTATTTCCTTAATGTCTTATCTCATTCAATCATTTCAACAGCCTCATGAGGAAAGTACTATAGATACTCTTGTCTCCATTTTATAAATGAGGAAACAGAGGCTCAGAGAGTGTTAAGTGAATTTCCAAGGGTGTCACAGCTAGTGAATGTCAGAGGTGGGATTTTAACTCAGGTATTTCTTTAATCTTAAGTCCCACTATAGTTCTTTCCACTTAGTCTTTCAGCCTTTCCAAAATAGCTGGCTGTTAAAGATGTCAGCTTGAAAAGGCCAAGGTCTCCACTGCATCTGGGACCATCTCTGTTGTCCAGGTGGCTCTGGAGGAGACAGTGAGGCTGGTGACTTTGCACAGCTCTCCCTCACTTGAATCCAATTTACTTGCATGTCATGGCATCTATCACCTCCCTGATGTCATGGTCCTCTTTGAGAATGAATGACAAACAACAACAGCAGCCTGAAAAGTGATAGGAATGGTAAGTAAACTAGTTGAATAACTGGTCTGACGGATGGTTCTTTCCCCTCACCCTTGTCATTGAAGTAACTTGCTATGGCAAGTTAAGTGATAAAAAGTAAAGGCATCAGATTAGTAATACAAGCTAGAAACAGTCTGCGTAATTGGAAATCGGGGTTAGCCAAGCTAGCAGAAGGATCAGAGGAGCAGTATTGACTCTATCCAGCACAATGACTTCATGACTGGTTTCCAGAAATAACAAAATTCCTTTAATTCATCCAACATTGAATTCGGGGGAAATTTTTCCTCTTATGTTTCTTCTTTATTTTCTCTCTCCTATATCTGCTGGCTCTGAAAACAGTTGACTTTTTGAAAACACACACACACACACATATACACAAATAGACACAGACACATGCAGAACTTGGAGGTAATGAAAATGCCTGTACTTGGGGACTGTCATTTTAGAAGAAACAGTTATTTTTACTAAATGAGAGTTCTTGTTAAAGAATCAATGATGTTGCCAAGGTCATTGCTAAATACGGGGCCTGCCTAAACCAGTGCCCCATAGAGAGGAATTGGGTTTATTCTGAGCCTTCTATGGAAAATTCATGGAGTTTGAGAATCTTTTAATACAGCGGTGAGGACAAAGAAGAGGAACAACTGGTGTGTTCTCTATAATTCGGGTAGAATGGGTATTTCTCTGTGTATGTGTGCCTGTATGTGTATGTATATATTTATGTATGGAATAATCTTGGTTCCAACCCATTCCATAAAAATGGGATTTCATAGTTTTAGGGCCATATTGTGTGACATGTCACTGCTATTGATGAATGAAGAAAATATTGATGGTTGTGTGCTACAGTTACTTTTAATTTACAGCTAAGATTTTAAAGAAGAAAAAATATTGAACCATACCAAGTCAGAGAGGTCTCGGAAGTCATCTTGTCCAACATCCTTATTTCATAGGTGAAGGTACTATAGCTTGCCATCTTAGAGAGTTTGCTTTGGGCACTGAGAAGTCAAATTATGTGTCCAGGGTCATGCAACTAGTATGTGCCAAAGGTAGGTTTTCCTGCTTAGGCAGGAATACAAGGTTTGCCTTTGTCACATATTGACTGTGTGACCGAAGGAAAGCTGTTTAACTCTTCAGTTTCTCAGGCATATCTCTGACTGCGAGTTAGAGAGGAATGACTGAACTGCATTGGTTGAAGGAATTTCAATACCAGGAGTCCCCTGGATGGGGGGGATGGATCAAACAGACATATGAGTTACTAATTTTTATTCTCCAGCACTGGAATTCCTTATAGCAGTGAACTTGTGGTTCTGTCTATCTGTCTGTCTTCCTCCTTGTCTGTCTGCCTGTCATATACTTATATGCATATTCATGTACATATCCATACATATATGCAAATCTGTACACATGTATTTGTTGGTATTGTTTAGTCATCTTTCTGCTGTATCTGACTGACCCCTGTTTGGGGTTTTCTTGGCAAAGATACTAGAGTGGTTTACCCTTTCCTACCCCAACTCATTTTACAGATGAGGAAATTGAGGCAAACAAGGCTAAGTAACTTGCCCAGGATCACACAGCTAGTAAGTGTCCAAGACTGCATTTGAACTCAGGTCTTTCTGACTCCAGGTTTGGTGCTATATCCAATGCACCACCTAGATCCTCTTATGTATATGTAGTGAATACATATGAAGAATCCTGCCACCAGCACTTACTAGCTGTGTGATCAGTGGCAAGTCACTCAGTTTCCTCATCTATTAAATGAATATGTAAATACCTGGAGAGCTTCAGAGAGTTATTTTGAGTCAAATGAGCTAAATGTTTATATATATATGTATATGTATAGTGAGATATATACACATGCAAATATATATATGCACATACACATATATATATACATACACACATGGTTAAGATAGATAAATACGTGTGTGTGTGTGTGTATATATATATATATATATATATATATATATATA
>CM053583.1:380699698-380709873 GCA_028627135.1 Pseudochirops cupreus | reverse complement strand
TCATTTAGGCACCAAAAATTTTCAGCTTACTAATTTTACTATTTTTAAAGTTCAGGTTTAATGCTTGTAATAGTTTTGGTTTTTCTTGTTTTTTTTTCAGTGGCAGGGAGGAGAGGCAGGAGGAAGAGAAGGTGATTCTTCGTTTTGAAAATAATGACAATTTTATTTTTAAAATGTTTACAAGATTTTAAAAAGATTTACTTTTAGTAAGAGAATCTTTGATTTATGTAACTCTAGCCAGTGAAATCATCTGAGTTGCTGGTGTTTTCCCCTCCCAAGGACCTTCAAGGTTACCTTGTATCTGTTTTCTGCCTGTTTTGCATACAGCCACATGTGTATGTCACCTTCCTCTTTAGAATGTAACGTTTTTGAGGAAGAGGACTCTCAATTTTGTTTTTGCATACCTGGTGCCTAGAGCATAGTAGGTACTTAACTAATAATTGATGGCTCATTGTATAGTCACAGGATTTTTCATTTTACCTAGACCCTTACCTCTCATTTTCATAGAATCCTAGAGTTGGAAAAGACCCTTGAACTCCCCCAGCCAGTCTCTCTGTCCAGTGGACCAAAGCTCCTTTACAATATCCCAGGTCAGCCAGACTCTGTTGAACATCTCCAGTGTCAGTGAAATCACTGTTCCGCTCTATTCATTTAAATTTAGCGAACATTTGTCAAGCTCCAACTCTGCCCAAAGCATCATACTCCTTTCCCCCTCCCTCCTCCCAAGTACGTAAGAATCCATCTGGCCCCTCTCTGGTTCTGCAGCAGTTTCATTATGGGAAGACATGGTTGTTCTCCATGATGTTAATGCCTAATGGTTGGTTGATAGTTGCTCTGTGTCGTCAGATGTCTTTATTATTTGTCCTGAAATTTCCTTTTTAAAGGACCAAGTGATTCTTGTGACATCTTTTTTCCTGTATTAGGTGAGCAAGTTCACTTTCAGGAGGTTTCATATACGTTGATCATCCCCCTTTTCAGGAGGCATTTTTTTTCCAGAATAAAGTGTCCTAATCTTTCATCTCTGGTCTCAGTCTGTGCAGTGTTCTCTTGATCATTTCATTTACTTATTCATCCATTCATCCCTCCAACATTTATCGAACACCTGTTTAGCAGGAGCTGGCTGTATTTAGAGAAGCAGGAATCTGGTATTGGAAGACCTGTTGTGGTATCTGGCCCTGCTACATGCTAGATTGGTGACCTTTGGAAAATCACCTATCTTTCTGGGCCTCAGTTTCTTTCTCAGTAAAATGAAGGGTTGGGACTAGATGATCCCTTTCAGCTCTAAATACCTTATTCCTAGGTTGGAAAAGAGAAGAGGGGTGTGTGTGTGTGTCTGTGTGGGTGTGTGTCTGTATGTGTGCACTTGTGTGATTATTGTTTTCCCATATGTAGAAGAGAGATTAGACTTATTCTATGTGGTTCCTGAAGTCAGAATTAGGACCAGTAGGTGGAAATTATGGGGAAGCAACCCCTTCTTGACCATGACCATCATCTCAAATTCATTTTGGAAACAGGGAATGTATAGATTGTAAACCTCTCTGCCTTTGAGAGGGGTCCAGCTGTGATATGAACTCCCAAGTGATATGAAGGCCCAAGTGAGGAATGGTTGGATTGAACCCATTACAGCTCAGTTCCTAAGAGTAGTCACCCCATGCTGGGGCATCTCTTCCCCTGCCACATGGAGCTCAGAATCTATGGAGGCTGAAAGGCCTTCTAGTACAACCCCTAATTGAATCAGGATCCCCTCTCCACTCTCTCTCCTGATAAGTGGTCATGCAGACTCCGCTTGAAGATTATTAATGATGGGGATCCCTGGCCGGATCTCTGCTTTTTCTGCTGCCATCTAATGATAGGGGATGCTAGGAATAGATAAAGAAATCCAGCAGATGATGGAAAATGAGGCATTTTGAAGCTTTTTATATATTAAGATAGCCACAAAACCCTTGGAGCATGAATAACATTTCCTTGACAGCTGTAATAATGGTGTTTATGACACTGGGGGCCTTCAGTCCAGATTTGCTCCAGTAGTGTGCCTCCCCCCCCCCCCTCCCCGCCATCCTTGGTAAGATGCAAGGTAGTTTATTTTGATTATTAATTCATGTGCCCTCTTCCCTGGCCTCTTGGAAATGGCCATGCCATCTTAAAGAATGGCTCACGGGGTAAATGCAGACCTAAGTGGTTTCCCTATCTGTATAAGGAGGGCGAAGACATTCATAATGGCTTCTCTGTGCCTGTTTAAATCAAGGCAGCAAGCTAAAACCTTTTCTGGGTTGGGGCCCATTATCTTCTAACTGCATTTCCCTTCCCAATCAAGCTAAGTGATCAATCATCCCGTCAGATTGAGCTGAGAAGTTAATGGCATTCCTTTTGGTTAGTAAGCATTTTGCATACCATAGATTGTGTAAAACAGGACTTTGCTGGGCTGGATGTTTTCTCGGACTGTAGCTGGGACTGTGAGTGACAAGGTGCTTATACATTTTTGGTTTTGTTTTGGGTTTTTTGTAATCTCAGAGCAGATTATATACTTTTGTTGGGTTTCCCTGGAAAAGGAAACACTCTCCCCGTCCACCCCCCGCAAAAGAACAATCACAGACAAATGAAGTCATTTATGTCTCCATTAGAATCATAGCTCCCTAGAATGTTGTAGCTCTTTTTATAGATGAGGAAACTTCAACCCAGAAAGAGGGCCCAAGGTCATAGGCGAATTATTGGCAGAGTGGGGACAGAAACACAAGTCTCTTGATTCCCAGGCCAGGTTTCTTCCCATCTTGGCAGCCCAACACCTTCCTGGCATTCATAGGGGGCTTCAGATCCTTTTGATCATTCCAGTGAATGAGATATTTTTGCAGATGTCTGTTTCCTTCAAAGGAGAGGTTAAAAAGCATTTAGGAAGAGGAAAGGTTTGGATCAAACACTCTTTAGGCATCTTGGACCATTAGCTCACCCCTGGGGATGGAAGAGAGAGCCTGTGTCTTCTAAGACTGGTAACTGCTAAGCCTCTGGATTGCAAGTTTGCTGACTGAGTTAACTGTTCTGGCCTAGCTTCCTGTTAGCAGGAGATATGTGCTGGTGGGGCTGCAGGCTGCAAGGACTGGGTTTTCTTTGCTTTGTTTCTGCCAGGCCTCATGTGGCAGGTAGATTGAATGTTAGAACTGCAAGGGACAGTTAAAGAGCCCCTCCCACATTTTGTAGAAGAGAAAATGCAGGCCTAGATTGGTCACCCAACAAATCCAGTCCTTTTCAGTTCCTGAGGTGGTTATATATAGTTACTGACTAGCCCTTTTCTGTTGGCCCTGCCATGATGCTTCTTCTGTTGCTGAGCACTGAAGGGCAGAGAGATTTCAGAAGAAATAAACCTTCTTCTTGGCTCAGCCTCTTACTGATTATGACTATCTTCTTAAATCCATCTTGGAAACAGGGAAGGTATGGATTGTATATAACTAGACTTCCTCTGTCACTTTGGGAAAGTCATTACACTTCTCTGTGACTCAGTTTCTCCATCTTTAAAGCAAGAGGATTGAACTGGGTGATCTCCCAAGGTCTTTTCAAAAGCTGCAAATTCTCAGATTCTGATGTTGTCTGGAAAACAAGTGCCAAGGTGCTCAGGAGCTGGGGTGGTCAGAGAAAGCTTGACCAAGACTCTGTTCTCCCAAAGGTCTGGAAGGAAGGGTTGCCGTGGACTTCTCTCCAAGAGAAGTCATCTGAAAGGAGCCATAGCCTGAGGCTGCAGTGTGTGAGTCTCAACCACAGGAGCAAGGTCTGATGCAGACTCCAGCTGGGCAAAGGAGAGGAGTGTTTTTTTTTTTTCTTCCTGGAGGTGAAGTCACCTCCCAGCTGCCAATGATGCACAGATTTTACCGGTCAGTGGGACTGAGCAGAATGGCAGTATTGCCCTGCTTTTTGATGGGCTTCAGGGATTTTCTTGGGCAAAACAATGCACTAGCTACTGCTTGTCTGCTTTTTTTTTTTTAAACCATTCCCCCTCAGCTCAAGCATTCTCCCTTCTCAATCCTTAATGAAAAATTCCTGTCTAAAAAAATAAAGCTGTGTGTTTGATCCTGTTTTCATCATTTTAATCAATTAGAAGTCTATTAGATTCTCCCTGAGCCTCAGTTTCCTCATCTGTAGAAGAGGTTAATAGCACTGATTTCAAAGAATGAAGATTCCTCTTCCTCATTTTACAGAGGAGAAAAGGGGTACTCAGAGACCATCAGTGATTTACCTAAAGTCACCCTTTTCAGCTATTCTGGGTCCTGGCCTAGCACTTTTCTGTTGGCCTCTTCCCAATGACTCTAATACTAAGCATTGAGGAACAGAGAGATTTCAGAAGATATGGGTCCTCCCCCTGGATTATTCCCTTACTGATGGTGGCTATCTTCTCAGATCCCTTTTTGGAATCAAGAGCGGCCTTAGATGTGCAAATTATTTGAATGAGTAAATATATCCACTTGGCCGCTAGGTGGTGCAGTGGATGGAGTGCCAGGGCTGGAGTCAGGAAGACCTGAATTCAAATCCTGCTTCAGATACTCATTAGCTATGTGACTCTGGGCAAATCACTTTACCCTGTTTGCCTCAGTTTCCTCATCTGTAAAATGAGCTGGAGAAGGAAATGGCAAACCACTCCAGTATCTTTCCCAAGAAAACCCTGTGTGGGGTCACGAAGAGTCAGACATGACAGAAAATGATTAAACAACAACAAAATATATTCACTCCAGTTGACACAAATGGTTGTGTGTCCAGCCACCCAGAGTTGCTAAATAGTCCCGAAAGGCGGAGTTGTATGATCTGATCCAACAAGTATTTATTAAACTCCTGTTATGGGTCAAGTACTGGAAACCCAAGCACTAAAAAGAAACACTGCCTTCCTTCAAAGAGCTTCTGTTCTAGATGAAGTGGCGAACAGTAGGTAAAAATGCAAATATGTTACAGAATAAACACAAAACCATTTTTTCCTTGGGATGAGGCAGCGCAAACAACTGCGGTAATTGGGAAAAGTGGGTTTTAGTCTCCGGATTCCAGTCTCAGTCTTCTCTAGATCTGTCTTTTCTTCCAAGACATTGACCAGACAATTTCATTTCACTTACCTTTTCAGCATAAAACTACAAAACATCTATCATAGCAGGTGCAGAGGAAGCAAAGAATATTATCACATATTTGTGTCTTGATGCATTTTCTTTTTGTTTTGTTTTTCTTTATTTACTTTTAGTTTACAGCATTCAATTCCACAGGCTTTTGAGTTCCACATTTTCTCCCCCTCTCTCCCTGCCTCTGGCGGCATGCAATCTGATGTAGGTTCTACAAATACCTTCACATTAAACATTAGTCAAGTTGAAAAGAAGAATTATAACCAATGGAGTGAACAATGAAAAAGAAGAAACAAAACAAAAAAGAGAGAGCAAGTGGTTTGCTTCAATTTGCCTTCAGAGTCAGTAGTTCTTCCTCTGGATGTAGATAGCCCTTTCTGTCATGAGTCTTTTGGAGTTGTCTTACAGCCTTGCATTACTGAGAGGAGTCCAGTCTATCAAAGTTAGTTGTTACGGATAAGATGTCTGTAATTGTGTACAAATTTCTCCTGGTTCTGCTCTTCTCACTCAACGTTAGTTTGTATAAGTCTCTCCAGGTTATTATGAAGTCTGTCTGCTCCTCATTTCTTTTAATTCTATATTTTTCTTATAGCATAATAGTATTCCATTACATTCATATACCACATGTTGTTTAGCCATTCCCCAGTTGATGGGCATCCCCTTGATTTCCAATTTTTTGCCACCACAAAAAGAGCTGCTATAAATATTTTTGTACATATGGGTCCTTTTCCCACTTGTATGATCTCTTTGGGATATAGCCCTAGAAGTGGTATTGCTGAGTCAAAGGGTATGCACATTTTTATGGCCCTTTGGGCATAGTTCCAAATTGCTCTCCAGAATGGTTGGATCAGTGCACAACTCAACCAGCAATGCATTAGTGTTCTAATTTTCTCACACCTTTTCCAGCATCTGTCATTTTCCTGTTTTGTCATGTTAGACAATTTGACCAGTGGTACCTAAGAGTTGTTTTGATTTGTATTTCTCTAATCAATAGTGATTTAGAGCATTTTTTCATATGATTATAGATGTTTTTAATTTCTTCCTCTGAAAACTGCCTTCATCTCCTTTGATCATTTATCATTTGGGGAATGACTTGTATTCTTATAAATTTGGTTCAGTTCTCTGTATGTTTTAGAAATGAGGCCTTTATCAGAGACCCTGGCTGTAAAAATCCTTTCCCAGTTTTCTGCTTCCCTTCTAATCTTGATTGTATTGGCTTTGTTTGTATGAAAACTTTTCAATTTAATGTAATCAAAATTATCCATTTTGCATTTTGTAATGCTCTCTATCTCTTCTTTGGTCATAAATTCTTCCTTTCTCCATAAATCCGAGAGCTAAACTAATCCTTGATGCACTTTGTTTTGATAGCAATAAACGTTTCCCTCACAAAGCCCCCTTATAAAGTACATCCTTGAAACATTTTATCAGTTGCTATCAGAAAGTCCTCAAGGAGCTTACAGTGTAGTAGAGTTTCTTGTTCTGTCAATTTCAAACATGTTGGACTCTTTGTGACTCTATTTTGGGGTTTCCTTGGCAAAGATACTGGTGGTTTGCCATTTCCTTCTCCTGCTCATTTTACAGATGAGAAAACTGACGCAAACAGGGTTAAGTGACTTGCCTAGGGTCACACAGCTATTAAGTATCAGAGGATGGATTTGAATTTGGGAAGATGAGTCTGCCTGTGCATTCGTGGGTAAGCTAGACTAATTAAAAAGAGAAAATGGAGGAGAAGGGAGTTACATTTATATGTAATGGAGATTCCACTGGCCCAGCTATAGGACAGTACTTGGGAAAATAGGGTACAGATGAAAGAAGCCTCCTTTAGGGTGGCACAAGGGAGTAGTGGGGAATATGGGAAGAGTGCTACCACTGGTAGCCTGGTGTTTGGAAGATCTGAATTCTAAATCTAATTCTAATTATTCTAAATTCTAAATCTAATTCTAAATCTGCCTTAGCCACACTTGTGACCCCGGACACAAACCTCTCTGGGCCTCATCTATAAATTGGTGGAGTTGGACTCCATGGCCTCCAAGGTCCCTTCCAACTATAATCCTATGAAAGTTGGGTTGTGATAGAGAGATGACTGGTCATTCATTAGAGCAGAACTGTGCAGCAGCTGGCTTAGGGTTCTCTCCATTGACAGAGTCTGCTTTATACCTTTCCCTGACCTCATCAGTCTGGTTTGTGACTGTGAGCTCCTGAGAGGTGGGGTCCTGGCCTCAGCGAGCCATGCAGGGTCACACCACAAGCTTTTCAGCTCAAGAAGGGGGAAAACGGGGAATACCTTGTGAGTGGCAAAGTGGGGACCAGTGGTTTAGACAGAAGATTATTGAATATCTGAACAGAAGGGCAGCCTAGAGTGGAATGGTCTACTGTGGTTTTCCACATTGTGAAGCTGATGGGATGTTCTGCTGATGCTGGAACAGCCCAATATCATACTTTTCTCTTTTCATTGCAGCACTTAGCACGGTGCTTTGCATATAGTAAGCGCTTAATAAATGCCTTATTCATTATTATTTTTATCACCTTTGCTGAGTGTTTCTCATGCCTGGAATAGCTGCCTTCCGTCCTCTGCCTGTTGAAATTCTATGACTCAGTTTAACAAGCAGTATTAAGCAACAACTGTGTGCCTAGGAAGTGTAGTAGCGTAGGTATTGTAGTGTTCTCTCTCTCTTTCTCTCTCCTTCCTTCCTTCCTTCCTGTCTTCCCTTCCTTTCTTCTTTCCTTCCTTCCTTCTTTCTTCTCTCCCTCTCTCCTTCCCTCCCTCCTTTTTTCCCCCCAGGGCCTGTGATTTTTGTGGGAGTGGAGAACTCTTGATAAGTGACCAATATAGATCAATACCTGTTTTGCAGCTTGTGGCCTTAGAAAGTGGCTTGGGGAGCTAATAGGTTAAATGACTTGTCCAGAGTCCCCAGCTGGTGTGTATGAGGGATAGGACTTGAACCCAGGTCTTTCTGACTCTGAGGCCAGCTCTTCTTCCCCCTCCCTTGCCATCTATCTCAATCATGCTGGGATACAGAGACAGAAATGAGAAGTCTTGCCCTTAAGGAACTACATTCTACCTAAACTCATCCTTGAATGCCTACCTGAAAGGCATTTAGAGTTAGAAAGCCCCTTTTGATTCTCCCTTGTTGGTCATGATATTCCTTCTCATCTTGTTCTGTTTTGCTTTGGCGCTTCCTTGTATTGAAGTTAACGGAGCTGCTGCCTTATTCCTCTACTAGACTATAAGCTCCATAGGGCATGGACTTTGTTTTATTTAAATGTAAAAGGAGCTGGAGAAGGAAATGGCAAACCACTCCAGTATCTTTGCCAAGAAAAAAACCCCAAATGGGGTCACAGAGAGTTGTACATTACAGAAAATGACTGAAAAACAACAAAATATCACAATCTCCCCCAGCGCTTGGACTTGATGAATATTGTGGCCCGGCGGTAGTGCACTGGACCTGGACTCAGGAAGACCTGAGTTCAGACCTGTCCACAGACACAGAACAAGTAAGTTACCTGCTGTCTGACTCAGTTTTTTCATCTGTCAAATGGGGATGTTAATAATAGCACCAACCCCGCAGGGTTGTTGTTGGCTTTTGTAAAGGTTGTACTTGGCACATAGTAGGCCCATAATAAAATAACTTGTTCCCCTTCCTCAATTCCCCTACTTTAGCTTCAGACTTCTTTTCTTCTCTAGCCACCTTTCAGAGCTTACACAGACTTGGCCATGTGAAATTGATCACTATCCGGGAAACCGGTACTTTGGCATTGGGCCTTAGGCAGGTATGCATGCCTTGGTTATCATAATGAGCTTCCTGGCATGTCCTCTCCACCTCTCTCTGTCCCCTAAACCAACAGCTCCCTCCTGGTCAGTTGGGAACGCTGGAAATTCGAGGGGGAGATTAGCTAATTGTGCAATGGGAGCTCAGTAGGAGGCGAGGAATCTCCTCAAACCCATTTCTGGCAGTGAAGTGTCCACTTTGCTTTCTGCTCAGTGACTTCGCAGTTGAGTGGCTTTTGAAGCTGAGCTGACAAAAACAAGTGTCACTTTACAGATTTTGTATAAATCTGTCAGTGACCTTTAATAAAAATTGATGACCCTAATAATCCTGGTCAGTATTATTGTGGTCATATTACCACTCCCAGGTCAATAATCAGCAGAGCTTTGCTGGGTAGTGACAGACTTCTGGGGAAATGCCAGAGGTTTGGCTTGAAGGGATGGCAACGGTGAGTAATTATTAATCTGAAACTGCTGAGAGGTGAATGTAAAACTTTTTTTTTTGGAAACAGAACACTCAGCCCAAAATCCTAGAAAGATCGGTAGCTAGAGGATGGACTAGCTTGAAAGGTCATCCATAACTCCTACTCTTCTGGCTGCATAGCTTAATTTGTGAATATGTAGAGCACGGCAACTAAGTGGCACACTGGGTAGAGTGCCAGGCCTGGAGTCAGGAAGACCTGAGTTCAAATCCAGCCTCAGACATTGACTAGCTGTGTGACCCTAGACAAGTCATGTAACCCTGTTTGCCTCAGTTTCTTCTTACTAACGGTGTGACCCTGGACAAGTTATTTAATCCTGTTTGCCTCAGTTTCTTCTTACTAACGGTGTGACCCTGGACAAGTTATTTAATCCTGTTTGCCTCAGTTTCTTCATCTGTAAAATGAGCTGGAGAAGAAAATGGTGAACCACTCCACCATCTTTGCCAAGAAAACTCCAAATAGGATCGTTAAGAGTTGGTCTCAACTGAACAGCAACAATACTTTCCCTTTTGGTTTCTGCTTCCTTCCCTCTTCATCCCTTCATCTGGGTTCTTCTACATGTTTTTGAAACCTTGACGTTCATGATCTTAACGGCTCAGTAATAATCCACTATGTTCATATACCAAAATTTGTTTATCCGTTTTCAGCTCCTTGGGCACATTGAAAAGTTATTCATAACTTGCCTGGATGACATGATGATGGTAGATGAGAGACCTGCCTTGGAGTCAGGTCTCTGAACTGCTAATGGGTTCATGGGTAAGTCACTCAGTTTTCCAGCTGTCCGGGCCAGCCGGACTCGGGGATTCCAGGGGCCCCAGAGTACCTACTGTAGCCCCGCAGTTG
>CM053583.1:380678514-380699198 GCA_028627135.1 Pseudochirops cupreus | reverse complement strand
TGCATACTCAATGCCCCCGTGTTTGACGTGCAGTCATTGAGGCAGAATACACACCTGGATGCCTCTTACCCACCTCAGGTTTTCCTTGTCAGCAAGGACACACTGACTGAGGTCAGACATCTAGGTAGCTCTAAGGGGCCCTTATACCAGCAGCTCTGAGAATCTAAGGTATAGGGGGGTTGCTGCTGGTCTGCATTGATGGAGGGAATTTCCACACTGGGAATTTCTTATACTCAATGAAACCATAGATCTAGATCAAAACAAACTGAGCTTCCAGGGAGCTCTTTTCTCTGACCACGAGGTCTTGATTCAAGAGTTTGTGCTGTTCCCAGTCATCAAGGAGAGAGCCAAGAAATGACATTCAGAATTTGGTGAAGGAAGAAAAGAAGGAAACATTTATAAAGTGCTTATTATGTGCAAGGCGCTAGGATAATTACTTTACAATTACTGTCTCATTCGATCTTGCAAAAACCCTGGGAGGTAGGTGCTGTTATTACCTTCATTTACAGTTGAGGTTCGTTGTTTTATTGTTCACTTTTTTCAGTCATATCTGACTCTTTGTGACCCCATTTGGGGGTTTCTTGGCAAAGCTACTGGAGTGGTTTGCCGTTTCCTTCTCCATCTCTTTTTACAGATGAGGAAACTAAGGCAAACAGGGTTAAGTGACTTTGCCAGGGTCATACAGCTAGTAAGCATCTGAGGCTGGATTTGAATTTAGGGTCTTGCTGATTCCAGGCCTGGTGCTCTACCCACTGTGCCTCCTAGTTATAGTAGGGGAAACTGAGGCAAAGAGAGACTAACCGACTTGTGGAGGGTCCCAGAGCTAGTAAGAGTCTTTTTTTTGAAGGGGGGAGGCAAGGCAATTGGGGTTAAATGACTTGCCCAAGGTCACACAGCTAGTAAGTGTGTCAAATGTCTGAGGTCAGATTTGAGCTAAGGTCCTCCTGACTCCAGGACTGGTGCTCTATTCACTGCACCACCTTGCTGCCCTGCTAGTAAGAGTCTTGAGGCTGAATCTGAGCTCTTCTTCCTGACTCTAGACCCAGAATTCCATCCTCCTTGTTGCCTGTGGTGATTGTGGTTCTAGTTTGCCTTTATAGTCTAGAAATTAGAAGAAAGTTTCTTTCCAACCCAAGAATTTGAAGCTATGACCAGTTTCTGTTATGGGCATCTATTCCATGTACCTGTTCACATTTCCTTCTCTGCAGAAACCTGAGGTCATTATTTTAACTGGTGCTGATATAATATGTTATCATGTAAAATCTTGAAAGGATTGCATGCACAGCTCACCATTAACACTGGGGATACAAGGGTGGCCTAAATTGCTACATTGGCTTTGAGGAAGCATTGCCAACACACTAATACAGAAATCTGCATGGATATTACTAGTTAACTAACTCATAGGCTGCCTTCCAGTGGCCAGGCTACCTTGGAATGGAGCTTCCTGTCTTGTGAACTCATCAAGGGTTTATGAAAAGTCCACAACTGGTGTGAGAAAAACAGCTTTTAGGCTTCCTCAGAGCAACTCCAGAATTATCAGTATTTTTTATTCTTCACACAGGTAGATTGCAAAGAGCTTTAAGAACTGCTTTTTTTAAACTACTGACCCTTGGTACCCTGGTCTCCTCAGACTTGAACCTGTGAATTGTCCTCAGTAAGGAATGGAAGGGGGGGAAGGAAATAAACATTTATTCAGTCCCTACTATGTGCCATGAACTGGGCTATTTCATTTACAAATATTATCACTCTAAGTTCATGGCGTGATGTCTGTTGGGATAGGAATGAAGAATGTTGGATTCTCTGTTAGGAGCAAAGAGTAGGCTGCTAGGTGGTGCCATATTGCACAGAGCACAGGGCCTTGGGAGTCAGGAAGATGAATTCAAATCCCACTTCAGACATTTACTAGCCACGTGACCCTAGGCAAGTCACTTAAACTCTGTTTGCCTCGATTTCAACTGTAAAAAAGGAGATAATAGCATTTACTTCCCAAGATTTTTATGACAATCAAATAAGATAATATTTACAAAGTGTTTAATACAATGTCTGGCAAATAAATGATTAGGGCATTTAGGTGGTGAAGTGGATAGAGTGCCAGACCTGGAGTCAGGAAGACTCATCTTTGTGAGTTCAAATCCTGCCTCAGGCACTTATTAGCTGTGTGACCCTGGGCAAGCCGCTTAACCCTGGTTGCTTCAGTTCCCTAATTTAGAAAATGAATTATAAAAGGAAGCTTTGCCAAGAAAACCCCAAATGGAGTCATGAAGAGTTGGACATGACTGAAATGTGTGAATGACAACAAATGCTTATTCCTTTCTCCTTCTCTCTCTCCCACCCCTTCCCTTGTCTCTCTAACAAAAGAAGGGAGGTGCATGTTCTCATCTCTCCTTTGGGGCCAAACTTAGTCATTGTAATTATGTTACAGTTTCATCTTATTGGGGTTTTGAAAATTTACATTGTTATTATTGTTTTCCTGGTTCTACTTCATTCTGCATCAGTTCATGTATATCTTCCCATGTTTCCCTGAATTCCTCATGTTCCTCATTTTTTACACTACTTTGGTATTCTGTTATTTATTTAACCACAATTTGTTGAGCCTTTCCCGAGTAACTGGGCACCTACTTTGTTTCCAGGGCACTGCTACCACAGAAAATGCCATTATGACTATTTTTGTATACGTGGAACCTTTGTTTTTGTCACAGCCCTTTAAACCATGTTCTTGAGACAGGCATCCACCTTCTGGTGGCGTACTCCCACTGCCAGGAAACTCACTGCTTTACCAGGAGTCCTCTTGTACTTATGTAAAATTCGGATTCTTTGAAAGTTTTTCCCCCCATATTGAGCTGAAATCTGACTCTCTAGTTTCTGCCACAAGATCCTGTTGGAGCAAGAGTGCAAAGATCTGCCCACTTACATGCCAGCCCTTCAAATACATGAAGACAATCTCCCTCTAGTTATCTCTTTATCAGAGTATTTCCAGATCCTTTCTCCATTCTTCTAGGACCTGGTGTCTAGATTTTTCATCATCCTATCTCTTCTCATTCATTCATTCATTCATTCATTCATTCATTCAATACACATTTATTAATTGCCAACTATGTGCCAAGTACTGGGCTAAACTTGAGTTTATGAATCTTCCTGTTAAAATGGGAATGCCTAGGACTGAACATAACACTACAAAGGTTATTTGACTGGTATGAAGAAATGAATGAAAAAATATTTGTTAATCTCTTAGCATATGCTTGGCGCTATGCTAAACACTAGGGAATGTGTATATATACACACATATATGTATATATACATATACACACACATACACATATATATGAAGAGAGAGAAAGAGGGAGAGAGAGAGAGAGGGAGAGAGAGAGGGAGAGAGAGGGGGAGAGAGGGGGAGAGAGAGAAAGGGGGAGAGAGAGGGGAGGAGAGAGAGAGGGGGAGACAGAGACAGAGACAGAGAGACAGAGAGAGAGAGACAGAATGAGAGAGAGGGAGAGAGAGAGGGGGAGAGACAAAGAGAGGGGGAGAGAGAAAGAGGGGGAGAGAGAGAGAGACAGAGGCAGAGAGAGAGGGAGAGAGAAAGAGAGAGAGGGAATGAGAATAAGAATGAATGAGAATTTAGGGGGTGGTGACTTGGATCCACAAGGCAGTCCTTTGTCACTTTCCTTCCAGGAACAATGGTGATATTGATTTTATTATTGAAGCAGCTAGTACTGATTGGATCCTATCATACAGCCAGGTGGCTTAGTGGGTAGTGGGCTTGGAGTTAGGAAGACCTGAATTCAAATTATGTTGCAAACACTTACTGCAGTGACCTCAGACAAGTAATTTAACTTCTGTCTGCCTCAGTTTCCTTACCTGTAAAAGGAGGATACTAATAACACCTACCTCTCATGGTTTTTGAGAGAATCAAATCGAATGAGATAAAATAAGTAAAGCACTTTGCAAATCCTAAAATGTGATGCAAATGTTAATCTTATTACTATGCCTAGAGCAAGGTGTGGAGGGAAGATGCTTCGCAGCAAGGTAGGTGGCAGAGTGGTTTAGGTGCATGACTGGATTACATGTGAACAAAGAGCTTTGTTAAGTACCTTCGTTAACTGTTTTGTTGTTACTTCAGGCATCATCATGCCCCTTTTGCAGATGAGGAGAGTAGTTTTCTTTTCTCCCACAGTGTGAGAGCTGGAGTTCTATTAACTAGTATGCAATCTTGTTGGCCTTTTTTTTTTAAAAGCATCTCTATTGCACCAGTGGCTAATGCTGAGGTTGTGGTCAACTACTACCTTCATTTCTTTCTCATGTATGCTATTGCCAAGCTAGGGCTCTCTTTTCTGGAACTCCTACAGTTTTTTTAAAATCTAAAGACAGAATTTTACATGTATCTCCACACAATAAAATTGTCATCTCATTTTGGGTCAATTGTGCATTGATCCTGGATTCTGTTCTCAGATAGCCTTGTGTCATCTCAAGTTGGAAGTCAATAGTCTATTTAGGAAGACAACACACAAGACTCAGCAAACAATGGAAGAAGGGATTGAAGGCCTGAAACCTGCAAGAGCTGTATGAGTTTTGAGAATGAAAGCTAGAGGGGTCAGGGCAGACTTCTTGATGGAGATGAGAGGAGCCAGTCCTTGAAGGATGATGTGAAGGGAAGAAATTCCATGCTTAGGGAAAAATATGAATGAAACCATGGAGGTGGCACCTCTCCTGGCATTTTCTTGGAACGATGAATAGACTGGTCTCACCTTTACCAGAACATATCCAGATCCTTCAACCGTTCTTCATAGGCCATGACTTCTAGACCTTACTTCAGTTTCTTGGTTGCCTCCTGCCTTCTGTATGACTCAGCTTCCCTCTTGAAATGGGATACTCTCAAATGAACGTAGTACTCCAGATGCCACCTGACTAATAGACCTGTTGGAAGCACAGCAGGAAAAAAGGTAGATGGATTGGGTGGAGCCAGATCATGAAGGCCTTGAATGCCAGGCTAGGGAGTTTGGATTGACCGTGACAGGAAATAGTGATCCGTTGAAATTTTTGAGTAGGGGAGTGATATGGTAAGAGTGGTATGCCTGGGAGGGAACTTGGAGTTGGCTCTGCCACTTGACTTGTCTTGGCTACCTATTCTCTAGATGGCTTTGGGTGAGTGACCTAAACTCTTTGGCCTCAGTTTCCCCATTTACAGACTGAGGTATTGGATTAGAAGACCACTAAAGTTCTTCTAGTTTTCAGCTGTTAATAAGGTCAAGTCAACAAACATTTGTTGGAGACCTACTACGTGGCAGGCATTATGCCAAGAACTGATTCTTGTGTGCTTATGAAAATTGCTTTGGCAGCTGTATGCAGGATGGTGTGGAGGGGGCTCGGGACTGAAATCACAGAGGTCAATGAGGAGGCTGATCTAGTAGATCAAGTGTGAGGTCAAAAGATCTTCAAAAGGACACCTTAGAGAAGTCTGTACATTGTTCTAGGTATCCAGTCTCCTCCCATCTCTATTTCTGTCTTTGGTGTATGATTTCTTTAAAAAAATAAAGGACAGGGCTGGATTTTGAAAGTGCTGAGCTCCCCTTACTCTCATTAGGATACTGTGCCTATTAGATGTGTGACTTGTCCAAGGTCATTCAGGTAATAGGGAGCAGAAGTTGTTGTAAGTGTTTAGCAATCTGCAAAATGCTCTCTTGCTGCTTTGATGTCAATATGCTATTCTGGTGATCATAGTTGATACTTATATATTACCCTAAGGTTTGCTAAACACTTTATAGAATGAGCTCACTTATCATAGTGTGTTGAAAACACTGAAAACTCTCAAGTGTTATGTAAGTTAAGAGATTATTGTGATGGCATTATTCTAACAACATTTATTAAGCATCCACTGTGTGCCAGGCACTGTTTGGCTCTGAGTGCCAACAAGCATCTATTAAACACTTGCTGGGTGCCAGACATTTTGTTAGACTCTGAGGATACAAATACGCAAAAAGAAACACTCCCTAATCTAAGGAAGTTACATTCTGTTGGAGTAGACATGTACATATGAGTAAATTAAAAAAAAAATACGTGTGTGTGTGTTTGTGTGTGTGTGTGTGTGTGTGTGTGTGTGTGTGTGTGTGTGTGTGTGGTGAGGAGGTGGGCACTAGTAACTGAAAATCAAGAAAGGCTTAGTGTGGAAGGAGGTCCTTGAGCTAGGGCGAGGAGGGAGTGCATTCCAGGCATGGGGGAATGACTGTAACAAAGGCTTAGTGACCGTACTGTGTTTGAGGAACAAAGACAAGACTACTTTTGCTGGACCTTGAAGAGTTAGAGAATGGGGATAATATATGAGTCTGGAAAAAGAAGATTAGACTAGATAGTGAAGGGTCTTAAGAGCCAAACAGAGGAATTTCTATTGGGTCCAAAAAAGAAAGAGAAACACTGGAGTTTTGAGTAAGAGGAGTGACTTGGTCAGATTTGCACTGAAGGTGAATCACTTTTGGCCACTTTGTAGAGGATGCATTGGTGTGGGGAGAGACTCAAGGCAGGAAGACCAATTAGGAGGCCATTGTAATAGTCTAGGTGCAAGGTGATGAGGGTCTGACTGTGTACACGCCTGAGCTTCATTAGGGCTTAAGGTCCTCTAGAGTGTGGCTTATTAGTTGGGGGATTTGGGGAGTGAACTTTAGACCTTGTACTTACACTCATAGGCACTTACGCTCCTTCCATTCTATTCCTGATCTGTGTGATTTTGTTAACTTGGGAGCTCCCTCTGCAGATACAGATGTCAATCCTTCCATGAATTATTAGATAGTCTTCAATAATAAATGCCACTTTATTGATTGATTGATTTAAAAGTTGCTGGGCCAAAAAAGTCATTACCTTGAAGCCAACCTGGTAATGAGTTGCTCTGGATTTATTGAGGCTGGACCTTGGATGGCAGACATATCATTTGTCATCAGGTTTGAACTTGAAGTCTTTCCAGCTTGGTTGGTTCTGCTGGCACAGGCTTTGAGAATAGCCAAGGGTCACCTCCAAGCTGAGATGAGTCATGATGAGGTAAGACCTTGGTGCTGGGGATGAAGATGTATCAAATGCATTTGAATTATGTCCTTTTGCTAGGGGTAGAAGGTACCCGAGGTTTAATAGTGTGGTACTTAGAAATCCAGTATCCTGGGATGCACTCTGTTGTTCTGTTTTTGAGAACAGTTCATGGAGGGATTGTTTTGATCAAGGCAGTCCCACGTTAATTGAGAGGCATTTATTAAATCCCTCTTATGTGCCAGGAACCAAAAGGATGCTGCAGGTACAAAGAATAAAATAATCCTTACTCTCAGGGAGCTTATATTCAAACATGGGTCCTAATCTCATCATATGTTATAATTTCAAGGGCCAGTCTAGCCTAGACCTCACATTTTATAGGGAAGGAAACTGAGGCCCAGAGATGTAAAGCATCTTGTCCAGGGCTATGCAGCTGGTTAATGGCAGAACTGAGACAGAACCGAGTTCTCATTTTCCAGCCTCCTTCTGTCCCTAGACTTTGGCTCTTCCTTTCCTAGAGTTCTGGGAACATGAGATCACCTTCAAAATACATGATTCTGTATGGAGGGAAGAAATTGTTTCTGTTTTATCTGGGAATATCATTAGATTCAGTTCAACAAATATTAAGCACCTATTGCATGCAAAATACTGTATTGGTGTCAGGGAGTTATGTTGTAGTCTCAGCCCTCAGAGTTCTATAGCAGAGATTCTTAAGCTAGGGTCAGTGAATTTGTTTTTTAAAAAATATTTTGATAATTGTATTTCAGTATAAATGGTTTCTTTTATAATCTTAGGTATTTTATTTTATGCATTTAAAAACATTCTGTGACAGGGCCCATAGGCATCACCAGACGGCCAAATGGTCTAGGACACACACATGAGGTTAAAAACCCTGCCCTATAGTTTAGGAGGAGAAATAAGACCTGTACACAAATGCCAGGAGATAGCATAATGCTTTGGAAAGACCCCTGGCTTTGGAGCCAGGTGACCTGGGTTCAAATCTTGACTCTGACACTTCCTACCTGGGTGGACTTGGGGAAGTCACTGCACCAGCCTTGGTGCATCTTTCCTCATCTCCAAGAGGAGAGGTTTGGATTTCTGTGACTCCCATTAACTTACAAATAATATGCCTGGGATATGTGTGTGTGTGTGTGTGTGTGTGTGTGTGTGTGTGTGTGTACGATGTGATCTCCATCATAGGAGGACTTCAAGCAGATGTTGGATCACCATTTGTTAATTAGAGTCAAGAAAGACTAAGTGTTTATTATGGATCGGGCACTATGCCTGGTTCTAGTAATACAAAGACTACGAAAGTAGTCCCTGCCTTCATGGAGCTTATATTCTATGGGAATTGTGAGCAGCTAAGTAAACACAATGGCTCAGTGGCTAGAGCACTGGGTCTGGAGTCAGGAAGACCTGAGATGAAATCCAGCCTCAGATACTTACTAGGTGTGTGACTCTGGGTAAGTCACTCAGCCCTGTTTGCCACAGTTCCTCATCTGTAAAATAAACTAGAGAAGAAAATGGCAAACCACATCAGTATTTCAGCCAAGAAAAACCCATACAGGGTCATGAAGAGTCGGACACAACAACAAAAAGTCAATATAGACTAATTTGAGGAGGGAGAGAGCATTGTGAGGATCAAGAAGAGTTTCCTACAGGACATAGCCTTGAGGAAGGTAAAGATCTCCAAAGAGGGTGGAGGTGAGGAGCAAGTGCATTTTAGGCAAGGGTATTAGCATGGGCAAATTCGTGGAGGTGGATGATAGAATGTTGAATGCTTGGAACACCAGTAGACCATTTTCACTGAAGCACAGTGTGAAGGGAATTCATATGGACTATCTCCAAAGGCTCCTTGAAGCCTTCTTTGGGAACATGAGGCTACACTCAGGATAATAACATGGTACTGCCTATATCCCAGTCTTGCCATGAGGAAGGTACTTTGCATATATTTGCACACAAAGAAAGGCAAAAACAGTCCTTGTCCTCAAGAAGCTTACATTCTAATCCTGGAGACAACATGCAAATAATTATGTACATATGAGATATACACAGGGTAATTTGGTGGTAATCTCATAGAGAAGGCACTGGCATTAAAAGAGGTTGCCATTGAAGGTTCCATTCAGGATTTGGGATCTTGGGACCTTTGCTTTGGAGTGGTATTTCTGGATGAAGTCAAGGGAATTAATTATTCAACCACTCCAAGTACATGCTCAGCCTGGCTCAACCACTCTCATGTCCTTTGTTATTCTCCCTTTATTCCTGAATTGGCAGACCAGTGAGGCCAATAAGTGTGCCAGTCTGTGACCTGGTAGTGGCCTTTCTCATCCATTAGGAGAAATGCTCCTGGATCACCCTACTCACTAAAGACAAATGACTTGTCCAATATAAAAGGGAGAATGGATATTGGATGATCTCAAAGATCCGTCTTGCTGTGATAGTTTCTGATTCTAAAACATCATTCCTAAGCTCTGTTGACTCACAATTTAGGAAGCAGAGGAGATTTAAGGACAATCCTCATGTGACTGTGACTTTCGCCTAGCTTTATCCCTGGTTTAGAAACTTCCCCAATGATCCACTGAATCTCATTGGTGTCAGAGAGAGAGAGAGAGAAAGAAAAAGTACCTTCCTTTGATGAAGAAAAGAGACTGCAGAAATGGTAGGGGTATAGGGAGACTTCTGTTCCCTCTTTCTTGCTTTTCAGGACAGACAAAGATATTGTTGAGGAGGGATACCTACCTTCCTCCTTGGGAGTGGGTTGACCTGAATGACCTCTGAGTTTCCTACCAGCTCTATGATTCTGGAGATTGGATAGGAAGGACAAGGGAGAGAAAAGGGGGCTACACTAAAATGTAAGAGTTGACTGTATGCTTAAGGGTCTTTATTACTTTTTAGCAGCCATTAGTGGATCTATGTCCTTTCCTCCCACTCAGGTGTCTCCTTGAGATACCACCCATTCCTTCAACCCCTGCAGATTCTTTTTTTTCTTATTTAGTATTTTCCCCCCTACTTATATGTAAAAACAATTTTTAACATTCATTTTTAAAACTTTGAGTTCCAAATTCTCTCCCTTCCTCCCTCCCCAACCTCCCTTATTGGGAAGGCAAGCAATTTGATACAGCTTATACATGTGTAATCGTGCAAAACATATCCATAATAGTCATGTTGTGAAAGAAAACATAGACAAAAAAGACTCAAGAAAAATAAAGTAAAAATGTTTCAATCTGTATTCAGACACCATCAGTTTTTCCTTTGGGGATGGATAGCATTTTTCATCATAAGGCCTTCAGAATTGTCTTGGATTGTTGTATTGCTGAGAATAGTTAAGTCATTCATAGTTAATTGTCTTATAATATTGCTGTTACTTTGTACACAGTACATTTCACTTTGCATCAGCCCATGCAAGTCTCTCCACATTTTTCTGAGAGCATCCTGCTCATCATTTCTTACAGTGCAATAGTATTCTATTATAATCACACACCACAACTTGTTCAGCCATTCTCCAATTGATGGGTTACCCTTCAACTTCTAATTCTTTACCCCTAGAAAAGAGCTGCTGTAAATATTTTTGTACATATAGGTCTTTTTCCTTTTTTTTTTTTTTAAATTTCTTTTGGGATACAGATCTAGTAAATGGTATTACTAGTTCAAGGGATATGCATGCTTTTTATAACCCTTTGGGCATAGTTCCAAATTGCTCTATAGAATGGTTGAATCAGTTCACAACTCCACCAACAGTGTGTTAAAGTTTCATTTTTTCCCATCCCCTCCAACATTTGCCATTTACTTTTTCTGTCCTATTAACAAATGTAATAGGTTTGAGGTGGTGCCTCAGAATTGTTTTAATTTGCATTTCTCTAATCAATAATTAGAATATTTTTTCATATGACTATAGATAGCTTTGATTACTTCATCTAAAAACTGATTATATCTTTTGATCATTAATCAATTGGGGAATGGCTCTTATTTTTATAAATTTGACTCAGTTTTCTATATATTCTAGAAATGAGGCCTTTATGAGAGAAACTTGCTTAACATTTTTTTTTGCAGTTACTATTGCTAACTGTATTTCCCTCCTTCCTATCCCCCACCCAATTTATTTTATTCTCTCTCTCCTTTCACCATGTCCCTCCCTCCTAAAAAGTGTTTTACTTTTGACTACTCCTCCCCCAATCTATCCCTTTTATAACTCCTCCTCTTTTCCCCTTCCCCTTCTACTTTCCTGTAGGATAAGATTTCTATATCCAATTGCATGTATATGTTATTCCCTCTTTGAGTCAATTCTGATGAGAGTAAGGTTTACTCCCCCTCATCTTCTGCTTCTCCTCCACTGTAAAAGCTTTTTCTTGCCTCTTTTATGAGATAATTTATCCTACTCTACCTCTCCCTTTCTCTTTCTCCCAGTATATTTCTCTCTCTCCTTAATTTTATTTTTTAGATATTATCCCTTCATATTCAACTCCTTATCACCTCCAACATCAAGTATAAAACCACCTGTTTGGCCTTTAAAGACTCATAATCTGTTCCTCTCCTACCTTTCCAGTCTCTTTTCCCCTTTTCCCCTCCCCCATACTTTGTGATCCAGTGATACTGGTTTCCTGACTGTTGCTTGCAAAAAAGACTCCATCATTGTTACTGGTTACTCCCTATCTAGAATGTTCTCTTTTTTCTCCATCTCTTGGCTTTCTTCAAACCCTAGCTAAAATCCTATCTTTTATAAGAAGCTTTTCCCCACTACCCTGTAAAATGAGTTCACTCCATCAGTTACAACCCTTCTGTACAACCAGACTAATGTCCAATGTGAAAGTATTTGCAGATCCCACACTTGATTGCATGCCGCTATGGGTGGGGAGTGGGGGGGAGGAGAAGAAGGGGAGAAAATATGAAACTCGAGGGATTCTGGAACTGAATCTTGTAAATTAAAAGTAAATAAACAAATCAATTAAAAAAATGAGTGCTTTCCAATGCTCTAAACCACTACTGATGAGGGAAATGGAAATTAAAACAACTCTGAGTTACCACCCCCCATCAGATTAGCTAATATGACAGAAAAGGAAAATGATGAATGTCAGAAGAGAGGTGGGAAAGTTGGGACACCAACTCATTGTTGATGGAGTTGTGAACTGATTGAACCATTCTGGAGAGCAACTTGGAACTATGCCCAAAGGGCCACGGTACTGCTACTAGGTCTGTACCCCAAAGGGATAAAAAACAAAAAGGAAAAAAAAACTTGTATATACAAAAATATTTATAGCAACTCTTTTTGTGGTAATGAAGAATTGGAAATTGAAGGGATGCCCATCCATTGGGGAATGGCTGAACAAATTGTGGCATATAATTATGATGGAATGCTTTCGTGCTATAAGAAACGATGAACAGAATGCTCTCAGAAAATCCTGCAAAGACTTACACAAACTGATGCAAAGTCAAGTGAGTAGAACCAGCAGAACAATATACACAGTAATAGCAATATTGTAATGATGATCAGCTGTGAATGATTTAGCTCTTCTCAGCAATACAATGATTCAAGATAATTCCAAAGGACTTAAGATGAACAACACTGTGAAAAATGCAACCTGAGTGCAGATTGAAGCGTGCTATTTTTCACTTTTAATTTTTTTTCTTTTTCGGTCCACATTTTCTTTTACAACATGACTAATAGGGGAATATTTTTTGCACGACTGTACATGGGTAGCCTATATCAGATTGCTTGCCTTCTCAATAAGAAGGGAGGGGAGGGAGGGGGGAAATTGAAATGCAAATTAAAAAAAGAACGTTAAAATTTTTTTCATGCATAATTGGGAAAAATAAAATATTAAAGAAATAAAGAAATAGCATTTTCCCTGTAGTAATTATCTCTAATTTATTTTGTTTATGGCTTGTTTGTACATACCTATTTATAGATTATCACCCCTCTTTGGACTATGAGTTCCTCGAGATCAGGGTCTGCTTTTTGCCTTTCTTTGTATCCTCAGCACCCAACATAGGACCTGGTATACAATAGTTGCTTAATAAATGCTGGCTGAGTGCTCAGGATCTTATGGTATCATGTAGCTGAAGGTGAAAGCTCTTCGAGCATGGAAAGTGAGAGGATGATTATGATGATGATACCTTAAGTAGACTAGATCCCTAAATGGCCCCCTTGAAGGCTTCCATCTCATATAGGGTGAAAGAGCCCTGGATCAAGAGTCAGGGGAACTAGGTTCTAATCCTGGCTCTGATACTTCTTACTGGTATATCCTTGAGCAGTTCATCTCTCTAGGTCTCAATTTCCCCATCTGTAAGATAAAGGCTCTGGACTAAATGACATCTGAGGGTCTTCCCAGTTCTCAATCTGTGATTCTATGATTTCATGATCCTGTGATGCTGGCGAAGGCCCTGCCAACTCTAATTGTCCAGTAGTCGGTGACACTGCCTTGGGAGCAGTGCTCAAAGAATGGAGGTGTTCAGCAGGAGAGTTTGTGCAGGGTTGCTCAGGAATAGATATCTTGCCTTGGAGTCTGTCTGATCCTGGGGAGCCCTGGCTCTGAAAACAGCATGCCACTGTTAGCCTGCCTGGAGCTGACAAGAGGTTGCCTATTCTTAGCCATCTGGGCCCTGCCTCTGATTTTCCTGTTGAGCCTTCATTTCCTTGAATCAATCAGTGTTTATTGAGCACCTGCTTTCCCTTAAGGCCTTAAGCTGGGCCCAGATTTCCCTGGACAAACCAATTCATCCAGAAATCAGGATCCATCTTTGCTGAGTCGTCCCTAGTTACTGTCTCCAAAGTTTCAGAAAATACTAACTCTGTGTTCTGGATCAGGTGAAATGAAAGATCTTCTCTATTTTCCTTCCACTATTTTTTTTTTTTGGCTATCTCTCCTGTCTTCAAGGAGAAAGCAAAAAAATAAAATCACAAAAACCCCCACCCACCCACCCACCCCACCCTCGCCAAGGCTCACAAAAAATGTTTTGGTGAAATAGGATTAGGTCTTAAGTCTCTGAAAAGCTTGTGGAGTCATGCAATGTGGAGGAGAGCTGTTTAGCCTACATAGAAAACAGCATCACATGAATAAGAAATCATTCAGACCTTCAATTCATGTGATGCCCTGTTGTTGTTGGAGACAAGTCTGGAAGAAAAGGTACTGGACTTTTTAATGGATAAGTAGCCCAGGCCAGGCCCAGGGGTTGGATGATGTCAGAAATCTGAGTTTTTTTGCTTTGAGGAAAAGTGAAAGGGATGGAGGGAATGTGGGGGTATCCCAGGGGGTTTTCTTATTTACTCTAATTAGTTTGAGCCCATGAGCCAACAAATGTGTCTCTAGTGACTCCTGTGGCTAGCCCTATGTGAATCCCTGTGGGGGTAGGAAATGTGGTCACTTTCCCTTGAAAGAGACAAGAATAATTTAATTTAATAATTTAATGCCTTATGAAACCATAGGGAACAATAACTGCTGCATGTTATTAAGTGAGAAGACAGTGTGGACTAGTGGATAGAACACTGAGTTTAGGGACCTTGAGACCTGGGTTCTAATCATCCCTCCAACATTTACTAGTTAGGTGTCTGTGGGCAAGACATAGAACTGCCATCACTGAATTTTAGGGTTGAGAGGGATGTCAGAGGGCATCCTACTCTGACTCTGTACCCAGTGGAAAATCCCCTTTGTAATGGCAGTATCAGGGCAGTTGAAAACTAACTATATTTGGAGTCAAAGGAAATGGATTAGAATATTGGCACTTTAATTTACTACCTGTGTGACCTTGAGCTAGTCACTTGTCTGTAAAACAAGAAGGTTAGATGAAATAACTTCTGAGGTCTTTTCCAGTTCCAACTCTGTGGTCTTACAGTCTTGTGACCTTTGCTTCCTTGTGATCTGTGCACCAAAGTGAAGGCAGGGACATGCTTCAGATAGAAAAGACACTTTGGGAAAGTGTCCATGGACTGAGCTTTTTTCTTCCCTTTTTGAGCAGTTCTGATGGCAGAATTAGTATATGGGGCGGAGGCTGGTGTTTGCTTTGTTCTTTGGCAAACTGTATTGTTCAAGAAGACACAGACCTGGTATTTAGGGGTGGTTAGGTGGCTCAGTGGATAAAACCATCATGTAAATGCTTATTCCCTTCCCTGCAACAGGTTTTTTTCTCCTGTTATCCTTGAAAGCCTTGTTCCGGTGCCTTGTCACTTGGAGGTGACTTTGGGTTCTCAAAGGCTATATAAGTGAAGTAAAATCAAGTAATCAACAAGTATTTATTGAACACCTAGTAGGTGCCATACAGTGTGTTAGGTTCTGAAAGGGTTTGAGTTTGGGTGTAGGAAAGAACTGTATATTGATCATCTACAGACAGATTTGACTTATTTGAGAGAAGCTTCTCAGTAGATTGACTGCAAGTGATGAATTTTTTGACCACAGCAACTCTCAAACACCATCTTCCAAGTCACAGAGGCGTTGTGATCTCTATTAGTCAAGGGAATGCCAACATTAGTGAAATCAAAGGCCACTGTGTATTGTAGTGAACCTTATTCTTTTTGTGGGGCACATCTTCCAAACACTGGGAAAGGGAGAGAAGGGCACAAACATCTGTCAAGTGTGTACTATGTTCCAGACACCGTGATGAGCACTTCACAAATATGATCTTACTTGATTCTCACAGCTACCCTGTAATGTATGTGCTGTTATAACCTCCATTTTACAGTTGAGGAAACTGAGATAGAGGTCAAGTGACTAGCCTAGGGTCACACAGTTAATAAGTGTCTGAGGCAGAATTTAAATCTAAGTATTCCTGACTCCAGGCCCAGCGCTCTAACCATTGGGTCAGCTAGCTGCCTTGGAACTAGAACTGAACTGACTTAGAATCTCTTTCCCAGTTGATGGTTCTTGGACTAATTGAAAGGAGTTAGTTTAGTATGGAATTTTACCCTCAGAAATTTAGAATTGCTGTAATTATAATCTAGTTATGTTTTTTTTTTTTTTGTTTGACACCTTCCCTAGAAACCGTGGGATCAGTCTTTATCCAGTGGCTTTTATTCAGCACCCACTAGATGCGAAACTCCTATCCTGGATACTTTGGCCAGTCATCAGCTCTTGCTAGGGAGGGCACTAGCATAGTTAATCAAAGCCATCAGATAATAGAAGAGTGATTTGTATTTTAATATAAAAGCCTGTTTCTGATCTAGGAATGCATAATTTCAGTATTCCAATGGACCTGCAATCTCACTGGTGGGAATGTCCTAGTATTCTAGTGATATTGATTGTAACCTTTCTATCCCTGCCCTTCCTATGTTAATCTCATCAATATCCCACAGTGGGCTAATCCAATGTGCTAGGGGGTCTTTCTTGAATTTTCTTACATCATATGGATATCAACAGAGTACATGGACTATCCACTGGCTAGCTCTTGCTTCTTTTTTTACTTAAAATTTCATTATTTATTTTAAACATTCTTTTCTTTTTAAATTTTTAGTTCCAGATTCTCTACCTCTCTCCTACCTTTCCTCCACCAATTGAGAAGGCAAGCAACACAATCTCAATTATATTCATAAAATCATGTAAAACATGTTTCTATATTAGCCATATTGCAAAAAAAAATAAGCGAAAAAAAGAAAGTGAGAAAATTATACTTCAATTTGCACTCAGAGTTTATCAGTTATCTGAATGTGGCTAGCATTTTTACATCATGAATTCTTGGGCATTGTCTTGTATTATTGTATTGATTAAACTAGCCAAGTCTTTCACATCTAATCATTACAACATTTCTGTTACTATGCACAATTCCAATTTTTCTCACTTCACTTTGCATCAGTTTATATAGATCTTGTCATTTTTTTTCTGAAACAACTCCCCTCATCATTTCTCATAGCACAATAGTACTCAGTCACAATCATATACCACAATTTGTTCAGCCATTCTCTAGTTAATGGGCACCCCCTCAATTTCCATTTCTTTGCCACCACAGAAAGAGATGCTATAAATATTTTTGGACATATAGATCCTTTAATCTCTTTGGAATACCAACTTGGTGGTATTTCTAGGTCAAAGGATATGAACAGTTTTATAGCCCTTTGGACATAGTTCCAAATTGTTCTCCAGAATAGTTAGGCCAGTTCACTATTCCACCAATAATTCCCTTTTTTCCCTCATCCCATTTGTCATTTCTGATAGCTATGTGGTGTTACCTCAGAGTTGTTTTAATGTGTATTTCTCTAATCAATAGTGATTTAGAAAATTTTTCCTTATGACTATAGATTGCTTTGATTTATTCTTTTGAAAACTGCTTGCTCATATCTTTTGACCATTTTTTCAATTAGGAAATGGCTCTCTTTTTTTATTATAATTTTGACTCAATTCTCTATATATTTGAGAAATGAGGCCTTTATCAGAGAAACTTGCTGCAAAATTTTTTGATATTACTTCATTGTCCATGGTATATTTTTAGCAAAATGTAGTTTTCCTTATTATCTTTTTTAATTAGGTCTGTGTTGCTTTTGTTTTGTCTGAGATTGTGATTACTACCCCTGACTTTTTTTTTTACTTCAGCTGATGCATATTAGATTCCACTATAGCCCTTTATTTGAACTCTGTGTGTATCTTTCTGTTTCAAGTGTGTTTCTTGTAAACAACATATTGTTGGATTCTGGTTTCTAATAAATTTTACTATCTGCTTTCATTTTCTGGGTGGGCTTATCCCATTCACTTTCACATATGGATTTATAATCACATTGTGATTACTATGTATTTCTCTCCATCTCATTCATCTGTTTATTCTACTCACTCTTTATCTTGTCCCTCCTTAAAAATCTACTTTGCGTCTAACCACTGCTGCCCTTAATTTTCTCTCTCTCTTTTAAAATCACCTCCTGTAAAGTCAATCATGAGCAGCTCTCCTGAGGACTGCTGCTGTGAATAACTTTAAGGGTCTAATCACATGGCATAATGAACTCTCTATTTGTTCAGCAATAAACTAAAGCATCACATACAAGAAACTAAAGTATAACGTTTATGACAACATATTACTAAGGTGGCCACATAGTCTTAAAGAAAAGTATATCTTATAGTCATCTTTAAGGGGTAGCAGGAAATATAAACACCATCCACCTCTAGGTCATAGTAAGTTACAATCTCCTCAGTCAATACAGAGTATCCAAAATAAAGTCCTCTTTCATCTTGACTAGAGGCTGACTTCCAAACCCCATGGCTCCTTCTCCATAGGTTCCTTCTCTACAGGCTGACCACTCTTAACTCTTGCCTGGATTCACACATAGGCAGCTCTCCGCTCCTTTTTCATATCTCAGCTCACAAGGACTGCTCCACTTCAAGCTCTTTGAAGCTTCTATTTCTAGGAAAGCAAAGCTTAACAGGGCTACAATAGTATTTACACACATTACCAGCACTATCATCTCAATTCGCTTTCTGTCTGAGAAACCAATATGGAAAAACAGACAAGGCTTCTGTCTGAGAAATCAACACAGAACAACAGACAGAGCTCCAAAATCACAAACATTCTCTCTCTCAGTTTTGCCTGCTCCCAGATCTGCTTGTGCTCTTCTCTGTTCTTTCCTGTTCCATCCTTTTTGCAAACTCCTCCTACTGTGGGCTCCAATGTGATTACATTTGGCCTATTAAGGGGTAGGGGAGATCTTTAAATTCCCTTACACTTATTAAGGGCAGTACAATGTATGCTGTTTCCAATCAAAGACTCTTGATACAATCAAAGGTGAGGCTCAAAGGCACTTGATTAGCTAAAACTCAATCCAGAAAAACAACAGAAAAACCCCTACCTCTTTCTCTTATTCCCTTCTCCTCCTATTTCCCTATTGAGTAAGATAGATTTTTATTAGCTAAGTACATATATGCATGTATGTATACACGCATGTGTATGTATATATAAATACATACGTACATATACACACACATACACACATATTTATATATTCTTCTCTGTTTGAACCCATTCCAGTGAGAGTGAGGTTTAAGCATTGCCTATTCTTTCCCCTCCCCATTTTTCTTTCCACTGTAAAAGCTCTTCCTTGCATCTCTTTTATGTGTGAAATTTTCTCTTTTCTACCTCTCCCCTCCCTCTTTTCCCAGTGCATCCCTCATTCTCACCTCTTCATTTTTTTCTTGAGATCATTCTGACATAATCAACTCACTCCCATGCCCTCGCTCTATTTAAGCTCCTTTTAACCTCCCTAAGTTCTTAGGAGTTACATGAATCATTTTCTCATATAGAAATGTAAACAGTTTAACCTTATTGAGTCTCTTATGATTTCTTTTTCATGTTTACCTCTTTATGCTTCTCTTGAGTCTTGTGTTTAAATGTAGAATTTTCTATTCAGCACTGATATTTTAATCAGGAATGCTTGAGAATCCTCTATTTCATTAAATATCCATTTCCCCCCCTGAAAGATTATGCTTAGTTTTGCTGGGTAGGTTATTTTTGATTGTAATCTTAACTTCTTTGCCTTCCAGAATGTCATATTTTAATCTCTCAACTCTTTTAATGTGGAAGCCACTAAATCTTGTGTGATCCTAACTGTGATTCCATGATATTTGAATTGTTTCTTTCTGGCAGCTTGCAGAATTTTCTCCTTAACTTGTGAGTTCTGGAATTTGGCTATAATATTTTCAAGTTTTTGTTTTAAGATTTCCTTCAGGAGGTGATTGGTAGTTTCTTTCGATTTTTATTTTACCCTCTGGATCTAACATATCAGGTCAGTTTTCTTTTATAAATTCCTTGAAATATGGTGTCCAGCTCTTTTTTTGATCATGGTTTTCAGGTAGTACAATAATTCCTAACATCTCTCCTTGATCTACTTTCCAGTTGTTTTTCCAATGAGATGTTTCACATTTTCTTCTATTTTTCATTCTTTTGACTTTGCTTCTTGATGTCTCATGGAATCATTAGCTTCCAGTTTCCCAATTCTAATTTTTAAGGAATTATTTTCTTAAGTACCTCTTTTTCCATTTTCCTAGTTCTATTTTTAAGATTCATTTATTTATTTTCTTGTTTACATCATTCATTTCCATGAGATTTTGAGTTACAAATTTTCTCCCCATCTTTCCTCCACCTACCACCCCAAAACAGCCATCCCACTGTATACCCTTCCCCCAATCTGCTCTCTCCTATGTCCTCTCCCATCACCTCTCTGACTTTCCTGTAGGGCAAGGTGGATCTCTCTACCCCAATGCCTGTATATCTTAATTCCCAGTTGCATGTAGTCAATAATAATAATAAATAAACAAACAAACAAACAAACAAACAAACAAATAAATAAATATATATATATATATATATATATATATATACACACACACACACACACATATATTTTTAACGTTTGATTATAGAATTTTAAATTCTAGATTCTTTCCTTTCCTCCCTCATCACTCACCCTCACTGGAAAGACAAGCATTTCAATACAGGCTGTACATGTATAGTTACACTGAACATCTCCACAATGGACATATTGTGAGAGACTGATTATATGTCCCTCATTCCTATCCTGCCCCCCACCTTGTTCTATTCTCTACCTTGTCCCTGTCCCTTTATAGAAGTGTGTGCTTCCAGCAGCCCTCCCCCCTACCTTGCCCTCCCCTCCATCATCCCACCTCTCATCCCCATCCCCCCTACTCTTCTGTGTGGCAAGATACCCAGTTTAGAGTTTGTCATTCCTTCCCCAAGCCAAATTCAATGAGAGCAAGGTT